>JAJPGS010000041.1:1562500-2202500 GCA_028654335.1 Alnus rubra | reverse complement strand
AGCAAGTACAATCTATCCAACCCAATTTGAGTGTAATGCACAAGGGACAATCCTACAAATGAGTTTACGTAGAACAAAATATATTTTAATTTTGACAACATCAGACTAAGGAAGCCAACGAGTATCATTACTACAAAAACATGTCATCATAGTATCTTTTTCTAGAACAGTCCCACTAGTAAAAGGGTAATAAGGATGAGGAACAATGGGAACTCCTAAAACTCTTGAGACATAATCAGGAGTGACATGTATGGTTGTACCACGAAGGTAGACATAAAATGAAGACACGTCACCTATGGCATGAATTAGTGTTCAAGTAAATTTCCAAACCAGTGCCGTAGAGGATAATGGAAAAGGATTCCAACGTCGGGTACGAAAAAGAGACATGCTAAAGCTCCTTCTAGTATTCTTCTGAAGTCATTCTATGCTAACATGACACTCTGTTTTTAATAAAGAAAAACAACAGCTTGATTTTTCTCTCTTGTTTTTATTAAAAAATACAGAGTACCATGTCAGTATAGAATGACCCCAGAATGACACTAGAATGAGCTCTAACATTCCTCTACGAAAAAACATGTGGAATGAGAATACCCCAAAAATCCAGAAGGTCAAACTCACACTCAATAATCAGGGACTTGGTTTTGAAATTTGAATTGAATAATAGTTCAACTTGAGAATTTATAAACTTGTGGTCAAAGCAGTGAGTGTAACACCCCGTATTTTAAGATACTGAATAAAATATCTTAAAATATGATTTATGACCTAATAATAAGGCAGAAGAAGAAATATGAATATTTATGAAAATAAATATTCATTTATTAAGAAACTTTTATAGTTTTAGATTAATAAGAGTTCAAACGGACCTCAAACTTTGGAATATTGAAAACAAAGTCAAACGAACTCCGTTTTGGTTGATTCAAAAGCCAGAACGCTTGTCTCAAAGTTCTCTAGCTACCCTCCAAATTTCATAATTTTTGAACTTCATTTAGTACCGGAAAACATCCGCGAAAAATTATACCTCTGAATAGGACGAAAATTCAGTTATGTAATGAATGGGCCCATTGTTTTGAATTCAGCCTAACCCATGTTCATTTTTGAGGCACACGAACCTAGCCCAGTTGGCACTATACATTTACAGATTTTACATGTTATTATGCCCAGCCCAATCCATGCCAGTTACGGACCCAAAACTTGTTGGTCTTCCATTTTTCTGCATGTACAAAGAGCCCAACCCAGTGGCTACTACAAGAGAAAGGCAAGGGAGAACTGATCAGTTAGCAAAAGTATAATGCTACGTTAGGACCTAAGTATGAGTTAGTTAGAGATAAAAATTGATGATTTTTTTAAGACAGCTCAACGTTCACGCGCAGATGCCGCCGTCCACATACGTTCTCTCCACGATTTGTCTCTCAGCCCTTGATCAATTTTACTCAAGGCAATCCTAACCTCTCGTTTGTATATAAATAGAGGAGCCTCTCTCTTGATTCATTTCATCTCATTTTCTTTGTAAACAAGAAAACTCTCTAGCATCTCTGTTTCTCTCTCAGTAAAGCAGCCCTTCACGTTCATCGCACAACTCCTTCAATTCTCTCGGTTCTAGCTCTTTCTCTGCATAACTCTTTGTTTGATGCAGTAGCTGTAGTTTCTCATCTCTATCACCTTACTTCTCTTAATTGGTTAGAAAGACTCTCTCGGGTTGGCTTTGACAAGAAGGAAATCAGGAGCCTTTTGGGTAAGACTCTCTCTAACTCGATCTCCCTCGTTTCTCTTTGATTTGTGTGTACAAAATATAAAAAGCAAAAGAAATGAAAAAGAGGAAGTAAGACTCTAGGACCCACCTCACTTTCTCTCTCTCGTAAGTCTCTTGTTTTATATTACTCACTTTTTCTAAAAATAAGAACAAGCTCTTCTCTCCTTGGGCAATCGGTGGACATACAAAAAGAATAGACAAAAAGCAAAGAAATAAAATAAAGAAAATAAACTCTCTTTTACCTCTGACTTGGTCAATTCTAGTGCGGATGGTGAAATATTTGGTAAGTTTTTAATTAAAGGTTTTGATTTATTTTATATAATTTTTAAGTTATTAACTTTCTTTTAATATTTTGTAATTTTACAGTTTTTATTATTTTAAGTTGTGTTTTTAACGGGATATTTTAGTGGCGTATTTAAGTAATATATCACGTCATTGTGATGTTGGAGTAAAAATAACTATTTTTACAAGAGCGCTGTTACGCCGCCTAAATGTTTTAAATATAATATAAGGCATTATTAATACTAATGTCGTTATTCCACCAAAAATTTATAAGATTAAAATAAGGATTATTTATATTGTACTGCTTGTGTACTTTTAAAATATAAAACTCATTAATTATGTTAATCGAGTCATTATGTTGATTTGGTACAAAAATAGATAAGCTTTTATAATGTCGTTTTAATTAAAAGGTATTTTAGTCCTTAATTAATAAATACCGTAATAATGCCCACACGAAATATGTGGTAATATAATTAACCTATTTTATGCCGTTATAAAATTTAAGGTTAAGTAGTTTTAAAAGTCGAAAGTGATAAAAGTGTGGAAATAAGTTCTTAGTATTTTATACTAATTTATTATTGCATGTATATAATTATGCAGTTATCATTTTTGTGAATACTTTTTGAAGCAGGAAAGAACTGTGAGTATTCTTACTCACTGAGGATCATACGTGGTTGTTTTCTATAATGTTGTGATTTGTGCTTTATTTAATTATATTTATATGAATAGTGTATTGCATACTGTTAATAATTTTAATACAGGATTAATAACAAGTTGGTTGTTGGGATGACCAATGGACAGGCATACCACCTGTGCGAAAAACAATAATAAGTACAAATTGGCTGTTGGGATGGTCAATGTACTTGGTTGTCGGGATGACGAATGTACTAAGTATGCTACTTTGACTACTAGTGCGGAAAAGCTAAGAAAACATGATAAGGGAGTCTGTGCTCCAATAATTAGCCGTTTAAACGAACAGGGATTTAATAGCCCTGTTAAGAGAGGAGTGCAAGAAGAAAATAATTAAGACTGTGCATATAAAACTGTCATTACATCATATCATTGCATCGTATATTGTTAAATAAATTAGTAATCATCATATTATTGAAAACAGTGGACTCACTAGATATTTTTGTATTATTGTTTCTCTCTATATTATATATTAATACAGATTATGAAGAAGATGAGTATCAGGATTGTCCAGACCTTTAGGTGATCCTGGTAGCAGTGTCTAAGGTTAGGATGCCTCTCATTTTTGTGGACTACTATGTCTAGTCCATTATTATTATTATATTCGGTGAACAATATTTATATTTTTGTTGGTATGTATTAATGATGCTATGATTATAATGTTTGTAAATTATTCGTGCCGTATGTGGCACAAATACTATTTTAATGTGTAATTATTCAATTACACTATTTCTATATATTTTGAAGTATTTTTGTTAGAAGCTCTAATGTGTTATTGTTAAAAATATATACTCCGCTGCCAATTTATAACTCTGTTGATGTCGTAATGTCATGTGAAAATTGAAATTTTCACTTACGTCTTTTTGTAAAAGGCGGGGCGTTACAGGGTGAGTATTGAAGCATTTTCAAAATTAATATGTACCTAGCTATATTTATTTTGTTTTTTTTTTTAAATTGAAAGTATTAAAGAGCATTAAATAAAAAGAGTCTCACATGAAAAGAAATGAAGTGTAGTTAGCATTTATAACGTCTAATATACTTTAATTATTTAAATTAATGCTTGGATACATGTACTTAAGTGTGTACTTAAGTGTATACTTATATGCAAGTCCGGGTGCACACGCGCGTACGTGGTAGTGGGCACTAGTGGCGCCATGATGGCGCACTTGGCACGAAGTATCAGAGTATGGAGCAATCTAATCATGACTATTTCATTTTGTATAGCATTAGGATCATTCGATCTAGTGGTTTAATCTAGATTGTAGGATGCTTCTTAGGTAAATTTAGTTGTTGGATTTACTGGACCATCACTAAAATAAACTGTAAAATCAAATCAACTTTGATCTAACGGTCAAGATTAAATAATTACGATCTAATGATTATTATTAAATAATCGATGATAGTTATTTGATCTGATAATCGGAATTAAGTTTCTGTTAAAATCGCAATTTATGACTGTTAAATTAGCAGTTTATGACAGTTAGATTAGTAGTTAACAAATAAATCTGTACTTTCTTGAGTCTCTGTCTCTTGCTATAATAGTAAATTTTAGGGTATTCGGATTGAATTTTATTTGTGCAAAATTCAACTAAACAACAGAAGTTTTATGGACTTCATTGTATCCTAGAGAAATATTTGTTGTAATCATTTGCATACTATTTCTGGTAGGAACAAATAATTTCTTGAAAAAAAGACGTAATGCAACTTAGGAGCATTTTGTAATGTTGTAAATTCAATGGTGGGAAATCAATAAGTCTACGGACTGACATGTCGACCAAATAAATGTGCAATGAAAAGATCCCAAAATACAAATGCATAGGTCAAGTCAAGTTAAGATTAAAATACTTTGCTCGAATGAGAAAAGTTCCAGTTGAATGAGATTTAGGATTTCACCATTTTTCACATTGCAACAATCAAACAAAGTTCAAACAAAACTTCAAATGAGGCATTCTGGGTTCCTCTCATTCAAACACCCTTCAAACAAGGTATTCTGAAACTTGACTTTAAGTACTTCATTCCTTCGATCAATGACCTACAACCATGGTTGGGATCAAGGCATTTTGGATCATGATGCACACTCTCGTTTGAAATAGAGTTTTTGTTCAAACAAGATTTTTAAACCCTCAATTCCAGCACCAATATTTCATTGACTCAATCCTAAACTTAAACCTTACTACTCAACTTGTTTTGACATTAAATTTGAAAATACTAAATCCTAACACTTTACTGATTTAATAGACAGGGGCAAGCCAAAACCAACTCCTGACAAGATGTTGGATCAAAGTAGAAAATCACCAGCAGCAGAGGGGTAGTTCGATTCTCATTATGCGTGATGTGGTGAAAATGATTAATTCAACTAGATTTGCCTTGCCTGCATCAAGATTCAGAAGATATCATTGTCATGGATGCTATCTCCATGCATGGATCGGAATTGGCTTCAATCTTTGAAGACATCTTCCTCAATTTAATTCTCTCATGGCTTAAAGGTTAAAAGAGAGACAAATCTTCTTTCCTTCTGTTATAATTCTGGGGGAAAGGTTGATTATAATTAGGTAGTTGGAGCAGACATTTTAGGTTATGAAGAGAACATCAACCGTACCATCAGGCCAGGGCCTTTTGGCAATAGTGCAATGAGAAGACACGTACGTAACCTATGTTTAATTACTTTTTGCAATGTTTAAACTTGTTAACTTTAATTAATAGGTGAGATACATGGATTAGAATTTCTCCATACATATGCATATATTGTCTTGAATGATTGGTTGAATGAAGTATATAAGGTTATATATATGTATTAATAATTACTGGAACAGAGAAAAGAAAAATCAAACCGGCCGCAGCTACCTCCATCTCCAATATTTTTCTTCTATTTTCTGCGTAAAAGTACTATAATGTTCTTTGTTTTGTAACATCTGTTTTGTTTTTGTTTTGTAATTTCTTAGGTGCCAGCCATAAAAGTGACCTTTAGGAAAAGTGCCCAAGGATCATAATGCATGTTTCATTGAATTTAAACGAGAAAGGGGCCATTTAAGCCAGAAAGTCAAGTTATGGAAGGTACACCTTTTTCGTGTTTTTATCTTGTTATAATTCTTTATCCGAAACCTTTTTTATTCAATAATTAAGGTGAAGTGGTCATCCACCTACCACACTAGCATGCACATATGATACTACTCACAGCCACTTCAAAAATACCCATTCATTCCGAAATTTGCTAATCTGTGCAAAGCTACAGTTCTCCTGCTCATCTGTGAAATCAAACTAACTAATCGTCCGAAATTGGAAATTTTGGAAACTTTTACAAGCATTTACGATCTTAGCACTCGTCAATTTTTTTTTTTATCAGATATGATGAATCTGATGCCCCACACTGTATCTTTGCTCCAAGATATATATATCCAACTGGACTTACATTGATCTCGCTACAGCAGCTTTCTTTGATCTCCTTCTCGCCCTTTCCACTTTTCTCCTCCTCACTTCTTTTACGAGCAAAGGTTCTTCTATAATGGTTGACAGACCTGAAAAAGTTACTATCAAAAGTGATTGACACTTTGCATAGCTAACCCTAAAAAGTTATACAGACTGGAAAAGGGTACCAAAATCCATTTGAAATTCAAATTAATTGCAGTGATTTTAAACTATATATATATTGTTAAAATATATTCTAGATTTGTCTTATTTATCTGATTGATTTAATTTTTTGTCTAGATTGATTATATTTTCCTATATATATAGATTGATTTTATTCTTTAATATTGTCAATTTGTTCTTTTGTCGTATTTTTTATTTTAACCGGTCTTATTCAACTATAAATAAATACTTTCTGTGCACAGTTTAATTAGAACACACATGCAGATTACAGTATTGAATTCAGATTTCTATTCTCTAGTTATTTTAGTATATATCATATATTCTGACATTTATGATGGCAAAACTCAAACTTACCAGATACAAAATCTTTGTTCTCCATCATCATCCTCATCATTTCACCATGTTGTTGCTCGCCATTGGTGCTTATAACATAGTCACGGCCGTCAGATTCTTGTTCTTTTCTGAGCACTTGACCGCTCGTTGTCTTTGACTTGGCATTGGCGAATAGCCATGTGGCGTCCATCTGTTTGCTGATCATACGAGCCGCGTAGTATGGGATCTTCACGCGCTTTGTATGGCCCGACTTGACGCAACCGTTGATGAACATCATGCAGTCCATCAAGCTTTCTTTGGCCAACCCTTTCATGTCATAAGCTTGTGATCTTCTCCAAAGACTTTTACTGTGGGAATTTGCAGGCATGGAGAGGCAAAGAGCTCGAGTTGAGTCGCTAATGGCAGAATCCGCGTCTCTAAGCAGCAAATGACACTGAGCTCTATTACTATGTAGCACCATTCTCTCTTTTCTTAGCTTTAACGGGCACAACTCTAATGCTTCAGAATATTTACCTGCAGCTTCTTCAATCTCCCCTAACCAAAACATATGGTTTGCTTGTTGTTTTATCAGACCTACTATAACCCTTCTCTCTTCAACTTTTTCTTCACTCATTAGTTTCTCCTTCTTCCTCCTCTCTACTTTCAAAATCCATAACTCTTGCAAAGCTTTTTGAACTTCCTGGTTTTTGAACTTGCATTTTTTGTGATCTAAAAGTAGCAGCTTTGTGATTGCTTCACCTATGTTTGATCTATCTCCAAGGCTTCCTAGTTCAACCAAATCCATAAGAACAAAGAAAATTACCTCAAAAACTTTGTACCTTGTGTAATGATCTTTGAGAAGTAACAAAAGACAGTCGATGCCCATATACTGCCAATCATCCGAAGACCTCGAGAGATTACAGAGAGTCTCTATAATCTCTTTTGATTCAGCAATGCTTTTTCTTCCATCTTTACTGTAACACAAGATTCTAATAAGGCCAACCCCAGCAGGTGACGTGTGATTCACCAATCCTCCCCACATGTCACATAAATTTCTCAAGAAATCTTGCCTACAAATGAGATTCAAACACCTTTCTTTGCAAGCAAAGCAATTTAAAAGATAAAGAGACCAACACTGGAGTTGGCTAGCCCATTCCTCAGCCTTCCGGTCCTCCATCTCCGAATCCCCAACACCTCTAGTCAGTAAATCACAATGATACTTCAATTTCTTATCTATGTTCTTCACTCCTACAAAGTTAACGTATACAACTTCCAGACAGGTAGAAGCGAGTGTCGTGGCTAAATTAACAACCTCTTCTTCATACACCGCCACCGATTGAAACGTTTTCTCGTAGCTAGCGAGGTGTCCGAGAGCTCGAACCGCAACCCTTTGCTCAACCCAGCTGATCTTTCCTCTGAAGAGCTCCATTAATGGCGGTATGACACCCGATTGGACGGCCATTTCTGCGAACTCCACCTTGTTCATAGTGTAAGAGCCAATCACATGAGCAGCATAGTAGGGTATATATATGTTTTGGCCCCTCAAAAGCCAGTTTCTATCATTAATACCCTTGTTGATTAAGTTTGCCATGCAGTTGAAGATGCCGAGAGACGGGAACTCTGGATCATCAGGGTGAGTCATGGCGATATGCCATAGACCGCTGAGCACCAAGACATGTTCTTGGTTTTCTGTTAGGGGCATTTCCTTCAGACAGTTTTCCATTCCCGCTCTCCTGAGTGACGAGTCTAGCTCTTCCATGCTGCAAAAGAAACAAGATGGATTGGTGCAAGTCTTGTTTTTCTTCAGTGAATGAGAATCCATGGTATTGAACAAGATTGAGTTTAGTGTATTGGATTTGATCAGTTTAAGGCTATATGTGTAGTAAAAAGATTCAGTAGAGAAAGGAAAGTCTTTGGAAAGTAAGTGGAGTGCTGCCCGTGTACTGGTGTAGTTAGACCTAGTAGCCGACGAAAAAGTAGGGTTTTATAATCTAAAACTTTTGACGCAACTTCCATATTTGAAATTGTTCCTTATTTTAGAGATAGGTTTAGGCCTCACAATTCTGCTCTTCTGGTAGGGGATGAAAGGGCGAATTATTCCACTTCTGACGCTTGTTGTACTTTCTGCATTTTTTTACGTACGTCCTTGAGATGAAGGACTAATAGTCACGAGGCCAGGGCGTCAAATTTAAAAAATTTGAAAGAAGAATTCTCGCTAAAGGTGTAACCACTTGGTAACCTCTAATTATAAATTTCAGTCTTGCATGATAAGAAATTAACTTGAGATTTAGCACCCATAAAAATTATTATAATCTACTCACTTAATATCAACAATTCATATTCCAAATGAGAAATTAGCTTTCTGGCCGGAGTCTCGATCATGATCTTTCACATTCAAATTCCTGACTTATTGATCAGGGCCTATCCCATACGGTACGTCAGTGCCACATGATATTATTAAGTTGTTCTATGTGCTAATTAACACTCCAATAAAATTAACCAAGTTGCAATTAGAACACTCCAAAATCAATTCTCACCTACTAAAGAACTAATGTGCATGTGACTTAGCAGTCGTAAGCATCTTTATAATCTATCCACTACTCAATGCGAATAATTCATCTTCTCAATATGGACTAACTTTCTTAATTAAGTCTCCCCAAAGGAGTTTAGCATTACAAGCAAACGGAGGGGGACATAGCACAGGGGGATCCCTAAGAGCAACAAGCCAAGTTGAATTTGCTACACCATAAGCTTAACCTAGTTTTAGGTTAAATTTGAAGCTGCATTAATGTTGAACATGGTACTGCATGCATAAGCAGCACCTGGGGTTGTTTATGTCTTTTCCAAGATAAGATAAATGATATTATATATAGTCTTGGAGCTTCTGCTTTAGTTTCTGTTAGGCGGGTTGTTGTATGCGCTAGTAGGTTGTAAGCTAGGTTGGGTCTTTGTGTTTTGCTGGAGTCCTAGTTTAATTTGTTGGCTGTGGTGTTGATGTAATCCGGGTTTGTCGGATTATGTTCCAGTTTTTACTGGAGGGTTGTTTTTGTTTGTTGTTCTATGAAAACTTTTATCCATCAAAAAAATAAATAAATCACCTGATCACACTCGTCATTACAAAGTGACCATCTAAATCTTATCGTTTTCATTATAGTATATGGTTTTAATTCTTTACTTTTAGTTGGGGGTTTTTCTTTATTTTTAATTTTTCAGGGGCTGGGTTGTGATTTTACTATTTTATTTAATTTCTCTGCACTGCTTAGCAAGTGCTTCCCACATCAGAAAGCAAGTGGTCCTCACCTTTCACCCAGCGTTTTTATTTGACAAAGGGATCGATCACGTACGTAAGCAAAGAATTCTTTGAACCTTCAAAAAGATTATAAACAAATTAATTCTCATGTCAAAACAAAACTTCCGGATTATCAATGTACAATTGTCATGATGTTGTCTGCTCTAGATTTTCGTCTTAATTGAGTTTCTTTGTCAACAGCTCTAATGCTACTCCTACGCCTCTCTAAAGGCTCTTATTTAAAGAGTAACTTCACCGGAAAAAGTTATGAGCCAAAATTTTCAAATGAAGTTATGAGCCCACAATTCCCTCCGATTCTTCCACTTCCAAGTTATGATAATGTGCACAAACGGGCAATCTGTACAAAAGGGTTGAGGGACCACAGCTTAGAAATGGGCATACGGGGGACATTGTCTCTCTTAAACAGAAGCTAATTGTGGTCCCTTCGACATCCAGCTTGTATACCATATAAATATTAAGCATGATCATAACGAATAAACATGAGATCAAATTCCGGAAAAAAAAAAAAAAAAACAGTATTAGTACACTTGGCGTAGGTCTCAAGACTGTGCGGCTACCTCATACAGAGACAAAGAGAGAGAGAGAGAGATGGAAATTAAGCATAAGTTTGTAGAGGTTTTAATCTTTGTCTCGTTGTGCTAATTGGGCATTAAAGAATAAACTTATGTCTTAAACTCGTGGAACTGTTTAGAAGTTCCTATTTCCATCTTGTTGTATGGGGATGCATAATGTGGTATTTTATTCCTTGTTCGTACACTGGGCGTGGAGAGTTGCTGCGTACGTTCCTAAGCTTATAATGATGAAGATTTGATTCGTTATCCGAACACGGCAAACTATGCGGGTTAAGGTTGTTTTGTTTGATTAAAATCATTAAATGCTTCATATATATATTTATATTTGGAAAGAACTCACAATATATATAATGCAAACGAAGCTTAATTCAACTGATCAATTTGTATATTGATGCCAAATACCAGGAAGAATCTACTATCTTAACAATGTTATATATATATATATATATATATATATATATATATATATATGCTCTAGCTGCAATTCTATCAACCGGAATGTTTCATGATAAGTGTTAAATTACTATTTATTCCAAAAGTATAAATTGATAGGAAGTGATAAATATAATCATTAATTTATATTTTAACAATAAACAGTAAACAACTTCAATTATTATAAATATACCATGAGGTACTATGTACAAAGAGAAAAAAATGATTATATCGGAAATATTAGTCAAGAAAAGTTTGCAAATGATGTGCAGGAAAGCATAGTTCAACTCTAGCATCAGATAACTGTGAAAACATGGCAGATCGACCACTACTAGTATACCCTGATCAGTGTGATCACGTACTGCTTTGGCATCAATGAAACTAGTCGAAGAAGCCTGAAAACACAAGTGAAGTTGTAGACCTTTTGTAACAATACCCCTAGTCTAAGAAGGCTAGATTTGTTATCCCTAAAGTCTAAGAGGCACTGAGGTTACCTATTATAAGGATATCCAAAATACTTATAAACCACTGAGAAAAAATAATAATTTTACGGAAGCATAAGGTCAAAGCACATTAAAATTGTCATAACATAACTGAATAGTCGGAGCTGCTTTTCCATCCATGCCCCTGGCCTAAAACACTTACTAAAAGTCATAAAATAGCAAAAGAAATATTTAAATGCAGATTTCTCCCAAAAGAGCTTAAACGTTTCGGCCTCCTTTTTTGTGTCTCATATCCTGAAAAGGAAAAAACAAAGAGCGAAAGGCTCAGTGAAGAATATTTCCAATCGATTTCAAAATGGTTTGGTTGGAAAAACATTCAATAACATGAAACAAAATTTCGATTGATATAAGCCTATAACGTATTGTAAAACATGAGCTTTCTTACTAAAATTAAAACATTTTTTTTGTAACTTTTATTATATAGCCTTTCGTACACTTGCGCCTCGTATGCATGGGGTTATATGATCAAACTTTCGAGAATTTAGCAAAAGTCGTAGCCGTTGATACGCTCTGACCAATTGATTTACTACTTGCTAGGCACATTCAGCATGACAAGCATAGTGATGGCAATATATTCACGTAACCATTCCAATGTGATGCACTTCATCATAAACTCAATACGTGTTCTATCTCATTCTCTCATGCCAAACAATTTCTTAAAATATGGTTTCACTTCCACACATGCCTATTCTTCACTTCTTTGAACTTTCATTAATCACATACTACTACTTAGCATATATAGAGTACCTTTTCTTTGTATTAAAACTTTCATTGTCTGAAAATTTTCCTAAAATGGAAACTTTTCTATTTTCATAACCTTCTTTCATATTTGAGCATATTCCCCCTACTTTTCAATGACAAACTTATTTCATAAAAACAGTTTTGAACACCTTAAACCTTTTTCAAACACATGAAAGCATTTTAAACACGAAGCATTTAACGTACGTGTAATAAATGCATCGATAAATATATAACATTGAAAATTTTCTAAGATATAGGACATGATTTCATAAATTATTGAGAGCTAAATACATTCTAAAGAGGTAGGAATTACTACTTACCTCGATACTGCTCTAAAGAAAGTTGACTAGGATGGCTAATGCCTAAACAATAAGGTTTAGCTATATTAGCCATATGCTCCGTACATAAACTATAACTAGAAGTCGGTCTTAACTTACTTTAACCTTTCTTACATTTTTCCTTTAAAAAATTTTATTCTTAAAAATAGGCCTAGGGCTTAACACTAGGGTTTCTCTCTTTCCTCTGTTTTTTGGACTTCAGTTCGAAAATGGGTTTTATTTTCTTATAAATCATTTTATTTTATTTTATACTATTCTAAATTTTCATAAATTTTTAACACAATGAAAAGTAAAGTTGAGCTTGAAATTTTGCTTAGGAAATGACCTAGCTTTCCTTTTTAAAAATCTAAAAAATATCTCTATGGAGACTTGGGTTTGAAATGTACCATTTGGACCTCATCCAAACTAGGTTTTCCATCTAAGACCCATAACACACTTAATAGGCCTAAACTAGCATATTAATCGAGCCAACTTGGCCCAAGAAGCTTAAAACATAATTAAAGCTTAACACCTAATAAAATTGGATCAAATGCCGTTCTAAACATGCTTTGGACAAAAAGTTTCAAAATTGGTTTAATGCTTGTTCTTGGTGAAATTTGTAAAAAAAAAAAAATCAATTGCAATTATAGTAGCTCTTGGAAGTAGTTAATTTTTACATCACCTAAAGGGTTGTTGACTAAAAGTGCTTTAACATTCAAAAGAATCATTTAACATGAGACTTTTGGCCATGAAATTTTCTAATATGACCCAAAATTCATGTTTATGATCCATTTAAAATAATCTTTCACATCAATTAACAATCTATGAACTTTACATATAAAACCTTAAATCAATTTGATGAAAAATCCTCACTAAATGAGCCATTATGATTCGGATAGAGGGTGATACTCCCTTGGCCGGATCAGAAACCCCACAATGATATCCTTAAGAATATTTTTCACAAAACACATCATGCAAACTTAGATCTAATTCATGAAATCCATATTATAAAACAATCAACTTATGAAATCAATCATTTAGCTACTATATGTATTACGCCCTGGATTTTAAGATATAACATATAACGTCTTAAAATAGAATTTAAAAACATAGTAATAGTAATAAAATAATATGAATATTTATTCCATAAATATTCATTAGTTTTTAATATAGATATTTATTATATTAAATATTTATTTGACGAAAATTCATATACAACATTATTAATTAATAGGCCTCTGATTTTTAATAAATTATTATTACCCATTGATGATTTTTGTCCATCCATGAACTCAATTCCATAATTTCCAGCTCTTAAATATTATGTAGGTTAAAATAAACTAATTAGTTAAACAATTTACTTAGTTAAAATTTAAAGTATAATTACATGAAATATTAAAATGATAACTTATGCCCATTTTTATTTCCGCATGAACCCAGCAGCCTACACGTTAGAACCCAGATCACACACACAACTCCGGTTTAATCACAAAGAGAACCAAAGCAACTAAGTTGGAAACTAACTCTAGTTGCATAGAGATAAAAGAGATTTTGAAGCTTATGATTATTTCTTATCCCCCTTCTACGTTCACGCCCAGATGCCCTCTTCTTTAGCATTGATTAGTTTACCCCTTGCGATACATCGAACATCCTGCTCAAGTATTGTTAATTCTCAACTCAAAGCAAACTTGGCCTTTCGTTCGTGTATAAAAGGGATGCAGCTCCTTTTCAATTCACGCACATCTCTTCCATTTTCTCCTTTCTCGGTTTTTCTGCAGAAATTCATTTCTTCTAGCTTCCTCTTTTCTCTTTTCTCTCGGTTAGTTCATGGTAGCAATAGCTCTCTCCCTCTTCATCTCCTTCCTTCTGTTTCTCCTCATATCAGAACCCACAGCCTGCGAACAGAAATTATAAAGCTCTCTCTCTATTTTTTTTCAAACCCAGCATCACAACTCTCCTCTTTAGCTCTCTCTTCTCCTTCTTTCTCTCTTAATTTAGAAACCCAAAGAAGGAAGCAAGCCCAGCAGAAAACCAGAAATCTCTTCCTTTCCTCCATCACTTGGTCTACACCCATAAACAAAATAGAAAAATCGGTATCTCCCCTGTTCTTGCTTTGAACCAAACCAGTATAGAAGGAGGTGGAACCCACGTCTCAAAAACTCTCTCAGTTGGCCGAACAGCAGCTCCCCAAACATAGGGAAAAAAAAAAAAAAAAAAAAAAAAGGAAAAGGAAACAAAGAAAAGAAGGGATTTTTCGAAAAAATCTCCACCCTAATTCTCTCTCTCGGTCACCAATATAAAGAAAGGAAAAATAAAGAGATAAAAAGAAGTAAAAATAAAGGAAAGAAGAAAAGAAGAAAAGAAAAACGACAAAAACGATAACTCTCTAGAATATCCCCCTCTCTCTTACTGCACGTTCTTTTGTGTCTCTATCTTTCTTTTCTCTCTTTTGTGGGTGTGTTGAATAAGGAACAAAAACGAAAAAGCAAGAAGAAAGAATGAGATAAGGAGGAAAAGAAAAAGAAAAGGAAAAGACAAGAAATAAAAAAGATAAGTGCTTTTACAAATATATATCACTTTGAGATATATTTGTTAAGTTTTTAAATAAAGCTTTATTTTAATGTTTGTGATTTTATGAGTTTTAATGAGTATTAATGTTTTAATGTTGTTTTAAACAGGGTATTCCAAGCCAAGTATTTAATTAATAAATACATCGTTGTGATGCCCAAGAAAAATGAGAAATTTTATAAAATGGTCATTATTCTGCCCAATTTTATAAAATAATAAAATTGGAATTATATTATAACTATGAAATTAGTTATATTAATTGTTATGTCTATAAAGAGATATTATGCTATTATGATTTAAAAGTGAAAATGGTATGTTGGTCATTATTTGTAAATACTGATATAATGCTAACATGAAATATGTGGCATTATAATTAATATATTTTATATGTCGTTATAATGTCTAAACAACATTAGAAATTGGATTAAGAGATTTAGAAGTCGAAAGTGATAAAAAGTATTAAATAGGTTCGTAGTCTTTTATACTAATTGCATGTATATAACTATGAAGTCGCCTTTTCTGTGGATCAATATTTGTAGCAGAAAACTGTGAGTATTTCTTACTCACTGGGGATGATACGTGGTGGTCTTTACTAATGTAGTGTTTTCTATTTTATTTAATTGTATACGAGTTGTTTGGCATTTTATGTATATATGATGTTTGTAAAATCATATATATCACTGCTGTGATTATTTCTTACTCACTGAGAATGATACATGGTAGTCTTTGATGACGTTGTGATTTCTGCTTTATTTAATTGTATGCAAGTTGTGTGAAATATGTGTTGTTTGAAATATTGCCTATTTTATTGTCATAAATGATGAACATGCTGATAAATTGTCATTGCATATTATGTTGTTGAGAATTATGAACTTGTTAATAAATAAGACCAAGGGTTAACGTCCCAAGGCTCTAATGGATCAAAGACTGTGGGTTAAAGTCCTAATGCATCAATCAATCATGTAGACCGAGGGTTAACATCCTAAGGCAAAGACCAAAGGTTATAGTCTCGAGGCAGTACTGATTTAGACTATATGTTTAAATAAGACCAAAGGTGGTTAGAGTCCCCAGGCACTGATCAGTAAATTACCAATAATAATAAGACCAAGGTTTAAGTCCTAAGGTAAAGATTGAGGGTTAAAGTCTCAATGCAAAAACTGAGGGTTTAAGTCCCAAAGCACTAATCACCAGTGGTTTAAACAAGACCAAAAGTTTAAATCTCAATGCACTAATCAATCATGTAGACTGAGGGTTAATGTCCCGAGGCAAAGACCGAAGGTTTAAGTTACAAGGCATCTATATTGGATAAGACCGATTTGGTAAAAGACTCACGGTATTTAATTGATAAGACTGTATTATGTGTTAGAGTCACATAGCATCTATTCATCCATAAATCTATGGTAAAACTGGAGAAGGTAAAATACCCACGGCAATAATAAGACTTTATCATGTGTTAGAGTCTCACGACATCTATTTATCCATCTATCTATGGTAAGACAGGAGAAGGTAAAATACCCAAGGCAATGATAAGACTGTATCATGTGTTAAAGTCTCACGGCATCTATCTATCCATCTATGATAAGATCGTATCATGTATGAAAGTTTCACGGCATTTATCTAGCCATCTACACTAATGAATGGGATTGTGCATAGGGGTGTGCACGGGGCGGGGCGGGGGGATTTCCGCCCTTTTTGGCCCCGCCCCGCGCACATGCGGGTTGGGTATAGAAGACCCGCAAACCTCAACAAAGTGAAGGTATCCGTGCGGGGCGGATCTACACGGGGCGAGGGGCGTGGGTTTGCAAGGCAGGGCAGGGCGGGTTGGGTTAAGTAGGGGCAATTTCGTAAATTTTTTATTAAATTTTAAAACTATAAAACTGAATAAATATTGGTTTTGCTGTTATAAAAAAATAAAAAATAAAATTATTCTTTTTGTATATAAAAACCTGATTAACCATGTGTAAAATAAACTAAAAGTTTAAAAGCCCATTTCAATAATTAAACATTTTTTTTAATAAATCAGCAATTCAGAATCAGCACTCACTAGTCACTATTTAGCAGTGTAAAACTGTAAATGACCAAGTATACAGGATTTTTTTTTTCTAAGTAAATATAAAAATCAACATTCAAAGTTAATAATATAATCAACAAATCAATAATTCTAACAAAATCTTCAGCATCCACATAATGATTTAAAATATGTTACAATTTCAGCATCTATCAAACTAAATCCTAATTAAAACATACACAAATATAAACAACATTAAATCTTCAACATCTATCAAACTAAATCCTAATTAAAACATACACAAACATAAACAACATTAAATCTCCAGCATCTATCAAACTAAATCCTAATTAAAACATACACAAACATAAACAACATTAAATCTTCAGCATCTATGATCTATCAAACTAAATCCTAATTAAAACATACACAAACATAAACATAACAAGCAAAAGCAACCTACCTCCCACCCAAACAAGCAACACATTAACCTTAAGTTACAGATCCAACAGTAAAATTGTAAAACACAAACAAATCAAACTAGTAGGCTAGTAGCACACATTAACACATAAAACTTAAGTTACATTAAAAATAAAGTAAAAGATAATAGAAAAATAAAAAAGGCAACTTCAATCTTCAATCTTCAATCTTCAATCTTCAATCTTCAATTTTCACGTCACTTATCCTCCTCAAGCAACATATTGATTTTCTTCGAAGTTATTTCTACAAAGAATGAAAAAAGAAAAAGAAAAAAAGAATTACATTCTCAATTGAAACTGATAATTAGAATTTTTCAATTTGTAAATACTAAATATCAAAATAAATTAAGAAGTGAAGATTGAATAACATAAATCTTACCTGAATCGAGCTTATAACTTTCAGGATCTTCAATCATCTCTGTGTCACAACCATTGCCATTGCTCAAGGGTTTTGATCTTAGCCAATTTTGTGCACATACCAATGCTTCAACTGCTTTGGGGGACAATGAACTTCGAAAAGGATCCAACACACGCCCTCCAGTGCTAAACGCCGACTCTGAAGCAACTGTAGTAATGGGAATGGCCAACACAATCCGTGCTATTTTGGCAAGTACTGGGAATTTGGATGAGTTCACCTTCCACCAATTTAAAATATCAAAATTCACATTTGGTTTTTCAACATCTTCCATCAAATACCGATCTAACTCCGACTTGTTATGAACATCACTTTTTGAAGTTAGGTACTTATGAAACTTGTTCATGAAGTGAAGTGAAAGGTTATCAGTTTCTTCTATCATTGAGGAACCTTGAGGGCATGCATAATCACTACCATGTTCAACTTGAGATAAAGTCTCTCCAGCATCAAAGTGATCATATAATTTTTGAAGGTAGTGCTTCAATTTTTTTCACCATATTAGTACACTGCTCCTCATTAAGAACATCCTTGAACCAAAATTCTAATGACCCCAATTTGGTTCGTGGATCAAGTATGACAGCAACAAACATAAACACATTCACCTTATCTAAATCTCCCCAATACTTATTATACTTCATCATCATTCTCTCTGCCATAGAACTCAACTCATAATCACCACTATCACGATACAATTGTATATGCATTTGAATGCCACAAATTTCTTGCCAATACATATTAGAAGTCACATACAAAGACCCTGAAAGTCGCAATGTGGCATCATAAAAAAGTTTGAGAAACTTGAGAAAAGTCCTAATACGATCCCAGTCATCATAATTAGGAGGTCCCAAACCTTTTTTAGCATTCTTTTCCTCAGTCAACGAAAGCACATAATTCCCATCATACTCTTCCAAAAGATCAAAAGCACTCTGACATTTTTCAGTACCTTCTAACATCTTAAAGGTGGAGTTCCATCTAGTTGGAATATCAAGACACAATAAACCCTTGAAAGCAATTTTTTCCCTTTCCATACAATATTTGAAGTTCTCAAATCTTTGGGGAGAAGACTTCACATACTTCACTGCACTTCTAACCTTCACAATGGACTCATCAACCTCTTTCAAACCATCAAACACAATAAGATTTAAAATATGTGCACAACACCTCACATGCATAAATTGATTCTCCAATATGGCACCAGTCCTATGAGCCGTTCTCTTCCTCAAGTATTCCAAAGCGGTATCATTAGAAGAAGCATTGTCAACTGTGATAGTGAAAATGCTATTAATACCCCACTCAAGCATACACGACTCAATCTTTTGCCCAATGGTCTCACCTTTGTGGTTATGAAGTAAACAAAAGTTCAAAATTCTTTTGTGCAAGTTCCAATTACTATCAATAAAATAAGCAGTGATGCACATGTAATTCAGGTTTTGTACCGAAGTCCAACTATCAGTGGTAAGACAAACCCGAATATCGGATGTCAAGAACATTGCCCTCAATTTTTCCTTCTCCAACATATAAAGCCTAATACAATCTCTCATCATAGTATAACGGGAAGGAATTGAATACCTAGGTTCCACTGTCTTCATGAAGTTTTGAAACCCTTCACCTTCCACAAATCTAAATGGTAACTCATCCATAATAATCATCTGTGAAATTGATTCTCTTATTTTTGTAGCATTATACTTGGTAAAAACAAGATTACCACATGTCCCTTCGCCCACTACCCCTTGTCCTTCCCTCTTAGCCTCAAAACTCAACTTTGTTTGGGACTTATCAAACCTACCAGGATATTTTTTACAACTTTTCCTGATATGTTGTAACATGGATGAGGTACCGTAGCTTCTAGGGTGACAACTAAACAATGTCTTACAATAATTACATTGTGATTTAGGATCCTTGGGATCACTCTCCTCTAACCTAGTAAAATGTTCCCAAACCTTTGATGTTTGCTCATATTTCTTAGGTTTGTGTGGGACAGTTGAACTAGGATTTTGAGAGCCAAAAGTTTCTGTAGATGTAACCCCAACCCCAACACAGTCAACATTATCATTCAACATGGGAGGCATGGTACTGTCCAAAAAACTAGGTGCAGATGAGGCAGAACTAGAACCAATAGCATTATGACAACCAGTTGAATTATCATCCATGACTTGAGTCTACAACTCTACATTAAGTGGGAAAAAAAAAACAAAACCAATAGCAAGCTAAACATAATTAAGCTAAACTTTTATAATCTTATTTAAGAGATTAAAAACAGCAAGCTAAACATAATTATTGATTAAGCTGAACTTTAAATCATACCAAACAAAGTTATGGACTTGAACTTGTAAAAAATACGATTTAGACCAACAAAGGCAACAATATAAAAATTAACAACAACCTAAACATAATTACTAATTAAGCTGAACTTTAAATCAAATTACTTAAAAAAATAGATCTACCTTTATGTCCATTTTTCTAGGAAACGGTTTCTAGATAAATATAGGTGTGAAATTTATTTCTTGTATTCAAACCCTATACTCCCTAGAGGTGTAATCCATCAAAATGGATTATATAAAAAAATAAAAAAAAATGCAAAATCCTAAAATCCACTACAAAGGTTGATCTCCACTTATATATATAGCAAGAGAAATGAAAGACCATGGTTACAACAAAGCACTAATTAACCTAGCTAGCTAGGTTAAAAACCAAAACAATTCCATTGATGGGATTGATATATAACATGATATTAGTATAGATCAGAATCATCATATAGAATCTCTCCACAAAGACCAATACACAATATTGTTAAAGCTAGCTAACATATATATAGACAAAATTAAGTATTAATTACAGCCAAAATTTTACAAGATGTTTCTTCTTTTCCAATTAAAATTAAACCAGAGATCATGACCTCGAAAGAGGTCCAAACCACTTGGAACGAAACAATGATTGGTAAGAAAGCAACACCAGAATCAGCACCAAAAAGAAGCATCATCATTTATATACATTTATTAATATGAGATAATAGTGTTCAATCATGATAGCATCATCAATGATTGTCAAAACATACAAACATTTCTCAGGAACCAAGCATTGATAATTTTTTTTAAAAAAAATAAAAATAAAACAAATAAATAAACAAAGCCCCTCCGCCACCCGTAGCTGGAACCCAATACCATCGGTCCTAAATTAGGCAATGTAACAATAGCAGTAAAACCCATTACTGAAACAAGA
This sequence comes from Alnus rubra, assembly GCA_028654335.1. Taxonomy (NCBI): domain Eukaryota; kingdom Viridiplantae; phylum Streptophyta; class Magnoliopsida; order Fagales; family Betulaceae; genus Alnus; species Alnus rubra. The sequence goes on along the minus strand of JAJPGS010000041.1, from coordinate 2,181,314 downwards.
TTGACAGTAACAAATATTTACAATTTTACAACATGGTTTTTCGGGGTATTTTTTTAACAAATCTTAGAACTTAGAAGTTAGAAGGTACCTTGCGGTCGCCGGTCAGAGACTTGGAGCCCTTGGCCGTGCAGTTGTAGGCTACAATAAATTCAAACATGAAATAAAGTTAATAAACTGAAATATAAAAGCAAAGACAAATAAATATCGGTGTCAAAGAAAAGAGAAAAGACTACCAAGAAATGAAGATCGACGGCGCGGCGCAAGGTGAGACTGGTAGTGGACTAGTAGTAGCGGCGGCGCAAGGTGAGACTGTGAGGGGTTGAGGGCACTGATGGGGTGGAAGGGCCGAAGAGGAAGCGCCGTGGTGACTGCACTGACTGGTTAACTCTCTGGTAGTGGTGCCGTGGTGACTGGTGAGCTCTCCAAAAGGACCATTCAGTGAATCAGTGAAGAGTGAAGTTTGAAGATTGAAGAAGACTAGAAGAGAATACATAAGGGAGCGGCGCCTAGCCTAGGTTAACTTTTAGTTTTAGGGTTTTTTCAGTTTTACGGTTTTTTTTTTTTCCTACGGTGCGGGTCGGATCCCCGGGACTTTTACGAATCCGAACCCGCAAACCGCACCGCACCTTGCGGTTTGCTGAACAGAAAGCCGGATCCGCATATCAAATGTACGGGCAGATTGAGTTTAGGGGCGGTGCGGGTCAGGTCTACGGTTTGGGTCAGGTTTCCGCGGGTTCTGCCCAGCCCTAATTGTGCATATAGAATTGTTAATAAGACTGTGCATATGAATCAGTCATTACATCTTGTTATAGTATTGTGTATTGTCAAATGATTCAATATGTAATTATATTATTGGATGCAATTGACTCATTGTTTTACAGTGTGGGATTGTGGTGATAACCAAAATCACATGTAAGTTTATGTAGGTCGGGATGAAGGATGGAACTATTAGGATTATCATGTTAATTTTATTTGAGACCTTTTTATGTTGATAAGTTAGATAAGGCAATGGTTATTTATTATTAAGTGCAGCATGTGGCACATATATTATTGCTTTGAGTGTATTTATTATATTAGAACACATGGTTCGTATTTTTATATAATGAGGTAATTCAGTCTGCTTTGAAGTATTATATTCCTAAGTTATTGAGAAAAAATATATATATATTCCGCTGCCAATACTCAACTCTGATGACGTCATAATATCATGTGGAAATGAGAAATTTTCACTTAAGTTTTTTGTAAAAAGCGGGGCATTACAATATGACATTACATTTTTTTATAAAATATAGTGATGTTCATATACGAATGCATTTGGCTACTTAAAAAAAAAAAAGTCATGTATGATAAAAATGGTTTAAGAAGATGATGCATATACTACATAGGTTTGGCTATCTCAACATATGTTCATGCAAGTGTTTGAGGTGTGATCTCAGATATGAAAAGAGATAGCAATATATGGATTGGGCTATTCAATGAAAGCAACATAATCACTCTTCCATTTGTTCAAAAAAATAAAATTCAATATTCAAGCAAGGCTATCAGAAATTGATTCGAGCATAAACGTAAAATGATAGACTTTGAAAGAGGAGGAATAGGCAACTTACAAGGTACGATTTTTAATCAAATTGAGGACTTGATGAAGCTTTTCCCTTATCAAATCGTGTGTTGTATCATGGTTACTCATGATTCATATACTACTAATAACTCTGAATTAGAACCTAATTCTAATCCTTTACCTTTAAAAAGAAAAACTACGTCCACTAATAAGGCTTATCTTTTGCACTTGTGTCTTAAACATATTAATCAATATAGGATCTAGTGCTGGTTAAGGATGAGCTTCTGGGCCCTTGGAGCATGATAAGTTCCCATTCTACAAATCCTGTTTTGAGAGTAAAATGACCAAGAGGCCCTTTTTTCACAAAAGGGGATAAGGCCAATGATTTACTTGAGTTAGTGCAAAGTGATGTGTGTCATCCTACGTCTATCTAGACATGTGGAGCTTATGAGTATTTCATCATTTTCATGGATGATTGCTCTAGGTATAGTTATGTATACCTAATCAGAAGTCTAGAGAGCCTTTGAAAAGTTTAAAGAGTTTTGGGCTAAGGTTGAGAAGCAATTAGGTATATACATAAAGACTATTCGATCATATCGAGGTGACGAAACCTTCTAGAGGACTTCAAGGACTACTTAGTACTTATCGACGAATGGGATTATATCCTTCCAATTGACCACATCAGGGACATCCCAGCAAAATGGTGTGACAAAAAGAAGGAATGACACTTTTGAAAATGGTAAGGGAAATGATAAGTTATTCTACTCTACCTACATCCTTTTAGGGAAATGTGTAACGCCCCGCTTTTACAAAAAGTGAAAATAAAAATTTTGATTTTCACGTGACATTACGACGTTATCAGGGTTAAATAATTGGCAGTGAAAATATATTTTTTTTCTTTACAACGACACATCAGAGCTAACTAAATAACCTCAATATATAAAATAATAACATTTTGTTCTAATACAATTTTTACATTTAAAAATGATAACATACGAGCCACAGGCGACACTAATATTACACAACCATATATTATTCTAACACAAACTAAAGGTCTCTTCCTTAATCAACCTATTAGCTGCTCCCTTCATTCCTGCAAAAACTCGCATGTGATTGTGGTTAACACCACAATCTCATGCTGTGGCGTAGTGAGTCAACGGTCCACAACTATATAATGACACACTGATTTATCTAACAATATACAATGCATCCAAATAATGACAGTTATATCTACCTACATACAATCATATCCACAAACAATCATGCTCGCTCTTTTACTATACTTTAACTCTTTACTACTCAAAGCCATATCTCTACTTCACATTATTTGTGTTATATGTTACCACTAATTACTGAGCCATACCTCCTTTACTAGTGCCATGCCTCCTTTATTGGAACCATACTTCCCATACTGGAGCCGTACCTCCATTGTTGGAGCCATAACCCATTACCAAAACCATACTTCCAATGCCAGAATCATAACTCTACTTCTTCACCTTATCTCACTATTAATTTACTTAAACTTTTAGTTTATCCATCGGTCTAGCCAACCTCTTGACGCCTTGATACATAAACCTCAGTTCATCCGTTGGTCTACTCAATCTACTGACACCTTGGTACCTAAACCTCCAATCTTTTTATTAACAAACTCATATCATACCACTGCATATTCATGCAAACAACATCAAATACATAATTTCAACTAAAACATGTTAAACATATTAAATGTTAAACATCACGCATACAATTAAATAAAACAACAATCACTACATTGTTAAAGACTAAACTACACGTATCATCCTTAGTGAGTAAGCACAGTTATATCTTGCTTCAGAAAGTATCCACACACAAATATTTGCTGCAATATAAATTAATACAAACAATAGTGAATTAGTATAATTCACTAAAAATGTATTTTAATCCTATTTTCATTTCTGACTTTTAAACCTTAATATAATTCCTTATTTAAATATTATTACAACATATACAATTTGTCCAATTACATTTTATTATTAATCTCTTATAGATCTTATCATGACATTCATTGAGGCCATTAAACATAATATTCTCTTTTTACTACTTTGGATCTCTAATTAATATAATGTCGTTTGGACATTATAACTGCACATAAGATGGATTAATTATAACGTCACATATTTCATGCGACATTATAATAGCCTTTTTAAATAATAACCAAAATACTCATTTTTATATAAAAATAGTTAAAACTCATAATTTTTACAATAGAGTTTTACAACCCAAAATAACTGAATCTTAACTTAAATAATATTAAGGCAAGTACTGTTTCAATTATTTTAACTGGAACAATGAGATACCAAATATATTTAAGCCAATATTTGACGTAATAAATACGTTAATATAATTAACGAGTTTTATAATTTAAACACAAGTGAAAGAAAATAACTTTGTATTTATTTCTTATTTTAACTTTTATAAAAATTGAGCAGAATAACGTCATTAATATATTAAATACCTAAAATACTTTGTTTTCATTTAGCCAGCGTAACGGCGCTTTTGTAAAATAAAGTCTTTTCACTTGGGCATTACAATGGGGTGTTTTTATATTTAATAATTCCGTTTTGAAAATCCTGTTTAAGAACACAACTTAAAATGTTAGATAACTAATAACTTACAAAATAATAACATTAACTTGTAAAATATCTAAAACAAAACTATATTTAACTACCAAATATTTCTTTTCCTTACTTTATTTCTTTTCTTTTCTTTCTTTTACTTCTTCTTTTCTTTTCTTTCTCTTCTATCTTCTTGTCTTCCTTCTAATTTTTTTTTCCTTTTGAGACAGCCCAAACACACAGACAAGAGAGTGAGAAACAGAGAGTTAAAACAGAGGGGGAGAGAGAGAGAGAGAGAGAGAGAAAGAGAGAGAAAGAGAATTTGAGAGAGATTGGGAGAGAAACCGAGAGAGATGTGGAGAATTTGTGAAGAGAAGGGCTATGCTTTTATAGTTGATTGGACGGCCAAGATCAATTCATTTTGATCTAATCTAAAGGCTGAAAATCTAACTTGGGAGCAAGTAAATATGATATTTTAGTTAAAATATCGAAGGACAAGTGTTTGGGCAAGATTCTGCAATCTGCAGAACAATTGTGCTCAAGCTCATGGTGTCCGTAGGATTGAGCTCAATCGTATCGAGAGACAGTGTTGGGGGCTAATTTGTTGGTGGGCTCGAGCTGAATTGTGTCACGTGACAATGTTGGGACTAATTTGCTGATGGGCTCGAGCACAACTCATTGGGCTTGAGCTTAATTGTGAATAGTGCCCCAGATCCGATTTTATTCAGTTTTAAGGCTTGTTTGTCTAATCTATCCTATTTAAAACTATAAATACCATTAAATATTAATGACTCTTTAATCCTATAAATATTCATAGTGAATATTTACCCTTGTAAATATTCATATATTCTTTTATATTATTATTAGGTCTTAAATTCTATTTTAAGATATAATATTTTATATCTTAAAACGTATGGCGTTATAGTATGCCCTAGATACTGCAATGTACTTACTGGACTCTGGTTGCTTCTAAATCAATTCCCAAGACGCCTATTGAATTATGGTTCAGGCAAAAGCCCATTATGAGATAACTCCATATTTGGGGTTGGCCATCACACGTGCTGAAAGGGAATCTGATATATTAGAATCAAATATTGTTGGTTTGTAATTGGCTGCATTCTGTTGGACAAAATCACTTCTATGTAATGATGCTTTTATACAGAGGTTCAGTCATTTTCAGAAGTCTTCTTATTCAGAGTTATGGTTCTAGAAGATTCTGCTCAGATTCAAAAGTCAGAGAAATTGAATCTCTTGCATTCGTCCGGACGACGTGATATTCCGTCCGAACGCTCAACTGTCCAAGCATCATCCGTCTGGACGACGAGAACTTTCTGTCCGGACCTTCCTCTGTGTCGAGAAGCTTCGAACTGTTCCAAGTTGCATCCGTCCAGACGTCTCAGCAACACGTCCAAACGACGTTCAGTGTTCGACTAGCTATGGAATTTCTTTTCAAAATACAGATATGGAAAGACAGCTGCAACCGTCCGGACGATGTGTGTTCCCGTTCGGACGCTCTTCTTCATAACGCAAGTCGTGCATTCAACGTTCAACTGTCCGGACTTCAGTCTTCATGGTCCGGATGCTCCAAGCCTTGATATGAAAATTGCGTACAACTAAAGTGCAACCGTCCAGACGCTAGGGCAACACCGTCCGGACGCGGCTCAATTCAGGAAAGAATTTCAGCGAATTTGGAAAGCCGATCGCACAGTTGTTCGCCCGGACGCCATATGTCTATCGTCCGGACGGCGCCCAGGAAAACCTAATCAAACGCGACTTAGGTCTTCTATAGCCTATAAATAGAGGCCCCTAGGCATGTTGATTGTAAGAATTCGGTAGTGAATTCCGTAAAAGGTTAGAGAGTTTATTGTAAGAGTTATTGTACTGAAGCATCCTCTCTGAAGCCGTTGCCAAGTGTTGTTGCTGTGATGAACTAAAGTCTATCTTAGGGGTTGGCCTAAGGTAAAAGATTCCATTGAAAACCCCTTCAAGTATGTTACTTGGTTGGGAAGCGTTCATGTTAGGTTACACGTTAGAGTTCAAGGTACGACCACTACACAAGGGTATGTGAGTGCTACTGCTTTGTAACTAGCTTTGTCTTCTGAATAGTGGATATCCTAGGTTTGCTGCCCCGGAGTGATTTTTCTCTTAATTGAGTTTCCACTTCGTCAATAAAATATATGTTTCTTTGTTTTCCGCATCATGATATTTTGTTGCACACTTTTGTACACACTTGTTAAAATTAGAAGTCCTTTAATTTTCAAATACATAAGTATGTCTGTTTGTTGGGTTTCTTGAGGAAACTAAGGGAGGGTTGTTCCATAGTCCTCGGAATAACAAGGTTTTTGTGAGTACAAATGCCAAGTTCAAAGAATAGGATGGTCCTTGAAGAAATGTCACATACTAGTACAAGAAAATCTCTAGATACTCTTAGAGATGAGGGAGTTGTATCAGACTCACCACAGTTTACCACTCATTAGACGCTTAGTACCATCATACTGTTGGGGATAATGCCCTAAAATTGAAGTTGTTCAAAATTTTGTGCATAGATATCTATCTTTTGCTGAAACTCTATGAGATCAAAGTTGTTCTAAGGTAGCTCATAGACCTCCTACCTTGCTTGAAGATTATGAAACATCTTATGCTTTTATCATAGAACAAGGTGAACTTTCTTCATATAGAAACTTGTCAATCTGTGGATTCTAGTCATTGAAGAGTTGCTATATAAGAAGAAATGGAAGCTTTGCAGAGAAACAAAACTTAGGAGTTAGTTGAACTTTATGAAGGAAGGAAGGCTATTTGTTGTAGATAGGTATACAAGCTTAAAACAAATATAAATGGCAATATTGACAGATAGAAAGCTTCCCTTATAGTAAAAGGTTATGCCAAAGAATCAGGCATTGACTTTAATGAAATATGTTTCCTGTTATTCACTTGAGTACTATCCATATTGTGTTAAGGTTAACAACAATTCTTGATTTAGAGTTATAGCAATTAGATGTCAAGATTCTGCATGGGAGTCCTTGAAAAATAAATTTATATGACTCAACCCAAAGGCTTTGTTGAAGAAAACAAGAAGCATCTGGTTTATTTGCTAACCAAATCGCTTTACAATCTAAAATAAGTGCCTAGATGCTGGCATAAATGATTTGATTCCTATATTGTTAGCTTGGAGTTTCCACAAATGTGAAGCTGGCCCTTGTGCCTATTTTCAAAATTAGGTAATGGTGGTTGCATTATTTTGGTACTATATATGGATGACATGATTGTTGCAAGCACTGTCAAACAAAGTCTCACAACATTAAAAGCTCATTTAGCTGTAGAGTTTGACATGTAGGATCTAGGGGCAATTAATCAAATACTGAGGATGGCAGTACATAGAGACAGAAAAAACAGGAAAATCTAGATAACTCAATAAAGCTATATAGAAAGAGTTTTGTAGCTCTTCAATATGCAAAACTCAAAACTCAGCTCTTCAAAAGGCGGAGTACATGCCAGCATCACATGAATGTAAAAAAGTTGTTTAGTTGAAAAGATTACTTAGTGAATTCAATGTCAAGCAAGATACAATGATTGTTCATTATAACAATCAGAGTGTGTTGCATTTGGCCAAAAAACCTATATTTCACGCACAGACTAAACACATGGATGTTCAATATCACTTCATTCGTCGAACAATAGAGGATGGGTTGATCATATTACAAAAGATCCACACCAATGAGAATATTGAAGATATTCTGACAAAACATATACTAAGACTCTAAGAGAGAAGTTTGTTTGGGCTAGAGCTTCTCTCATACTTGTTATCACTTAATAAATGGTAACGTATGCAGCATGTACATTGTAGTGATCTAGAAACTAGTCTTCAAGTGGGAATGTTAGAATCCTAATAGTTTTAGGATTATAAATCCTAATACCTTTCTTGGTAGGATTGTGATCCTCTTAGGATTTTGAGTCCTATTCTTTCTTTATTGTGAATCCTAGTTTCTTTAGGAGAAGATTATTTTTGCCTATAAATAAAGCCCATGTCAATAGGCCTTTTTTTTTTTTTCCTAATTGATGAAAGAAATGGTTACAAAGGAGGATCATTCCCACTCTTTATCCGAAAGGATAAGAGAATGAGCGATCCTAAAGCTGGAAAAGGGATGGGCTCCCTAACAATTAATAATCCCATAAAGAAATACAACAGTGCAGAAATATAAACAAAAGTTAAGAAATTGGTCAAATAAATGACTTGGTCCTCTCAATGGCCGCACAAAGCAATTAAAGAAGCAAAAGGGGTACAAATTAAGGCAAAACTATCTGAACCCCCACTTGGAAATAGCAACAACCGAAAGGAAGCTGAGGCGAAGATGCACTATCATGTCCAAAACAGGGACTAAATAGTAGAGAGGTACCAACACAAATCCAGATACAAAGGTACCCAAGAACCAAAAAGACACATAAACATTTTTTTTTTTTTTTAAAAAAAAAAAAAAAAAAAAAAAACTAGCTTTAACAGCAAGGACGGCGGAGCTGGTCGGAGCGTGGGAGTCATGCACAGGCCCGTGAGGTCCATGCTCCTACATGTGTGTATCGGAATTGGATCAGCCGGGCAGAGGGAAGTTGGAACGCCGATGAACATAGTGAAGTGGCGTTTTGGCTTTTGGGCCTGACAGAGAAGAGTAGATCTAGATTTTAAAAAAATCCAAACTCAAACCCTTGACAAATCCGGCTACCAACATGGTGGAGGCGGAGAGCTTGGCGGAGAAGGAGACTAGTGCAGAGGTGGAGCTGTGACGTCGAGCTTATGATTTAGGGTGGGATAAGTCGCACAAAACGATGAATAGAGCCTCAAAAGAGGTTAAAAGGACTAGAAAAACTTCTAGCTAAACAACAACAAAATGAAAATGCTACATAAAGAAGAGGGAAAGAGGAGAGGAGAGCAATGGCGAATAAGGGTAAGGAACAGAGCAAGGCTGAGAAGAGAGAGAAAAGAGAGCGTCGGTGGATTCTATTTACTTATAAATCATTTTTTGTTTGATTTTCCCATGTCAGTAGGCTTATATATAAACCACTAAAAAAAAAAAACTAATTATTGACTTTTTTTTCTAGATGGTTTTAAAAACCGTCTAGAATTAAATTTTTACAAACAATTTTTTGAAAATCGTCCGTAAAAAAATAAATTACGACAGTTTCAATAAAACCGTCTGTAAATTTGCAGACAATTTAGATGAACTGTCTGAAAATGTAAATTTTCAGAAGGTTTCATTGAAACCATCTGCAATTTGATTTTTCACTCTGTAAATTCCAATTCAATCCAATTTGTAAACCTCCTTGAAAATACCACTCATTTGTCCATGTCATCGATCCACACCAAAAAATCAAGTTCACATCTCAACCGTCTCTTTCAAATTTATCGACAACTCATCACACACCACAATCACACAATCTCTCTCTTTACTTTATTCACAGACTTAGCCAAAGAATTCCTAGGAGGCAGGGCAGGACTCTTTAAAGGTTCAGGGGTTAGGGTTTATGCTGAGAAAAGTCTCTCGTTCTTCTTTTTCTCTCTCTGGCCGGCGGTTGAAGACGGGATCTGGACCAAACGGTGGGATTGGGATGATGGGAACGGGACGATGGGAGAGAATGCCGGAGATGGAGTGCCGGATTTGTCAAACCCACGCCGGTGTGTGTGGGTTTCCAGCTGGATCTGGCGAGGTCATCGAGGTTTCCAGCCAGATCCGGCTGAAACCCACGCTCGGCCTCTCTCTCTGGCCAGATACAGAGAGAGATTCGGCCGGAATACCACGTATTCCGGCCGGTTCTCTCTTCCTCTCTTTCTCTGTCACCAACCAGTGTGCATGGGTGCCGGATCTCTCTTCCTCTCTCTTTCTCTGTCACCAGTCAGATCTCTCAAACCTTTTTTTTTTTTTTGAAAGTTATCAAACCATATTAATTAATTTAATATCAAAAAACTAATTAATATAAAAATAATAATTATATTGATATTAATGATATATATATATATAAAAAATTATTAATTCTGGACGGTTTGGCCCAAACCGTCCAGAAATAATTCTAGATAGTTTGCCCAAACCGTCCATAACTCGAAATCCCGACCCATATTTCTAGATGGTTTTAAACCGTCCAAAATAAACCATCTGGACTTTTTTCCAGACGGTTTTTTGCCATTAAACCGTCCAAAAATCTTGAATTTTTTGTAGTAAACACACTGTATTTTAGAAATAGGTTAAAGTTTTCCAAAGAGAGAGAGGGAGCAAGGCTTATTGTATCTTTCTTTTTTATATATACGTACTAGTAAGAAAGAAACATAGTTAATAGACGTAAGTAATCTTGCGGAACAACGTTAAATTCTTGTTTCTTCTTCTTTATTGATATTTTTCTTTTGGGTGTGGTGTCAATTCTAACAAATGATTTATGCTTTTTTCTATTATTATTATTATTATTAAAGCTTACCATCAATATTCAACAGCTATGATGATACAAAATTTGCTTTCTCATAACGTCTTTTTAGCAGCGTAGGCATGCTGTCACAATCTATAATTAGACCATAGATTTATGTTGGTCTTCAAGGATAAAGGTGTAATAATTTAAAAAAAAAAAAAAAAAAAAAATGAATGAATGGATTTTTTTTTACTAAGAACGTTCCAGAAAAATTTGCAGGCGTGCTACTCAATTAGAATTATGGCTTCTATATAAAAGAACGGTTTGAATGTAAAAAGATATATTGAGAGCAGAAAAATAGAAGTTAATGCTTCCTCTATTATTTATTCTGATTTCAATTAAATATTTCATGTATTATATCTCACCTATTAAATGAGAGTTTTAAGTATTGATTAAATGATTAAATTTATTTTTTCCTATTAGCTTAATTAAGCTTTTAGAATAAATTGTAATTTAACAGTAACCATGGGATACACTTACAACTACTTGTCCCTAACAAGGGAAATGCTGGATGGGGGACACTCATCACCCATATATAATAAAAAAATAAATTTTTATTAAAAAAGTTGGCTTTGATGGGACATCAAAGCCAACTTTTTAATAAAAAATTATTTTTTTATAATAAAATGCTCACAGGGGACGCTCATCCGTCCCCTGTGTAGCAAGTCTCCCCTAACAATGGCACTGTTAATGTTATACAACAGGCAAAGAACCCAAATAACTTCAAACCAGGGGGGAAAGGAGATCATTTCCACCACAAATAGAAAAAGAGGGGATTGGAGGGTAAGAGACAGGAATGCAGCTAGTGTGGAGTCTAGCTACGGCCCAATAAACCGCATTGTGAGTGTAAAAGTTACCATTTCTGTTAACTTTCTGAACTTCACACAAAAAAGAAGTTTGTGGGAAGGAAGTTGGGATGATAGAAGAGATGCGCCTGCCTTGGATAATGTTGAGCTATTGTAGAGCTAATGTGACAACCAGGGAGGCTGTAAGCTTGATAGTAAGGAGGGCGGCAAGAGCTTCAACCAGATGGGTTACAAGAAGAGCTGATGAGGGAGACCATTTTGATGAGGTTTCCTTGTTAATCAGTTTTCACACCCAAAAAAGCCACAAGAAACACAAGTTTTCCACTCTTGTTAACAATTCTTTCCTTTGATGGCATGGCAAAATTTCAAATTCTATGCCAAAACTAAAAAAATAAAAATAAAAACAAAAACAAAAAATAATATAAAAAAGCTGCACTAAAATGTTACACATTCATGCATAGTACTCAAAATATTCAAAAGCCCGTAACTTGTTGGAGTGAAACTCTCATCACGCTCATCACATGGCCATGCATAATGTTAAATGTACTTCGCGAATTTAAATATTACAGGAATCCTACATTGATGATCTTCAGGCATCACCGCTGACTGCGCTGGAGAAAATCATACAAGAATCAAGACGAGAAAATGTTCTTCAGATGCCCTGATCTTCTCAGAACACGTATACAAGTCAATGGGAAAAACAAACCTCCCTGCCTCCTGGGCTCAATCATCCACCAACTCCATAATAAGATTCTCCATTCAGAGAAAATCTGTGAATGATTGTGCTGTATTTACAAATTTGAAGAGGCACTGGTTCCCATGCCGAGAATCCACAAACAATCCAGCTACTACACCTTATCCAACTATCTTCTAATTTGTCAGTCAGTTGAAACTAAATACTGAGGTAGCTGTGATATTTGCCAGCAAACCTTTCCACTTTCCTAAATATCCGTTTTCCAAATGCTACCATTAACATCGCAGTCATCAGTATGCTCGATCGCTGCAACTTTTGCACGATATGCTGCTGCTGCCACAGCACTGTTTACCCTCTGACCACCCTGAGGAAGCTCGCAGGCTTCACTAACAGAAGCAAATCTTAATTCAGCAGGAGGAATGAAACAGTCTACCGAAAGCCCGGGGACATTGAAAGCCACTTCCTCGATTGTCCATGCTTCTTCCATCCTGGTTTTAGTGTGGCTCATCGCTGTTTCTCCAAACCTGAAAAGCGTTACCACTGAACGCCCCGAGTGAGCAATCATGACTCCCTCGACAGGCCTGTAATCATCGAGGAATGAGTTGATTGTGGTCTCCCAGTATGCAGCATCGCCCCCATTGTTCTGAATGCGGGTCAAATGGGAATCTTCCAAGTGGACAAGAAGCCCCGTTTTCTGGCTGAAGTAGCCGAACAAGACATGCCTTATGATCTCGGCCGGTCCTTCACTCCTGGATTTCAATGTCAGAGGATCCGCACAGAGCTTGAGGATGAAACAATCCTCTCCATTGATCTTCTTCTCTCCAATGCATCTTGCATTGGTAAACATGCTTGCAGTGGTTCTGGGGTCAAGTCCCTGAAAAGGAAAAATATATAACTTGTTAGATCATGGTGGGAGGCACTCTGAGGAAACAGAGGAACACTGGGGAATTAAAGCACGGGCAGATTGACCTGAAGCGCTCTGCGCAAGGGTCTAACAGGCCCTTTTGCAGCATGTGCGCCAAGCCAAGGTGTGTGCCTCCAGACAAGCTTCCCATTGCACCCGGCATGAACCTTGCTGCCACCAAGTGCAAGCTCCACATACCACATATCTGGATTCATCTGCCACAGGACAAACCCACCCGATTCCGCAGCTTTGGATGAATTCTTGCTCCTTACTACCCTGTTAGCCGTCTCAAACTCAGAAGCTATCATCCTCACCTTTCCCATGGCATAAGCATTGTGGATGGTGTTCTGAAGCTTTTGCCCTCCGGAAGCCGCTGTGTACTGCTGTAATATGTACTGAGCGGATGAACTTTCCTGCAAAGACACCCCCACAAAGTCATATGGGTTTAGTTAGCTGAAGTGGGAGAGAAATCCTCCCAAAAAATTACTCAGCTTTTTCTCACGAGAAAGATAACATTATGATTCTAGTCAGGAAAATGCCCGGAAGACATTCATCCCACAGGCACAGCCCTCAATTTTGTATTCTCTATACAGGAATCAAATGTTTAGATTTCACTACCTAAGCTACGAAATTTAAACGCTTCAGATTCAACTGGCTGAACCAATCTCCTTGAAAAATGTATCGCGCATGTAGGCAGAGAAGCTCAAATTAAGAAAGTTAATTAATGTGCAACTTTAACACTAAAAAAGAAACTAAACGAAATCATTATTCATTGAACACAAAGAGAAAAGAGATTAGGCGCTAACAATTGGGGTGTCTTTGATGCTAAGGTGAGGGAAAGGGTCGGCCGTGCTAACGTGCACCGGGGCGAGCGGCGCACCCAAGACTCCGAGCAAGAGCCTCAGATCCGAGCGTTTGTAGGCAGCAGAGCAGGAGACGGAAGGGGCCCGCGAGAGCTGTCCCCTCTTCATCCACTGGCCCCACCTCCCCTCCATCCTCGAATCTTCTCCGTCGGTCCCGTCGGGCCCCTCCTTCAACGGCGACAAGGCCTCCGCCGGCCTCAGGCTCCCGGATCTCGCGATCAACGGCTCCGGCTGCGCGGCGTGGTGGGGCTTCCTACTCCGCCGCAGCAGCCTGGACATGGGGGACGCACTCCTGGCCGGGCTCTTCGCCCTCGACCTCCCGGGAGAGAGGCCTCTCACCACCTCCTCCTTAAGCGCCGAGAAGAACCCCTGCTTTCTCTCCATTTCTGACGGCTCTGATAAAGGAGAGCCGAGTGGGGAACGAGCAGAGCGAGCTGCAGCGCTCTTAAGCGCAACGAAGAAGAGTGAAGAAAACAAACAAGCGAGAGACAGTGAGAACAAAGCTCACTGAAAAGGTAGCTGCGACTGTGATAAAAAGCGGAGATTGGGAGTGGAATGCCGTTTTGAAGAAGAAAATCGGCTAGTGACATGTAGGCCAGTAGATTGTTATTCTGCCACTTTTTTTTTTATTAAAAAATAAAAAAAAAAAAAAAAAAAAAAAAAAAAAACACAAATATTATTATTGTCTATTAATTTCCTATTGGTTCGGTTGGAGGATTAGGGGGTTGAGGTTCGTTCCAACAGCGATAGAGGACCGGATCAGACCCCTGGCCCTGGGGCATATATTTTCTCGTGACTAAGATGAAACGGCGCCGTTAGTAACGGTCAGATAACTATTAAACAATGTTTAGAAATTAATAAAGCACTCGTAGGGCTGAACTGCATATCAATGATGGGCTGTCTGTTCAGTAATCAGCATGCTAGCACGCGCTAAAGGCGGGTGTTTCTTTTTTCTTTTTTTAACAATTTTTTCATTATATAGAGGCTAAAAGATTTAATGAAAACTACACAAATCATCTGAACTACCATGCAAATTATAATATTTTTTTCAGACTTTCAATTTAAGCGATGTTCTCCCAAATTATTTAGAAATTGCAATGCACTTCTTTGTTATGTAAAAAAACAAAAATCCTAATAAAATTTTTAAAAACGAAAAATTAAAAAATAAAAACAAAAATATTCCTATAAATTCGAGGAAATACCCACCAATTCTTTTATTATTATTATTTGTCCTTAAGGGTATTTTGTCATTTTTCAAACTGAAGAGGTACATTGCAATTTATTAGTAATTTGGAGAGATAAATGCATAATTGGTTCCTGGAGTTAGACAAAAAGTTATGGAAGGTTATTGTGGTAAACTATAATTACAAAACTCGTTTTTCGTCCACCAATTTAACAAAGTCCATTAGTGAATTACAATACAAATGATATTTAAGGGTTGTCTCACTATTTATATGACGTGCCAAACTAACGGATTATATTGACTTGGTGGACGAAAAACAAGTTCAGAGAGATTCGTAATTATAGTTTATCACAAGAACCCTACATGAATTTTTTGTACCACAGAGAATGATTCGTAATTTAAGCCAACTCCCAAAAGACCAACGATACAATTATCCATAATTTAGAAAATATTGCTTCAATTGATAGTTTAAAGAGAACACTGCAAATTGTGTACTTTTTTAAAAGATTTACAATGAATTCTTAGGAAAATATTTTATCAGTCTCTCAAAACCCGAAAAAACAAAAATCGTTTTTTCGAAACAATTTACATATGAAAATCTAAGAGATTTTTTTTTTTTTTTTTGGTTAGGTTAATTAATTGGAAGAGGAAATATGCATATATTTTTGTTTTTGTTACGAACATTTTGTCTCAATCCACGCCCCCTCTTTAGCCCCATGCGTTGACGCTAACAGCGGGGTAGGGTAGGCACCAACCATTGGTTAAGCGAGTTGGGCGGTCGGACTTCTGTCGTCCATACTCTATATAAAAGAAAGAATTAGGTGGTTCAACTTGTGGGCCACGCGGTAGATTTTGGAAGCCTACGGGCAGATTTGGTCAGCATGTGAAGGTCGATATTCGTAGCATGAGCTTTTTGATCATAGCGCGAATCATATACAAGATTAATGATAGAAACAAATAAGCATATATATATATATATATATATATATATATATATATAATGGTTATTTTAATTTCCTTTTATTCCGTGGAATGGGGCAGTTGGGGGAGCTGCACTGGTACAAATTTGACCAAGACTGTCTCAAACGTGTATTATTAATTATTCTTTCTTTGAAGCCGACACCGCCTAATTTGAGTAGAGCCCGCTTTTTCTCTCTCAAACAAAAACACATCCATTTGCTGTGCTCTTCTCTTCTCAATCACGTCGCTAATCGCGGAAACAAATTTTATTTGGTGCGCAAACGAATGTTGACTGATGAGGAGGCACTATAGAGGGACACTGGTAATGCTACGTACGTACTCTTTTAGTTTACTATTTATTTATTTATCACATTTTGGTTGGATCGTTTGGCTGGTACGAAAGATAGTGATGGTTGGTGACGGTAAAAAACAACCGGCAACTTTAGGCGTTTTTTGGTGGCGAATTACTGTGGCCGGTGAATAAACTGTGAGAGAGAATGCGTACGAGCAGAAGAAGCGTAGACTTGAAAAAATGGTTTACGATATTAAAAAGTGGAAATCATTTTCTGAAGATTAAATAAGCTTTTCTGGTTAACCGAACATGTTTTCGGTTTGAATATCTTTTTGGTTGTACTAAACACTGAAAAACATGGAAAGTATTTTACGCCGACTTTTAGCCAATGTAAAATGAGTGTGATAAATAATTGTGAACCGTAACATTTTTCAATTTCAAAGAATGCAAGTTGAAATTTATCTCCCCCTCTTGAAAAATCACTCCCAAACAAAAATGTGTTAGGAAAATGAGATGGGAAATTTCCCAAGAGCACTTCAGATATTGGATGAGAATGGTCAATGTGGGACTTTAACGAGCACTCTTTGGCCGAATTATATTATTATTTGTTTCACAACTTTTGACTTTAATAATCTTTACAAATCCAAATGCGCGTGAAGAAAGCAATACAACATATGAGCGCGTAATTATTACTTTATTCCCCCCACCCCCAAAAGAAAAAAAAAAAATTATGCATATGTAATGGTGGAACTCGATCTTATGTCACTCTTGTATGTATTAAATAATGAGTTGACTTTTAAAATTATTATTGGACTTGTGATGAGTAATTCTAAATTCAATAGTGTTCATCAAATGTCCATCAAAAAATGAGGTGGCTTTTAAAATCATTATTTGATCAATCAAACGTTCAATGATATTTTAAAAGCACTCGTTTTTTGATGGACATTATATGCATTTAGAATTATTCGCTTGTAATTGATCACTATTAATTTTGATCAAATTGTAATTTTAAAAAACGCCTCATTTTTTAATAGACACAAGAGTGACTTTTAGAATAAATGACTTTTAAAATCATTATTTAATCAATCATATGCTTAATAGTGATTTTAAAAGCCACCTCGTTTTTTTATGGACACTTATATGCATTTAGAATTATTCGCTTGTAATTTATCACTATTAAATTTTGATCAAATTGTAATTTTAAAAACACCTTATTTTTTAATAGACAAAGAGTGACTTTTAGAATAAATGCTTTTAAAATCATTATTTAATCAATCACATGTTAATAGTATTTTAAAAGCCACCTCGTTTTTTTATGGAACTTATATGAATTTAGAATTACTCGTTATAATTATCACTATTAAATTTTATCAAATTGTTATTTAAAAAATATATCATTTTTTAGAGACAAAAATGACTTTTAGAATTACTTTTCAGCAAATCATAAATGTACATGATCAGCTTCATATGGTAGGTTAATTGAATAACAAAGCATAAATGGCAGCATTTTTCAATCAATTACTCTATTTTTTGTAGCTTTGGAAAAAAAAATGACTATTTTCTGTTGAAGAATTGGGATTTTGGAAACCACATGAAGGGCCATGATCGCGTCTGTTAAAAGTTGATTCTTTTTCTTTCTTTTTTTTTCTAAGTATTAAAAGTTGATTCTATTTGGTGGGATAGTGAGTGACATCGTGGATATTTTGACCAATCTTTGTGCACATTTTCCAATTTATTTATTTATTATTGTGGTGATGCATTTATACCATAATATCGGTAATTAAAAAAAAAAAAAAAAAAAAAAAAAAAAAAAAAAAAGGAAACAAGTTGGAGTAATCCTAGAAGTCATATACTAAAATGCTACAAAATTTTTTTAAAAAAAAATAGAGCATTTGAAAAATTAAAAGATCAATGCTGAAATTGAAAAATTAAAAAATAAGAGATAAGCTGAAGAGAAATGCATAGTTTATAAACAAATAGTGAAGAAAAATTAACAAGATGGCAGCAGTTTTCTTAAAAGATCAATTAAAAGAGTGAAGCAAAAGGAAAATTAATATGCAGTTTGTTACGACGTAAAATGGTTTTGTCGTAAAATATTTTCAGGGAGGTCATTTTTAAGGAAAACGGTTTTCGCCGAAAACATTTTCCAGTGTTTGGCACGTACGAAAAATCAAAAATATTTTTTATATTTTTATTCAATCATATTAACTTATAAAAATTAATTTTTATTTACAACATAGAAATATTAATGTAAAATATATTAAAATAAAATTATTATATATTAAAATATACAATTTTAAAATTGTATATGCTAAAATTTTAGGAAAATATACTAAAATTGTATATTTTAATGTGATTTTTAGAAAATTAAGAGATAAGCTGAAGAGAAATGCAGAGTATCTACAATTCTAAAAATTATACTAAAATGTTTCTTGGAGGGTCCAAGGATTGAGTGCCAAATGAGTTTTCTTTAAAGATCAATGGAAAAAGTTAAACAAAAAGAAAATTAGGAGATACGACGAAGAGAAAGAAATCTGTTATTCTAAAAAAATGTGACTAAAATTTTCTTGTGGAGCCAGGATAAAGTGTGAGGATGTTACTCTATGAAAGCCAACACATTATTACAATACTTGAAGGGATATATCACATGCTTTATCCTGATCAAATAACATTGAAAAAAATTAGGAAAAGTTTAAGTTGATAATTTGTGTTCGCATGTTGGATTCAGGTCGTCTCAATGCATTGGCATAAAACTGTATTGATTAACACAAACCCAACCCATTTAATTAAATGAATTATAGATCAATCATAATCCGACCCATTTAATTTAATGGTCTAACCCTATAAATTTGTATTGGTTTCGTGTCGGGTTCAAGAGTTATGTCAAAAATTACCTGTTAATGTGTCGCGTGTCGAATTCAAGTCATGTCGAAACATTGTTATATGACTATACAGATCAACCCTAACCCGATCCATTTAATTTAACAGGTCATACTCCTCAACCCTAACCCTTTAATTTCGTATTGGATTTGTAAGTCGTGTCAAAAATTAACGACCTTAAAAAAAACAAGATGGAAAAATCAAAATCAAAATCAAGAAACTAACTAATTATAGAACTATAACAAACCTAGATGACCATGGCTCCCTCAACCCCCCTCGGTCCGTCACTATTTATGAAACACAAGATTTGAAGCGATAAATACATGTTTTATATGTCAAAATATAAAGATAATACAAATTTAATAGTAATTTTAAAAATTACATCAAGAAGCTTGAGAATAAAAATGTGGGAATTGAAGTGTGTAATATATTGCTCACGAAAATATAGGAATTTTTTTATTGTAAAAAAGAAAAAAAAAGAAAAGAAAAAGAAAAAGAAGAAGAAGAGGTAGTTGTGGCAACTGTCAGAGTTAGCTAAAGGGAGTAGTCCCATCTACGGAAGTAGATTGGGTACCTAACGAAAGGTTACAATGCACCAAGCCAAGTCAAAAAGACTCGGAAAGAGAATCGCCTCTCACTGCTCGCTCCAATTGAGAAAAACACCTCGAGATTTTATATATTTATATATATATATATATATAAAACATATCTCCAGTTTCCCGATATGAAGACGATGATCTCACACCAGTCCGCAGGAGTAGGGCCGGGTGTGTTATAGGGAAGAAGACAAAAAATGCTTTGGGCCTTTCTTTTTCTGCCTTTATTATTGATTTGTGGACCCCTTCCCACAACCTTTATTATCGGCAAATGGGCCCTTCTCCATTCGCTAAATATCTTTTCTTTATTTATTGAGATGAGATGACACATCATCGACCCTAGTTGCTCCACCCTAATTTCTATCCCCATTTTCCCCGATGTCTCACTCTCACTCCTTCTTTGATATTTTTTTTTTTTTAATTAATTTTGATTTTGAGGACAGATCTCGATCTAGTAGAATAGGATCGTTTTCAATACACACACCTCTTTACTTTTTGAAACTTTTTTTTGCTAGATAATAGTTAATTTCCAATAAATAAAGAACATGTTTTCTTTATTAACTTCACTTATTATTTTTAAAATTTAAATCCATATTTTTAAGTTTGAACCCATTTTTTAAGCTTATTTATTTATGAGTAATGCTACCGAACATTTGATATTACGTAATCCATCCAAAAAAGACTTCCCATCCCGATCGGCTCCAAAAAAACATGTTCCGTAACATTACTCTATCATGTTAAGAGAGAGAGAGATTGATCTTGCTTGTATGGAAGACTTCATACTAAAGTCACCAAATTCCTTATGTCATTTCCAACTAAATGCCAAAAAAAAAAAAAAAAAAAAAAGAAGAAGAAGAAAAGAAAGTACTAGATTTGTTAGCCAATACAAAAGTTGAAAAAGTTTAGGCCGAATTTCAACTTTGGCAACTTTCGACTAATTAAAACCTACTGTTAAACGCTTTTTTTTTGTTAACCAAAAAAAAAAAAAACTAAAGTTTAGGATTTAGGTGCAAGGAATTTTTGGTTAATTTTAGCATGCCATTATAATTGGTGGGAAAATCTCATACAATGAGGAAAAAAGAGTTGTAGATCCCATAGCATTTATTCTACATTTCTAAAACAAGGAATTGGAATGATAGTTTATTAGGTATAAAATATGTAAGTTGTCAAAATATTTTTTGAGATGAAGTTGGTATCTCAGTAGTTTCACATTCTCCAAGAAGTTTTAGATCTTTCATTATCTATTTATTTCCTAGAGAAAGGAGGGGGACATCACTTTATTTCCATTTCACTAGTCTTCCATAGTGAGTTAAAAGTTCTTGCCACATTGCTGCTGAAGATTGTAGTTTTTTTTTTTTTTTTTTTTTAAAAAAAGAGAGAGAAATTTATATATGAGTAAAACAAGTACAAACAATCAGTACAGTTACAAAAATATAAGATTAGACTCCATTTGCTTATATTTTTTGTATTTTTTAGTCTTTGGTGCGATCGACAATATTTTCAGTTTAACCAACAAAGCTTCTTTAATTTAGGAAAATAATTTCTATTTTAAATTTCGTAAATCATTTTTCGACTTTGAGTTTCTCATACTCAAATTCCCGGGATACTGCCATGAACCAACTTTGACGTTGCCAGGACTCGGTTGGAACACCATTGGGATCCGGCCAGGACGTCGCCAGGGCTTTTCCAAGACTTCACTAGGACCCGACCAAAACTTTTCCCGGACCCGATCGGGACACTGTCGGGACGTCTTCGAGACTCAACCAAGACTTCATTGAGAGCCCCTCTTTTAAACAAGTACAAAAAAAAAAATTAGTTTAATTTTTTATATATTTTTATGTTGTGAATAAAAAATAATTTCTATAGGTTAATATGATTGAATAAAATATATATATATATATATATATATATATATATATATATATATATATATATTTGTGATTTTTCATACGCCCCAAACGTCGAAAAGCTTTTCAGAATTTTTTTTTTTTCAAGAAAATATTTTTCACTGAAAACATTTTTCGAAAGAAAACATTTTACAATCTAAAAAGAAAATCTAATCTTGACAACGATCTAGCCATAGCTCCAGAAATGATTCTTCAATGTAGAAATGTACATCGTTAACGAAGCTAGTTATAGCTGCCCATAATAGACATCGTAGGTATAAAAAAAAAAAAATCATTTTAACTTAGCTCTGACCAATTTATGAGAGAGGTAAGAAAACCAAGAGGTAATTATACAGTAAAAAAAAAAAAAAAAAAAAAAAAAATCATCTAAAACGAAAGGGTACGGACAAAAAATTCACCAAAATCGAATACTTTTAAGGTCGAAATGTAGTGTAGAGGTGATTATGATTGTTTTAGATTTTACTCATGAGGGCCAACACCACGTCTGGAAGTGAGGGCAGAGGCCCATTTGGTGGGCCTTTTCAAATGCTCCAAGAAAAAGTTTTCAGAACATCACCACAAATTTAGGCTGGTGGCCATTTCTGTGTTCCTATAATTATCTTTTGAAACTCCCTGGTCGTTGGGGCAGTATTCTGCTTGTCTGGCACACACTTATGATCAAAACAGGCTTGCATAATCCAAACATCAATTGTAGGCTTGTAGCCTTTGCATCATCATTGAAGCCTGGAGGTAATTTGTCAGCATATATGCTCGTTACATGATCATGTACCACATATCAAATTATATCGAGTAATTGGTCGGCATATGGTCATGTACTCCAAATCAAATATATTAAGTAATTGGCCAGCACATGAATCAGAGCAAGCTAAATAGACAGCCAGAACAAGGCCATGAATGATGAATCCCATATCGAGCGGATGAGAAATCAGCAACCCCAGCGCGGAATGGGGGAGACCACCGATCCCTCAACAACCCGAGTGTCCAAGATCAACTACTCGACCACAACCAAGATAACAATACATTAATCGTTGTATTCATGCATGATTCATCACCTTAAGATAGTGCCATTAAAATAACTAGACATGCAATTGGATCATATTTTAATTGGGCTGACTGAGTTCAGAAAGCTCATAATACTTCATTACCACTCGATGAAAGCCCAACATCGTTGGCTAATTAGACCGACCAAGGTCTGATGGCAAAGGAGACTCTGTAACACCCGAAAAAATTTAAAACCAAAAGAAATTAGGAATTTAAACAACAATCAATATAGTAATGAAATGCAACGTCATTTCTTAGTAATTATTTCTCTACTTACTATTCACATTCATAAAACTTTGATAAAATAACACAACAAACAATATCCTAAAAATTTCAAATTTCCCAGATGCCTGAATTGCTCAAATTATTTTCCTTTTTTCCCCGATGTTTTAAGATGGAAGTTGATGGGGGCGGATTAGGCCAACTGCAATAACCAAACAATACAAAGAAAGAACAATAAGAAAGGGATACTCATACACCTCTTCTTCATTCCTAGGACACTTAAAAAAAGATAATAATAATAATAAATAAATTAAGGCCCACGCAGATGTTGCAGATATTTCCTTCTGTTGGGTGGATTTTCATGACATAGGAATAATGGAGCACAAGTTATGAGATGGGGGACCTTTTAATTCGTTAGCTATTCTTTGTTGTCAATGATTTTCGAGTCAAATTCCACCTCTAATTAACATCATAAACGTAGGGTGTTGGGTGAGAATGGGAGTCAAATCCTTTGGGTGTATCATTAAATTTAAGGAAACCAAAAATTACAATTAATTCCTTTTTAGGTTTGTTTAGATGGAGATTTCCTAGTGTTTGCAATCTATGCGAAAATAGGTTTTATATGACTTGCCCTTTTGGGTAAATCGATGCTCCCTCCTATGTTTAATTAGCTATAAGGCATCTTGACTTGGTTAATGTTGTATTGGTGAATGCCGACTCAGATTATATTTGTGAAACAGTGTCCATCAGGGGTGTAAGATTAGCCTAACTTCTCGTAAACTCGGTTAGACTCGGCTAAACTCGATTCGATCTCGGTTCGAATAATAATATGTTCGAATATTAAACGAGACATACTCGTATAAACTCGGCTTACTTGGATAAGCTCGTATAATTTCTTTTTACAAGTATTTTAGTATTCTTTTCATTTTTTAATAAGAATGTCTTAAGTAAAAGAAATTTCTCCTACTAAAAAGATAGATATATTGTGCATTATTGTTGCTGTGAATTTAGTTTTAGAGAATTGTGTGTACATGTCACATGAATGTGTTTGTGCGTATGTATGAATATATATGTGTGTGTGCGTGTTGTGTATGTGCAAAATGAATTTATATACATATTATTAAACATACATATAAATTGAAATTGGATTATTAAGATTCATGTTAATTTATTTAATTAACTCAAATGATAAAATTTTACAATAATTAATTAACTAATGATTAGTATGAATTTACGAATGATAAATAATCATGATATTTTTTTATATAAGAAATAAATAATTAATTGAACAGTTCCTGAAGAAGCTCGAATTCGCCCGAAAAATAAATGAGTCAAACTTTAAAAGAATATCTAATTCGGTAGTAAGCTTGAGATTCCCCTTTTGTTTGAAATTAAATTAAATGAGTTAAACATAAACCATTGAATACTCAGCTCAAATAGAGCCTTACCCACCTACACCTCTTACTAATTCATTGTCCCTACAGTGTAGCTGGCAGAGGTATTCTTTCATTTTTGTCCGCTAATGGAAGGGACCAATTTCAGTTGTGAGCCAGTGATACAACATTTCGACTCTGGTCACACTTCATGTTTTTTTTTTTTTTCTACCAAAAAAAAAATTATTTTGTATACATTAATTAAGTAGATATAATTCACACAATTGTACCTCTCACAATTTAACCTTTTTTTTCTAATAAAAATTTGTACCATATTTCGATTTACGCGGGTTATCATTGTGCAGGGACCATGCTAATTTTCTCTGTATCATTCAATTTTATCGGATGTCCCAAAGAAAAAAGCATGGAGAGTTGCATTGCTGAGCCATTTAACGAAAAAGCAAGGTATGCAAGTTGAACACACCTATCGAGCCGCGGAATTGAGCTTTTTTTCTCATACTGAAATTTCTTACAAAATTTGTGTTCTAAGAAAATTCGTCTAATCAAATCTCTAAAAGTATCATGTGTTCGTTGAGCATATTAGAGGTATATACTTCTCACATATCAACGGAGGCAGCACGAAAGATTTGTGAGTGGACCATGCCAAGAGAATGGCCTTTTCTATAATGGTATCAGATTGAGATCGACTCCTTGTCTCATTGTAGGCAGGAGGAACACATCACATTGTATATATGCAGTACCCCATTGTATACAGAAGCATGTAGCCCACACGTTTTTGACCGATCGAGTGTGAATTCTTTTAAGGGATATCATAGGTAGGGCTAATTTGGTTTCCCAATTTGCTTGTACATGATCTTTGCCAAATATTTTTGACAGAATTGGTTAATTATAATCTAATTTAAGCCTGCCTGTGACCTCATTTTTTACTGTTATGGCAATTACGGGTAGCAATTCATATTCATGTGATGGGTTTGGATCATATTAAAATATGGGTATAAAACTATGTAGATCAATAATAACGCATTCCATTTAATTAAACGGGTCAGACTCCTCAACTCTAATCCGTTAATTTTGTATTGGGTTCATGTCGAATTTGCTAATCGTGACAAAAATTGTCAGTCCTTATGTCGCGTATCTGGTTTGGATTGTGTCGAAACATAAGTACAAGACTATGTAGGTCAACCCTAATGAGACTCATTTAATTAAACAAGTCAAATCTATTAACCTTAACCTACTAATTTTGTAGTAGATTCGTATCGAATTCTTAAAATATGCCAAAAATTACCAACTTTAAACAACTTAGATTGCTTCTTAGGCCAATTTGACCAAGCTAGCTAGTATCTAGTGCAGTATACACCTTAATGGAAACCAGCTTAGGTCAAGTGAGTCAAAGGGGAGGAAAGGGGAAAATTGAAATGTCTGTGAGGTCGTTTCTGGTACAAGCATGGAAAGCTTCATTCCAGCCAATGGAAGCTTCAAACCAGCCTGTATGCTTGTTTCATCTTTCAAGCAACACGAATCCAATAGATTTTTATAACATTGTCAACACTAAATCTAACAATTAAGTTTAGAGATTGAGTTTGTCACTGACCGGGGATGGTCTTACTTTAAGAAATTATCACATGCACCAAGTGTTCATGGCCTGGTAATTTGGAAACTCCACTGAACAAATCAGTCTTTGCAATTAGCTTTGACATAAAAAGTAAACGCCTAGGATATATTAAACCATCATTTGTGAGAGGCTTATTGAATGACATTAAAGGTTTTTGGTCCCTTAAGCTTTCAGGGCCTTTAATAGTTTATTAATTCATTGCTTCATGCACCATTAATTGGGCCAGGTTTTGTTTGGCTTGAGCTCATGTGAATAATTAATGTGATGATTCTATGCAAATTGTGAAGCTGCACCTCACACAAGTTCTCAGTAACTTCCTAACCTTATCGATGACCAACACAAGTGCATGGACTAGGTTTTGGGGCCTAAACAAAAAAGAGAGAGGAAAAAGTTATTTATTTATTTTTTATTTGACTTGACTTTACGATAAAAAATGAAGATGGAAAGTATTTCTTGCTCAGATTCGATATTCGTCAATTTGCTATTTGAATTGCTAGCACTCCAGATAACAAATGAGAGAAAGCTTTTATAGGATTCACTTATCTGAACAAATGAACCATACATATAAGGACTCTCTTATATTTACTGTCTGAATTGCTAGTATTCCTTCCACCCAAACCTTCCTAGAACTTTTTTTTTTTTTTTAAAAAAAAAAAAGATAACTTCGCAAAAAAGCATCGAATTATACGTCGTTTTGAGATAAACGTACTGAACTAGCAGACGTCTCAAATTAAGGTATTCACGTTTCTAAACGTCTCACTTAAGGGTACTTTGTTAAGATTTTTTCTTAAATCCTGCAAAAATTTTCAAAATACCTGTGTTTATTTTTTTGAAAATATATATATAAAAAAAAAACTTTCAAAGATTCAGGCATGGGTATTTTCGTTAAATTCTACCAACACCTAAATCATAGCATTTTCTTTTTCTTTTTTTTTCTTTTTAAAAAAAAAATTGGATATTTTAGGTAATCCGTTGTGATTTAACAGTAAATCCTAACAGAGTACCATTAAATGAAACGTTTGGAAACTTGGATACTCCAGTTTGAGACGTTTGCTAGTTCAATACCATTATCTCAAAACGGCGTATAATTCGATATCTTTCTGTTAAGTTATCCAAAAAAAAAAAAAAAAATTGTTCCTGCGGGATTAAAGCACTCCCATCAGTTTCCCTACCATTTTCCCTATATTTAGGGAACAAAACTACTTTTTACTTCCCTATAAAAAAACACCCCACAATATATTCCTTAAATTTTCCCTATATCAATTAAATACTATTTCCTTATTTTATTTTATTATTTTTTCTCTTTCTTTTTTTATTTCTTTTTTCTTTTTTTTTCTTCTCTCTTCCTCTCTCTCGTCTTCTCCAGAAACTTCCCCAAACCCCTCCTCTCTCGCCTCCGCCTCCCTCACCCTCCACGGCCTCCTCAATCCTCTCCCCAAAACCTCTATCTTCAACCACAGCAACCTCAATTCCTTGCCTTTCACCAGGCCGCATCGAGGGCGACGCCGCCGATTTCCACCGGGCCGTGAAGGATGGGGCGCACCGCAAGAGCAAGAAGCTCGCCGAGTCTTGTTGCTACCACCTCCGCAAGAACCCCAAAAGCCATAACCAGGCCAACAACTTCACTGACGACGAGCTCCAGCAGATCGGCCTCGGGCACACCGCGCTGGGTCGACACAGTAGAAGTTGAGGGCGCGATTCTGGTGGCTTGAGGTGCGAACTTTCGGTGAAACAAGAGGAAATTTCCAGCGGAATTCTGGACATTTCAAACTGTGAAATTCGGTGGAATTCCGAACACTCTGGGGTTTTTTTTTTCCGATTGTTCTGGCAGTTGGATTTTGTGGATTTTGTGTGTGATTAAAAGGTGGTTATTTGTTTATTTGGTGAGAAAGTGAGGCTGTGGGGTTGGAAAATGGTTTCCGGCAGACCAACGCTGGAAGGGGGAAGGAGAGACGAGAGAGAGGAGAGAGCCGTTTTTTTTTTTAATTAAAATAATAGGTTGGGAAGCAATAGTGCTTCCCAACCAAAAAACCCAAAATTAGGGTAACTGCTGGAGGTTGATTTTGGTGTTTTTTGTGATATTTTCTCTAAACATAGGGAAGGGAACCACTTTAAGGAAAACCTTATGGGAGTGCTCTTAGAAGCCAGGAAGCTGCACCTAAGCACAAGGTGGATTAACTGACCAGTTCCATGGGCACAGTTGTTTTGTTTTTACCTTTAATATCGACACATCATGTGACACGGCACACTTTAATCGGCAAAAGACGGGGACGGCCATCCTCCTTGTCTGCACCGCGTTCGTGCAAGTGCTACTCCTTTCTGTACATTTCTTTGTAAAATCCAGTGCATTATTAAATCATCTAATCCACGCTGATTCTTGATATTTCCCATTTAAGTATCATGAGAAGAAAAGAAAAAAAACAGTTGTCCAAGCCATCGCTATCGATGGGGCTGCTACTGATCTCATCAAAGATGTCAAAGAGATTTTACAGTCGGGCTTCTTTATTAGGTTCTCCTTGATGGAACCCACTCAACCTTGGATGTCATTGCCACCTAAAAGTTGCTTTGGATACCTGCTCGGATCAGTTAAACTGATCAACTCGTTTGGTTAATACCATGTTCTAGTTTTTACTTAATCGATACACGATTCTGACAAACGGGGTCATGCATTCTGATACTACTATATTCTAAAGGAAAAACCACTTTGACAGAGTGTAATCCGCAAGTTGATATCTTTTTTTGTTTATTTATGTTGCTTAACTAGTGTTAATTTCGTAACATTTCACCTACCCCTGCTTTTTTCCACTAGAAATACCCCCACAATCCCCCTTCACGTCTTCACCACTTCACAATTCCTTCCAATTCTCCAAACATCTTTTTCCTACTCCTCCTGTTGCTACGCGTTTTTCTGAACAGGCACAAACATGAAGCTCGTCCTTGCAACTTTCCTCCTTGTTGGTCTTGTCCTCAGCTCCTCTTTCTTTGAGGCCTCCGTGGCTGCAGGTTCAAGTAAGATGCCACCACTTGCCCACGCTTACATTCCTCTGTTTTCGTGACAGAATTTAAGCTCTGTTTGTTTCGTTGCTAATTAACTTGTTTTGATTTGTTTGAATGTAAAAAATGAAGGCTTCTGTGACTCCAAGTGTGGGCAGAGGTGCTCAAAGGCAGGAGTGAAGGACAGGTGCTTGAAATACTGCGGTATTTGCTGTGACAAGTGCCAGTGCGTGCCATCTGGGACTTACGGCAACAAGGACGAGTGCCCTTGCTACAGGGATCTCAAGAACTCCAAGGGCGAGCCCAAGTGCCCTTGAAATCTCTCTTTCATATTTTCTAGGCTCATGGTGATGGAGTAGGAGTACCCTCAAAGATATTAACGACAGTTAATATTTCATTATTTATTAAAAGAAAAAATTACAGCTTTTATATAGTTAGCTAGATTATAGAAGTTGGAATATCAAAGGAATAAATGGGGGGTGTCCTTAGTCTGCGTGTTTGTTAGTGTGATATTATTATTCCTATTCTTTGGTTATGCTTACTGGATTCTGTCTATTGTACTACATTGCCCTGTATCTATATATCAATAAATTACTTTATTAATTGCATTTTATCAAACAATACTTTGTATATCAAAATCCTCTCAAATTATTTGTCTACTCTATGATCCCTTTCCATCATCCTTCAATGCCCGGTCAGCCATGCAGACAATAATACACTGACAAATTCAAAGACGTCAAAACTTCAAAATATTAAAATTATCAAATATTTTAATTAATGATTCAAACACTGAAATTCACTAAAACAGAGCATTGTTATTTTTTAAATATTGAATAATTACTCCGTCGAGTCTCCGGCCAGAGACCAACCGGGTTTTTTTTTTTTTTTTCGGGTGGGATTCAGGCGAAGGAGCTTGCTTTGTCATCCTTCCGGTGGCTTTTTCAGCCAGCTGTCATGCTTGTACGTAACTCTAAATTATAGTTCATTTAAAAGTTAGCGCTGCTTTAAGTGCAAGGGTAGATTGACAGCTTAACCCTTGTTTGGAGTCCGTGGATTTAAAATTGCGATTTAAGAGATTAAAAGTAAATTAAAAAAAAAAAAAATTGCGTAAGTAAGTGGTACGTTTTTAAAATAGACAATTTTAAAAATTAAATTAAAATTTTAAAAGTTAAACTGTAATTTTATTTTTTAAAAAAATAATAATATTATAAAAATTTAAAAAATTACAATTTTAAGGAGTTCGCATAAATTAATATGGTTTGGCTTCTCTGTTGGGAAGTTTGCGAACTGTTTTAGGCTTCCCTTCCGTCATATGCGCGGGGGCATATTCACGTGTGCTGTACGATGAAACAGCCACTTTGTTTGTTAGCGTTCCCTCTACTTTATGAAGGCCAATTGACGCATGCCACGTGCCACTCTTACAAGCATAAATTTCAAAAAGGCCTTCACTTTAGTAGTTGACCCACGCATATCTGTTCTCTGCCTCACTGTGAAGTTTAACGCCCAGTTACTATTCCTTTTTTTTTTTTTTTTTTTTTTCTTTGGAGATTATGACAAGGTGCTGTATTTTTTGTGATTTTGATATTAAAAAAATCTCATTGTTCAATTTTTATAATTTCGAGACTTCAATTTTGAGTGATTGTATATACTTGACATTCATTACCATTTCAATAAATTTTAGGAAAAAATATTTATTTGGTCACGGTGATTTACAATTGTACGAAATTAATCCCCAAAATATCAAAAATATCTTCAAAATCTTTTGGGTAAATTTTTTTGTTCAAAATGATCCAAGTCATCAACGATTTGACAAAAACCGTTAAATGCATGCGTAGATTCACATCACAATCAATCACTAATAAACATGTGACATAGCTAATGATTTGGCTTGTTGTAATATAATAATATTATAGTTTTATTCTTAAATTAGAAAAAAAAAAAACAATATATATATATATATAGAATAAAAAATAAAAAGAGTTGTCCCTTATAGGTGCCCCTCACTCGGTGAAGGACGACCTCCCATCAAGGGGCGTCAACCGCCCCTCATAGGAAGGAGCAGCCACCCCTCAAATAAAAG
Source organism: Alnus rubra (assembly GCA_028654335.1). Lineage (NCBI taxonomy): Eukaryota > Viridiplantae > Streptophyta > Magnoliopsida > Fagales > Betulaceae > Alnus > Alnus rubra. The sequence continues at coordinate 2,150,290 of JAJPGS010000041.1, read as the reverse complement.
TGTTGAGGATTTTTTTTTTTATTTTTTTTTTTTTTAACTTTTACTTGTGTTCCATGTGGCAGGATCTTAGAGGTCAATTCAAACTGAACCAAGATTTTGAGCTAAAGTTTCATTAAAAAAAATCCGCAAGGTCTCTATCAACAATACTCTTATTTTATTGGGCTCATGACCCACAAAGAAATGCGGATCAAAGTCGGGCTTTAACTCATGAATCGTTTTCTCCACATGGCCTAGTCCAACGGCCTCAAAATGGCCCAATGTAAAGTAAGCCTACCAAGGCCATTTTTCAACAAATAAAATCATTGACAGGTTGCGGCAAAATGGCCATAAGGACGTTAAATGACCACAACTCGTAAGATGAAATAAATGGAAACCAGTAATCTAATCGAAGCGCAATTGTTGAAGACTCGTGATGCAACTAATGTGTTATGACTGGAAATCTGTGAATCGAGCTTGCAAAATACTATTGCTGGTAATTTACAACTCACATGATTGGGCAATTTATCAGTATATGGTCACGTACCCCAAACTAGATTATATTGACTAATTGACTGCGGCCCTAAACCCTAAATTAGACTATGATGGGAATTGGCTAGTAAATGATTATGTGCCCCGAATTGAATTGTATTGGGAAACTTGTCAATACATGATCATGTACCTCATACTATATCGTATTAGGCAATTGGCCAACACACAATGATATACCCCTGACAACCCTTTGTTGGGTAGCTAATCAAAGTAAAACAGACAATCATAAGAGCATTTGTAGTGAACTCGTCAAAACAATGAATTCAACAAATTCTGTCGAATTTTCTCAAAATCACACCTGTAGCAAACTCGTTACTGCTACAATAATTCAGACGATTGTCAAACACCATTGTCTCTTCAGCCGAGCGACTTTCAATCATCTCTTCTTATTTTTCATTTTTTTTTATTTCATTTCCTCGTGTACTCGTTCAACCTCAAAGCTCCATCGCGCTGGTTTTGCGTCTACCGGAGATAGAAGAAGATGCACAGGAGAGGGAGATTGACGCATTCGTGTTGCGGTGTCAGTTGAAGCTGAATCGCGCAGTCTTCAATGTGGTTCGGTCTCCGATTTAGCTGTCGATTTTTTAGGGTTTTGGGTTTGCTTCTTTCGAATTTGAGGGGGTTTGGGACTTTGGGTGGTAAACTAGCTATGGACTACGAGCCATACGATAGCAGTGGTAAATCTTCGCTCTAAATCTGCTTGCTTTTTGGGTGATTTGAGTTTCTGGGCATGTTTTGTTTGGAGAATTAGGGCTTGGGTTTGCTTGAATTTTCTTTAATGTTGGGGTTTTGGGTTTCTTGAAGGGGAAAGAATTGGGTTTTAGGGTTTTGGGACTGTAGTTTGTGGTGGGTTGTATGAGAATTTGGTTTCTGGGGTTCTTGAGGATGAAACGCCGTCATACGACTCCTCCGCTTCGTCGTGGTGCTCTGCTCCTGCTTTGAACGCTTCGACCTCGGCCTCGTCGGTGTGTCTAGAGCTGTGGCACGTGTGGGTAAGTGAATGGTTTTTGGTTATTTGGGTTTGGGTTTTATGGGTTTTGTGCATTTTGATTGCTTTTAGTGGTTTGTTGATTTGTTCGTTTGTTTCCTCAAAAAATTGAGGGGATGAGGGGGAAGGAATGTGAAAAGTTCTCTTTTCTGTGGTTTTTGTTAGATTACATGCATTGTTTTGGCTTCTAAATGCTGAGTTGTTTTGGTAATGGTTATGAATTTTTCTGTCCACATGTATTTTGGCTTCACCTTGTTTGAATCATAAACCCATTTTTTGAGTGCACATTTGTGACCAATGTATGTGCTTTAAGTTGGATTTGGGTTCTTTGTACGCCATGTTTGGACACCTTGTGGATGAAATATTCAAATGAAGGTGAAACCAGTAAATTTTGGTTTCATGACAGTCGAAAAGTGGATGGAAGTGGTTACTATAAAACCAATAAAAAATAGTATTTATTTAAAGTAGAGAATTTGGTATTTAGAGCTTTTGAAAACTAGGTAGCTAAAATAACAAAAGTGAATTTTTTAGCCAAAATTTGCTTAAATTTTGACTAGTTCACTGCAAATGCTCTAATAGGGCCATAGGTTTCACAACAAGCTATTGAGCGATTAATTGCCCAAATGTGGAACAAGGGAGACGATTTACTATGAAATCACGACTGCCATACCAAGACAATAGTTATGCTTATAATTCATTGCCCGAGTGACAAGGGGAGGAGGAAGGCATCATAAATGGGTCCAATACAAGAGGCCCAATAATGCCCTTCCCCATCATTTAGGAAAAAGCCAAACAATAGTGGTTAGTTTAACTAGCTTTTGGTAGTCAAGAAGTCTCACATCAACCCAACACAAAATCACGATCCAACACTTAAAAAAGAGGGACACATCAAAAGAAATATGGTGAGAAGTTATGCATCAGGTGCGTGCCGCTCAGACGAAATGTGAAAGCTAAGGGTTATAAAAGTCCCTTCAGCATTAAAAATGGTCACGTGATCACCCTCCCCAATATGCCCAAGACTCCTCAAAGGGCAAGATGACAGGGTGGTGACCTCATATTGGAGTAAATATCGAAAGAGGATAAAAATCGGCACCAACTCAACAAACTGTTATTGGAATCGACGCTTACCAATAACATTTCTTCAACCATGAACAAAGCCCATGAGTTGTTTGATGAGGAAAAAATTGAAGTTGTGGTTTGGAAGGCATGAATATGGTCCAACGACTCTATCATCAAAACATGACCACGCATTGTGTGGTTTGGTACAATGAATGGGTCTTAGAAAATCTGACACTGAGTTGGTATGCAACAAGTCGAATGGCTAAACCTCAACTAAGTTTTTTAAGCATTTAAAAACCACACTCCTAGGTATTTGACAACCATTAATGCACCTTGAGAGTATAAATATTTTTTTCCAACACCTTGCATATTTGAGAATCAAAGGTCATGTGTGAGAAACCCCATAACCCATTGCGCAAGGTAAAAAATGTAGTATCACATCTCTTTTCTCTCCTTTTCTTTTACATTGCTCGATGGAAGGTTCACTTTCCTATAAAAGAGAAAATAACCCAAGCCAAGAGAAGGACAACAGATCCAGTGGGATACATTCCCCTAAAAGCACAAAATCAAAAGAGGAGGAAACCGTCTTGCTCCCTAAGAGAAACCATTGAAACCTTTTTTCCCTCCTCCTATCTCTCTTTACTACTAGATGGATACTTTTTAACCATATAAAGGGGATTAGTTCACAACCTCCAAGCAAGAGAGAGAGAGAGAGTTTCATCTCACCCAAGCATAAACAACACCTTATTTTCTCATCAATACATGACTCAGGATTTGTCAAATGTTCAACTGCTGTTGATTTAAGGTTATGCACTTCACTGCTGCAGTACCGTACGGTCACATCCTCTCTCCCTTAATCACTCACTATTTCTTCATTATGTATGATTATTCGGATTAATATAACTATTTTTCAATTGTCAACACTATCGTTGTTATTAGAACTTGTTATTATTATTCTTTTTACTATCATTACTGATACAAATTATCATCACCATTTCGTAAAGTTACCACGATACTCACTCACAAGATCATCAATATTATTGTTATTGGACTTTTCATTGTTATCACTCATGGATGAAGTTTGCATCTAACATTACTGGTGGACGCACAACGCGATTCTACAATTATTGGTAGACGCACGATGCGCATCTACTATTATTGTTGAACGCGCAGATGGACGGGAAGCTACTATTAGCGATGGATGCACAACGTACATCTACTATTATTGTTGGACGCGCAACGTGTATCTACTATTACTACTTAATGTGAGATGGTTATCACCATTGAACTCATCAACGTTGTTATTGTTGAACCGGTACATATTATCACAAATGGAACACCCATTATCATTGCTATGGAATCTATATTTAACATAACTAATGTATTTACAATTGTTGTTGCTATTGAAGTCATGATTCTCACTATTGCTATAATTAAAACATAATGTCTATTGATTGCATTCACATGGACTTTCTTGTCTTATGGGATTTTGGACTTGAGTCTTTTGCAAGCCTATAGTGCCCCGATATCTGCCAAATCCCCCAGTTGGCATGAGTATCGAGCCGAAAAGGGTTGTCCACCAAATTTCTGACACCTTGACAACAATCGAAAAAATGCTCTAACAAATGGCTGTTGATCACCCCTCACCTGGTAGGGGCAATGTCCCCTCATATGGGGAGGGGTAACCTCCATTCAGTTTGGGGTGTTCAATCACCCTCACCTAATGAGGTGTAGCCTTCCCTCACCAACGAAAAGTAGCCAACCGCCCCATGCAAGAGTGGCATGGAGACGACTTTTTTTTAAAAAAAATAATAATTATAATAATTTTTAATTTTGGGAGGGGGGGGCGCATAAAACTTTATTTTACAACAAATTAAGTCATCAACTATGCCACATGTCAATCAACAATTGTTTGTGACATGGATCCACGCATGCATCTAAAAGTTTATGTCAAACAGCTGACAAAAGGAACCATTTTGGACATATAGCTTATCTAGGGATTTGAAGATACTTTGATACCCTAGGGACCAGTTTGATAGAACTACAAACCTTAGGGACTAAATCAATAATTTTTCTTTAATTTTAAAAGAAAAGTTATTAACATAGGATTCATTCATCTAATATGTCATTTATTTTTAATATTAAATTTATTTATTGTTATATATTTGTAATAATTTTTTAGTATTAAATTCATTTATAAAACCTTCATTACCTTTCTAGTTCGATTGTTATATATTTGTATATATACTCTTGGATATTTTGTTAACGTTTATAGCATAAAATTTTGAGCGTCAAGATTTTTATGCTTGTTTGCTAAACTCTGTTTTGCTAGCTGAAGTTTTTTTTTTTTTTTTTTTTTTTAAAAAAAATGTATTAAACAAAACTCAAATGGATAGCAGCAGGAAGGGCCGGCTTGAAGGTGCCAGCCCCCAACAACAATCAAACATCACAACCAACCAGCTACAGCAGCAGCTAAAGTTACATTTTACTGTAGGGATAATTGCATAATTGGTTCTGAGGTTGGCCTAAATTACGAACCACTTCCTATGGTACAAAAAGTCACCCATTTGAGGATGGCTTGACCACCCCCTGCCAATGAAGGTGGCCGCGCACCACCCCTAGGATCTTTTTAGGGTGACCTGTGGGCCACTCTCGGCCCCTAGTGGTTGCGTGACCACCCCCGGCCCCTAGGAATGGCCGCATGCCACCCCCAGAGGTGGCTGGGGTGGCGTGGCCTGCAAGCCACCCCTTTCCAAAACCTAAGATATTTTTTTAAAAATAATAAATATAAAAAATAAATTTTAGGTTTTTAATTTTTAATATATTAATATATATTTTTTTTTATTAAAAGTGACACATATCACATTTTTATTGGTCTGACGTGACACTTAACAGTTTCTGTTAACTTTGTTGACGAAAAACGACTTCGAAAAGTGATTCGTAATTTTAGTTTACTACAAAGATCCTACAATAATTTTTTATACCACAAGAAATTATTCGTAATTTAGATCAATCTCATTGACCAATAGTGCAATTATCCCTTTACTTTGCGTTAACACTACGGTTTGTGTGCACTTTCATTTCACAGTAGGGCGTTTGGTGTATTGTGATTAGAAATTTGGTATCAACAGTTTTTGGCATTCAATAAGTTCACTTCTTTTCAGCTTAGTGATCTAAGAGTGCGTTGCAAGGACCAAAAGATAGCTTGGTAGAAAAGGATTGCTGTCTTCAAGTAATCACCTTTTAAGTAGTTCCTTAGAAGGCCCTAAGATATCTTGTATACTGACTATATTTTCTCTCTGCTTTTTCAGTGTACAACAATGGAGGAAGTACAGATTTGATCTCCAGGAAATCATTTGCTTGAACAGGTCATTATTTAGTCAAATTTGAAGCTACCTAGCACAATATTTCGTCCCTAAATCAACAAAAATTTAAGCAAACTATATACACTATAAATCATTAAGCGCTGGTGAATTTTGAAGTGGCTGAAGCTCTTGTTCTGGTACGATGGCACCTACAGGCTCATATGTACCATGCTCTGGTTTTCTCTCTCTCCAAATCAACCATGCCCCAGAAATTAATAGTCCAACAACCAGGGTAACCAAAACTCCAACAGCAACTTCCCAATAGTTTTGCTGCCACCATGTTCTGCAATTTATCAAGAGGATTCCAATTGTGAATATGAAAATAAAATGAAGCAGGAAAAATACTGTTTCAAAGAAGTGGGGAAAAGAATCTCTTGCACTCCTGAAAGAATGCCAATAGGGTTGCAGATATTGATAGATTAGTAAAAGACTAGATATAAAAATAAATCATAAAATTAATATACATCAACTAACCACTCTTTAAACTAGATCAGGGTGCTCGGTCTGGAGACGAATAAGTATACGGCATACACATGTTTATTTTTTATAAGGAACCACTCCTGATCCTAGACCAAGTCTCTCTCGTCTATGTGTGTTAAGTAGAAGGCAATCCTGAAGACTTGCGTAGCCAAAATTGGGGTAAAAGACCCAAAAAAATATAAAACTTACTGTTACGGGTACCATTCACAATCTCTAGACAGAACCTCTGAAATTTTAGCCTTCCAGATTTCTTGAAAGAGCTCCAACCTATGCTAAAATGTCCAAGACTTGGGGCGAAACAGGCAGCTAGTATGCTAGATTGAAAGTACTTAGCCAGGGGAGTCGAGACCGGCCAAGGGCAAAGGCCTAAAGTATTGAAAAGGCAAAGACCTCAAGAAGAAGCCAAGCCTGAGGCCTTTCATTGCAAATATTGATTGACTGGTAACCCCAATCTCCAAATTCAAGGACTGTCCTATATCACTCTCTCTCTCCCTCTTCTTCTCTATCATCGCAAACCCCAATCTCCAATCTTTGTTTCTTGCCTGATGAACTGACTTTGTTTAGAATAAAAAACTCACCATGCAAAGAATATTGCATTTTTTTTAATAAGCAATAGTATTGCATTGTTAAGGAAAAGGAAAGAAACACAAAAATAAATAAAAAAGCAGACAAGTCCATCTGTATTACTTTTACAGCATGACTTTCCTAGTAGAGGTCATGGAATAGGAGTAAGGCTGCAATTATATGGTCCATATAGTACTTAAAAGCATTCTTAGTAGCCTTACCAAAAGAGTTTTTTGGTGAGCTAATTTGATGAAAACACTAAAAAACCACTCCCAGCAGCATCACCACTTTAACCAAAAAGTTTTAGTGAGCGAAAATACTTACCAATTTTAATGAGTAATATTCACTCACCAACTCTCACCAATTTTATTTCTTATTTCTCTCTCACATGATCACAGTACACTTTTTTCCATTATTCTCCTATTTTCTTCTCCCATCTCCCATCTCTCTCACACGATGATGTCCTTATTTCATGGATATGAAGGTTTCTTTGTCCCTGAAATAAACTTTGTAATTCTTTCATTTATCTTTTCTTTCTTTCTTCCTTGAATTTGGTTGAGAAGTAAATAAAAACTTCTGTAAATTTCTTAACAATGATCTAATCTCAAGATGAAGATGTATAGTAGCTTGTTGTATAAAAAGATTAAATAGAGAAAGAATAAATAAATCTAAAAAGTATTATTTAAATGAAATAGACTGAATAGTAATAGTGAATAATTAAAATGGTAAGGCTGCTGAGAGAATCTTGAAAAAGTGACTCACCAGTATAGAGAAAAGTAATTTTTAGCTAATTTGGTGAGTAAAATTTGGCGAGGCTACTAAGAATGCTCTAAAGCAGCTATATCTCACCCCGAAGGATTTCCTAGGGTTTCAATTTGACCCTTCCCCCCCCCCTCCCCCTTAAAAAAAAAAAGAAGGAAAGAATGATAAAGGCTTTGACAATGACATTTGTCTGATATTGCATATGCTGCATTTGGATGAAGGAACGAATTTTGATTTGAATATTTGTTTCAATTTGGTTGAATGAGATATGAAAAAACGCTCCTGATGTTAGCAAAGTTCCTAGATTGACAGGAGCCTTTTTTGCTATAAGAGCCTTATTAATATATTTAAAAGAAAGGTGTTATTTAAGAACCATATGCCAAATGATTTCTCAAAGCAAAAGCTTCTATCTTTTTTACAATTTATTTCTATGTTGCCGAACAATTCTACGCATTCATGTATTGTTGACAATATTCAAGCATTTTATAGTAGTGACTACAGTCCAAATCCCTCTGTTCCAAATTCAGATCCAAGTGCAATATAAAAGATTTTGCTTCCAAAAGGGCTTTAATCAAAGACTCTAACCTCCATTTGCTAATAATAATAGAAAGATTACTGCTTTATTACACACGAATCTGGATCCAGTGATAAAGGATAGGCAGAAAGTGGAAAAGAAAAAAGAAAAAAGAAAAAAGACATGTATGTAAAGTGAGAAGAAAAAAATAACTAGAGAAAAGGAAAGAACATACGGCTTTACTGGAGGCTTGACGTTCAATTCAACAAGCTGATAGCTTCCAAATTTCTCAGGAAGCTGCATACGATGTTCCCTTAAGCGCTGAATTATGCTCTGCATAAACATAAATATGCACTAGGTAAAGCACTAAGTTGATGGAATGGCTACAGTATCATATCCTTCAGCATCGTGAGTAGCATTACCATTGCTGTGGTATTAGATATGTAATCAGCGGATTCATCAGGGAGGATAGCCCATTTGATAAGGGAAACGTTTTCTTTATGGGTGAAGTTCAATAAATGAACCTGAAATCAAAAAGTGGGCATTACCACTAGATTAAGTTAATTTGACTTAATACCTGCCAAAACAAAGAAACATTCAAAGATACTGGAACCCCGCAATAATGGCTGCAGACACAAAAGGTGAAACTAAGCTGCAATAGGTTTGGTTGGATTAAGTTGAGTGCCTATGTTCATGGCTATACCCCCAACTCCAATCCATTTATTTTAAATAAAAAGTTCAAACCACAGAAGATCAAGAAATGCAGAGCCAGCCTTTTCCTAGTACTTTATTTTCCACTAGTATATTCAACTTACTTTCCACATGTAAGTATAATATATATAATTTTTTTTTTTAATATTCAGTTATTTCAAAAAGAAACTCTTGATGGCATAGATACAAACTGATATTTGAGGCTCTCTTCAACTACATATCAACAACTGCTAAAAGAAGCGACCAAGAACAATTAGTTTGGGATTTTTAGAATTAAACTTAAACCACTAATAGATGAGTGGAACGGGTAACCAAGCAAACTCATATAAAAGCACTAGAAAAGTCCAATTTGAATTCCTAACCTTAAATTATACAGTATAAAGTTTCAAATAAGCGACTTCAAAAAAAAAAAAAAAATCAAATAAGTGCTTCCAACATAGAAACATCTTCATTCGAAAAACTCAAACCATGCCTAAAGCAAGAATAGCTCAGCTATACCTGTGAAACTTTAACATCCAGCGCATGAGCGATAAACTCTGTAAGCTCCGTGAAATTTGGCTTCATATAAGAGTTGTTGATGCTAAGCTTCATATCAAATGTAATCAGTCCAATTTGAAATTCACCTACATATGAGATATGGTAAACATAACATCAGAGACAACAATCTAAGTGGCAACATAAAAGCAAGTTGCGGCAGTGTAATAACGGCAAAAAATTTCAAAATCACATAAAACAAACTAAAAAGCGAATCTTGTTTATAATAACAGAAGAGAACAACAAACATTTCTTTTTTATAAGTAATAAAAATATATTAAAAAGAGAGTCAGGCACCTCTAAGTATACAGGTAATATACACAGGAACAACTTAACCAACCCAAAAAAGAAACCCAACAAACCTGCTAGACCCTAAAACCCAAAACCCACATGAAGCACTCAACACTACATCATCTAAGCCTTGCATTTCCAACGCCGAGAAGGTGCGCTTACATCGCCATACTAATGGAGCTTTTCAAATTCAACAACTCTTTCCTACCTTTGGTCTTTTGGCGCGCAACCATTGTTTCCCAATAAAATTCCTCTTCAATGGCATCTAGAATTGCCAAGGACAGATCCTCGTCCTCATCACCATCCATCGCCCAATCCAAGGGCTTGTCGGGATGTAAAACACCCAAAGGGGTAAGGGGATTCTCCATCCTCCCCATTCCAAGAAGAGAACAACAAGCATACATTCAGGAGAATCTTCACTTCAATATTTTTAACAACAGAAGAGTCCATCTAATTTTAAGTTGCAAGAAATAAAAGCTCAACATATTGCAAATCATCGCAACAATTTTTATTTTTATTTTTTATTTTTTATTTTTTATTTTTTATTTTTTTTATTTTTTTTTAAGTGTAATATCATTAAAAGCGCAAAGCGCAACCTAGGTAAATTGGGAGTATACAAGAGAAACGCCTAAGAATGAGAGAAAAGTACAAGAAAATCATTAAAGCTAATCACTAAGGGAACTAAGAACACAGCTGTCCAAGAAAAAAGAGAATAAAAGAAAAAGGTTTTGAGCTCCTCTATCGTCCTTTCTTGGTCCTCGAAATTTCTATTATTTTGTTCCCTCCATAGGCACCACAAAAGGCAAGAATGCACCATCTTCCAAACAACAACACTCTGAGAGTGTCCGCCCTTCCACCAGCAAGCGAATAAATCAACCACCCAATGAGGCATAACCCAAGACAACCCAAAGCGGCTGAAAATAGCATTCCATAAGGCCAAGGCAACCTCACAATGGAGAAGAAGATGGTCCACAAACTCCTCATTCCTTTTGTACATACAACAGCTATCAACCACAATGACATAAATCTTCTTAAGATTGTCCATGGAAAGAATCTTCCCTAGAGCCACCGACCAAGCGAAAAAAAACTACTTTCAAAAGAACCTTGGTCCACCAAATACTCTTTCAGGGAAAAAGAACTTCACCTTTACAAGCAAGGACCCCTGTATAAGGATCTAACATCAAACTTCCCTTTGTGAGAAGGGGCCCACCAAAGCTTGTCTTCTTTTTCCCTTCTCACTCTAATAGAATACAAAAAGTGTAGAAGGTAGCCAAGACAATCACCTCCTAGTCATGAGCCGCTCGAATAAAGCTAACATCCCACTGAAGGGAACCACTAGCAAAGTCCAAATGAACTGCAACAAACGCATCCTTCTAATGAGCAATGCCATATAAAACCGGAAAGGCTTCCTTAAGGGTCATCTCCCCGCACCACACATCATCCCGAAATCTGATCTTGGACTCGTCTCCCAGCTCAAATATGGTATGGCTAACAAAAAAAAAAGACTCCACCCCCTCCTTATATTCTTCCATAGCTCCACCCTGTGAAATCCAAGGGGATCAATAGAGCACCACCAACCCCACATTGCCAAATTTAGCATCCACAATAATTTTCCACCATGCATCTCTCTCATGCACATAATGCTACAACCACTTCCCTAAAAGGGCCCTCTTGAAGATCCTCTAGTTCCAAATTCTCAAACCTTCTTCAGAAATATGGAAGCAAACCTTGGACAAACTAATCTGGTGATATTTGAATTCTTCGCCTAACCCACCCCATAAAAAATCTAGATAGAGCTTTCTCTATTCGATTTGGCACACAGCAGGAGTGGGGAAAAGAGACAAGTACGTAGGAAGATTGGAAAGAGTTCTCTTTATAAAGGTAATCCTACCACCCTTAGATGTATACATGATACATCTGCTTTCAACTAGCCAACCACCACTCAATCTTTTCAACAACACCATCCCAAATAGACTTGGCCTTAAAACAGGCTCCCAGCGGGAGACCAAGGTACTTCAAGGGCAAAGAAGAAACCCCACAATCCAAAATGTCAGCCAGTCCATCCACATTATCCATACAACCCACTAGAACCAAAACAGACTCAGCCAAATTAACCTTTACCAGAGGCAACTTCAAAGCATAAGAATAAAACACGCAGATAGCGAAGATGGCTAGGATTAGCCCCACAAAATACCAAAGTATCGTCCGCAAACAACAGGTGAAATATTTACCACCTCAAAGAGCCTAGTTCCTACAAAGAACCCTAATAGAAAACCCTTGTCAACAGTAGCAGTGAGCATTTTACTTGGAGCCTCCATAAATTATAACAAACAGAAAAGGAGACAACGGATCTCCCTGCCTTAGCTCATGAGAGCTACTGAAGAAGCCAAACAGTGTGTCATCACCAAAACGGAGAAGCGTACCGAAGAATGCAATGTACTATCCAAGAACACCATTTCTCCCCAAACCACACCTTCTCAACATATGCAATAAGAAGTCCCAATTGACGTGATCTTATGCCTTCTCAATATCTAGCTTGCAAAGCACCCCTAGTTCACCAGATTTGATTCAACTATCCAAACACTCATTTGATATAAGAACTGAATCAAAGATTTGCCTACCTTTCACAAAAGCATTCTGAGGTTTTGAGATAACCTTCCCCACAACCCTTCTCAGTCTACTCACAAGAACTTTAGCAATGATTTTGTAAACTTTACTGACAAGACTAATAGACTGAAAATCTCTAAGATCCATCGCCCCAAACTTCGTCGGGATTAGAGCAATAAAATTGGCATTAAGGCTTTTAACAAACTTACTATGAGCATAAAAGTCTTGGGGAACCCCCATGATATTAGTTTTGATCACCTCCCAGCAGTCTTGGAAGAAAGCCATGGAGAATCCATCAGGACCTGGAGCCTTATATTTGTTCATGCCTTTCATCAACTCTAAAACCTCCATCACCTTAAAAGGAAGCTCTAACGAAGAGGCCTCCACCACATCCAAAGAGTCGAACGCAAGGTCATCCAGCCTAGGCCACCAACTATACGGTTCTGCAAATAAGGTCTCATAGAACTGAGCAGCATAATCCCTAATAACTGATTGATCAGAAGAAACTGAGTTGTTTACAAAAAGTGACTCTATGGAGTTGAATCTTCTATTCGAGTTGGCTACTCAAAAAATAAATAAATAAATTGTGCATTTGTCACCCTCTTTATGCCAAAAAAACCCTTGACTTTTGTTTCCAACTAATCTCCTTTTTAAGAGTAGTTTTTTCCAGCTCACTAATTATGATATCCCACATCGCCTGGGTATGGGGATGGGGATGTGCTTATATGTATATTCGCACCCTTATTGACACGACATATTTTAAAGTCGTGATAGTCATGAACCTATCAGAACTCCGCAATTAAACGTGTTTCTGTGAGAGTAGTACCATGATAGGTGATCTCCTTGGAAGTTTGATTCGGGGAAGCCAAAACCGGACAATAGTGTCATTGGGGTGAGTCGTTACAAATGGTATCAGAGGCATTGTCCAGCCTGAGATGGTGAAAGCATGCACAAGCCCATCAGGGTCGCCAGTGGGCACTCGCTGGGACCCCAAGAATGAGGTGATTCCATGAGGGTCGCCAGCAGGGACGCTGAGTCCCAAGAGGGGGTGATTGTAACATCTCACATCACCTAGGTATGAGAATGGGGATGTGCTTTATACGTATATTCGCACCCTTCTTGACACAACGCTTTTTAAAGTCATAATAGCCATGAACCTATCAGAACTCCGCAGTTAAGCGTGCTTCTACATGAGCAGTACCAAGATGGGTGACCTCCTGGAAAGTTTGATTCGGGAGGGCCAAAACCGGACAATATTGTGTCATTGGGGTGAGTCGCTACACTAATGACCAAACCTTTCCTCACCTCTTCAGGAACTAACCCTCGCTCTTCCTCCAATCTTTCAAGAGCACTCAATCCATCCAAGAGAGCTTTTTTAAGGAACTCCACATTAGCAGACACTTGCTAGTTCCACCTCTTTAGATCAACCTTTAAAGCCTTAGGCTTTTGAGCGAAGATGAAACTAAGAGAGCCTTAAAAGCGATAAGACGACCACCAATGCCTCACCCTATCCACAAACCCATCAACCTTTAACCACACATTCTCAAACTTGAACGGTCTTATACCCCCTTTAATACCGTCGCAATCAAAGAGAATGAGGAAGTGATAAGAGCACAATCTATGTAACATGTTCTAGAACAGACCAAGATACTTAACTTCCCAACCCGGAGAAACAAGAAATCTATCAATTCAAGACCAAGAGGAATGTTCCCAATTATTAGACCAAACCTTGCTTTGAAATAAAGTCCGAGAACTCCATCATCGTGCTGTTGTTGGTGCAAAAACGAGCTTCCCCCAATCTTTCATTAGGAAAATGAGTGACATTGAAATCACCACTAATGCACCAAGGCAAATCCCACCAAGTAATAAGGCCAGCCATCTCCTCCCAAAGAGACCTTCTAATACTATCATTATTAGGTCTGTAGTGCGAAGGCCCAAGAAAAGTCATCATCTACACTTCTGAAAGAGCATGCAACAACAAACTCCCCACATGCACTTCTATCTTTTCTACAACCCTCATGTCCCACATAAGCAAGATACCACTAGAAGCCCCTCTAGAAGCTTAGATAACACCAATCAACAAAGTGACATCCCCACAAACTTCTCACAATGTTGCTAGAAATAAGCTCCAATTTGGTTTCCTAGAAGCAAATAATGTTCGCCTTCCACTACCTAACGAGATTTCTAACTCTCAATAGCTTGCCGACCTCATTTAACCCTCTCACGTTCCACAAAAGCAATTTAGGCTTCATAAAAACCTCTTTGCACCCTCCCTTTGCTCCTACCACGAGAAACGTTGCCACTGTGTGCATCATAATTAATAGAACAAAACAAACTATTTAGTTCCCTCATACCTTTTTTGCCCACGTTCGAGCAAGGACCAGCTCCCTGCTCATCATTGCTTGCTAAAATGTCCTCAAACAAGGCCAATAGCTTCCCTTCAAAACCATCACATGAAAGCCCCACAAAGTGACTAAACTCCTTAACCAATTGCAAGGCCCAGTCTAAAGACCGCTTCCTAGTCTTGCCCCTATTCTCAACTGCTGGACAGCAGGACAACGGAGTAGGCTCCTCCTCCGAAAACAACTCCAACTCCAAACAATTCCTGATAGCATAGGCATCAGACACTTGCCCAGCATCTCCCCCTTGCCCAAATCCAACAAAGCATTAGGCTTGGGATGAAGAGCCTCAAGAACAGAAAAATCCAGCAAAACATTCAGCTTGGAAGAAGTGTGAGCAACCAATGACTGAAAAGAACCAGCCACCAGAGAAGCCTTCGGAAGACTTTGTGATCCATGGGCAGAGGCACCTATGCTCGACCTTCCTTCCACCACCGTCCGAGGAGGCTGCTCGACACATGGCATAGAACCAACGGAAGAGGCAACTGTAGAATCCATCCCAGCCCAAACAATCAAAGAACCACCAGAATCACCCGAATCATCCCCCAGAAGCGTCATCGGCAATTCTGAAGCCAGGACCAGCTCCGGCCAAGGTTAAAACTCAACCGAAGGACCCTCAAAGTGCTGAGCGGGATAGAACCTTCCACACCAAGCTTACTGGAATCTGGAGAAAGAGGAGGGTAGGCCTTATCAGCAGGATCTGAACGCAAATCCAGCTTCAGACCCAACGATGAACCCAGCAACTCTGAAACCAAGACCAGCTCCGGCTGAGGATGAGAGTCGATAAACGGACCTTTATAGGAACTCAGCAGGAATGAATCACCGGGAATGGGAGTCGAGATGGTTGCTCAAGGTTGCGAGATCGCTATTAAAACACCAACAGAGGTGGATGCCACTAGATCATCGTGCGGACCCATACCCATGGCCTGCTTCAGATCCACACCCAACTTCTTCGATAAAGAGGATCCGAGTCCCTTGAGTTTAGACTGACCCATAATCCACTTACCCAAAATGGGTTTGGGCGTAGGGCTCACAAAGACCAACTTGGCCTTCCCTTTATCGCTACGGCCTAGGACTTCAACCTGGCCCAAGACCCTTTGTTGGCCTTCCTTTTTATCTTTAGAAGGTACAACCGCAGCACTGGGCTTACGTTCACAAGGGGCTACAAAAGGGGGTTTAGGCACTGGACCGAAAAGCCCACACACACAAGGATTCAGACCTGAGTCCAGCCACTTCTAACACCTCTCCACGTCTACTTTCAGGCGAGCTAATGTGTTGATGAAGGAATGCCTTTCTAGACTTTCACCAAAATGGGAAAAATCTTCACCATCATTAGACGCTAAGTCAGAACCAGCGTGCCCCATCACCTTCATAGCAGGCTTTTTGAGTCCATCCTTCAACGCAGAAATCTTCACAGGAGCTCTCCGCTTCTTCTCCGTCAACATCACCAGTTCCTTCAATCCCTTAAACGTTGGTCTCGTCTTCAACGTCACAGGCTCTGTTTCCTTCGTCAAGTGCATCATCATCACCTCTACAAACGACCTCCATCGTGGAGGCTCTGGCTCCTTCGCCATGTGCATCAACACCTCCGCTGTGGATATTGATACCGGCTTCAATTTACTCTTTCCTCCGCCATTGATGGACTGAACATGCTTCACCACAACTCACAGCTCCAAGACAAAGGACTTCCAACCTTCACCTTTTCTGCCTTCCGGTACTAAAATAAGCCCCCTCCTACCAACCCCGTAATCCTCCACAACAAGAAAATGCCCATGCTTATTAGCACACCGTTGAAAAAAAATCCCACGAAAGCCAGCTCGGGACCTTTTCCAGAATTCCGGCGAATTCCTCGCTAACAACAATTCCTCAACCATATCTAACAACCAGCAGCTATCGTTCCTGCCCAGAAAAATGGAGCAGGTGATCCCCCTTCATTTCTCACAAATCCTCAGTCCTGTTGAACCACCCTCCACCACCAACTCAAAGAGTTTGCATTCCAAGGAACACCACCTTCGGAACCCCATGAGAGAGACAATAGTAGAAAACAAGACAGGGCAGATGAGGGACATTGAGACGAGCCCTCACGCGCCGCTGAGAGAGAGAGAGAGAGAGAGAGAGAGAGTTCTTCGCCAAAAAAGAAAAAAATTAATCTTAGTTTGATAATCAGAATACTTCATTAAAAACAAATTATATTGCAAAGATCCTATTACAGAGACAAATAGAGCTTGATAAGGTATCAACTAAAACATCTTGCACATATATTAACTATCATTGTATCTGGAGGGAAAAAGGAAAAGAAGGAACAACTTCTAGATACTTGCACAGAAAGGAGGACATAAAGAAATAATTGAGGATGCATGTCTGAATTTGAAAAGGCAGAATAAAAAGGTATGTGCATGCTTGAAACTTACAATACCTGGAAAAAAAGTATGAGGCAATCCATCTGGGGCTATGTTAGGAGGCAATCCCACTGGAGCTACGGTAGGAGGAATTCCTACATTTGTATTATGGCTATGGAAAGCCAAAGGAGGTGGGGCAGGAGGATCAAGGTAATGCAAAGTCTTCCATAGTTCAGAACAATTAGTTTTCCAGAAGCCAATCTTATCGTTCTCCCGATCATAAGTCACAAGGGTATTACGAACAATAATCCCTGTCACAAATCAAGAAAAATTAACAGAGATAGTAGAGATACCCTTTGTGTGGAGAGAGAGGAAATTATTGTTTGACTTCACATTGGTCTGCACAAGCAGGTTTGAGCATAATGTGACTTTTGGTCAAAACAAATGTGAGAACTAATTGCAAAATAAGATAAAAGATTAAATGTACCTCCTAAAAGAGTAGTCGGATCATCTCCATTTTGAAAAATTCCTAGGCAATATGCACCCCTAGCCTTTGTATGCTTTAATACACACCATGAAGAAAAAGAAGGAAAGAACAAACAGAGTAAATATACATCATTGTGTGCTTAACAACATTTGAAACAATAATAGATTATAAAAAAACATCCATTGTTCTCCCCACAGGAGACAAAACTCAAGGAGAGTAACTAATCAACTTACCCGGAACAAGTAGTTCTCTGGAGACAGTGACAACTTTTGTCCATTGTTGAATACCATATCAACCTGAGGAAAAGCTTTCGATAGTTGGGAAACATCCCTAAGCAAAATGCAAGTAACAATTTTCAGACGTAATTTCAGGGCAACCGATCAAGCAACAGGTGCTTAAACTCAACTTATGTATCTCTAGTGTTAGCAGTACCTTCCAGCACCAGAAAAACAAAAATCATTAAAATTTGGATCTGGACCATGGATTTGTTTGAGGGAACCAGTTTTCTTCATCACCTGTGTATCACATATAATTCCCATCAACTAAGTATCATTACAATAGTATGCAAAAAGTACAGTTGAAGGAGCTAAAGAAACAAGAATTTTGGGTCAGGTAATCTAAAACTGAAAGCCAATTAGCAACACACAGGAATACTTGGAGTAACTGGTTTTAGTCAATGACAGTAATACAAGAATTTGGCGTTAGATCACAGCACACAACAGCTTGTAGCTGTTAAAAGGTATCTTCCTCAGTAGAGCACTTCACAGCATCAACAGTTATGGTACGGAAAAGCAAACTTTATTTTCTACAGAAAAAGTGTCGGAATTCTTATAATTCAAATTTGAAGTAACCTGTATCAATACTCTGTTCCGTACACATATTCGTGTTCTACATTGTAGAAAATAGTAATTTCTTGTGCCTGTTTGGTCTTCTAACTAACTTGTGTATAAGGTTACCTATATATAAGAAACTCATTAGACACGTCATTAGTCCCTTAAGGCTCATCTAGCATTGCTGGCTAGCAATTGTACTTTTGAGCATCAGCCAAATATTTAGATGAAGTAAAGAAAGACGACTCATTACATCCTGAAATTGAGACTTTTACATCCTTACTCTTTCCTTTTTCTTCTTTTCTTTGCCAGGCAAATGAATTTGACTATAAAAGTAAATGCACTATAAGAGAGGATGAAACCCAAAGCCATAAAGTCTTACAGCATTCTTAAATGCAAGAAAAGCTTCTTTTGGAAGGTAAGCATATGTCGTTCCACTATCCAGGACTGTTCCATGCTTTCCATCAAAGATCCTTGGGCTTAACTTCAATGGCTTCCCAGCAACATGTATTGCCTTCAACTCGATATTGTAATATGGACTGTTGAAATCCCAATACTAAAGCATACGTGTGAGATGCACAAAGGGATTCTAACTATAAACAATCTACACTTATGATGTTTCTAAAAGTATTTCACCTGCGAAAAGGGTCTGAATGGGTAAATACCATATCAGGGGGAGAAGAAATACCACCAAGAATCATGGCACCCCCGCCTACATCCATCCCACCATAACATAATGAAAATGAGTCACTAATAACACCCTTGTCGACAAGTTGATCCATCACACTAAGCCGACCACGACCCAAACCTATTATGCCATCGGCGCGTTGGGTGAAAAGATCACCAGTTTCCCTGTTTTCACAACCAAAAACAGCATGCTGGGGCACAAGTTCACTTTCATTGCCAAAGGAAATGATGTCCTCACCAAGCACGCCACTGCTAGAGCTCATCTCAGCATATCGTCTCTCGTAAGTGCATTGACGTTCAGCACTGTCACAGTTACAACTAACACTGCACTTTATTGGTTTATATGTGCTAGACAACTCTGGTTGGAACCTCGGATCCTGGATGACAACAACATAGTATTAGCTTCAATCAATCTTCCACTAAATTTCGCAAACAAGATATCAATTAAACAATAATTCACTGAATTGAGAAAAATAAGAAGTCTGTCCACAGCATCAGCGACCATCCATTTCCAAAGCTTATTTCAAAGTCTACAGGCAATCAAAACACAAAGAAAACACTAAAATTGTCAATTTTGATTTATTTTTGTTCTTTTCTTTTGCTGCCATTCTCAGCAACCAACAGCCTTCACATGAAACTTGAACCATTTTATCATGTACTAATTAGTATATGCTGATAATTATGGGATAAAGGCATTCCTAAGCCACGCGCAGAGATCCTGATTCGCTAGTATACAAGGAATAAGATATTGCTTATACGAGGAAATAAAATAAAGAAATAAAGAAAGATCATTCTGATGGATAATCATAAATTGCAAGCTAGCCAAACAAAATTACAAGCCCCAGATAACAAAGAAAGTAATTGTCATCAATAACTAAAACGAACAGCATCAACAGCAAAACCAAACCTGATGCAACCCACAGTGTTCACAGTCAGAGCACGGAACGTACGTCACAGTGCTTCCCGTATCCACAATAAGCGCGAATTGCTGTGGAGGCGTCCCAATCCACAGCCGCGTCGTATAGTAACTACAAAACCAAAACCAAAAAATCTCAATGACAACACCAAATTAACAACGAAATATTACGTATTAGAAGGCAATAAAATTAAATCAAGAAAAAGATTGAGAGAGTTAGAGAGAACCCGTTGGAGAGGAGATCGTCGTAGAGTCTCATGCGCGCGCTGGGGGGGCGGAATTCTGGAGATTCCGGCGGCGATTATGATGAGAATGGGATAGATTAGGGGAAGAGAGATAGAGAGGAAGAATCATGGGCCTGAGGGAATGATCGGAGGAGTGAGGGACGAGGTGGAGGGCCGAGGAGAGCCCGATTAGGGACGAATAGACGAGAAGCGCATAGGCTAGAAGGTGAGCCATGGCTAGAGAGAGAGAGAGAGAGAGAGAGATGACGGAGAAGAAGGAAAGATGGTTTAGAAGAGAAAGTCCCCTGTTGGCGTTAATTCTAACCGAGCCGTCCCATGGTTATTTTTTTAAGTCAACGGATAATTAATAATTTTGTAGGCTAATTTCACAATAAATATTGAATTCATTTTTGTAATTTTTGTCATGAAATTCAATTTGATTGGAGTCATTGGACCAAACTCATTGTTGAGCGTCTGGTAATTTACTTTTTTTTTCTTTTCTTTTTCTTTTTCTTTTTTCTAACAAAGTCAAATTCTTTTTTTTTTTTTACATTAATAAACAATTTTTTTTCACTTTTCAATCACAAAAATTTTAAAATTCTTTTCACATTTATATTAAGTCAATCAGTTCTTATTTTTCTCTAAAAAAAAAAAAAATCTTTTTTCTTATTACGAAACAATTTTCTTCAATTTTATCTCACAAATAATTCAAATTTTTTTTTTCATATTTATATCACATCAATCAATTCTTATTACTATTCCAAAAAACAAAACATGACACCCAACACACTTAAGAGTTAAGATCCCAATTCAATACTACATTTTTATCTCACAATGTTGATCAGGCAGTCTCATCCAACTCTTAAAATTTATACTTTTTAACAAATACCAATTTAAAAATTGGTTAAAACTATCATATGAGATAATAATGTAATTTTTAGCATTATTAAAATAGAAAATGTTTTTTTTGGTGCTTCATACCAATCCACCCTTGAATGTAGGCTTTAGGCACTTTTATTTGGCCTCTAAAATAAGCTCCTTCCCCAACTAAATATTAAGATGACATAATCCTCGCTTCCATGTCAACCTCTTTTAGCGTTATGCACAAAGATTTTATTATTATTATAAGTCAAAATGAGAAATGAGAAAAGGAAAAAGGAAAAATTACAAAACAAGAAAAATACATAAAAAAAGGTGGGCAACCCTAATGTCAAAAGCATCTAAACAACCTATATATAGATCAAATAAATGACTCGGCCCATTAAAATAACAGGGATAGCCACAAAAGGCTTTGAAATGGGCACGAAGTTTAAAAGGCCCTTCAACCATTCTCGAAGGGACACAAACCTCAAGAGGTTCTTCAAACCTTTTCGGCCATCGCAAGGAACACAACAACAAAACTAGCACCATAAAGGGCTGGATCGAGCTTCCAAAAGAAGCCACACCACTCCAAATGAGGTTGGAAAAGTCTCCACCTTAACAAAAAAACAACACAAGTGCAAAGAGACAAAAGCCAACAAAAGACAAAACTAGAAACAGAAAATACAATAAATAAAAAAAATTCAAAAGCAACAATAAAGAAAACCCAAGAAAAGAACAAAAAGCAACAGTAACAGCGGAGGATGGCAGCAGCTAGGCAGAGCGAAGGAGACACGTGCAAGCACGTGGGGGCAGCTGGACGAAGGCACAAAGGGCGGCACGAGGGAGTGGATAGACCAAGAAAACCGGTGGTGAGGCACGTCAGCGAGCGAGACTAACGAAGAAGTATGAATCTAGCTTGGAAAAGCCACGATTTGTGCTCCAGATCAAAATCTTAAGAATTGACCACGATTAGTAAACGAAGTGAGGGTGGAGATCAGAGGCCATAGATGGAGGTGTAGCGCTATTGAGGGAGGTGAGGTGTTGCTGCTGCGATTCATGGGAGGGGACTAAAAGGGAAGAGAAACCACCAAGAAAATCAAAAGAGATGAGAAGGGAAGAGATGAGGGAAGAGGGAAGATTTCCCTCCTCGCCCAGAACGGTTGCACAAAGCAGATTTAATCGAAACCCTAATGAAATGAGTGAAATTGTAAAAAAGTAAAAATTCGATACATTTTTAAACTTTGAAAAATAAGATTACAAAAAATATGAAAATTGAAAAAATAAAAATAAATTTCTCTCTAAATTTTTTACTTTATATCATGTCAATAAATTTCTTACTCAATTCTCCTTTCAAAACTATTTTCCAAACAGAGTAAACTTTCTTTTCCTCTTTTGACATTGTTGATGAACATGGTAAATTTGATGACATCCGACATTGAAATTTAGAGCAGAGAGCGTGTAAAGAAAACGTGCCGGAGACATAGCATTAAGTGATGATGAGAATTTGAGGTGACAATATTCCTTGGTCGGGCCATTTCCCACGTCAAGGTCATAACTGACGCGGATAGACGTAGAAATTAAATATATAAAAAAGACCTTAGAATTGAGGCTTGAGTTAATTCCTAGGAATATTAGTCCCACCCTTAATTTGTATGGTCCATATCTAAATGGTTCACACGGCCTCGTTCACCCACATCAAATGGGTTCCAGCCTTCCATGTAGTCACCACATGATCCATCTGAAATATTGCAAATAAGATTATAACAAAAAATAAAATAAAAATTGACGTTGATACCTTATATACTGAATATCCACCCAACCAGATAGTCACCCGAGCAAAAAATGCATGCTTGGGCCGGGCTGCGGGCCCAACCCACAATTCCAATGAGCCGAGTTAACCTATTTGCTTATGGGGAGCACAACACAGAGGATAATTGTCATGCCACAGCCATTCTAATTGTCTCATGCATTATTCCTGATAAAGAATTAGACAATGTCCTTAACTTGTTAGCGTGCACATGGCACTATAAGACAATGGTGAATGGTTGCAACCTACTAGGAGGCAATGAATTATTGAATTGGACGCCACTACTCAACTTGGGTCATACCTTATTAGCGCACTAGTAGCCAATATTTGGTAGTTTATTTTATTAAATATAGAGAAAAAATTTTTAAAAAAAAAATCACAAAAAATACTCACATTAGTTTTCTTATATTTCTCCTAAACCCTTTGGTAGCTACAATGTTACCAAATTGTTTTTTTTTATATCTGCTGCTACTGCTCTTAGCAAGCTACACATGTTAAATTAATATATTAATAATGATTAGGAGTTACGAAATTAGCAGTTAAGACAAATTTTATTTGTTCAATTATATATCTTTACAATGCCCCCACTTGAAATTATAAACTATTTTTATGATCGACTTAATTTGTTTACAATATCTGTACAAAGTGGATACTGTGATTAGAAACATCAAAGCGATTAAAAGATTCTAGTGGATGCCAAACGACAATTATTTCTTTCATTAAAAAACCCTACACATGACACTGGGTGGATCAAAGTGATTGGTTGATATTGAAAACTATCTTATCTAAAATTAAATTGGACCTTTTTGTTAATAATGTGTGGAAAGAAATTATATTAATTAGCATGAGTCATTACATTATGAACCCAAAACTACGTACACCTTGCTGGGAATGCAAATAATTACATCTAATTGGTTGTGAAAAACACCTAATGAACCTAAAGTGTTCGTAGACAATCATAACCCCTTAATATGGCCAATAGACATGTAGCACTACCTAACACCCACCATTCTTGCATTTTGTTCTTGTTTCTATCTCAAAATTCTTTACCAGACTTGAGCATTAGAGACATCTCTCACCAACTCACTCGACAAATCTTTGTACTTGCTTTTACTCTCTTTCGCAAGCATTATTGACCTCGGTCGTGCAATTCACTCCGTCAATAATAACAATAATATTAAAAATAAAATAAAAAAAATCTGACTGGAACTACTCTAGAATCCTATTCCGACAGAGAATGTTGAGGTATTGATCCTATCCCAAAAGAAAATCAGAGTGGAAATACTTAAGAGAGAGAGAGAGAGAACAAGAGTTATGCAGAATTCCCTTCATCCTGTTGTATTGATCCCTCAAGGTAACAAATTGTTGCCAATTTAACTATTGTAACTCCCCCAAACTGCTAAGGGTTAGGTTCATCTATTTTCATACACCAAATTGCAAAGATTCGTAAGGTCTGCCAACAACCTAGCTAATATGCTGAATTAAGTAAATTATTAGAAAATAATTTTAAAACTCAGAGTTTTAATAAATGCGGAAACAGTTATTTCGAAAAGAGCAATTATGCTTGATTCAATAATTGAAAATCTAAAGAAAAACTAAATTTATTGTGCAAGTGCACTTATTAAGGTAACTGAGATGCAATGTCCTAATGCTAGCCTAGATCTCATCCCGGCCGCCTAGGTCTCTCTGCTCATAACCTGAAAACAAAAACAAAATAAGGGGTGAGCGAAAAATGCTCAGTAAGGTAACCCTCAACCATAAAACGGTTGAGTTAACTTCATTTTCTTTAAAACAATTATTAAAATACACTTGAAATCTAAATTTCTAGAACACAAATCAAAATTCGGCATTTTACTTAACACATAAAATACCCGTTAACAATTAAAACTTCTCATATATATGGCCCATGTACACTATTACGCCCTGTGTACTAGGGTTGCGCGGTCTACTGCGACCTCAGGCAGGTAAACTGTGGCCACAGGCCCTGCCTCGTCAGCTAATTAATTGAAGTGCACTTAGCATGACATAGGGATGGATCCGCTTTTTCTAAGTCCTTGAGCGGTTGCGCTTCCATCCAAGCAACGGTATCGAGCTTAAACTCTGCAAATCTCTGTGAATATATCTGAGGCCAAAATAATAGTCTCCTCCACACACGTGCCTCATTTATAAAAAATCTCATTCTCATAAACTATTCTCATTCCTTTGATAACTCTTGAGGCAACGTGGGGGAGGGTTTTTAGTCTCCTTTCTCATTAATTTCAAAAAGATGTAACCTCCCGTCTCGGGAACCAACCAAACGATTTACTAATAATTAAAAAATCATTTATAAACAAAGCTTCTCTTAAAAACTGTAATTTCAAGAATAACATTTATACCGTCAACTTTCATTTCAAAACTATTTTTAAAACAGTCCTTTCGGCATCAATATAATTTGAAATATAGAACAAGAACAATTAATTGCAAATAGGCTCAAAAAAAATGAAGTAATATGACATAAAACAATTTGAAAAGGTGTAGAGGATCCCTTACCTCTTTGATTTCAATAAGCCGTTGGACTATCTCGACCGCTAACTAGTCACCTGGTACAGGTTTAAATAAATTAAAACCTTGTGCTAATCACTAGACTACACACTGACACCACTAAACTTCGTCTTGCTAACTTACTGAGAATGGATTCCCTAGGTACATTTATCGACATTACTCGAATCATACTTAATTCATTAAATGAGTATTAATACATTTTTTTTTCTGATATTAAAATTCAGTTCAATAAAGGCAATTGTCATAAAAGGAATTCCTACTAAAGTCATATAATCTTGATAATTTCAGGTATTACAAAACTATACGTCTATTCAAAATAATTTATTAAAGGCTCAGTGATTTATAAGAACTTTCGAACCTCTTGCATGAAATCTATATATATATATATATTTGTTTATTTGTGAAACAGATTTAAGACAACTAAAAATTTAATACAAACATGCCATGGGAGGACTAGTCACGGTTAGGAGAAAATAAAAGGAATAAATCGGATTAATCCCTGATGCTACGGTTTAGACAAGAAGGAAAAGAAACAAAATCAAAGTAATGTTAAGACGTCACTGTGCTGTAAGAGAGGTAGAGAAAGAGAAAATAAATAGATGAATAAATAATAATATTCTTAAATCAATCATGACAGGTCGAGCATGGGTACTGCAGAGGGAAACTATGAGCTTGTTTGTCAACGAACAATACATTACAGTACTGTTCATACACTTTTTTTTTTCTTTTTTTTATATTTTTCACTACTAATCAACATCAAAACATTTCCACTTTTTTCATTTTTTTATATCACATCAATAATTTTTTATTATTATTCAAATAAAAAAATTCACTACAATATAAAACTTTTTCACTTTTTTATATAAATTCTTTTTATTTTATATCACATCATCACTTTTTACTAATTTCAAAAATTAACAATTCACTACTCTATTTTGTAATGTCACTTGCCAAATAAGCCCTATATAGTCATACTAACAATTGGACTGACGTCACGTAAAAGAGAAGACAAATGCTATAAAAAGTAGAAAGGCAAGTCAGGAGGCTTGTAAAACAAAAAGAGAGAAAAAAGAAAAAAAGAAAAAAGAAAAAGAAAAAGAAGCTATTACGTTGGAGACTTCAATACAATGCACCAAGACCACTATTCCAATGTCAGACAAGAAGAAACCGAAAAAGAGAAGAAAAAGATAAAAAGCATATCATGTTATCGTGCGTCGATACAATGAAGAAGCTGGACAAATAAGAAGAATGAAACAAAAGAAGAACAAGGACAAACAAGGATCACGGTTAATCAGCAAAAAAAAGAAATGAACAGTAAAAAGGGCAATAAAACTATACCTGCAGTCTACCGTGAGAGTTGAGAAACTGAAGATTTATTTTGTAAAAGGAAGAGGGGCGGCTGGAAGGGATTTTTGTGGTGAAAGGGGAGAGTGACGGCTAAGAGATTTATTTACAGGAGTAGGGTTTTATTCTTTGACTGCTAAGATTTTATATAATAAAACAGGTATTTCAATAAGAATAAAATTGCATAAAAATATAAAATCTGGCTCTCATATTTTTTATAAATATATAGTATAAAAGTAGGACTTAAATTGATATAAATTTATTAAATTTAAAAACATGTGTTTTAATAAAACATAGAAGCAGTTATTTAATAACAAGAAATAAAATTTTCATATGTAAAAAAAATCAAGTGTTTATTATTCCCGTCTAGTTATCCATTCTCATAGGTCGTAAAGACTATTCTACCCTCGAAAGAGGGTCGGGGTTATTACAACTATGGTACAAGATAAGCTGTTACATATTGATCTATCTTACTGGGGAAATAAATAAGTACACTGAATCTTGTACAATAAGGGTAACTCGTCCTGAAAGGTGGAGACAATGCTACATCCATCCTCTGAAACGTAGAGAAGGGTATAACTCCATGAAGCTCCATCATGCAAAAAAAGCAGTTAAAGGCAAACGCTTGCAATTGCTTGTATCTGTATACTCACATTCGAGACGCACTAATGTTAGAGGTAGGTATGTAGAAGGAATGCTCACTTCTGGAGAGTAGATTGATGACCCTCTTGTGCTACAAAGCAGCTCCATTCAGCAGCAGCATGATTATGAAATTTTTGTAGCTTCTTGAAATATATGTAATATTTGTTGACATCAGTTCCCAGTGTAAGCAAACCGCTTGGACAGTATGGTAATCCAATCGGAAGGAACGGCACCACCACGTAAAACAAGATATACAATAAATGCTATATACGCAGCTGTGCCAGTGCAGACCACAAAACCAAACAGCAATCCCTTAACTTCAGATATAACAAAATCTAGCAACAAATACCCATTGATCACTATTACCAGTACAGCCACAGTCCACGCCACCCTCTACAACATTAATTGACAAAGTATTAGAGATAAAATTAGGTAGGTAGTTGTTATCATTTGGAGGTCAATTTAACTGAATGATAGACAATGCCCGCAACTCCAATAATTTAAGAGAACAACTTCAAACCACCGGGAACTCAGGTTTACTATCATACTATGCATGCAACATGAGGAGAAACTCGATGAGAATGATAAACAACACCAACCAGCTTTGTCTACTTGATGAGTAAGTTGAAACATACATTTTTTTACTGAACAAACAACAAAAACAGAGTAAATATTTCAAAACGTTTTTGTTTTCAATTACAATAGAAAAATATTGTAACTTCATTTCTTTTGCAAGGAGATAAAGGGTCAGTAATCTATGAGTTAAGCCCTTCAGCATAATATGGACTACAGCCTTCATTTATTTATAGAAACGAAAAGCTTTAATCTCCATATATTTCCTTTCTATCAGTAAACGAAAAAATTGAGGGAAAAACTCCAACTAGCATACAAATGACTAGTTGAGCATGTAGTTTGAGGTTACATTAGTTTTTTTTTTTTTTTTTTTGATAAGTCACAGATTATCTTGAATATTTCCGTTCTCATTTTAAAGCTAAATCATTAAAGAGACGAGATTGCTAGCCTCGTCTTATTGTTAGCTCCCTCTCTTGGAGTGCCTTTGTTGGCAACCTTGTCTTTTCCCTGTTTCCTCCCAAGTATATAAATGTTCGCCAATAAATACCCTCCTATAGATGACTAACCTCATCTTTTCGGAACATTCCAAATCTCAACAGAGTAGTTGTTTCCCTATTTTGCAGCAGGAACTCCAGATTTAGTTAATATTTACTTCCTGCTAATAAGATCGATGTCATCTCTATTTGCAACCATATTGCAATATATCATGCAAATCAAATGGCAGATATTCCTAACCATGGCATGCTTATTATGCCCATAAACTTCACCGAAAAAGAGACAAAGGACCAAAGTTATCACACAGATATTTTAAAATCTATGACCTTATCTCTCTGTGATGTACAATTTACTGAGATTGGTTTTAAGCCCACTGTGCCAAGCAACACAAGTAATTTTTTTTTTTTTTTTTTTTTTGACAAAAAAAAAAAAAAGAACCTAGCACGGTAGCACCAGAATTCACTAAACATGAGACCACCTAACCCAAGCAAACGTATTAAGTATGCTTGCACACTCACAGTTATCTACAAATCAGGTTAACGTGAAAAACACAAGCTCAAAGAAAACAAAACTCAAAATATAAGCGTATACTTCTTGTTAGTGCCTTTACAAATCTCTCCAGTACAGTCCTACATGATGATCACCGAAGGAAAAACATAAGCAAATGAGTTGCTAACTAAAATATGTGAGTAGACAATACACGGTCCTGATAGTGGAAGTTTAAGATAAAACTTAATTGACATTGAGAATCCAAATATAAAATTAATTTGATGAATACATATATTTAAGTCAAAAAGAAAAAAAGACAAACCGAAATCATAATGAGGATCTAGTACAAGAATGATCAAGCAAGTAACTAGAATTGTTTCAAGAGAAATTTGAAACAAATAACAGTTGATGGCTGTTTTGACACGAAAAGCGATTTCTGAAGTTTATCCTCTTTCTCTCTTAGTAACTAGTTTTTCCAAACATCAAAGTTGAATTTGTAGAGGATGCAATGATCTAAATCGATTTCAACCATAACTAATTCAAGTAACGGACTAAATAGATGCCTATTTGTTTACCCCTATCCTTAAAACCTTGATCTCAGAGTCATTGGCCCTGTTTAGTATCACCCCTCCCCCCGACAAAATATCCATGCCGGTGTCCTTTTGGCGGAAGACTTTGGCTCGTTTTGAAGCGTGAAGCTTCACCCTCCCATGAAATTCCAATTTTATCCAGCATGGCATAAAAAAAATCATTCCCTGAAAAAAATGCTCCTGAAATTCATGCGGGGTAAAATTGGAATTTCAGGGGAGGGGTGAAGCTTCACGTTTCAAACCAATAAAAGTTTTCTGCCAAAAGTCTGACATTCAGACACGGCAGGTAAAACTTGTCGTGGGAAAAGGGCGGGGGGGGGGGGGGGGAAGGGCGAGACTAAACAGGGCCATTGTCCACTCACATAGCCGCTAGGCTACAAGGTCTGAAACACAACATATGGCTGTCAACACAAAGTGAAAAATAGTACAATCCCGAAATGACAGAGTAGTAAATTGTCTTGCCTAAGATTGGTTCTTTAAATCTCAGATTGCGATTCTTTAAATCTCAGATTCCAAATTGCCTAAGATTGGTTCTGACACCCTTTCGGAAGTGTTTCACTAATTCTTTTGAAGATTTTATTGATTCTTTAAATCTCAGATTGAGATTCTTTAGGGAAAACCTCTGTATACGTCCTGTTTGATTGGGGTTTCTCTTTTTCAATGAAATATTCAAATTATTTATCGAAAAGAGAGAACAAAAGAAAAAAAAAATGTAGTGAAGCTCGTAAATCATAACGAACCTCAAGAACAGGCCCAATTCTGAAGACCCCCATGACCTGCTCCTTGGCCACCAATGTAAGAAGGGGAATAAGTGCAAAAGGAATCTGTATTGACTGAAGCACATTAAGCCACTCATTCAAGGTATCCAACGAATGCTCAGAGGTATTAAATACAAGAGCTACGACGATAGTTGGCACAATTGCAAAACTCCGAGTGATCAATGCCCTCATCCATTTCTTGAGACGGAGGTTGAGAAAGCCTCCCATGATAAACTGTCCAGCATACGTACCAGTTATTGTGCTACTCTGTCCAGCCGCCAATAGCCCAATACCCCATATATAAAGGATTGGGAAGTGTCCTCCTCCGTACTTATCATCAAGATACTTCCCTGCATTTACTAGTCCAATACTATTGGCTTGTTTGGTACCATAAAATCCCTTGGCAAAAACAGCTGTCACAAACAAATTGATCATGAAGGAGATTGAGAGTGCAACCGATGACTCAATCGAGTAGTAGTTGATTGCTTCTTGAACCCGGCCTTTCTTGTTGGGATCAATTTTTCTCGACTGTACCAAAGCAGAGTGCAAGAATACATTGTGAGGCATTATGACACAACCCACAACTCCCACAGCCTGCCGAATTGTTTTTGAGCTGAGTCTTGGAATCAAAAGGCCTACGAGGATCAAATTCAGTTAAATTCTATGGTTCCGGCCAATGATGATACCTGATAAAAGAAACACGCTGATTGATTTAATGTCCATCCAAATAATATTCAAATTTTTACCCATTAAAAGTTCTTTTCCATTGGGTTTTGTGTCGCCAAACATCCAAGCGAATGATAGAGCCATGGTCGCAATGAGAACCGCAAACACAGCTTCTAGCTTTCTCACTCCATAGTTCTCAAGAAATAGAAACATGAAACTGTCCATCACAGAAACAACAGAAAAAAGAAGTCCCAGTTAACATAATGGACCATCGTTTTGCCCAAGCAAATCCACCTTAGTTATCAATTCCACTTCCAAGTTCG
The DNA here is from genome assembly GCA_028654335.1 of Alnus rubra. Taxonomy (NCBI): domain Eukaryota; kingdom Viridiplantae; phylum Streptophyta; class Magnoliopsida; order Fagales; family Betulaceae; genus Alnus; species Alnus rubra. The sequence goes on along the minus strand of JAJPGS010000041.1, from coordinate 2,118,916 downwards.
ACACCCAGAAGCCAGAAACAAAACCCACAAACATGTAGTATTTGAAAAAAAAAAACATTAAACTTGGCAAGAGCAATGACAAAGATTACCAATCGGAGGCCGTAATAATAACTCCGGCCCAAAGCGGCAAGAACCCGTGGCTGAGAATCTGGATAGCAATGGCACTCCCAATGACCTCCTGAATATCGGCGCCAATGAGGGCCACCTCGGCCATGAACCAGAGCACCAGCCTGGCCCAGTTGGGGTACTCGTCCCTGCAGAGCTCGGCCAGGTGCCAGCCCGTGGCGACACCGACCCTGGCTGAGAGGAGCTGGATGAGCAGCCCCATGGCCGTCGCCCACATGAGCAGCCACAGAAGCGAGTAGCCCGCAATTGCCCCCGCCTGCAGATCCCCCTCCAGATTCCCCGGATCCAGGAACGCTATGCTCATCAGAAACCCCGGCCCCGTGAACATCCACAGCTTCTTCCACGAGAACGGTGGGACCCAAGAAGAATCCACGCCCTCCGCCTCCGACTCTTCCGCGTTGACGATCAGGATCTTCTCCCGTGCTTCGAATGCGACCTCCTCATCGTCCGATGCCCATGCGAGCTGGGACTGCAACAACCGGCTCGCTTCCTCGTCCTTGGGCTCCTCTTGTCGCGCGGCGGCGCTCATGGTTTACTCTCTTCCGCAGATTACGTTGGAGAGAGGGTGGTGGGGATGGGCTCGTGGCGTGCGCGATTGCTGGCTTTTATACCGCGATTTGGGCGGTAGGAAATGTACTACGATGGTAACCAGATGTCGCAATACTCCGGTTTCTGGGCATACGGAGATTGACACGTCTGCGGGGGCTGCGATGCTTTTCAGACAATTTCACGAAATAAAAAGAAGGGTGACCTTGATTGATGCGATCCGAGAGGGAGCCGGAAACAGGCAGTGGGTAGTGGTGAAAGAAGATTCGCCGCAGCCTGCAAGCCTGTAGCATTCAGAAGCGACTTCTTCAGGCCTCAGGGGACGGAGACCCAACGATAAGAAATTTTATCTGAATTTTGCGCCAATTGCTGATATTCATGCGTGCATTCTTAACAGGAATTGGACTCTTCATGCGGAGCAGTGATTGGGAGGGACCTAGCCGGCCCTTACCCTTTTCAATAAACAAAATAATTATATTCAAAAAGTGAATTGTTTTATTTTTTAATAAAGTTTATTTGTTTATTAAAAATGGGGAAAGGAGGCCGGGTAGTGTTTGGTTGGTATAAAAAGTTGAATAAAGTTGAATAATATTTTACTTTTTTTTAAAATAAATTATATTTTATTTAACTTTTTTAAATTTTTTCAAATTTTATCTAATAAAGTCAAACCTCGTAATTCGCACAGTATCAACACCCAAACGGACCATTGATTCCCGCCCAATCACTACTCCTTCATGCGACTCTCACCAAAACCAAATGTTAAATTAAGGTCATTTTGAGTCCGACTCGTTTAGTTCAACATGTCAAATTCTTTAATTTTAACACAATTTATTTTAGTTAACGGATTACAACACGACCTACTTAATCAATTTAATAAATTGATCATGTTGAGTTGACCCGACTCAATCCTACCTGAATAGTCCATTTAATAACCTGATCGTATTGAATTAATTCAAACACGATTTGTTTGACCCATTTATATTGTATATGAAATTAAATGCAAAATAATAATAATAATAAACTTTATGAATTTAATATAAAAATGAATATAAATGCAAAAAATGCCTTTTAGGAATATTTTTAATTGTAAAAAAGAAAATTAATTTATTTTATATTGGTTAAGCTGATTATTTGTGGATTAGGCGAGTTGACTTTTAATTGACATGTTTATTAAAGAGGTTATTTCGGGTAGTCTCGAATTGACTCAAAAGCATTATACAAAATTTAACCCGTTAATTTTGTTATAGTTAATTCAAGTCATATATGCAAATTCGGTAAAAAAAATAAAATAAAATTGATGATTTCCTTTTCTATTATGTCTCTCATTTTTTTCGTTAGTTGCTATCAACTTCCCACGCAGGGGCGGAGCCACCTTGGGGCTCCCCAAGCCCCAAGGCTCTCCCAAAAAAAAAAAAATTAAAATTAAAATTTTACTCTAAATTTTATTATTTTTTCTAATTTTGACCCTCTTAAAACTTTTTTTTTAAATTTGGCCCCCAACTTGGGGGCTGGCTCCGCCCCTGTTCCCACGTCAATGTCATCATCTGAATTGACTTTTGATGGAAAACAGAAATTCCAACAAATCTTTCGATCATTTTCAAAGACATATTTTCTTCCATATTTATGATAAAATAGATGCATCGACTTTTACTACTTCTAATGGGCGGGCAGTACTGCCTTTCTCAAGCATCATCCTATATAATCTCCAGGAAGTAAAATATAGTTTAAAAAAAAAAAGAATAAAAATTGAAGTAATATAATTCAAAGAACAACAAAACCCATTGCCCATGTCATCAGTGACTCAGTGAGAAGATGAAAAGTTTGAGACGTTTTATTAAAAGATGCTTCCATGACTCGTCAAAGCAGTTTGTGCGACACCATGCGGAATTGCGGATGCGCCATCTTTTGGTGATTGCTGACACAACACACACAAACATATATATATATATATATATATATATATAATTTAATCTTTTAAATTATCACTCTTTCTTCGTATGTCTTCCAAAGGCTTCAAATTACTACATTTTCTCTGTACGGCCCCATAGATTATCAAGGCTTGTACTCTGGCCTCTCAAACTACTAAAATCTTTGAAAATATTCATTTTGGCCAAATAATTCCAAAATACCCTTGTCACGTGTCATTTTTCAATTAAAAAAATTTAAAAATTTAAAATTTTAAAAATATATTTTTTTATTTTTTTATTTTAAAAAAAATATTGCGATCGACCGGAGAACGTACTGCTTCTTTCCAACATCGTCATTGGGCACAATGCACGCTTGCAGCTCGGCGAACTCGTCCCCACCTCTCCGAACGTGGACATGAAATTTCATATCCTTCAATGTCTATGATATTGATCTTTCAAAGGTTATAAATGATTCCAAACTGAATTTTGTTTTGTTACAAACAACAAACAAGTCTATCATCGTTTCTTGATCGGTTTCTGACGGAGAAATCAACGGCCATGATCGAGCTTGTTCGTTGATGTTTATATCCATTTTCATTTTTTGTGATTTTTTGGCATTCAAAACATTGGCCAATAGCTTCCTGGGGCTCAATGATCACAAGTTTTTCTCTCAGGTGGATGATATTTTTCAGAGCGGGGCGAGCTTGAACTCGGCCGAGATCAGCAAGCTGATGATTGCGAATCGGAACTTGCCGAGTCGGGTTATAAAATCGGTTATCATGGCGTTGCAAATGAACGGTGACCAAAGGGGTATCGAAAAGATCGGGTCATAGTTGGGAAATAACGCTACCCCAAACACCCATCTTTTTTTTTTATATATAAAAATAAAATTTTAGTTTTTTTTTTTATATATTTTTTAAAAAAAATTGAATTTTTTATTATTTTTTTAATTGAAAAATGACATGTGGTAGGGGGAATATTTTGCTAAAAGGGCTCTTTTTCAAAGGTTTTGATAGTTTGGGGGCCAGCGTACAAGCCATGGTAGTTTAGGGCTATCCGGAGAAAATGTGATAGTTTGGGGGGCTAAATTGTATTTTTTTTCCTATATATATATATATAAACACTTTCAACTAATAGTGGGTTTTCAAATGTATTAATATGACCCATCAAACTATCAAAGTGTGTCAAAAAGACCATTTTTATCGAAATATTCATATTATATCCATATTCTCTTAAAAACTAAAAAAAAAATAAAAAGTAAATAAACTAAACTATTTTTTTTTTAAAAAAAAGAAAAGAAAAGAAAAGATAAATGCAAAATCAATCTATGCGGCTGACCTAAATTACAAATCTCTCACTGTAGAATAAAAAATAATTCAAAAGTCTTCAAGATAAGCAAAAAATAACAATTTAGTCATTGTAGTCAAATTCTGTCAAAATACTTAGACAGATTCTGTTAGTGTTAACGTCAACACCAATAAAATGATGACATGTGTCACTCTTACTAAAAAAACAAAATCAATATATTAAAAATATACATTTATAAACTAAATTACTCTCTGCAGTCAAATTCCGTCAAAACACTTTACGAATTTCGTTAGTGTGCAATGTTAGCATCAATAAAATGCCAACACGTGTCACAGTTATATATATAAACTAAAAACTTAAAAAATTAAATAATAATAATAATAATAATAATAATAATAATAATAATTTGGGATTTGGGTGGTTGTCGAGCCACCCCATTTCTTCTTGTTTTTTAGTTTTCTTTTTTCTTTTTTTTTTTCTTTTTTAATTACTATTTTTTTTTTAATTTTTAAGTTTGTAATTTCTTTAATTTTTTAGTTCTATATTAATATTTTAAAAAAAAAAAATTTGTTCTTTTTTTAATTGTTATCATATGGTTAATAATTGTCGTGATAACAGAACAATGCCTTCTAGATGCCGTTCTCTTTGTACAAATAACCAAGATTCACGTCACTGTAAAAATGGTGACGAAGACCAACCACCTCCACCTCTACCACCACCTCCACAATTCAATGATGGGATGCACCTAGCTTTAATGCAATTCATGGCCGACACGACAAGGCATTTTGCTGATGCCGTGTCACGAATTCCTCAACCCATTGAACTAGTTGAACGCATAGGCTGTTCTCTCCGCGACTTTTCTAGCTATCATTTCCGCACTTTTGAGGGTACTAAAGGGCCAAATGTAGCCGAGGCGTGGCTAACTAACATTGATGTGTTGTTTAACACCCTGGAATGCACGGACGAGCAGAAGGTTCACTATGTTTAACTGCAACTTACTGGTGAAGCTGGTAGATGGTGGAATTCGAGGGGGGCACTATTTGGTAATGATGCGAGGATCACTTAGGAATTATTCAAGGTGGAATATGATCGGTGCTTCTTCCCTAGAGCCCAGAGGCAACTGCGGGCAATAGAATTTCAGAACCTCGTCCAGGGCACTATGACTGTAGAGCAATACTCTGCCAGGTTCATGGAGCTGGCTAGGTTCACAACCAATTTGATTCCTGATGAAGAATCGAAGGCGGAACGGTTCGAGAATGGCCTTAACCCTCGTGTCAAGGAAAGGGTTATGTGTCATGAAATTAAGGACTATGCCCGATTGGTGGAAGTTGCGTCTATTGCTGAAAGAGGAATCCGCAAAGTAGCCGCAGCAAACGACCTGAAGAGGAAACTGAAGCAAGAAACCTCGTACTCAAAGAAGAAGTCAGCAATAGAGTATGATTCTGAACCAACTGATGGCAGAAATTTTTCGCCAACATCAAGGAATCAAAAACCTCTCTGCAACAAGTGTGGAAAACCGCATGGGTGAGAATGTAGGATGACAAATCCAAGCTACTTCAAGTGTGGTAAGCCTGGTCACGTCCAAAAGTATTGCCCCATGAATTATGCTAGAAGTTTAAAGCCGCAAGGAGGCGGATCTCGACAACAGTACCCCGCCCAGGCACGAGTATATTCACTTACTCCTGGAGGTGCTCGTGAAGAGGAGGAATATACAAATGGGGCGGCAGGTACGATTCCTTTTAAACAAATAGCATTAGGCGTACTACTTATGAATTAGGTATTTATTTGCGCCAATTGCATAGATTTTACTCAACTATTAAGATAGTTTATTATGGAACTAAGATAGATCATGGTGTCATATAAGGTTGGTACTCTTACACACCATAATCGGTAAATCGACACATGAATCAAATAATGGTACTATATAATAGATCATTATACTATATAAATTTTGTACGTTGATAAAACATTATTTTCTTACATTATTTTTTTTAAAAAAAAAAAATAAGAACAACTATTTATCATAGTCGAAGTTTTCGGTTATGATAAGATCATTTCTAATAATAGTATATGGAATTTCAACAATAGAAAGATTAGATGAAGGACCTCTAATGAGACAAATGATGGAAAGAAGATATATATTATTTTCTTATGTCATTTCTCTCTCATGATAATCAGGGTTCGGATAACCCATGATTACAAATAAAATGTTACACTTAAAATTTGTATCACTAGACATAAGATTTAGTAATCTAAATCTTCTCTTAACATAAACTTTGTGCGATATAAGGTTTATGAATTTCGATGACGAAATTCCGTTAAAGGGGGAGGGATGTAATATCCTGTATTTTAAGATATTAAATAAAATATATTAAAATATGATTTAAGTCATAATAATAAGAATAATATACAAATGAATATTTGTGGAATAAATATTCATCAAGATATGTATAAATATTTAAAAGATTAAATATTTATTATATATATATATATATATATATATATAAGTGTATGAGAGTTAAAATGGATTAGAAATTATACTAAGTCTAAAATCGATAGATTGATCGATATTAGAATCGATCGAGCGATTGTTTAATGTCCCAAAATCGATCGTGCGATTAAGGAATCAAACTCTTATTAGAAGCCAAAAATCGATCGAGCGATTTAGTTATATAGGTGTTGAAGCAGATGAAAATCTGATTAAGTATAATCGATCGATCTATTATTCTATAGTGTAAAAATGGATTGATCGAAATTATAAAATGGATCGATGGAAATGCGATCGATCGATTATTCTTTAGTGTAAAAATACGATCGATTGACTTTCTGCAGAAATGCAGAATCTCGTCGGAACTATTGCCCTCCAATTTTTTATTAAGAATCATCATTTCATTTGATGATTCATCAGCCCAGCTCGACATGTTCTTGACCATTTATTAACTTGTGATCAATCTAAGCCATAAAAAACATATCATCTTAGATTAGATAAGATTTGGATAGATTTGAAGATCTTCTAAGAGAATATTGATGATTACTTAGATGACTCACTAAACTTGTTCTCCAAGTTGTTTTCCAGCCTTTAGATCAGATCAAATGAATTGATCTGGACCATCCATAATCCTATAAATAGGATGGCAACCTTCACAACACACGTTACTCTCATTTTTCTCTCCCGAAACTCTCTCAATTTCTTTTCAAGTCTTTCTTCTTCTTCTTCTTCTTCTTCTTCTTCTTCTTCTTCTTCTTCTTCTCTAGTTTCTAGTTTTATTGTAGAAAAACCAAAGAGGTTCTTCTCTCTCTCATCTCTGTTTGGAGCAAAGGACCTATCCATCTTCTTGGAAAGTTCTTTTTCCTGGTTTTATTTCTCTCTTCTTCTCTCTTTCTTTGTTGGTGATGCAAGATCCTCTCTCATTCTCTTTTGTTTCTCTTGTTCTTTGATCCTCTTGTTTCTCTCTGGTTGTGCGTGTATGTTGGGTGGTTCAACAGAAAAAGAAAAGAGAATAAAGGATAGAAAGGAATGAGAAAAAGAAAAGAAAGTCTCTCATATCTCTCTCACGTTCAAAAGTGTGCGTGTGGTTGTGTTTGTTTACAAAATATCTTAGGAATATTTTTGGAGGTAAGTTTCTAAGGCCTTAGGTTGGTTTTTATGTTTTAAAAGATAAATGGATAGAAGAAAAGATTAAGAGAAAAAGAATATTGTTTTTAGTTGACAAAATATCTCAAAAGATATTTTGAGATATTTTGCAAAATATCCCAGAAGATATTTTGGGATATTTTACAAAAATATCCTAAAGATATTTTTAATAAGATTCTTGTCATTTGATGTTATAAATTATGTTTTAATAGAATTTTCAAAGCAGAGTGTTTGAAGTGTAAAACATGCCGTTGTGATGCTCAAATAAAAAAGAAATATTTTATAAAAGTACAATTATATTACTCAAATGCTTCCAAAATATTATTAGGCATTTAATATATTAATGCCATTACTTTGCTTAATTGTAGTTATAGATATAACAATTAGTTATACTAATTGTTATGTCTATAAAGGAATATTATATTTATATGATTTTAAAGTAAAAAAGAATCGTTTTAGTAAAAAAAAAATGGTATTTCGATCATTTAAATAAATGTTGTTATAATGTCCATATGAAATACGTGGAATTATACTTAACTGATTTTATACGCCGTTATTATATCAAAATGATAAATAGGAAATTAAGTTAGAATTAAGAAATCAGAAATGCTTATAGGAGTAAATTGTACGTTTAGTGAATTATACTGATTCACTATTTGCTTGTATTATATTGCAGTAAACCTTGTTCGTAAATACTTTATGAAGGAAGAATTGTAAGTATTTACTACCTACTGAGGGTGATGCTGAATTTCCATAATGTTGTGGTTTCTGCTTTATTTAATCGTTTGCGTATGTGAATTTTGCATATTTTATTATTTTGTTAATGAATTTAATTAAATAAAAGAGTAGGAAATTACGTTTGCCTACGAAACAGTGAGTAGCGTCTGCCTGTGCCAAAGAGATAACAAATTATTAGAGTGAAGTCTCCTTAGACAAATTGTTAGATGAGTGACGTCTCCTTAGAACTTGCTAAACGGAAGTTACGTCTCCTATAACACGCTAGACATGAGTTATGTCTCCAAGACTCTATTAAATGGAATTACGTTTTCTTAAATCTATTTGTTAGAGTTACGTCTCTATATGATTGAACGTAAGATGATCATGATTACTTGAATAAATATGACTGTGCATATAAAACTGTTATTAGGGGTGGGTATCGGAGGAATCAGGAAAGGTAGGGGGTTTTCCGCCTACCGTCCCGAGGAAGTCGGTGAAGTCGGTAATTTCACCGACTTCCTTCCGACGAGAATTATTTCGACCGTTACCGTCACCGGAAACCGGTGACGGTAACCGGTCTGTAATTGGTTAGAGGTTTGTTTTTACAAAAAACAAATGAGAGAGATGAAAATAAGGGACTTTGCTGTTAGACCGACGAGAAAAATGGCTTCTACATTGCCGGTGGACGGCAGGCGGCAAGACTACGGTTACGGTGGTGGTGGCGACGGCGGCAATGGGCTGGCAGCCACTGGTTGATCTGGTTGATGACTTATTGCTTTGAAAGAGCAAATGAGAGACGAAAATGAGAGACATCAACTCTTGAGAGAGATGTTCACAAAATAAACTTGGTTCCAAACTTATACAGACTCCCAAGAGAGAGAGATAGGAAGCTGAGCACGAACCGTGTCTTAATACTTAGAAAATGGAACAAAAGCTCTCGGTGGGACGACCTTGATCTACGGCACTCCTGGTTTATGGATCATATAACTATTACACAGTGAGCTTTGAGCAAGAGCACGTACACCATACTCATGTTTTCCATAACAATGAGTCAAAGATAGGTCCCATTATGCAGTAGTGTCAGGCTATCATTATTAATTGTAGCAAAAGATATTGATAGAAAGGAAGTGAGGCTGGATGTCAAGTGTCAACTAGCTTTATAGGCTATTATTGTTTGTACGTAGCAAAAGATGGAGGGAAAAGTCTACAAAAAAAAAAATGTATAAACTGCGTAGATTTTTTTTTTAAAGAATTTTTATGAGGCAAGTGGCATTAGTTGAAATTTGAAAATATGAGATTCAAATTGGTTGCCACTTCTACGTGATAAGAAATAAAACAAGAGGCTACCTACAGTCCTACACTGTATGGTTATTGATTGCAGGCAGGCACAGTGCTCCAAAGACGCAGGCACACTGCTCCAAGAGTCCACACAGTCATCCACTTGTGGTGCTTTACATTTGTGTCAAACAAAAAGTAATTTAAAAGCAATAAATAAATAAAATAATTTAATACTTGTATCATACTTCACTAAAATAATTAAACAAAAAACAATTTAAAAGTTCACAAAAAAATTAAAATTTATTAAAGAAAACTAACACAAATTAAATAGTAAGTAGCATCCTTTAATATGATCTTATCAATAATCAAATTAAACAAAACAACTTGATTTTATTCCTTCCATGTGATATTTGCAATAATCAAATAAATCAAAACATAAGCATAGTAAATTTTACAAACTAAATATTATGTAAAAATAATAATAATATGCATAAAAATACCTCGAACTAACAAAGAGACATCTTTCGACAAAGTATATCCTTCAAGCCTTAATCCGCATCATATGTGATGGAATTGTATATTATTTCTACCACAATAAATTTTTTAAAGAATTAATAAAATCAATTAATAATTTGAACAATTAACAAAATATGAAATTTATTTTGTTACCATTACCTGAGTCAAGTTTGTAGCTCTCTTCATCTTCAATGTTGGACAAGTATGACTCATGTACACTAATGGGAGAAGATCTCAACCAATTTTGAGTACATACAAGAGCCTCAACTGTTTTTGGAGCCAAAGAACTCCGATAAGGATCTATCACGCGACCACCAGTACTAAATGCTGACTCGGAAGCAACCGTGGTAATTGGAATTGCCAATACATCTCGCGCTACCTCAGCAAGAATTGGAAACTTCGTCGAATTTACCTTCCACCACATTAAAATATCAAAGTTTTCACTGGGTGTCTCAACATCCTCCAAAAAATATTGTTCTATTTCTGTCTTACATTGCATCAAATTTCGAGACGCCCGAAATGAATGAAAATTTTGTAAAAAAGTAGTTCTAGACCTAGAACTACCAACTAATGTTGTATCACTTCGCACTTCATCATTTGATAACATAGACCCACTTCCAACATTTTTAGAACCACAAGCGTAGTGCTCATATAACCGACCCAATACCCACTTCAGTTGAGAGTCAATTCTTTCTGCTTTCTCAGCCCCAAAACTAAGCCGGAACCAATATTCTAAACCAGCCATCTTGTAACGTGGATCAAGCAAACTAGCCACAAACAACAACGGGTTAATCTTCTCAACATCTCCCCAATACTTATCATATTTTACTTTCATTTTGTTCGCCATGGTATTTAATAATGGATCACTACTTTCAGAATATTCTGTCAAACATGAATAAACAGAACAAAGTACATCGAAATATAAGTTAGAAGTTGAATGCAAGGAACCAGAGATTTGCATTGTGACATCATAAAACACTTGCAAGAACTTAATAAAGTGACGGATATTATACCAATCATCATCAGTCGGAGAACCCAACCCCTTTTTCCAGCACCATCCTCGTACAAATAGTTTAAAAAATGTCCATCTTCGTCTATCATAAGTTCAAATGCCTTTTGGTACTTTTCTGCCACCTCCAACATCATATAAGTAGAGTTCCATCTACTGGGAACATCAAGTGTTAAGGAAGCATTACACTCAACGTTTTTTCTTTCTGCACAAGATTTAAAAAGAGCCAATCTTTGGGGAGAAGACTTCACATATTTCACCATATTCCGAATCTTTATGATTGAATTGTCAACATTTTTCAAACCCTCATGCACAATTAGATTAAGAATATGTGCAGAACACCTCACATGAATAAACTCATGACGACAAACAACATCCTTATTGGCCACAGTTCTTTTTTTAAACCAATCAATTGCAGTATCATTAGCACTTGCATTGTCAACTGATATTGTTAATATCCTATGAATCCCACATTCAACCAAACACTCTTCTAATTCCCTTGCAATTGTTTGCCCCTTATGATCTGGCACTTGACGAAATGCTAATATCCTTTTGTGATATGTCCAATTAGTATCAATGAAATGTCCAGTAACACATGTAATTCATATTCTGAATTGAAGTCCATGTGTCAGTGGTCAAGCAAACCCTTTGGCCAGTCGTAAAAAATGTGTTCTTCAATATGTTTTTATCCCTCATATACAGTTTGACACAATCCTTCATCTCTGTATATTGAGAAGAACCTTAAATCGAGGCTCAAGAACCCTGAGTAGTTTCTGAAATCCTTTTCCCTCCACGGTCATAAAAGGCATTTCATCAACAATAATCATTTCGCAAAGTGCCTCCCTAATAACCTTCTCAGAATACTTGGCAATCATGAGGTTGTTACCACCACCACTCTGCCCAGCCCCAAAAGTGAATTTAGATTGAGACCTATCCTGTTTAGATTTTAGGCTCTTGTACTTTTGGCATGAGTTCACATGATACAACATAGATGAGGTGCCATTGATTTTTGGGTGACATTTATAGGCAGTCTCACAGTAATTGCAATGTGCCACAGGATCATCATCAGGGGTACTTTTATCTCTAGTGAAATGGTCCCATGCTGCAGATTTGTTTGAAACATTTCTTTTTTTCCTAGGGAGTGGTGGTCGTCCACCACGACCAAGACCACTAGCTGGCATAGATCCAGTAGCAGATGTTTCTACGTCCTCAATCTCTATGGGAGTCACTGGAGTGTCCTCAATCTCTATTGGAGTCACTGGAATGTGCAGAGGAGAAGATAGATGACAAGAAGCACTACCCAATGAAGATGAGCCTAGAGGTGAATCCATCTGTAATGAATGAAAGCTAAAAATTAATATTATTCCTTATTAATTATTATGGTAAACCAATATGATGCATTATGGTAATAATGATATGATATAATAATCATACAACCTAATCTTTATATATATATATATATATATATATAAAATAATTGTCTAATAATAATGATACAACCTAATCTATATATATATATAAAACAATTGTCTAATAATAATGATATGATACTCCCAATAAATTATTAGTTTAATTATAATTTTTTTCAAAATAGAATAATGATCTCTAAAAAATATGTCAGACAAAAGTTTTTAACTAATAGAGTAATAGTCTAATAAATGGTCAGTTAATTTGAATTTAAAAATAAATAAATAAATAAACTGTTGATTTGAATCAGTGTTTGATGTTCTATATAAATTCTATAATTTTTTTAAGAGAAACCGATCAGTTGTGAAATTATCATGAAAAAAAAAAAGAAAAAAAAAATCCTCCAGTGAAACAGTAATTGAGATTGACAGTTTCAAATTAACCCTGCATCGAGACAAACTGTGTTCTAAATCAATTAATAATTTTAAGAGAAACTAATCACCAATAAAATTATCATGAAAGAAAAAGAAAAAAAAATTGCAGTGTAATAATGCGTGTCATGGATTTTTTTTTTTAAGTTGCGTGTTATGGATTGGTGCACGTCGACGTCTTTGACATGTGAAAACTGAAAAAGTGAAAACCTCACTTTTCCTACACTAGGCGTACAAGCATTGTGTGGCACACTGCTCCAAAAGTTGGAGTCCAAAGTCCAACTTCTAGATAGGATAGACTAAGGCCTAAAATTTACAACAAAAAAAGAAAAGAAATAAAGCTTAAAAGTTTAAAAAAAAGGAATAAATTATGCATAAAAGAACAAGCTTGTTTACCTTTCAAAACAAATCACTGCGTCTGCACGATTCGCTCAGCAAAAAATTGAGAGAGAATGTGTATCAAAATTCAGAGTTTGACGATGGCAACAGCGAGAGAGAAAAAGAGAATCAGCCTTCCAGGTTAAGTTAGGTTTTTGAGTTCTTTCATGTAATATTGTGATGAATATATAGGATGGAAGAAGTTGAACGAAGAAGGCGTCTCCGAGTCTACGTCTGTTTTGTATTTTTTTTGTAAATACATCTGTTTTGTAGTTTTTTTGTTAATATATATATATTTTTTTTATGGAAATAAAATTGTATGTTTAGGTTGTGGTTTTTTTGTTAATATATATATATTTTTTTATGGAAATAAAATTGTCTGTTTAAGTTGTAGTTTTTTTGTTAATATATATCTTTTTTAATGGAAATAAAATCGTCTGGTCGGTGCGAAAACCGACCAGACGAAACTTATTTCGCCTACCGACCGTACCGATGTCGGTAGGCGAAATAAGTACCGCCTACCGGCCGCTTGTTGTCGGTGCCGGCGCGGTGACGGTGCGGTGACGGCCGGTGGACGGCAGGCGGCCGATCTGCACAGTGCTAACTGTCATTACTTGATATTATTACATTGTCTTGCATTTACTTAACTAAATCAGTAATCATATCATTATTGAAAACAGTGGACTCACTAGGTATTTTTGTATTACTGTTTCTCTCTGTATTATATATTAATACAGATTATGAGGAGGAGGATTATCAAGATTATTCAGACTCTTAGGTGATCTAGATGGCAGTGTCTGAGGCTAGGTCGCCTCTCATTTTATAGACTACTGTGTTTAGTCCAATATCATAATATTCGGAGAATAATATTTATACTTTTGTTGGTATGTATTAATGATGCTATGAATACAATGTTTGTAAATTATCTGTGCCATATGTGGCACAAATACTATTTTATAGTGTAATTATTTAGTCACACTCTCTTATCTAATTTAAAGTACTTTTGTTAGAAGTTTTGATGTGTTATTGTTAAGAAAATTATATTATGCTGCTAATTTATATTCTGATGACATCATTGATGATGTCATAACGATACGTCGAAATCAAAATTTTCACTTACACCATTTTGTAAAAGGCGGGTCATTACACTCCGTTAACACTCGTATGGCGTGAGTTTGGAAGTATGGCCTTAATCTTCAGGCTGATACAACCAATGCGAATGCCAACTTCTCGATTCTTGGGTACCACTCTTCTGCTCCGTGCAGTGCCTTACTTGTAAAGTACATCGGCTTTTGTACCCTTGCCACTTCCCATATTAACGCCGAACTAGTGGCGGACTGAGACATCGCCAGATAGAGTTATAAAATCTCAACTTCTACTGGTCGACTCAAGAGAGGGGGATTTGCAAGGTAACTTTTTAATTTATAGAAGGCTTCTTCACACTCCTCATCCCAGACAAAGGCTTTTTTCAAAATCTTAAAGAAGGGAAGACATTTATCTGTTGATCGAGAGATGAACATGTCCAGTGCTACTACCCTTTCGGTTAGTTGCTGCAATTGCTTCATCGTCCTAGGGGGCTGCATCTCTAAGATTGCTTTCACCTTCTCGGGGTTAGCTTTAATCCGTCTTTGCGAAACCATGAATCCCAAGAACCTCCCCGAGGAGACCCCGAAGACACATTTTGTTAGATTCAACTTCATTTGATAACGTCTCAAGGTATTGACCGTTTCTCTCAGGTCAGCGACCTGGTTAACAATGCACAGGCTCTTGACGAGCATATCATCAACATACACTTCAACATTCCTTCCAATTTGTACTCGGAAAATTTTGTTCACAAGCCTTTGGTAAGTTTCCCCCGCATTCTTTAACCCGAACGGCATCATCCGATAACAATAAAGCCATCGATCTGTAATGAACAACGTTTTCTCCTAGTCGACCTCATCCATGTAAATTTGATTATATCCTGAAAATGCATTCATGAAGCTTAAAAGTCCATGGCCCGAGGTTGAATCTACCAGCAAGTTTATCCGAGGAAAAGGGAAACAATCTTTCGGGCATGCCTTCTGATGATGGTAGAGGTATGGTTGTAGTTTAAGTTCGACTTATCAGATTTATCAGTTTTACACATAAACGGTGCCAAAACACATTTTCATCCTTTATATGCAAAGTTTTACACATAAATAGTGTCGACATATTTTCATCAGTTATATGCAACAATCTTATAGAAATATGTTCACATTTCCCCGCAGATAATGAAATTTCAATGGAGGAAAGTGTAGGGGTCCAGCAAAATGAAGGTCTAGTGGATGCTACAGTGGAAGTAAGTGCGACATTTTCTAGAAAGTTTACTGAAGAGGAACTTGATGGCCAAAATGGTGAAGTAACACATGCTGATCATAATGACATTGATTATTTGACTTTAAATGAGCCTTTATGTGGCAATAAAAGGAGTAATGTTGATGAGACTGAGGAAGCATTTGGTTTCAATAAGCTCGATGTCATGGTCATTAGCGGTGATGACTCTGGCGGATGTGCAGGTTCTGAAAAGTTGCATGTTATTACTTCAGAGAAATTTGAAGTGGGTGCTAATCACATTGCCCTTTCAACAGTTATTGCTTTGCCGAGTTTTGGTAAGTGCTCAATTCCTTGATCAACATATGCTAGACATTTTTTTAATGAGTTGAGTTTTTGGCCCCAAGGGAAGGGGGAGAGGGAAATTTGAACCAATGACCTCTGCATCATTAGGTATGAGCTTCAGCCAATTGTACTTCCCCTTGGGTAATAAGCTATAGATGTGACAAATTCTTACATGATGTTCTAGTACTTGATTGAATATTAGAATATATTTTGACTCAACTTTGTATTTCTAGGAACCGAAGAGAACAGATCCTTGGAGTTCCATCTTGATTCTCACATCATTACCAGTCGGGAGATGAATTTGATTTCAGGGGATGGAGAACGGGGTAATGCAGAAATATGAAATGGAACACTGGAAGCCAATCTGATAAGTAAGCACGTTGAGAATTCTGTGAAAATGAAAGAATATGCAATGATTAGTGAAAGATAAACAAGATTCTGAAAAGCTTCTTGGGGAGCTTGAGCACCAAACTCATTTTGCCGTTTCAGATGAGCCAATTTTTAGAGATGGTAGATCAAATGTGCAAGATGATATCTCTGCCATTGTTCAAGAGCATATTGATTTTGAGAATTATGAAAGTTCTTGTGTTTCCATGCATTTGATAGGAGCTGCTGAAATCAATTGCTTCAATAACGCTTCAGGCAGGGCCATGGCAGAAAGCACTCCTGACGAAGCTGACATGCTGTTGAGGAGAAACTTGTTGCTGTGAATTACTCTGAACATGATGTTATACTGGATCGTGCTCATGAAAACTTTAGAGTTGTAACAGATCAAGCTAGTGAAACAAGCATGGATGCAACTACTGATTCTGAGAATATTCAGGATGTCAATGAGTGTGTTGAAAAAGCACAGATTTCTCCAAACAGAACTAAGAGTGGCACTGAAAAGGATGAAAAAAAATCTTCAGATGTCAAAATATCTGTTGAAAGCTCTTGTGGCAGGCCTCAAGTGGGTCGAAGTTGTGCTACTACTCTGCTGGGTGTTTCATCACTTTATGGTGAGCACATTTGTTTAGATATGAGTTTTATAGTCTGAATTGTTTGCTTTTTTGTTGAACCTTATCTACTTATGTTCTTGACTCATTGTATCATATATTTCTTATGTAAGGGAATATACTGATCAAAATTTGTGTAAAATTCATGTAGTAAATGGAGATAATTCGCACACTAGTTTGAGTGCAGGAGAGGAATATGAATCCGGCGTATACAACAAGTTTTTTAGCAATGATTTAGAAGGGAAGGAGATGGCCAATGAAGACAGAGGTAGGATTTATATAGGTTTGAACTTATTTATCAGATTCTGCTCATAAGAACAGAGGTATTTAAGTTTGAACTTATTTATCAGGTTAAGGAATGCAATCAATTTTTGAGTATTTTTCTCATGTACAATACTTTAACTTCCTGGGTTTTAGGTGATAATCACTATTAACTCATAACTTATTCCAAAAGCTTAAGCTAATAAAAAATGATATGTTTAATCATTTAAGTAATATTCTAACACTTCCCTTCTCGAGTGAGCTTAAACTCACCTTTAATAAGTGATGCTCAACACATGAAATATTTAATTGAAATAAGAGGTAAATAAATGATACAAAGTTCAAACTCAGAACCTTTGTTTTAATACCATGTTAAATCACTACTATTTTAAAAGCTTAAGTTGATAGGAAATTATTGATTTAATCATAAGTAATATTCTAACAAGCATAGCTTTCACAAACCTCCCATCTCTCTCTCTCTCTCTCTCTCTCTCTCTCTCTCTCTTTTTGTTTTTTTCCCTGAAATAAGAATTTAATTTATGTCAGTGCGATAATTTTTTGTAAGAACTTAAGATTATGCTTTATTTGAGAATACATACCCAGTTATATATCACGTGGATTGAAGGTACAAGTGAACACTAGTTACTAACAATTTATGTCTTTGGAATAACAGAAACTAAAGCTTTGGAGTTGAATAATGACTCACATGCATTCACCAGTTGGGAGATAGATTTGTTTTTGGGTGACAGGGAACAAGATGAAGTTGAGAAATCAGATGGAGGGGCCTCAGTTGCCAATCCGGTGAGGATGCCAAGGAAGTGACACAGAATGTGGTTATTACTGAACAAATTGCTGAAGAGAAACATGGTGATCACGAGCATCACGCGGCAGAGGATGTTTCACAGATGGAGGGCACTCACCTTGCTGTCTCAGATGAGCCTAACTGTCAAAATCATGATGGATCAAATAAGCAAGGTGAAGTTGCTGCCATCACCCAAGGGAATGTTGGTGGTTGTGAGAATAATTACGGGCTTATTAAGGTTGAGAGTTCAAATAATTTCAAAGATTCTGAAATACTGATGGATGCTGCTGAGATCAATTGCAGTAATCGTGTTACTGCAGATGAAGCCATGGTAGAATGTGGTCACAATGAATTGAAACAAGTAGAAAATATTGCCAACCCTGGTGCTGAAGACGTTAAATTTTCAGCTGAAATGGATGATTATGAACATATAATAGCAGTGGAGTTGGACCAAGATCTGCCAAAAATAAATGCAACAATGGAAGAAATATCTCCTGCTTCCACAAATATG
This sequence comes from Alnus rubra, assembly GCA_028654335.1. Taxonomy (NCBI): domain Eukaryota; kingdom Viridiplantae; phylum Streptophyta; class Magnoliopsida; order Fagales; family Betulaceae; genus Alnus; species Alnus rubra. The sequence goes on along the minus strand of JAJPGS010000041.1, from coordinate 2,100,453 downwards.
GTTGTTGGTAGAGGTATATCCATGTTTTGGTTATTATCAAAATGCCTCCTTTATGTGTAATTTGTGCCTAGATGATTGATAAATGCTCAAATTGTTTTGCAGACATTGCTGCTGAAGTTGCCCAGACTCCACAACTGAAGTTTGGGTCACCAAAAAAGATAAGTCCAGATGTAAAATTGAAGGAAAGCATTGATTTGTCTACCAGACCGGAATTCTCAATGGTGAAAGAACCAAGTGTAAAACTAGTCTGATACCAGCACCCAAGAATCTGCTCAAACTCACAATACGAAAGAGAATACGCCAAGCACCAAGAATGATCAAATTGTAACATTACAGCAATGAAAACATTGCAAAAGGCGCCATTGGAGGATCTCCAAAATAATTAGATTCAATTGTCCGCTTGTGAGTTAGTTTTTGTAGATTTGGCGAGTAATGGAGTTTGTATTATTTACTGCATGCATACCTCATGCAGTGTAGCATTTCATTGACACTACATTTTTTATGGTATTTTTTTTTGGGTCATTGTACAACTAGAATATTTTAATGTGCACATATGGGCTTGCGTGATTCAATTTGCTTGGCAAGTTATTTTCGAAAGCTTAAGATTTGTGTTTTAGAGACAGAATTTCTGGAGAACCGAGGGCAATAACTTTGCAGAATTCACATTGACAGAATCTTGACTGTCCATTTCTTTACAGCTTTTGATCCATATATTACATAAGGATGTAGTTTGAAGATTTACAACAATCTATGCATCCTTAGCGCAATGGTCTGTTTTGTGGAAAAATTGTTTATCTAGCCTACCCTGATGAGGTTATTTTGGAACTTTTGATTGGGTTGCCCAACACGCACTATGTTGTGCTTTACTGTAATTTTTCTGTTTTTAAACAATTGGGGGGGGGGGGGGGTTTATGAGGCCACATTCCAGAAATGGGCATGCATAAGGGTACTTTTGAGAATTTGTGCAGAAGAAGTACTAATTGGTTATGGATATTCACTATTATTCAGCCTTCTTCTAATCATTCTGAAATGGCAAATTTGCAATATTAGTGTATTCAATTATGTAATCATTAATTGTTGTTCTTCAGTATTCTATTATTCTAATCATAAATGCACATCAACAACTTTCATCATAATTTACAAGTAATGGTCAAATGAATACTTATTTTTTTAGCGTCCTCTCAAAGTTATTGTAACTTTTAAAATCATCATTAAATAATTTATGATAAGCTGCCAAGACAAATTATTTAAAATAAGGCACCTCATCTAGTAAAAGGCAAATTATTTATACTCTACCACCCTTTATATCCTATAGTGGATCAAATAGACCAAGATTGAGTGTAATTAGTTGTTTATATTGTATGAGAGCATATTTAGACCTCATTCCCGGCACTAGCAGTTCAAATCAATGGCAGTGTCCAAGCAAGTGTGAGTCCCGGCCATCCGCCGTCACGCAATACTGGCAACTAATTTGTATTCATCCAAATCTACTCTTTTATATCCTATAGTGGATAAAATGAACCAAGAACGAGCGTGATTAGTTGTTTATATTGTGTGAGAGCATATTTAGGCCTCATTCCTAGCGCGAGCAGTTCAAACTAGTGGCAATGTCCAAGCAAGTAGGGGTGTACAAGCTAAAGCGTTGCGGTTATTAACCGAAAATAACTGGTAACCATTAATAACCGCCAACAACTACCAACCGAAAAAATCTGAAAATCGAAAAATAACTGTAATTGGATAACTGGGTACCCGGTTGCAGTTACCGGTTATAGCATTTTAAAAAATCGATTAATAACCGGGTAAACCGAGTTTTTTTATTATATACATTACATGGACTAGTATTTAACTTATACTTTGCAGGAGAGAGCATGAACCATGATTTTAGAATAAACCATAAACAGACGTTGCAGATTTATCACATATTTAAGTTTTTTTACTTGCATATAAAACCGACAATCACGATCAACGGCTTGAGACTGGTTATCCTGATATGGAAAATCCAGATCCTTTGAAACCATGGGCCATTGGCAAAACCATGGTTATTCTCTGAGCTATTAATCTTTCTCATTTCAAATGATTTATAAGTCCACTTCAATGACATTTTAAGAAAATGTACAAGTGATCAATAAAAAGTTTAAAAAAAAAAAAAAAAACAAAAACAAAACAAAAAAGAAGCATTTTCCTTGTTGTTACAGTATGAGTGAATGGCCAAATATTGGATAAAAACAAAAAAATGAAAAGATTCAACAATATATAAAAACCGATTATTCCGGCTAATAATGGTTTTTAATATTGGGTAACTAGCGGTTATGGCAAAAACCATAACCACAACCGCAATCGAAGTACCCAGTCATTCGATCTCATTTTAATAACTGTAACCACAACCGGTTGTACACCCCTACAAGCAAGTGTGAGTCTCATATGAGAAATGATTTTTGCACATCATTTGTACATCTTTTATACATAATTTTTAAAAAATAATTATTAGATTTGTAAGACCCACAAGGATCCACATGTAGGTCTTACAGATTCAATAGTTGATTTAAAAAAAAGTGATGCACAAAAAATGTGCATGTAACATATCTCGTCTCATATACCCTCATGGAATACTGGCAACTAATTTGTATCCATCCAAATCCAAATCCAAATAAAACTTATATAAAATGACACATATTTTAACCCAAAAATTAAAAGAAGAAGTAAAAATAACATGATTTTTGAAAAACCTCTTTAGTGGATTATCTGTATTTGGAAATATCTCGCGCTGGTATCCATTACTTGATGTTAGGTATTTATAAAATCTCTTCTATTTATTTTGTTTCATTAAAATGTGTCTTGATTACAAAAAACTATCTAATATGAGTAATTAATAAGAAGATAAATATTGATAAGATCCAACCTCAGAAAGAAATAGAGAAAGTTTTGCGCTCTCTTATATAAATGACTTTGATCACTTTTCGAATGTATGAAAGATAATGACTTTTGTTGAGGCCGTTAGATTTTATTTTTATTTTTATTTTTACAAAAAAAAAAAAAAATATAACAAACCCAAATACATGCTTTTCCATAAGAAACGAAAAGAATTAGGAGAAACTACATTTTACCTCTCAAAATATGACCACTTTTGCGTTTTAGCCTCTAAAATTTAAAAAAATAACATTCAACCCACAAACTACTAACACTTGACAAGCTAATCCATCCATTAAGTTTTTTCGTCGTCTTTTTGGACGGCATGTGAGTCACATGCACCGCACGTTATTTTTAACTACCTAAACTCTCAAAAAGTTCATGAAAAAATAATACACTTTACCCTCTGAAATATAACTACTTTTGCATTTTGGTCTACAAAGTTTAAAAAGTAACTTCCAACCCCCACAACTACCAAATTAATGAATTATGACAAAGTAGCTCATCTATTAAGTTTTTTTTTTTAGTCTTTTTGAAAGAAATGTAGTAAATTTCGACCCCTTGAAGTTACTAAATATGGAATTGGAATTGGAAAAATTCTAGGGAGATCGTGATCCTCCTCCTTTTCTTAAATTATTTATTTATTTATTTATTTTATTTTTCTAGAGATGTTAAAAGGAGTAATTCTTATACTTAATTTAATCTTAAATAACCCAGTAATGGATAAGACACTTAAAAATTATGTTCATGTAATGGTAGCGCTGTCAATTAAATATGGGAATATTTGGTATTCCAATAATGGGTAAGACGCACTTAAAAGTATGATCATGGGATATTGCTTTTTCTACCATTGCAGCAGAAATTTTTCTTTGCAGCATGTGAAGGCACATGCAAGGCGACCTCATGTTACTTTCGGGAAATGATATTTGGGGACGGTAAAAAAATTCGTGACATTTTTGATGAATACTTTTTATTTTTTTTTTATTTTTTATATATATATATTTTTATGATTACTTATGTGGGTTATATTATGTTGATTTTATCTGTGCCCGTCATTTAATTACTTTTGTCCCTAACTCTGATTTGTAAGGGTTTTGGTACAACTTTTTATGAAGATTGACACTTTACACGTGTCATGTTGTAGGGTATTTGATATAACGAACGGCCTGGATTATCAAAAACTGGAATCCAGTAATTTCAAACCGTAGATCCTGATCCATTGTTACACTCATTCTCCCTCAAAGCCCCACCTCCCAAGGTCCTTTGTGCTTCCAAAAAGGCCAGAGCTTGTTATCTAACACAGACGCACGCACGCACACCAACTCCACTCGACTCTCCCTTAGGGGTGTAAATCTGGACCGGCTATAACCGGCCGGGAAACCGGAAAATTCGGTTGGAACCCGAGTACCCGGCTCCGGGAAACCGGGTACCCGGAGCTGGAGCCGGGTATTTATTTACAAATACCCCGGGTATACATGGGTACCCGACTCCGGGTAGCTTCAGCAATTAATTTTTAGGATAAATACCTCATTGGTACCTGAGTTTTACGTGTTTTTAAATTTAGTACCTCAGTTTTGTTTGGTATCGTAGGTGGTACCTGAATTAAGGGTAAAAACCCATTTGGTACATCTGTTAGATTTTCCGTCCGAATTTTAACGGCTCGCCACGTGTCAACCGCTGAGGTTGACACGTGGCACTACATAAAAAAAAATTAAAAATTAAAAATTGAAATATTTAGAAAATGATTAAAAATAAAAAAATTTTAAAAAAAAAAATTAAAAAAAGAAAAAAGAAGAGGGGTGGCTGAGCCACCCCCTTGGCCGGTCTGGGGTGGCCGAACCACCCCCTATGGGGTGGTTCGGCCACCCCACAGTTGAAAAAAAAAAAAAAAATTTTTTTTTTTGAAGGGTTTTGGCCCTAGGGGGTGGTTCGGCCATCCCCAAGGGCCAAAACCCATCAAAAAAAAATTGAGGGTTTGCCCTTGGGGGTGGCCGAACCACCCTCTAGGGCCACGGGGGTGGTTCGGCCACCTCCTTGGCCACCATGGGGGTGGCCGAACCACCCTCTAGGGCCACGGGGGTGGTTCGGCCACCTCCTTGGCCAAAATGGGGGTGGCCGGCCACCCCCATGGTGGCCAAGGGGGGTGGCTCAGCCACCCCTCTTCTTTTTTCTTTTTTTAATTTTCTTTTTTAAAATTTTATTATTTTTAATCATTTTCTAAAGATTTTAATTTTTAATTTTTTTTTATGTAGTGCCACGTGTCAACCTCAGCGGTTGACACGTGGCGAGCCGTTAAAATTCGGACGGAAAATTTAACAGAGGTACCAAATGGGTTTTTACCCTTAATTCAGGTACCACCTATGATACCAAACAAAACTGAGGTACTAAATTTAAAAACACGTAAAACTCAGGTACCAATGAAGTATTTATCTCTTAAATTTTTTTTTTTAACCCCCCTTACCCTTTTACCCTTGAATTACATGGCTTAGGAAGCTAAGGAAGGGGGGCTTTTCGTCTTTTTGCTAGGAATTTTGTTGCCCTAGCTTTTCCGGTTTTCCCCTAAGCCCACTGCCCAAGCCGCCGTATTCACTTCTCACTCGACACTAGACAGTGGACACTCACTCACACGGTCACGGACTCACGGCTTCGGCGTTCGGCGTTCGGTCACTTCGCCGGCTCACTCTTCTCCTTCGCCACTCACCGACTCGTCGCCTACCAGGTAACCGACTTTCTTCTTCGTTCTTAGTTCTTCATTCTTCTTCTTCTTAGTTCTTCATTCTTCTTCGTCTTTCTCTGTTTCTCTACAGGTTTGGCATTTTCGAAGTAGAACGAGCAAATATTTGAAGGGTAGATCATAAAGGAGATCCTCGGATCAGTTTTTTTTTTCTCTAATTTTTTTTTAAACGTTTTTTTGTTTAAATGATTGAAGATTGTGACTTGGGTTTTTTCTTATTAGAAAACTGATTCAATTTTTATGTCTTAAAATTGGAGTTTTTATGTTGTTGCTGGGTTGTGAATCTTGTGATTCAGTTTGAGGACCGGGTGTTTTGACTTGTTTAGGGACTGGGTGTTTTGATTTTTGTTAGGTTTTGATATTGGTGGCCGAAATTTAGATGGGATTTGGCTTTGGGTTTTGAGTGGGTTTTGATTTTGGTTGCAGAAGTGATGGGCCTAGTTCTTCGTAAGCAAATATATGTTTCTGATTTTGGTTGCAGAAGTAATACATGCTATTTTACAGCAATTTGATGTGCTTAATTATGTGAAATGATGAATGGTAATTCAGTTGTATGACCATTCAAATATCTATGCAAAGAAGCAGTTTGAGTCGTTTGACTTGCCAGAAATAAATATGAGATGTTTATGAATTCTAGCTACTTGTCTTCTCCACAACAAAAGTTGTCTGTAGCTTGTCTGTCCAAAATTCTGGGCCTGATTATCTGCTGTATTTTAGCTCTGCATAATGATCTGAGCCAGTTTGTGTCTTCGCTTAGCTTAGTTTTTGAGGCAGCTTTCAATAGTCAGGTTAATATTCAGTGTTAGGTTCATTTTTCAGAGCAGCTCTTCGAGAGGTTATTTCGCACGGATAGTTGTCAAATCTTTTGTTTACCATTGATAAATCTTTTAAGTTCATCATGGTTAATAAGTTATTCCTTTGTCTTTGTAATCTAGAATCCAACCGGCCTTAATTTCTTTGCCATTTCCTATCAAGAATAGTTTCCATTTCACATCTCCATTTCCTCAGCAAGTCAAGATTGGTAGTGATGGCAGTTGGTACAGGAACCTAGCATGAATGCCTTTGTACACATCTAAGTCTCCTCTTCCAAGCTTTGGAGAAAGAATCTATATTATCTCTTTCAATTTTTTGGTACATAATCTGAAGCCATCCAATTTGATTTTAAGGGCTTATAAAATTATTATTATTTTGTTAAATATACCACCCGGACCGGATACCCGGATAAACCGGGTATCCGGGTAACCGGGTCCGGGGCCGGGTGTTTAAAACAAAAAACCCGGGGACCCGGAGCCGGTTCCCGGTTTTTACCCAATACCCGGGAACCCGCTCCGGGTTTACACCCCTAGCTTTGAGGGAGACTCTCCCTCAAAGCCCCACCTCCCAAGGTCCTTTGTGCTTCCAAAAAGGCCAGAGCTTGTTATCTAACACGGACACGCACGCACACCAGCTCCACTCCGAATCCATCTGAATTAATCCTCTGCTTCAAGGTACACCCTTTTGCTTCTCTTTTCTGTCCTCTTGTTGCTCAATTTGTTTTCCTTTTGTGCTATATATTGGTGCTGAATTGATTTGAGTTTTCTAGCCTTTAATTTTTCTTTGCAGCATCCTATCCATGGCCGAACTGATGGCTCTTTTGATTCTACTGTCGTCCTTGATTTCAGGTATCAGTACTTCTCTTATTTTGTTCTTTCATTGCAGCATTCTATCGTTGCAGAGGAATTTGATTCTACTGAGTACATGCATGAATATTTATATGCTACACTAAATTTTTTATTTTTTTCAATATTCAATTCAACCATTAACATCATATATAGCTCCGGTATGAAAAATAAATTCCAAATTAAAGTAACTCATATGCATAGTAAATTACATGTAACTACCCCTGACTAAAAGACAATGTAACAGGTTTTCTTGTAAGATTGAGATTTAGAGTAGATCTAGATGGAATTGGAAGAAGGGAATTCAAATGGATAATTACTTCATAAACGGAAAAAATATAGAAATTAGGCAAATCCTAGGATGCATAATTTTATGGTGTGATCACCCCAATACAAGCACACGAGGGATTGCTTAATGTTTTAATATTAAGTAATGGAAAATGCTATTTGCACTTCAGGTGCACAACAGGGGCACATGGGGGTGTGCCGCTGTACCCATGTTGTGCACTTGAAGTACAAATAACAAGCCCCTTAAGTAATATTAAGCTATCACTTCCCCAAGTACTTAAAGTTAGGTCACAAACGAAAATAATTACAACTTCACATATACCCTCCATATATGACGAACTTCCACATCGTCTTTTCCTGGAGTTTGGCCATAAATCCAATTCGATAACTTTACACCTCTTCGTAGTGCGTCTATAATGGGATCCACACTGCTGTCGCTGCTGATCAGTTGATTACCAGTTAAGTAGGAGTTATGGCCTATGAATAGGAAGTAATGATCAGCAAGTTGGGCATTCATGATGTCTTGGTGCACCTGGCCTGTATATATACAAATTAAAACAACTCCAATTCTTAGATATATATGTTTACCAAGGAACTTGCTTCAATATTTTAATACTTAATTTAATACTTACAAACAGGAAGATTAATTGATATATAAGTAGATAAGATTAATTACCCTAGGAGGATGGAGAGGGAAATTAAGATCGCCAAGGAGATATCGGAAGAAATTAAAGCTTCAAGATGGAGGCTTCACAACTCTGCGGTAAGGCCATGGGAGGGAAGCCAAAAGTGTTGGAACAAGTGGCTCATATTCTGAGCGACTGTCCAGACGGCTTGAGGAAGCGTCCGGACGCCGTCTGGTGTGGTCCGGATGGCCGAGCAGACAGTGAAGTCAGTAGCTCAAGGTTTGGAAGAAGGTCCGGACGGCCAAGCAGACGCTGAAGTCAATATGTCTCCTTTCGCTCAGGGTCTGGATGTAAATGCGATGACTGCAGACAGAGTTAGGGTTTCTAGCTACTGTTCGGACACTAGGCGTAGCCGTTCGAACGCACGTTTGGGAAAACATGGTTTTCCCCTCTTTTGAGATCCCTATCCTCTCAACCGGTTTTCCCCTCTTTCCCACTGTGTTTCTGTGCGATCTTGGAAGGGTTGTAGGCCGAGTCGAAATCTTTGGATCTAGATCTACGCTTCACTTCCCATTATTGCACAACACGCGCCTCATCAATGGATTCATTGGCGTCCTCCGAGTTCACCAATGGTCGTCGTGGCTCCAACCGCTTCCACGGATCGGCGTGTGGCACGCACGCTCCGGGAATCTTTCTGGCACGTGGTGGCCATGCTCCCCTCACCCACCTTCCTCCACCAAGGCTTGCGGCGGCTTTAGGCGGATTCAGAGATTCTTGCTGGCGAGAGGCCTCCACTGGTAACGCGTGGCCCTCACGCGCCACCAGTGGCGGATCAAACTCCCCTCCCCTCAACTGGGCCTCTGTTTTTTTTTTTTTTTTGGTTCATAGTAAATTATATGTAACTACCCATTGACTAAAATACAATCTTCCCATAACCCACAAGAATACCAGAAGGCAAACCATTTATCTTTGAAATTATTGAAAATAAAGTAAAAATAAATATCTTAAAATGAGTTTAGAGCATTCACAACGGATCGTCTATATTTCAATTTAAAATAGCTAATCAAAACTCACTTTATCTAGTTTAGCTAATGAATTTTAAAAGACCTATACATTCGATTATCTATTCTTAACTTTATATTATTTATTTATTACTTTTTTATTACAAGTTCACACCATTCAGTTTCATCAACTGTTCTAGAAACATCCAACAACCCTCCAGACTACACGAAAAACATTGAAATTTCCAGAAAACTTACCCACCGAAAATTGCCAACAATCAGCCCTGCGCTGAAGATCTTGCTCTCGAGTAAAAGCAAAACAGAGTTTTCATCAGAAAAAGAAAAGCAAATCAGAATGGATTCAATTCAGGAACCCAAATGTCCAACCTCAACCTTCCATGTACGTTCTGGAAAACCCAAGTGTAGAAGTGAAAAAGCACTACAGAAGGGTTCGACAAAGGTCGTGGGGCAAGTACACGGCGGAAATTTGAGATCCCAACCTTCACAACTTGCGTGTGTGGCTGGGGACCTTCGACACAGCTATAGAAGCCTCCAAGGCCTACGATTGAGCCGTGTTCAAGCTCTGCGGCTCGAAAGCCATCCTCAACTTCCCACTCTAAGCCGGGAAGTCGGGAATAGAAGCTGCGTTCGACGAGAGAAAACGGCATCGTGACCGATCTAGGGTGTCAATCTCTTGGCTCCAATCTCTCAAAATCCTCATTTTCACACTACCCTACATTTGACCGATTCGGCAGAAGATGCTTCAACGAAGATGATGGAGAGGTAGAGGCCGATGTGGGTAAGAGAAAAAAAAAAAAAGGAGAAAGAAGAGTATGAGAGAGAGGGATTCACAGAGTTTTAAGCATAAAATAATAATATATTTGTGAACAGTGCATCACCAGATGTGGTGATGCACTGTTCACAAATCTATTATAACCTATTTTAAGTTTGAAGTAGAGAATCCGATGGAGGGTGAATTTAAGAGTTTTGTTACCTCTAGTCAAAAGTAGGTTTTACATGACCCTCTAAGAATGCTCTAACTAACCAATATTTAGATCTAAATTGAGTTTCCAAAATTTGGTGTTTTGATAACATTTGTTGCAGTCATCGGCAGAAATTTTTTATAGCAAGAGGGCAATTGTAATTGTGCACTTTAAATCTTTTGCTTTGAATTATAATATTATAAATGGGTGCTCCTAGAACAGTATTAATACAAATTCATTCTCACCATTTGCAGGGGTGGTTTTGGCACCTGAACAGGTAACATCAAGTTCTTGACATTCAAAGAAATTAAGAAAAATCAGTTTTTTCTATATATATATATAAATTATATATTGGAATTTGCAAAAAACATGGTGTGTGGCTAAACCTTCTGATAATGACAATCGTACACTCGATGAAAACATTAAGTTTGCATGCGCCGAGGTAGATTGCCGGGTTGTGCTAGTCCACTGCCCCTGTTTCTGCAAAGACAAGTACCTTTTCGCCTCGATAGTAATGAATCTTTACTATCAGGAAAAGGGTCGGATTAGCATAAATTGTGATTTCAAGAACTCGGCTATTGTTATCAGCAAGGATCCAAGTAAGATGTAGAAATTTCTCTATAACTTTTTATTATTATTAATTTATTATTATTGTTTTTGCTAATATATTATTATGTGATGTGTATCTGTGCCGACTGCTTTGAGATGATCTTTTTTTCTGAACTGCAGGTCTTCCAGACTGCACTTTTGCATGAAGGTCGAAATTAAGGGCGGAGCTAGAAATCTTTTTGTGGGGGCGAATTTATATTTGGATCCTTGCTGATAACAATAGCCGAGTTCTTGAAATCACAATTTATGCTAATCCGACCCTTTTCCTGATAGTAAAGATTCATTACTATCGAGGCGAAAAGGTACTTGTCTTTGCAGAAACAGGGGCAGTGGACTAGCACAACCCGGCAATCTACCTCGGCGCATGCAAACTTAATGTTTTCATCGAGTGTACGATTGTCATTATCAGAAGGTTTAGCCACACACCATGTTTTTTGCAAATTCCAATATATAATTTATATATATATATAGAAAAAACTGATTTTTCTTAATTTCTTTGAATGTCAAGAACTTGATGTTACCTGTTCAGGTGCCAAAACCACCCCTGCAAATGGTGAGAATGAATTTGTATTAATACTGTTCTAGGAGCACCCATTTATAATATTATAATTCAAAGCAAAAGATTTAAAGTGCACAATTACAATTATATATATATATGTGTGCGGCGCTTGTAATGTAAGATCTTTGTTAGAATTTTTTACTTAATAATAGTTTTTATTAGCATTAACAAGCGAAAAAACAACGAATAATTAACCAAATCAAATTCATCAAATTAGAAAAAAAAAATTCAATAATCAAAGTAAGTTAGTAACTATTAAAAATCTTAATCTAGTATAAATAACAAACGCAAAAAAATATAAACTACTTGACAAATAAATTATGCACACAGTTAATAAGATCTAAGAAAAATGAGTAGCTTTTAGTGAATCAATGTTGTCTTGAGCTTAAGAGATTTATTGAAAACAAACCAAAGACAATAATGTGCAAACCAATAAAAAATAAATAAATTAGAAGAAGAAATGATGAAACACAATAAAAAAAGAAAAGAAAAGAAAAGAAGAAGTTATCTTTAAAATTGTCTTCTAAATTGATTACTTATTTTAAAGACAAATATTAATTTAATAGAATAATTAAAAAAGGTCCAATTTAATTTGAATGAGTTTTTTCCATCTAAAATAAAACACCCCAGTCAAGTTTCAAACCAGTAAAGAATAATTTAGAAATTGCAGAGCACCTAATTCATGTTAACATATTAAATAAAACACACCAGCAAAATAATAATAATAATAATAATAAAAATCATACTCCAATGGCCACGGTCCCATGCTCCATCTTAGAATCTAAGACCTTCAAGATTAATCCACATTTCTCAATAATTCAAATTCTCTCCCCATGGTCCCATGCCCCCCATCAGCCCATCTTCTCATTCCTCCTTTTTTTTTTTTTTTAAAAAATAAAATAAAAATAATAATAAATAAATAAAGTAAACCGATCTTTGGTCGGGGTTTGTTTGGCAAGGGAGAGAAAATTCTACCTCCTCCTCTTCACTTTTCTAAAACACAATCAAGTTCAAAACATTTTAACTTTATATCACATTAATAATTTTTTATTACTATTTAAATAAAAAAATTCACAATAATACAAAATTTTTTTACTTTTTTATACAAATTCTTTTTACTTTATATCACATCTATTACTTCTTACTACTATCCCACTCACACTCCGTTAATAATTTTTTATTACTATTTAAAAGATTGTTTGTGTTGCTTTCTTAGTCACATATTTTATTATTATTATTTTTTTTTTTTTATAGAGTAGTCACATATTTTATTGATATCAAGGATATCAAGAATAATTAATACGGAAAATTCCACGTTTGATTTTATATATGCATTTAGTATTAACTTCGAAGATTTTGTTCGAAAAAAAGTATTAACGACGCGGGCCCCCTCCATAACTATCTATTCATTTATATATACACGCACTTCTTTCTCTCTCTCTCTCCATATCTCCTGGCCGGGGACCAGGACCAAACGCATATTCTGGCCGAGAAGTTGACAAGATTCTGTACCTTATCCTATACATTCATGAAAAATGCTTATTGGACAACAACTTTACACCTCGCCATTTATATGGAATGAGATCCGTGGTTCTAACGGAAAGTGATTTTTACCCGATACAATTTACACAATACATTCATATTGATCTCATTTATGTGAATGTGTTGCGTATATATTATATAAATTATGTTGTGTAAATATTGTTATTTGAGTTTCATTAACATAGGTTCCACTCCATATAAGTGGAGATGTGTAATTGTTGTGTAATAATCACTTCTCTAAATTTATGCATAAAAACGTGATTAAACAATTTGGGGCGCCGGTACGTGTTTCGTTGATTTTGACGTAATAATTTTTTATTTTTTTCTTTTCTAAAATCGCTTTAAAAGAAATGAACAAAAATTTCTTACAGATCGGTTTGTATGAAATTTTATACAACTCACATATAAAAGTGACATGTGTTCTTTCTTTGGCATATGAGAAATATTGTTGTTTTAATAGCATGTGTTTGTCACATACTTTTTTAATAGCATTAATAAAAAAACATGTGTTTTTTCCATGTTTAAATAACACGTTACTTTTATACGTGGATTGTATGAAATTTCCTCCTACAAATTGATTTGTAGAAAATTTCTGTCCATTTGTATATTAAGTCTCATTTGAAAATCTTCTATCTTTTTCAATTTCATGATTTTCTAACTCAAAGTTCTTTAAAATCATTTCATAAATGATGACTGCTGACTGTGCTAGTTGTGTGGGACGGCTGACGGTGGATGCATAGCCAGATCGTGGACCCGGTGGTGTTTCCAAAGTCATTCTTCCCAGTTCTCTCACCTCTCGGTATTTTCAAGCTTTTTTTTTTTTTTTTTTTTTTTTTTTTTTTTTTTCATTCTTTGGGTTGAATGTGAGATATATTGAGAGTTTGAGGGAAATTTGAGAGTTATTGTAAAGTAAATTCCCCCCCCCCCCCATTTCCATGTGTAATGTGATTTTTTGATTAACATTGGGTTGCTGTGTTGGAGAGGATCTGTTGGCTGATTTTTTATTTATTTATTTTTTCTAGTTTAATATCTGCTGCGTGTTGTTGTGGACTTGCTGGGTTTTTAATAATTTTTTTTTTGAAAAAAAAAAAATTATAGTAGTTAGTAGAGTAAATTTTTTTGGGGCCGGGGGCTTGAATTCTATTTTTGCCGGGACTATAAATGCTTACCCTAAATATATATATAGGCTTTGAGAGGGGAGGATGGTCGAAACTTTAATGAATGCGTGTTAATTATAAAAATGAAGCTTATGGTGCCTTGCTTTTGTCTGCAACCTTATCAGCTGAAATTTCATTTTTCCAAAGCAACATTTTCTATTATGATTTAAGAGACACAATTAAACATACTTTTGTCTGCAACCCCTATCTTAGTTTTTATGTGTTTTTGAAGGTTGTTTTACTTTAATATGAAGGAACATTTTACCCTGGCAATGGGCATATTAATTATCTGGACACTATCGGGTCATAGCATGCATTAAACTGGATTTACTTTTGTTGTGATTACAGCAGTTTAGAGGTTACTAGCTATGTGGTGCAGTAAGTAGTGAGATTACATTGAATTTTTTTTTTTTTAAATTTAATATATGAGTATATTTTAGTATGGTTATGATTTGTTGAATAGGATTATAGGAGTCGGATTTAAAGGTAATTAAGAGGAAACTGACGGCTGTCCGGCCAAATTAAAGATCTTAATTTTGGACAGCTTAGCATCTAATAGAGTTTAAAGACTTTAAATTGAAGAAAGGAGAAGAGAGCTCTTCAGAAAATAAAATTATGAACAACCCAGTCTTTTTTTAATTAAACAGTAGGGTCTCACGAACGTGAACGAATTCTTTTCCACGTAATAAACTCCCAATAAATAGTAAAGTATGCCTTTTGTGTTATGATTAATACTTTGTACAATAAACGTACAACGACGCTGCATTGTGAAACTCACTTCCTTCGCATGTAAACCCTCCAATGAGTACAATTTCTTTTTCATCATTCCTTCTCCACCATTTTGCGTCTTCAGTCTTCAGCACGTACGGCGTCATTTTACAAGGAATATCGCCTTCAATTTTTACTTTTATAATATTAATTATAATGATTATAATAATAATAACCGATGGACCTTCGATCAGGTACGGTAGATCATCCAGGGTCCCATCCCTGCTGTTGACATACTAGGAATTTTACCCCTACCTTGACCACAATTTGACGGTATGTAGTAGTTAGGGGAGCATCACCGCAAGTAGGACGAATCCCCTAAATGAAACCCGTGGATGTTACCACATGGCGGATCCGTAAAAATTCAACTTAATTCCCCCCTAAATGTTTCGTTGCCGGCCCAAGGCGGCTCTTTAGAAATCAATGGAAGGGACTTCTCAGCTGCACGTGCCTTCAACACCACAATGAGGGAGAAAGATTTTCTATGATTCGAATTTGAATGGTCATGATGCAGCGGATTGACGCAGGTATATTTGAATGGTCAATTCACATTTATAATGGCTATGAGCCTATGAGATGTTTAAACGAGATATATTTCTTATATTGGTTGACGATTTCATTTCTTAAAAGCTTAATTAAATGATATTTGCAGTATGGATCATTTACATATTCATATTTAATATTTAGGCGTGTATTAATAATTATAATATTTATTGTTTTGGTGTATTAAAATATTTATTGAATGATTATTATTTTTTTAATAATATTAAAGACAATAAGTGACTTAACGGGGTATTAAAATAATTTTGTGTACTCAATTACATTTAAGATATTAATGTGTTGAGTATTAATTAAATTATTAAATTTATTTTTTTATTTTTAAAAAGAAAAAGAAAAAAGAATGCTTGGTAAGTTAACGGTATGTACTAAATTTTCCCTCATTATAAAATAATAATAATAATAATAATAATTATAGATATAAAATCAATATAATTTTAAGACAGTAGTTAGTCATTTGCATCCGCTTTTCTAATTTGTTTTTTTTTTTTTAAAAAAAAAAATCTAAAATAGCTATGCCAATGTGAATGCCTCATCATTCTTACGAACTAGCGTTTTAAAATTGAAGATTTTAGACACAAAATTACACATGATCATACCATCATATAAAATATTAATTAAAATGGTAAATATTTAGCATAATATTTGTCAAATCCTAACACACACACTGACAATGTTTTTGGCATTTGTGACGAAACAGGGACCTTTCTAACTTTAACCAATATGTATTTTTTTATTTGCAGCTTGAATTTATATTATGGAAAATCCTTAATTTGAATTATTAATTAAGCACAAATGAATGATAAGACACACCTTAATCGAGACGAATCGATCTATCAAAGCTCTCCCCCTCTCATTTGTGTTGTTCTTAGCCCATTACTATCGAGATATTTAGATATAATATTAATTAAGTTAATCAAAACAACCTAAACTGTGTTTCTATCTTCTATCTGCCAAAGACAACAAAGAAAAGGCCATGGGAGGTGTTGTATTTTAATTGGCTACATTCTGTTGTAAAAAACGCTTTCATAACAGGGACTCCTTATTTCCAAAGGACTTCCAGAAGAATTATTGCAAAAGATTTATTCTAGGATGGAAAGGACTGAACAAAGAAATAATCTGCACAGAATATTACTAAGAATGAAATATCCTAGTGAATGAGATATTATGGGGACTTTACAGCTTAGAAAAGTCAATTTTCCCTATAGACCGTCTGAACGCCCAAATGCCAGAGTTTGGACGCCTAGCTCAAAAACTCAGAGTCCGATACCTGTCCAGACGCCACCAGCGGACGGCTAGGTCAGTAAGTTCAAGTCCGGAAGAGGTTCGGACGCCCCAGCGGACGCTGAAGTCAATAAGTTCTCATTTGCAGAGAAGTCCGGACGTAGATGCGATGATTGCGGACGAATGAGCTATTTTATGCAATCGCCCAGACGCTAGAGTTGTGGGTCTAGATGCGCTTCAAAGATTTTATGAAGAAGCAGTTGCGAGTCCGAATGCCAGAAGACAAGTCCAGACACCGCCTATGGAAATCCGAATTTGTGTAGAATTAGGATTTCTGAAGCTTATTTAAAAGGGACTTCTAGGTTGTGTTATTGTAAGAAATCTGAATAGAATTCCAGTGTAATAAGAGAAGGTTTTTAGACATAAATTATTAGATATGCTAATTCTTTTAGAGTTGTATTGTAATCGTTTAACCGTTTGAAGTCTAACTAGAGAAGAGCTCGAGTTAAAGGGATAAATTGAAGAACTCTTCAGACAGGGGTCTGGTAGAGAGGCGCACAAGTATAGATACTTCTTAGAGTTCAACGTATGACTACTACAAGGGTATTGTGAGTACTACTATCTTGTAACTAGCTATTTCTTATGTTAGTTGATTTCCTGGGTTTGGCTGCCTCGGAGTGGTTTTTCTTTTTGGTGCAAAGAGTTTCCACTTCGTAACTAAAATATTTGTGTTCATTGTTTTTCTCTTTGGACTAGTTCAGTGTTTTTCTCCCAGAATTGACAGATGAGGAGTTTGTTAGTTTATTAGCTATATTCTATAGACAAAAACACTTCCTTATCAAGACACTGCTTTATCAGGGATAGTGTAATACAGAAGCTTTTTAGACATTATATTGCAAAATTAATATTCCAAAATGGAAAGGACTAAACAAGGCAAGATCTGCAATGTATTTCTTAAGAAATGAAAGATTTTGGTACAAGGAAGTTCTGGAGACTTTACAGCTCAGAAAAGATGGTTTCCCCTATTGACCGTCAGGATGGCCAGAAGAAGCGTCCGGACGTCAGCCAGTGTTCGATTCCTGTTAGAACGGCCCAGAGGACGAAAACCATAGAGAACTCCTGTTCGCACAAATGTCTGAACGGCCCTGCAGACGCAAACCACAAAGACTGTTCGATTAGATGTTCGGACACCAATACGAAGACTGTGAACAAAGGAAGTGTTCTATGCAACCGTTTGGACGTGCTTCAACAAATATTGAAGATTGCTACCATCCGTCCGGACACCGCCTATGGAAATTCGAGTTTGTGTCAAACTAGGTTTTTTGAAGCCTATTTAAAGGGGCTTCTAGGTTGTGTTTATTTAGGAGAATTTAGTGTAGAATTCCAGTGTGCTAAGAGAAAGACTGTTAGGCATAAACGTTTTATGTATCTGTCTTAGAATTTTGTTTTGTGTTGTGTTAGTTTTATTGGCTATATTCTATTGACAAAATCACTGTCATGTAAGGTTGCTGCTTTAATAGGGTTGCTGTATTATTTAAGAGTCTTCAAATATTCAGAGTTTATTTCTCTAATATGGAAAGGGCCTTAATATGACAAGTTTCAGTGTCATAAGCATCAAGAAGGCAATTTCAGAGTTCCAAGAAAATTTTGCGCAGTTTCCAACTCAGCAAAAGTCGGATCCATTGCATCCGTCTGGAAGGACCAGAGACACATCCAGACGCCCATCTGTGTTCGAGAAGATTCCTAACAACTCAGTATTTCAGCATGCATCAGTTTGGACGACAGGGCAACACCGTCCGTATGCTTTTCAATGTTCGAGAAGAATCTGAAATCCTTTGCAGACATGGATTGGTGAAGACAGCTTGCAACCGTCTAGATGCTAGGGCATTACCGTCCGGACGCGGTCCTTAATAAGGCAACGCGTGAAGCGCATTATGGAAGTCAGTTGTAGTTTTCTGTCCGGACGCTCTATGCCTACGTCCAGACGCCACCTAGTGAACTACGAAACAGTGTTAAATTAGGTTTTCAAAAGCCTATAAATAGAGGTCTCTATGCATGTATTATTTACAGAATTCAGTATTGAATTCCTTTGAGCTTAGAGAGGGCGTTTAGATAGAAATTGTGAGATTTGCTAGCTCTCTAAAAGTTGTCCATTGTATGATTTGATCGTGTGAAGTCTAGCTTAGGGAGGAGCCTTAAGCTAAAAGATTTCATTAAAGACCCCTTTAGGTAAGAGACCTGGTTAGGAAGCGTTCACGTATAGGTACGTGTTAGAGTGACGATCGCAGCATCGGGGTATGTGAGTTTTATTGCTTTGTTGCTAGCTTTGTTTTCAAAATAGTTGATATCTTGAGTTTGGCTGCCCCTGAGTGGTTTTTCTCTTAATTGAGTTTTCACTTTGTCAACAAAATATTTGTCTCATTTAAATTTCGCATTTAATGTTTTGTTGCACACTTGATCACATACACGATAAATTAGGAGTCTTATTATTTTTCATGTTGTAATCAACTGTTTGAAGCCTAATTTGGGAGGAGCCCTACTTAAGAGGATCCATTGAAGAACTCTTCAGACAGGAGGTCTGGTTGAGAGGCGTTTAAGTATAGGTACTTGTTAAAGTTCAAGGTACGACTACTGCAATGTGATTTGTAAGTGCGAATGTCTTGTAACTAGCTATTTCTTTTATTAGTGGATTTACTGGGTTTGGCTGCCCCAGAGTGGTTTTTCTCTTTGGTGCAAAGAGTTTCTATGTTCATTATTTTTTTACTTTTATATTTTGGTTGCATGCTTGGTTGTGATGACACACACACACACACGCACTAGGAGTCTTTTATTTTTCACAATTCGAATAGTAAATACAAGAAAGTTTTGATGGGAGCCTACCTCGCTATTTGAGTTGATCTTTGACAGTCCACCTATTTGATGGGACAAATAGGCCCGATTGGGATGCTCTCACATTTTCTACCCAGATTGCTTCGGATCCATATTATTCAATTCAAAAGTTTAAGCATATAAGGTTGGTAATAATTATATTGTATTTATAGAAAAATACACTTTATCCTATTGGACTATTACCTGATTTTTATTTGAAAAGTAATATCTGGGATCCCTATATTACTATTGTGTGTCAAATTAGACACTTCGTAACGAATTGACGTTAAAATGAACGGAAGAGTAGTCATGGACGCGTATAATTGTATTTTTATAAATTTTATTGGAGTAAAATGGACATTTTGTATAACGCGTGGATCACTTGATTGTGTTTATCATCCGAGTTAACCGAATTTCCTAATAGATGGGAGACATTGCAATCCCAATGGTAATTTTGGAAGAAAGTTATAAAAATTGAAAGATTGAGGACATATTACAAATTAAATAGTAGATGGAGGGGATCTATAAATATAATTTCTCCTAAATTATTAATGCAACTTCTCGCCTTGAGTAATGCTACACACAAGCACTCACACTTTTGCATGATTTTAATACAATGATAATTTTAAAAAGTACTTCAAAAAATGTAAAAATAAACGTAAAAAAGCGAGAATATATATATCATTACTCACTCGCCTTCCACTTCCTGTGGTTTGGATGGTATCATCATTATTGTTGTTATTATAATGGGACTCAACTCAAATGGCCACTCATAAAGAGCCAATTTAACTTGTAAGTAAGTTTATTTATAGGAAGGAACAATTCAAATTTAGGCATAACATGGATGAGTACTATTTTGAAGAAAAACCCTTCGCCTTCTCTCTAAAAGAGTTAGGTCTTCTCACCCAAATCCTCCATCTTTGTCCTCAACCAATCTTACCATGTTCTTTTCTCATATCTCCTGAACAAACACTTAATCTCGTATTTCCCAAATTCTCAGTAAATTTTTTCCCATTAGATTTTCTAGGTGGTTTCTCTAAATTTCAAATCCTTTCTTTAAACCCTTTTTCTCTCAAATAGGAAATCTATCGGTGCAAAGTGAGGAGCTGTGTGCAGTTTTATCACGGTTTTTTGTTCAGATTTTTAACAATAGCACCCCAACGTTCAAGTTCTTTAGAATCGCTATTCAGGTATTTTTTCTATTATCTTATTGACCGGTGTAAAGCTTCTTTTTGTCTTTTTTTTTTTTTTTTTTTTTTTTTTGTCTTTTTTGTCTTCTTCTTCTTCTTCTTTTTTTTTTTTTTTTTTTTTTTTTTTTTTTTTTTTCCTGGTTTTTGTGTTTTTGGGGTCTTCTAGTCTGGGCGATTCTTCCCTTTAGTGTATAGACTCTTTCAGTGGGTTAGTTATTTTGATAAAGATTTTGGCTTGGAATTGTCGGGGTTTGGGTGGCACTCCGTCAATCCGTGTTCTATGAGCTCTTATCAGATTTAATCGACCTGATGTTCTGTTCCTCTCTGAAACTTTGGTGCATTCTTCGCATTACTGGAATTCTCTCATTGGTTTGGGTTTTGATTCTTGGTTACAATTTCCTCCTGTTGGTCATAAAGGAGGTCTCTTTGTGACTTGGAAGCCAGTTTTATCTTTGGAACCTCTTTATATTGATCAAAATCACATCTCCTGCCTGGTGATTTCAAATTCTCTAAACAATTCTTAGCTGATTTCGTGTGTTTATGCTCCTCACTCTTTGCATGACCAGACTGTGCTTTGGTCCTCTCTTTCGGAATTAGGTATTTGCTGGTCCTTGGCTTCTGCTGGGGGATTTCAATGGGATTCTATCATCTGTGGAAAAAACTGGTGGTCGTAATTTTGGTTGCCTTCTCATCTTGATTTCTTTGATTTTGTTCAGTCAAATGCTCTCATTGATTTGGGATTTGTTGGTAACAAGTTTACTTGGAGTAATCATCTCTTTGGTGGGGATAATATTAGAGAAATATTGGACTATGGTTTAGCTAATCAAGGTTGGGTGCATCTCTACCCAAATTCTGTGTTAAATCATCTGTGGGCTTTGCATTCAGATCACTGTCCAATTTTACTCTCTACATCTGGCTCTTATCAGAATCTTCCAAAACCTTTTTGGTTTGAGGCTTTTTGGACTAGAGACCTTGCCAACCATTCAGTCGTTGCAGAAGCTTGGTTATCTGAGGTTGCTTGTTCTCTAGCTTTCTCTTTAAGTAGGAAGTGGAAAAATATCAAGAGTGCTTTTAAATTCTAGAATTCTCATCATTTTGGACATATTGAGTCTTAGATTAAGTCATTGATGTCTGAAATCAGTGCAATCCAAGCATGTCTTTACTCGTTGATTAATTCTGCTAAGGAAGTTTCTCTTCAATCGGATTTACGAGAATAGCTTTTATGGGAAGAAATCTTGTGGAAACAAAAGTCTAGGGAGCTGTGGCTTACTTGTATAGATCTTAACACTAAGTTTTTTCATGCTTCCATGGCTTACAGAAGAAGGTATAATTCCATCTCTTGCTTACTCTCGGCAGATAGTTCTCATATTCTGGGAAGAGATAATATTGGTTCTCATTTGGTTGATCATTTTTCCTCTCTTTTTTCTTCTATGAATGCATCTCTTGATTCTGGTATGTCTGATATGGTGCATTGTGTTATCTTTGATGTTGAAAATGATAACTTATGCGCTATTCCTTATGAAAGTGAGATTTTTACAGCCATTTCTAATTTAAGTCTTAATAAAGCTCATGGTCTTGATGGTATCACAGGGTTTTTTTATAAAACTTGTTGGCTTATTGTGAAGAGCAGTGTTATTACTTCGGTGCAATCCTTTTTTAGGAGATGTTTTATGCTTAAGGAATTCAATCACACTAATATTGCTCTTATACCTAAGATAGATAATCCTTCTTCGGTGCATCATTTTAGGCCTATTAGTCTTATATATTTCAACTATAAGATTATCTCCAAAATCTTGTCTACCAGATTTAAGCCTTTCCTTCATAAGATTATCTCTCCTACTCAATATGCTATTTTGAAGGTTAGATCTATTCACGATAATACTATTCTCGCTCATGAAGTTTTTCATACCATGAAACTATGAAAAAAAGAAAAAAGGTGTTAGTTTTTGTGTTGGTTGCATTCTGTTGGACAAAATTACTATCATGTACTGTTGTTGATTTCACGGGGATGCTGTATCAGTTCAGAGTCTTCAAATATTCAGAGTTTATTTCTCTGATATGGAAATGGCCTTATTATGACAAGATCAGTGTCACAAGCATCTAGAAGGAATTTTTGAACTCTAAGAAGACTCTGCAAAGTCTACAGCTCAACAAAAGTCAGATCCCGAGTTTGCGCCTCAGAGGCTTTAAGACTAACGGACTAGGCTCTTTTTGGTCTAGGCGTTACATTTGGAATCAGAGCTCAAGGTTTAGGACTCTGTAGACTTTTAGGAACCACAACACTTAGATAGGGTTAGAAAGGGTTTGGATTTAGTATTTCGGCCATTTAGAGTCCGCATTGTTCACACGTAGCAAAGGAACACACGGCAAAGCTGAGAGTCCAAACGCCAATGGAACAATGTATGACGCGGTCCATCAGCCAGTTCAGGGATCCAATGTACTGATAGCTATTGTAGAGCAAATAGCAAGTCTGATTGGGGCCAATCACCATGAAAATCGAAATGCTGGTTACAAAGGCAAGGAGGATGGTTCTACGTTTGAAAAATTTCAATCGGCAATAGAGAAGGTTATGGCGGTAATGAACTGCACTGATGAACAAAAGGTGCGCTATGCAACCTTCAAACTGACAGCAAAGGTCGAAAGGTGGTGGGTGGCAAAGAAGGAACACATGCAACAACAGCTTGAGGATGGAGCCTTAATTCAATGGGAAGACTTTAAGAAGGAATTTCTAGACCAATTCTTTCCGCAAACGATCCGACTAGCGAAAGCACAAGAATTCACAGATCTTTTACAGGGGTCAACGTCGATGGAACAGTATGCTTGTAAATTTATAGAATTATCGCGATTTGCCCCATATCTCATCGCAACAAAAGAACTCAAGGCAAGGAAGTTCGAAAAAGGCCTTCACCCACAAATCTTAGACCGCGTTGCAGGATTCAAGCTAAACAATCTCGCTGATCTTATCAATAATGCAGAGTTCTACAACCAACACAAGAAGAGGACGGCGCCTCAGGGTAACCAAACAAGTGGACAACACAAACACCCAAACAAAAGAAGGAATAACCACCAGGTCGGGTGTAACCCAACGCCTCAAGGAACTCAAAGAGGGAACGGACCACGCCCCAATTGCCCTCAGTTCAAGAAACCCCCTTATGGAGCTTGTTCGCAAGGCCAAGGCGTTTGCTACAAGTGTGGGAAACTGATAAGAGTCGAATGTTGCATATTCAAGACCCTTAACTTATATATGTTAATTCCTTAGCATTGTTATTTGTTTGATTTTCTGTTGTTTTATTGTTTTCAGGTTTTAAATAAAGATGCAATTAATTCCATTGATTTTGGGCTTAAAGCACACTTTGAGAAGACTTAGAGGATATGTTTAAGTTTAACCAATCATAATAGAAGACCTATATGATGTGGTTAAGTTTAATCAAATCAAGTGAAGGATTAAACCGAAATTTCTCCATTAAGAGTTAAAATCGGATTGGGCTCAAATTTGGATTCTGCACCTACCTCAGTGTTTTGATTATAACTTTTGTCTCAGACATCAGATTGCAATGAAATTGATGACTTTAGAAAGTTAATAAAAAATTCAACAAATATGTCAGAAATAATGTTTTCCTAATTCGGACATTTACTATACCAAAATTTCCCCGTAATAAAAGACTGCAATTCTTGACGAATTTGGAATCATTTTCCCACTTGGATTGAAGTTTCAATCTCATACTTGGACAAGAAGACTCAAGAGACTATTTTTCTGAAATTCCAAGAGCTTCTAGGCCTCTCCTAGTCTCTATAAATAGACCCCTAAGCTTCAAGAGAATGTGTGCTTGTGCTTGTGATTGTGCTTGTGCTTGTGCTTGTGCTTAGCTTTAGATAGAAAATTCTTCTTAGAGGCTTGACAAGTTAAAGAGGAGAAGAACATGGCGAGAGGTTATCCCAGCACCACGATGAGCAGCTCAATTCGTATTAGGGTGTTGATGTAGCTTTTTCCAAGTAACAATGTTTGATTGTATTTTAATTTGGTATTTTCTATATGCATGATGGTTATATAACTGTGAGAATTGATCTTAATGTTTATATTGAATCATTATGAATTTCTTATCTTGTCGTAGAAAGTCTTTTATATTGATTGAACTCAATCCTTCATATTTTCTGTGACTATTTGAATGATTGTTATACAATGGTTTTATTTGATATATGATCAAGAGGGTTAGATAGGCCATGCCTAGGGAAGACGGATTGTACTACACCCTAATTTTGGTGTAATTTAGGTAGATAGTTCGTACCAATCGAAGATGTGTTATACTATTCTATTGATTGTGTGTATCCTATTAAAGACATAGCTAATCCATACCTAGGGAAGACAGATCGTATCACATCTTAGTGGTTTAGGTGGACGGTTCGTGCCAATCGAAGATGGATTATATTTATTCTTTAGAGGTAATTTCTTGACAGCTCGAGTGAGATGAGCCTCATATCATGCATAGTATGAATTTCCCTTGCTAATTTATGATTGACCATTGTTATGAAGTGAGTGGTAAAATCAATCCCTTATTCTTTATCTCATCCATACTCTCTTTTAAATTGATGTTTCTTTTACTTTTATGTATTTATTTTTAGAAAACAAAAATCAAACATCTTTTTAATTAAGTTATATTTAATCTCAAAAATCTTGATAACAATACCCTTGCAGTCCTTGAGGTTCGACACCCTCAATATAACCCTATCCTACAAGGATTCATACTATTGCCAGTGGTAATTTTATTATTGATATTTTTGTACACAAAACGACCACATCAGAAACCAGGACACATTGCTCGAGAGTACCGAGCACCGAACGTCGGACAGTCCAGCCAAGGGAAGCCAGAGGGTATGCAATGACCCAAAGGGATATTGACGCCTCGAATGATGTAGTCTCAGGTGCACTCCCAATCCTATCCTGTGTAGCTACTGTTTTATTTTACTCAAGAGCAACGCATTCCTTCATCTCACACTCTTTTGTTAAGGTTTGCCACTTAGAAGCTAGAACCTTGAATGTGAACCTAGCTGTACCAACTCCAGTAGGAACATTAATTTGTAACTCAGTTGTTAAGGGATGCCCCATTAAAATAGAAGGTCACATAATGTGTTTTAATCTTATAGTCTTTGAGATCCTAGGTTTTGACATAATTTTAGGAATGGATTGGCTGTGAGCAAATCATGCTTATGTAGACTAGTTCTGAAAGGAAGTAGTGTTCAAACCACCCTTGGGGTTGGAGTTTAAGTTCTGGGGGAATCAAGGTGTTCACCTTCCCAAGCTAGTTTCTGCCATGCAAGCTCGTCATTTGATCAGTAAAGGATGTACAGGTTTTCTCGCTTGCGTAACTAAGGAGAAGCAAGAACTAAAGATTGAGGACGTCCCTATCGTTCAAGAATTCATTGACTTATTCCCAAAGGAATTACCAGGTCTACCTCCTAATTGGAAAATTGAATTCTCTATCGACCTTCTGCTAGGCAAAGCACCTATTTCTCGAGCGCCCTATCAGATGCACCTACAGAACTTCGTGAATTAATGGAGATGTGATAAGAACTTTTAGACCGTGGTTTTATTTGGCCTAGCATGTCACCGTATGGAGCACCTGTTCTATTTGTTAAAAAGAAGGATGGGACAATGAAACTGTACATCAACTACCGAGAATTAAATAAGGTTACCATTAAGAATAAGTATCTGTTGCCTCGAATAGATGACATGTTCAACTAGTTTCAAGAATTTTAGGTCTATTCAAAGATTGATTTACGGTCGGGTTACCACCAAATGAAGAATAAGGAGAGCGATGTGCCAAAGTCGGCCTTCCGAACTAGGTACGGTCACTACGAGTTTCTAGTTCTGCCTTTCGACTTAACTAATGCCCCAGAAGCTTTCATGGACCTGATGAATTGCGTTTTCCATGAGTTTATCGATCAGGGTGTGGTTGTATTTATTGATGACATACTAATCTACTCAAGAAGCCGAGAGGAGCATGAGAAGCACCTTCGTACAATACTCCAAATTTTGAGGGAAAATAAGTTGTATGGCAATTTGAAAAAGTGTGAATTCTGGCTAGAAGAGGTCCCATTTCTAGGTCATGTAGTGTCTAAGGATGGTGTTTCAGTCGACCCTAGCAGGGTAGAGGCAGTGGTAAATTGGGCAAGACCGCCAACCATACGTGAAACCAGGAGCTTCTTAGGACTTGCTGGGTATTATCGAAGATTTGTTGAAGGATTTTCCAGCCTGGTGGCACCACTAACCCGCCTAACAAAGAAATGAGAAATTTTTATGGACAGATGAATGGGAGCAAAGTTTCCAGGAGCTAAAGCATCGCTTAGTGTCGGCGCCGGTTCTCACACTTCCGACGGGGTCAGGCAACTTCGTGATCTATAGTGATGCCTCATGCAAGGGCCTTGGGTGCGTGTTAATGCAAAATGGTAGAGTAACCGCATACGCTTTGAGGTAGTTGAAACCATTTGAGAAGAATTACCCTACTCACGACCTAAAGCTAGCAGCTGTGGTATTTGCATTAAGGATTTGGAGGCATTTCTTATATGGGGAGCACTGCGAAATCTTTACCGATCACAAGAGTTTGAAGTACCTCTTTACCTAGAAAGAGTTGAACATGCGTCAAAGGAGGTGGTTAGAACTGTTAACGGATTATGACTGTACTATCAACTACCATCCGGGAAAGGCAAATGTCCTAACAGATGCTCTTAGTAGGAAAATTGCACAGAGAATGGTGGCGGCAACATTCACCACTCAAAGGCAAATTCTACTAGATATGGAGAGAGTTGGAATTGAGGCGGCAGTTGGCAGTATGCAAACCTACCTTAGCAATTTGACTTTGAAGCTGACCCTCATGGAGCAGATCAAGACTGCACAACTGATCAATCCTGAAATGATTACGATTCATGTAGAGACTGAAAAAAATAAGCGACCAGACTTCAACATTGCAGAAGACAGCATATTAAGGTTCTACAACAAACTATGTGTACGAAGCGAACCGGAGTTGTGGAAGTTGATTCTATCAGAAGCTCACCAATCTCTATACACAGCCACCCTTGAAGTACCAAGATGTATCGAGACCTTTGGGAACGCTTTTGGTGGAATGGGATGAAGATGGATGTTGCACAATTCATAAATCAATGTTTCACATGTCAGCAAGTCAAGGCAGAACATCAGAAACCAGCAGGAGCGCTTAAGCCATTTCACATCCATGAGTGGAAGTGGGAGCATATCTCCATGGATTTTGTCACAAGATTATCGAAGGCGCTAAGCGGTCCAGTCCATACGTTGTTTGGGTAATGGTTGATCGGCTAACAAAGTCAACACACTTCATACCATTCAAGACCATGTCTACTATGGATCGATAGCAAAGATCTACATCTGAGAAATTGTGCGCTTGCACAGAGTACCTGTATCGATTGTGTCAGATCATGATGCTTGCTTTACATCAAGATTTTGGCAGAGCCTACACTCAACATTGGGATCGAGATTAAATTTTAGTACAGCATTTCATCCTCAAACAGATGGACAATCTGAAAGGACGATTCAAACCCTAGAAGACATGTTAAGGGCGTGTGTACTAGTTTTGAAGGGCAGCTGGATTCAGTATATTCCATTAATAGAGTTTGCTTACAATAACAGTTTCCAAACAAGTATCGGCATGGCACCATATGAAGCACTTTATGGGAGGAAATGTCGATTGCCTTTATATTGGGATGAGGTTGGTGAAGGGCAATTCATCGGACCAGAGATTGTCCAAGATGCTTGCGAGAAGATCGCACTCATCAGGGAAAGGCTAGCAGCAGCTCAGAGTAGATAGAAGAGTTACGCAGATAATAGACGGTGAGAATTGGAGTTTAAGGTAGGCGAAAAAGTATTTATCAAAGTATCCCCAATTAAGGGAGTTTCCCCCTTTGGCAAGAAGAGTAAGTTGAACCCTCGCTATATCAGACCGTTCGAAATCTTGAAACGTATTAGGCCAGTGGCATATCGTTTAGCACTACTCCCAAATTTATCTAGAATTCATAATGTTTTCCATGTGTCGATGTTACGGAAGTACGTGCAAAACCCTTCACATGTTTTGCAAAGCAACCCACTTCAAATTTGTCAAGACGTGACTTATGAAGAGGTATTAGTGTGGATAGCAGGTAGAAAGGAAAATAAGTTGCATCGATGAAAGATCCCAATGGTTAAGGTGATGTGGAGCAAACACTGGACACCTGCAAAGGCTTCCTGGGAATTAGAGGAGGAAATGAGAGAAAAGTATCCGCAACTATTTGAGTGACTGTTGTATCATGAAACAAATGAAATTTTTGTATATATATATATACATACTGTATTCATTCCATGGTTGGTTGCATGAATTAATTATTTGACTAAATCATTGGCCCTTACATACATCCATTCGCGACACTAGTATGGCAGACTCTTCAGACATCCTCGGGTACCCCCAGGACAGTGACCTGATGTTACGCCGTTGCGTGCAATGGGCCAATTGGAAGGCTTATGAGATCATTCGAATCCAGTCGCTTATTGTTCAGACACTGATTGTTAGGCGTGGTGGACGCCGTTGATCAGCTTTGGGTCCACGGACGATTCATCAGAGGTATGGCAGGTTTCTTGCGACGTCTAGACCTTGAGTGTCCGGATGAGGAACCAACACCTCCCTCGGGAGGACCGATCCAAGATCCTGCATCTACACCAACTAAGATGGTCACCGAGACCCCACCCGCTAGATCCCTCTTGAACCAGGCTTGAGTAGGTTAGTATGTGTTTACTTGTTCGCTTTTATTCAACGTTTTGACGAAAAAACAATTTCGAGGACGGAATTTCTTTTTAGGGGGGAAGTGTTGTAACACCTTCATGTTTGTACTTAGGAAATTTTGACCAAGGTCTTAAGCCTAAACTTCAGAATCAATGTCATTAGACCTCGTAAGCTTAATAAAGTGTTGTGAGTTTTAAATTACTCGTAAGCGCACGAATTATTTGCAATATAGTGTATGTGGAAGTGCAATGTCGAATTCACAGGGAATTGCATTGCCAAAAATTAATTTATATTTAAACAAATTCTATTTCAACCTAATTCCGAATTTTGAAATTTTTCTATGCACAATAATAAACTAAATTAAAATTGATTAAAAACAATAGGTAAAAAGCACTAAGGTTTTCAAAATCCACCTCACAAAATCAAACAACACATTCTTGTATTTTACTCATACACCCGATAAACAAATAAGCCTTATTCATTGTTCAAAGTTCCTTAAAAAAAAAAAAAAAAAACATATTAAATCATTTCATGAATCCAACTCAATAACAAATCATAACAAATATCCAATTGAAATCAAATCATCCCTTCCATCCGTTTGATAAACAAATCACAATGGATATCCTCTTTCAATCAAATGATTCGATGTATCCATCAGAAATCAATTAATTGAATTTGGACTTGAACAATATTTTGATAAAACATCGGAATTGTATAAATAAATAAGAAGAATGAGAGTGTTATCAATGACGAGGTTTCATCTTCAACCTTAGTTGAGGATTTTGCCTCTCATGACTAAAAATAACATGCTAAACTTTATTAAAAACATTAAAAAAAAAAACTAATAGTCTTACAAAGAAAAAGAAAACATACAAAGACGAAGACTTGCTCTCAGTAGTGGCAGTTGGCTTGCACCTCTCACCCCACACGCACTCTCTCTTTTTACAAAAGAAAACTCCATTTTTATTTGGTGCTGCTAGGCTTAGAAACAAAAGACAAAAAATGACGCCTCTACCCTCACTTCCCTTCTTTTTCTTTTACCTTTTCTCAATTCCTTCATAAACGAATTGGCCCCACTTACATCTCTACACCCTTCTTTTCCTTTTCCCACTTTTCTTTTATTTGTTCCCATGCACGTTGGCTTTCTTCAATTTTTTTTTCTTCTTCTTTCATTTCTTTTTGGTTATCTATGAAATAGCTTCTTCCTTTCTATTTTTCTTTTCTTTTTGGAATTTGCTCGAGCGTCTTGGGTAGAGATGTGCTCGAGCCAACAGATCAGAATGTATTTGTTTTCCCGTTTCTTTGCAATTCCACATAAAAATCGTTATTTTTTTTCGATGACCTGCAAAACACTAAAACACCAAAACTATAAAAAAAAAATCATAAAATAACAAAGTTAAAGGTTTAGCACATGCAAATTAAAGGGTCCAAATATACAATATTTAACACTCATCAAATACCCCTAAACTTACATTTTGCTAGTCCCTTGGCAAAACAAAATCAAAACATGAAACATAAGTCCGTTGTCGTGGGAAAGACGATTGCATTTAGCATATGCAACAAGAAACCCTTAGGACTCCCTAGTGGACGAGTGAAGTCTCGTGAGGGTTTGCCAGAAATGATACTCATAAACATTTTAAAGCATGCACTATATTGTTGACAAACAATGACTTCCACATGAACACATGGTTCATAAATCATGAGTAGGTTTAACAAGGTGAACATCACAATCACATCATTAGGACATCGAAAATCAATCAACTCATAGCTGAAAAATTGAGATAACACATGTTCCAATAAGTGCAAAGTGAGATTAACATAGATTCATGGGGTTTTAATTTTTCTCAAAGCTTGTATACCCCAATATTCATAGGAATTCTATCTGATAAAAATAACTAAAGCTTAAATCAAAATATGCAATTAATTTTTTTTCTTTTTTACTTTTTTTTTTGTAGGCTGTGCAATGCCTGACTCCATTAAACTTTCTAATTGACCTATGTAACGAGTGTTGGGCCAGTGACTTCCAAGCCAGATGGTTTTATGGCATTAGATGTAAAAACATCTCTAAGGGCTTAATTACTCAAGTTAAAAAGGCTACAAAGCCAAACTAGCCATACAACTAACCAAATTGAATTTCTCATCTTTTGACGCGAATGTTCAATGCTTAGTGAGCCAAGATGCCCAGTTACTCAATGAGAACTCAAATTGATGATATTATTATTCTTCTTTTTTTATCTTTTTTTTTTTTTTTTTTTTTTTTTTTTTTTTTTTTTTTTAAAGCCAAGTTTTCATTAACAAATCTCAAGATACATATTCCTCAATTCAAATCTTATATCTCAAAGAACCAATGCTAATGTGCTTGTGAAAATCAATTCAAACAAGTGAAGTCTCTCTAATCCAACAGGTGAGTAAAAAAAAAAATTTAGATTTCTAATGACATGCAGTGTTCAAGATGTTAAACACACCAATAATATGCAAATCACAATTGCGATGTAATCATGCTCAATCAACAACATAACACAATTTTTTTTTTTTTTAAAGATTTTCTATAAGAAAATGACAAATAAAAAAAAAAACAAACAGACAGAGTTTTTTTTTTTTTTTTTTGAAAATTTTATAGTACAAAAAGACAAATAAAATAAACAAACAAACAAAGAAAGAAAGTATTTTTCCACACCTTCAAACTTGAATCACACATTGCCCTCAATGTATAGTATAGAAATACATTACCAGAAGTAAGGAAATATCAAGGTGTGAAAAAGGGCAGGGCATCCCCCAGACTTAAACCAAAACACCTATCAACAATACTAACATCAATATTTTCTCATAGAAACAAACAACAAAAAATTAATTGCTGTCAGAAAAAAAAAAATTGACAAGAAATAAAATGAAAAAGGAAAAAGAACTCAGAATTAAATGCAAAAAAGAAAAAATAAAAATTACCATGCTTTCCATGATCATTTGGATGTTCAATAAATCCTTTCCACCATTTCTTCCTTAAAATTTGATAGCACTCTGAAAGGATGTTTTGCCATCTTAGGTAACCAACTTGCTTGCTTCGAAAGAGCTTCTTAGGACAACGATTCTTAGATTTGCGCGCTCGTGTGCATAAGTCCTTGAGTATCTTGACATAAGATGGCTCTTTGAGACATTGAAGAATTGAAGCTTGGAGCTCATGAGGTGTCTTAAGAGGGGTAGTGATGAAGGAATGAGCTTTATTACTCACTTCCTTGTCATTGGACAAATTTGGAGTTGACAATGGCTCAATTTGCTCTAGGTGCTCAACAGACTTTAAGTGCTCTTCTTTCTCTTCCTTCTTAGTTGTTAATGAAGATATGATATTTCAGTGGTTTCCCCATTCTCAGGTCGTATCTCAAGAGTGGAATCCAATAAGGCCTCAGCTTGCTCACTTATTATGACAAGGTCCAAATCAAATTCAAATTGAGCAAAGCTCTCTTCCAATGGATCTTCTAGACTTGGCTCATTAACAATTTCCTCAAACAACTTCTTCACTCCCAAGTGTGGTGGTGGCTTGGACATGCTCATGATAAAGATTGCTGGAATCATCCTCATCAATCATGTAGTGCCTTTCAACCATCAACTGACTCTGAAGCTCTTCTTCCTCCATTCTGTTTAACTCAGCAACCAGAGGATCAAGCTGTCCTTCCAACCTTTCAATCGATGGAGTGTTGGCCATAGTGGCATTCTTCATGTCACTAATAGATTGGCCTATGAGATGCATGAAGGCCTTGAGAGTGTCTTCTAATGATGACTCTGGTTGTGGCAATTGAATGGTGGATTGGCCAGTTCTCTCCATAAATACCTTTAGCGTGTCTTCCAATGAAGATTTTTTAGGAAGAAGATCATATGATAAAGGATGGAGGACTTGGGTTTCGAACTGTGGATATTCAGGATGGTGAAGTTCATGAAATTGGGGAGTACAATTTCCCATAGCTAGAGCTTGCCACGAGAAATCAAGATGGTTGCTCCAGTCCGGATTGTAAAAATTTGAATTTGATTCAAATCCTGGGTTTAAGAAATTGGTGTTCTTACTCATATGAAAAATTACAGAATTGTCCATAGGATGGACAATTACTAGAATTATGATAAGGATAGGAGCAATATGAACATGGTCCATATGCGTAACAATTCATGTTTCACCCTCATTAGTTAGCATGCAAATATCCCACCTAAAACATGAACCATTTTTTTTTTTTAAAAAAAAAGAAGAAGGTAGAATCAAAATAAATAATATAAAATCAAAAATGAAAACTAAAACAGAAGCATAAAACAAAACAAAACCAAAAATTGAAAACTAAAATTTAAAAACTCACAAACAGACCAAAAATAAGTTTGGTAAAATTTCAGGTACTGATCCATTTTGATGCAGTCTGTGGATGTGCGCTCGTGCGCAAGATGGGTGAGATCGAGTGCAGACGCGCTGATCCGTCTGCTGCTTCTGCCTTGACCACGAGTGTGCTCGAGTGTATGTGTGTTGATGTGCGAATGAAGTTTCGGCACAACTGCAAAACAATGATATATATATATATATATATATATAATATATATATATATATATATACATAAAATCTTTTTTTTAGATAGTACAACAGAAATAAATAAAAATAAAACAAAATTTTCAAGAAGAAGAATAAAACCAAAAAAAAAAAAATCTACCTAAACTAGTAGAAAAATAAAATCAATTCAAACAAAAATCAATTTTCACAAATCATCAAATTCCCCAACAACAGCGTCAAAAACTTGTGAGTTTCAAATTATTCACAAGCGTACAAATCGTTTGCAATATAGTGTATGTGCAAGTGTGAGGTCGAATCCACAGGGAATTGCGTTGCGAAAAATTAATTTCTATTTAAACTAATTCTATTTCAACCTAGTTTTGGATTTTGGAATTTTTTATGCACAATAATAACTAAATTAAAATTGATTAAAAACAATAGGTAAAAAGCACTAAGGTTTTCAGAATCCATATCGCCAAATCAAACAAAACATTCTAGTATTTTACTTATACACCCGATAAACAAATAAGCCTTATTCATTGTTTAAAGTTCCTTAAAAAAAAACATATTAAATCATTCAATGAATCCAACTCAATAACAAATCACAATGAATATCCAAATGAAATCAAATTATCCAATGTATTCGTTTGATAAACAAATCACAATGGATCAAATGATTCGATGTATCCATTGGTTAAAACACATCGAATATCCAACTTTTAACAAATAATTATTCAACCAAAAGACATAAATCAATTAATTGAATTTGGCAATGAATAATATTTTGATAAATATCGGAATTGTATAAATAAAATAACAAGAATGAGTGTTATCAATGACGAGGTTTCATTTTCAACCTTAGTTGAGGATTTAGCCTCTCATGACTAAAAATAACATGCTAAACTTTATTAAAAACATTATAAAAAAAATAAAACTAAAAGTCTTACAAAGAAAAAGAAAATATACAAAGACAAAGACCTGCTCTTGGTAGTGGTGGCTGGCTTGCGCCTCTCACCCCACACGCACTCTCTCTTTCTACAAAAGAAAAGCTCATTTTTTATATGGTACTGTTAGGGTTAGAAACAAAAAACAAAAAATGATATGTCTACCTTCAAATCCCTTATTTTTCTTTTACCTTTTCTCAATTCCTTCATAAACGAATTGGCCCCACTTGCATCTCTACACCATTCTTTTCCTTTTCCAACTTTTCTTTTATTTGTTCCCATGCACGTTGACTTTATTCAAATTTTTTATTTCTTCTTCTTTCATTTCTTTTTGGTCTTCTACAAAATGGCTTGTTCCTTTTTATTTTTCTTTTCTTTTTGGAATTCGCTCAAGCGTCTTGGGCAGAGATGTGCTTGGCCAACAGATTAGAATGTACTTGTTTTTCTGTTTCTTTGCAATTCCACATAAAAATCGTTATTTTCTCTCAACAACCTGCAAAACACTAAAACATCAAAACTAACAAAAAAAATCATACGATAACAAAGCTAAAGGTTTAGCACATGCAAATTAAGGGGTCCAAATATACAATATTTGGTACTCATCATAAAGATTGGATCATGCCCTTTAAAAGAGATAATGGAAAATAATTGATTTCATAAATTAAGGATTAATTTATAACATATGCTATATAGAACAATATGAAATAAAATATTATGATTTTAATGTAACATGACATCTTTTAATTATGTACATTAACTACCTTCAATTGTGCTTAATTATAGATGACCCTTATAAATTAAGTTGTCTTAGAATCACAAACCACTCCATGCATAAGACCACCTAGGTAAAAAGAAAAGTACCCTTTACATGGGATGGACTAGTTAATAGGAGCAATTTTTCTTCATTTGGAAGAGCAAGACTCCTTTTTGACTTCCCCAAAGCAAGGAAGCTTGTTCCTTACCTCCAATTCCCTCATTACAAACGTCCATCCCCCCTCTCATTTCACCCATCTACTCTTTCATTTTTCCTCACATCTCAACTCCTCCAAGTGTTCATCCCACCCTTCTTCATTAAAGAAGCCTTTGAGTTCTGGTGTGATTTTGCCTTAACTTTGTTAGTAACCCATCCTCTCATCTTTCAATGCTATCATTTATGTTATGCTTTAACTTGTATGTCATAATTTATTTGGGTATTTAAAACCATGTAATATCATGCTTTAACCTACATGAGATATTGTGTTTATGTTGTATAAATCTTTGTTTAAACCATGAAAATGTGACTATACTATTTTATTAGGTAACTTAACCTTGTTAAATTTCTTTTTATACCATGAAAACACATGTAAGAAGACCTCATAAAAGCATGTTGTTAGTTTTTGTGTTGGCTACATTCTGTTAGACAAAATCACTTTTATGAATGATACTTATTATACAGGGATGCTATTTTATTCAGAGTCTACACTTCAGTTATGAGCTTCAAGAAAAATTTGTGCAGAATTCAAAACAGTCAGTTCAGTTCCCTTGCATCCATCCAAACGAGGTGGTATTCCGTTCGGACGCTCATCTGTCAAAGCATCATCCGTCCAGATGATGAGAACTTTCCTTCCGAACGTCCCTCTGTGTCTAGAAGCTTCGAACTGTTCAAGATTACATCTATCTGAACGTAATGGCAAATAGTCCGGCCGCTATTCAGAATTCAAGAAGAATCCAGCGTTCAAGTGCATCCATCCGGACGATGTGGCAAAACCGTCCGAACGCCACTTAGTGTTTGATCAGCTATGGGATTTCTTTCCAAAACACAAATATGGGAAGACAGCTGCAACCGTCCGGACGATGTGGATTCCCGTCCGGACGAGCTCATCCATAAGGGAAGTCACGCAT
The DNA here is from genome assembly GCA_028654335.1 of Alnus rubra. Classification (NCBI taxonomy): domain Eukaryota; kingdom Viridiplantae; phylum Streptophyta; class Magnoliopsida; order Fagales; family Betulaceae; genus Alnus; species Alnus rubra. The sequence goes on along the minus strand of JAJPGS010000041.1, from coordinate 2,063,659 downwards.
TCAAAATTCAGACGTCCAGACGACGGTCTTATGGTCCGGACGCTCGAGCTACATATATGGAAATTGCGTGCATTAGATAAACCGTTCGGACGACATGTTCTATGGTCCAGACGCGCGAAGCCTTGATATGAAAATTGCGTGCAGCTAAGGTGCGACCGTCCGGACGATAGGGCAACACTGTCTGGACACGGCCCAATTCAGGAAAGAATTTCTGCGAAATTTGGAAAGCCGATCGCACAGTTGTCCGTTTGGACGCCTTATGTCTACCGTTCGGACGTCACCTAAGTATTTCAAGCCAGATGCTCATTTGAACCTGCAGCCTATAAATAGAGGTCCCTAAGCTTGAGAATTGTAAGAATTCGGTATTGAATTTCATAGTGCTTAGAGAGTTATATTTTAGAGTTATTTTGCTGAGTTGATCTCTCTCAAGCCGTTGCTATTGTGTGCTGTTGCTACGCTGAATTGAAGTCTATCTTAGGGGTTGGCTCTAATGTAAAAGATTCAATTGAAGACCCCTTCAAGTAGGTGATTTGATTAGGAGGCGTTCATGTTGGGTTACACGTTAGAGTTCAAGGTACGACCACTGCATAAGGGTATGTGAGTGCTACTGCTTTGTAACTAGCTTTGTCTTCTGAATAGTGGACATCCTGGGTTTGGCTGCCCCGGAGTGGTTTTTCTCTTAATTGAGTTTCTACTTCGTCAATAAAATATCTGTCTCTTTATTTTCCGCATTGTGATATTTTGTTGCACACTATTGCACACACTTGATAAATTAAAAGTCGAATAATTTTTACATGTTGTAACCAAACCTTTGTACCTTATGCTTTATTTTCTTAAATCACATCTACTTTATCCTAGAAGACCAAGAGTTTTGTAAATGGCCAAGTGTATGAGCTTATGAATACCACCTTTAATAATATTCTTCGTGGAAATGACGTAGAAATCGTACCAAAAGTCCATAGTTGTAAAATGATGTGAAAAAATGGTTTTAAAAATGAGTAGTGAGTTGGATTTTAGATTATGTCATAATCTTTAAGAACCAAAAAGTCTTATAGTATGGTACTTTTGAGAGAGAAATTATTTCTAAACATTAACACTTAAAGTGATGTCAAAACTATTTGAAGAAAATATGTTATTTCTCATATATGTTATTTCATCAAGAAAAGCTTTGATTTAAATCTGAAAAATTTATTTCCATGGCATGCTTAAGTGGGTGTTTGATCAAAAATTTGTTAAGTGAAATGCTTTAATTAGATGTGTTTTGAACCAATACGCCAAGTAGTCTAAGTGAAGAACACTAGTTTAGACCCATTTAGTGAGTTTTGAACCTTAATGCTTAACATAGTTAGGAGAATGTCTAAATGGGTCATTCTTGACCCAAACCCCCATAAAAACAATTTTGAGATTCTTTAAAAAAAAAAACTAATTAATTAATTAATTAAAATAATTTAAAAATGATTATTATTATTAATTAAAATAATTTTTTTTTAAACTTTTCTTTTTATTATTATTAATTAAAAGAAGAAGAAGAAGAAGAAGAAAGAAATCTCTTTTAATAAGTGGAATGGTCAGGAAGGTTGTGTAGGAGACGACGAACTCCTAATTAGGGTCTTTGAGTAGCTAGTTCTAAGTTAATCTAGATAAACCTTATTGTTCAGATCTTAGCAGATGCTCACATACCTTACCACATTAGGAAGGTAAGTGGTACTCCTTACTCCTTCCAAATGCATTTCAGTTCCAAGGATTTTCAATTTCGTACTATTCATGTTATGATGGATTACTTTGAAAGTTTAATTACCTTAAGTAATGTTTCATTATTACCTTAAATATTTTAATAACATGTACTTATTATGGCATTTATCACAATTTGCCAATGCTTTATATTCCTCTTCATGTCATCATATAATTTAAAAGCTCATTGCATCAGGATGATTTATAACTAAATTATTACTCAGAAGTGGGTATAAATGCTCAGTATCAAAAGAATGATTTCAAATGAGGGAAACTTCTATTTTAGTGATTTTTCTCAAATGAAAAAAAGTTTCCTTTTATGAAAGTTTCTAATTAAGGAAAGTTTTACGTAAAGAAGTAGTACTCTTTTTCACGTACTAAGCTATATGATTATTGAAAGTTTAAAGAAGTAAAGAATAAGCATATATAAGGTAGAACCAAATTATGTAAATGAATGTTTTAAGACACTTGACCTAAGGAAATGAAGCACGGTACCGGACTAGGATGGAGTGCACCACACTGAAGTACGGTTTCGAGAAAGTGTAGTCATCACTAATGTCATGCTTAGTGCATCCAAAAGTTAATAAGCTAACCGGGACACCCCGAGGCCATGGAATCCAATGGAGTGATGCTTTTAATCTTTTGATTATCTATGTGAAAATAGTTAATCCATTCACTACAAAAATCATAACAATTGGACGCGTGTCTACAGTACCGGTTACTGTAGACACGCGTTCAATTAGACACGTGTCGTATGAGACACGCGTCCAATTAGACACGTGTCGTATGAGACACGTGTCTAATTGTGCCGTAGTCACAATTTGACACGTGTATTTAATACACGTGTCAAATTGGACATGCGTATTTAATACACGTGTCCAATTGGACACGCGTATTACATACTCGTGTCCAAATGGACACGTGTATTATTACACGTGTCGAGTATGACCCGATCGCCGAAGGTCATGACCTCGTTGCCTACGGTGATGAGGATGATCTTGCTCGCTGGGTAGAAGGGGATCACGTTGGAGTTGATCCAGTTCCTGGCGAAGTTCGGGTCGGAGGCTAGGGTCGAGATGTCTCCGTTGGAAGCGCCGATGACGATTCCGATCCCGGTGTTCACCAGTGCTTTGATTATGGCCGGGTCGGATCCGTACAGTCGGACCTTTTGTATTGAGGTGGATTGGAGAAGCTTCGCGGTGGCTGAAGGTGGCGGGAGGTTGTTGGGGACTTGCCCATAGTTCACGCCGATGAATGATTGCGAGTCTGCACAAAGAAGATTACACCGATATGGCCAAAAAAAAAAAAAAAAAAAAGGAAAAAAAGAGAGGAACAGAAAATGGGTTTGATTCTTTCTCCTTTTCATTTTCTTTCTTTCCTGTGATTTCTTAGCTACCAAACAGAGCGTTACTTTTTTTTTTCTTTTTTCTTTTTCTCCTTTGGTCTGGCAAGGTCAATTTTCAAAGAAGCCGTTACGTTTAAAAAGCTTAAATTGAAGAATTGACTGCTTAAGGAGCACAGCATCAGCAGGTGATTTATCAAAAGACTATGAATCAGCTGGTCTCCTTTTTTATCCTCCAAGAAAACCAAGTATTCAGAAAAATTAAAGATCGACATTAAACTGAAGATAAATTATAGACTTACTGGCGACGTGGACAGCATGGAAAAGGGCAAGAAAGACGAGAACAGCAACGTAACGAAGCACCGCCATAGGTGAAGAGGACTCTCTGTTTAACGAGTTTCAGAGTGTTTGGGAAGGTTGAAGGTGGCGGACAAGAAGGAAAAAGGCTCGTGTTGTGCACTTTTATTGACACACGAATGGAAACACCACGTTGATCTCACCCATCTGTCGACAAAAATGCATAATAATTATACAACGGAAAAGAAATAGATGGGGACGCGAGAAGGCCAAGGGCAAGACCGGAAAAGGAGGTTTCAGAGGTGCGAGAACTTTTGTAAAGCGTACGCACCTCATTTAGACTTACACCATTAAGTGCGGAGTTCATTTTTATAAAACCTTTCCTAAACTCGCTCTCTCTCCTGAAACCTGTTTTTAACCATATCCCACCTTTTGGAAGTAAGCCAAACCTGGACGTTTTAGAGAGAGAATTGAAGCTCCTTGGGCTCCACTGATTTTCGGCTATGGGAGGGAAGCTTCACCTCCCTCATCTTTTTGTACCAATCGCCTTTTCGGAGGCTCCTCTTTCCTTCTCAACAATGAGCTCACCGGTGGTCCCCTTTTTTAACCGTGTTTTGTGCTGTTTTTGAGAGGGTTGTTAAATCGAAATCTTTGGATCTAGTATCTCACAACACGGGCCTCACCATTGGATTCGCCGGACTACTCCGAGTCTTCCACTAGCTAGCGTGCCCCCAACCGACCCCAACACACTGGCCCGTGGCACGCACACACCAGGATCTGTTTTGGCGCGTGGTGGCCACGCGCCACCTCCCCGTCTTCCCCCCACCTCGGCTGGCGGCATCTTTTGGTGGATCTGACGTTTTCTTGATGGCGGCACCCCCTCCCCTCCCCTGACTGAACCTCTGTTGTTGGGTTTTATTATTGTCTTGTTTTTTGCTTTTTTAGGTTAGATCTCGCAGTTTGTCTGTCGCATGTTCAAGGATTACTGGTTTTTTTTGGCTTTTTTAACTTAGATCTACCCTCTCTTAGTTTTTTAGTAAGCTTCATTGTAAAGAGATGTTCTTTAATGTTGTAATTGTAATCCTTGTATTTGTTTTGGTAGCTGCTCTCAAGTCAGTTTCTGGCTTTGTGTTTAGGGAGTCTTTTTAGGAAGTCTTTCTGATCACTGTAATTTGGTCCTTTGGGGTTTTCTATGAAGATGGAATTTCTGTTAAAAAAAAAATACCACTTTTGGTATATATAACATTCAACATGGATTAAAATCCCCGAAATTGTTGAAATTAATATCGATGAAGATCCAAAAATAGGACAAGAGCTTTCCATTTTGGGTACATCATGTGTGCAGTTTTTCAAAAATAAAGAAATGCTCAGGTTGGTTGAATAATGCCTTCAATTTTTACAATGATATCTCACATTGACGAACTACATTGTTCATGTTGGGATTCATATATTGACCTTCTCGGGCGTTGGGCCCAACCCGGAAAGTAGGCCCACTTTGGTCCACCCGACCAGGCCCAAATATCAAAAAGAGCATAATCCACCCGGGCCCATTGAGACCACTTGGGCCCAATCTGTCACAACTGGCCTAAGTTGGCGACCCAAATGCTAGTTGGTATCCGCATCTGCATGCATCTCGGCAGTACCCGGAATCTAAGGGACACGATGCACGTCATGGAACCTAATGATGCCACCGAGGTATACGGAACTCAGAATATTCGTTCATCCGGAGCCACGTCTCCTCCAACCGCCTCGTGCACGAATCGTGAAGCTAATGGAACTGCTCCACAACCTCTATAAATACAAGAACCTCTTCAGATGTTAAGGTACATGCTAATCAGTCTCTTTGGCATTATTCTGCACATTTATTCTCAGAAACATACACTCACTTAGGCATCGGAGCGGGGTTGTCGGAACCCCCCGACGCAGCCTTATTTTTCAGGTGGACCAGGAACAACCAGGAGCAACTTAGACAAACATCTGATCGACACGTCACCTACCAGAAACTGTCTCAACAGTTTGGCGCCGTCTGTGGGAACGACTTGTATCGTTTTCCTAAAAAAAAAAAATCCCGTTATGGTGAATACTAGATCAGAAACCAACAGAGTGCCCCGGATGACCGAAATGCCCGAGACAAAGGAAACTCCAACGATCCCCAATTCATTCGCCTGAATGAAAGAATGGAGCAGATGGCCAAGAGCATCGAGGATTTGGCCACTATGAATGCTGTCATCCAGGCCCGGGTTCCAGAACTTCACCGAACTGTCACTGACCCAGGAAACCGAGAGGAAGGCAGCCGGGTCGAAGGCTCTGGGGAGCCGAACAAAGAAGAAGAAGTCCCAGGAAACCCTCCCCCTGCTCAACCCGAGGCGGCAAGGGCGGTACAAGGCATGATCGCCCGGTTGGAACAAAGATGCAATGTTCTGACCGCAGCTATTCAATGGAACGATAAGGGGAAAGCTTCCCTGATAGAAAACCTTTTGCAGAAGACCACCTCTCCATTCACCGAGGAGGTAGCAAATATTTGCCTTCCCGAGAAGTTCAAAGTCCCAGAGATCCCATTTTATACGGGACTTGAAGATCCCGTGGAGCACCTAGATAATTTTAGAGCCCACATGGATCTCCATCGAACACCTGAAATGGTGGCTTGCCGAGCATTCCCTCTGACCCTCTCGGGCAATGCCCGCGATTGGTTCAGGACCCTCCCGCCAAATTCCATTCGTCATTTCGAGGACCTCGGTAGGATGTTCCTGACGCAGTTTATGGCCGGAAGGGTCAGAAGAAAGTGATGTGTGTTTTAAATAGTACTCGCAAGTGCACGAATCATTTTGCAATATAGTGTTATGCAAGTGCGAGGTCGATCCCACAGGGAAATGGTCAAATATTGGAATCTTGCTTAATCAACCTCATTTTAACCTAGTGCCAAAGGTTTGAGAAATGATTGAAGAACAAAAGATTAAATTAAAGAGATATAAGGAAATATGTAAATTAAAAGGAACTAAGGTCAAGGAATCCACCCCACCAAATCCTACTACTCACACTCTTGGTTTCCACTTGAACACCCAAAGAACATTAAGCTTAGGGTGTTATTCAAGTTTCTTAACCATAAACCCAAGAACCATAAAATGAATCCAACACATTAACAAATCACAAAGAGTACCGATTGAAGTCAAAACATCCAATGTATCATTCAATCACAATGGATATCATCATTCAAACCGATAAAACAATGTATTAGTTGGTTGAAACACATAAAATGTCATCTATCCACCACTAACCACATTCATTGCAAAAGATAAAGCTTTAAATGAATGGAACTTGAACAACTAATATGATATATCATTAAATGTGCAAGTGGTACAGCAAGATTGTGAGTGTCATCAATGGAAAGGTTTCATCCTCAACCCTAGTTGAGGTTACTAGCCTTCCATGACTAAGAACACCACAAGAAAATGATGAACAACCATGGAAATAAAAGAAAAGCTTTACAAAGAGAAAGTATATGAAAAGAAACTACTGAATTACACTACAAGAAGCACGAAATTAAACCTAACTACAGAATTCTTGCTCTATTCTCTCCTCTCCTACTCTCTCTACTACTCTCTCAACAAGGGGATGGCTATGGCTTTTATAGAAGAAAGCCATGGCAAGAAATGACTCCTCTACCCTCCTCTAAGGCTCTTCTGCAGCTAGAGACAACCCCAAACACGAAACCAGCGTGTTCTGCAGCGGAAATCAGAGGGAGGACTACTTTTTGGCTTCTGATTGGGCGTTCTGGCGCGCTCTGCAAAAGCAGTTTCTGGGAAAATTCGATCGATCGACTTCGGGCAAATATTCGATCGATCGAATTTTAAGTTCGATCGATCGACTTGTCAGTGTCTCCGAATTTCCAGTTATCTTCTTATGAAATTTGTCATTCCTCTCTTATTGTCCTTACAGAAACAGAAAACACAAAAACTAACCAAAACATTAGAAAATAACAAGGCTAAAGGTCTAACTAGTGCAAATCAAGGGGTCCAAATACACAATATTTGGCACTCATCAGAAAGCCGTCCGGATCCTTGATGTCATTGCACCAGGGACCCGAGGAATCCCTCCGAGATTTCTTTATGAGGTTCAACCAGGCTAGACTTGAAGCCGAAGCAGCAAATGATGATTTCATCTACGGAGCTCTCTTTCAGGGAATCCGAAAAGATGGAGCACTAATGGCTGATATAGCCAAGAAGCCCCCTCAGAATTTAGATGGCTTTATGAGTAAAGCCGAGAAGTACATTAACCAGGAGGAGACACTCCAAGCTCTGTTGGGACCCGAGCAAACTCGCCCATCCACCTCCGGGAATCCAAAAAAGAAGAATCTTCGGAAGGAAGAACGGAAGCGGGTTCCAGAAGAAGAGGCTAGGCCAAAGCGGGATCAGGAGTCCCTAAGGGGTCACAACTGGACACCCCTCAATGCACCCATTATGGATGTTCTCCTGGAAATAAAACGAGACCCGACGTACCGAAAACCCAGACCGGTGCTCGCAAATCCGCATTCACGATACGCCGACCAGTATTGTGCGTTTCATGACACTACCGGGCATCGCACAGAAGCCTGCATATCCTTGAGACTTCTGATTGAACGCTTCATAGAAAACGGAAAACTTGTCCGTTTCCTCGCAGATCAGATAATTCAGCAAGACCCGGAGCACGGCAATCGCCCCCATCAGAATCGGTTCCATCAGGATCAAAACAATCCCCGGGATGATCGAGGAAGAAATCAAGAAAGGGGAAGGGAACCGGAACGGAGGCCAGACCCTCGGGCCGCACGAGAAAGAAGTAGGAGCCGAGCCAGACCAGCACGACAGGAAAACCTTCCGGAAATACAGACGATTTCGGGGGGTTTCGGAGGAGGCGGAGAGTCTAGCTCGGCGCGGAAGGCATATGCAAGGCAGCTACGGGATTTCGAGGTATACTCGGTGCAAAAACCTCCAAAGTCCCAAAAACGAGACTCACAAGTGATCGGGTTCTCGGATGATGATTACGCAGGGGTATCTCTCCCACATACCGACGCTATGGTACTGAGTCTGGCCATAGCCAACCACAAAATACACCGCGTCTTGGTTGACACAGGAAGCTCGGCTGACATCCTTTACAAGTCAGCCTTCGAGAGAATGAAGATTGATCGAAGTAAGGTGATCCCGGCGAGACATTCGCTTGTGGGATTTACAGGAGAGCAAGTGCTCCCACTTGGGTCCATCGAGCTTCCGGTCACAGCAGGAATGTACCCGAGGCAGAGGAAGGTGATGGTTCGGTTCTTAATAATCGACCGACCATCGGCCTACAACGCCATCCTCGGGAGAACAGCTCTCAATGAATTTAGGGTTGTGACCTCAACCCTTCACCTAAGCATGAAATTCCCCACTGAAGAAGGAGTCGGTGTCGAAAAAGGAGACCAGAGGATGGTCCGAGAATGTTATAATACAAGTTTGAAGAAACTCCCGAAAGCCACGAGACTCGGAGAGAAGAAAAAGGACGAAGAAAAATAGCAATCACCGATGGGGGAGCCGGTCGAGGAATTGGAAGATTTCGAGCTCGGTGACTCGAAGAAGAAGGTCCGTGTAGGCGCCCAGCTTCCCCCTAAAATGAAGGAAGCCCTGGTGGCATTCCTCAGAAAAAAAAAAAAGAAAAAAAGATGTGTTCGCATGGAGCCACGAGGACATGCCGGGAATACCCCCATCCGTAATAGCCCACAAGCTAATGGTTGATCCAAGCCATCGACCGGTGAAACAAAGAAGGAGGACTTTCGCACCGGAACGGAACCAGGCCATAGCTGAGGAAGTACACAAACTTCTGCGGGCTGGGTTTATCCGAGAAGTAAACTACCCGGAATGGTTGGCCAACGTGGTTTTAGTCAAGAAAGCCACTGGGAAGTGGAGAATGTGTGTTGATTTCACCGATCTCAACAAAGCATGTCCCAAGGATAGTTTCCCATTACCCCGGATCGATCTCCTTGTAGACTCTACATCCGGTCATGAACTTTTAACGTTCATGGACGCCTTCTCAGGGTACAACCAAATTCACATGGATGAAGCTGACCAAGAAAAAACGTCGTTCATTACTGACAGAGGTCTATACTGCTACAAAATGATGCCGTTCGGTCTAAAGAACGCCGGGGCTACGTACCAGAGGCTCGTCAACAAAATGTTCCGAAATTAGATCGGACGAAACGTGGAAGTCTATGTTGACGACATGCTTGTCAAAAGCATACGAGCCACTGGCCATATAGCCGACCTGGGGGGAACCTTCGAGACATTAAGGAGTCACAAGATGAAGCTCAACCCGGCCAAATGTGCTTTCGGCGTTTCCTCTAGAAAATTATTGGGATTCATGTTGTCGCAAAGAGGAATCGAGGCGAATCCCGAGAAGGTAAGTGCTGTCCTCCTTAAGCAACCTTCCCGGACCACCAAGCAACTGCAACAGCTGACCGAGAGAATAGCAGCCCTTAACCGGTTCATCTCCCGGTCCACCGACAAATGTCTCCCATTCTTCATGATTTTGAGAAAAGCCTTCGTGTGGAGCAGTGAGTGCAAGGAAGCCTTCAAGAAGTTAAAAGAGTATCTGACTAACCCACCGCTATTGAGCAGCCCCGAGGAAGGAGAAATCTTGTATCTTTATCTTGTAGTATCACCCTCGGCAGTCAGTTCAGCTTTGGTCCAAGAAGACTCAGGCATTCAAAAACCAGTTTATTTCACCAGCAAAGCATTCCATGGAGTCGAGGAGAGGTATCCTCGGATCGAAAAATTGGCCTTCGCCTTAATAATCTCGGCCCGAAGACTAAGGCCATATTTCCAGGCACATGCTATACGAGTGTTAACCGAGCATCCGCTGAAGAAGATATTACAAAAATCGGATCTTTCCGAGAGGTTGGTAAATTGGTCGGTAGAGCTGGGGCAGTTTGACATAGAATTCCACCCTCGTACTTCTATCAAGGGTCAGGCGCTAGCCGATTTTCTACTAGAGTTTAGCAATACGCCCGAAAGCGAAGAACTGCCCGAGAAGGAAACATGGGTAGCATATGTAGATGGTTCTTCGGCCAACCAGAAGAGTGGAGTCGGTGTCACGTTGGCCGCTTGATCATTGAACTGCAGATATGTCGGATGGTATAGTTCATGAAATTGTGGAGCATAACTTTTAGGAGCTTGAGCTTGCCATGGGATATCAGACTGGTTACTCCATCCCGAATGATAGGAATCACAGTAAGGCTCATTCTTCAGTCTAGAGAACTGTGTATTCATATGCTCAGAAAAATTGTTAGAAAATTGTCCTACAGTAGGACATTCTTTAACATGGTGATAAGGACTATAGCAATATGAACATGGTCCATGGGGTGTTAGAATGTCTCCCCACATGAACTAAATTGACAAAAAAAAATAAAAAATAAAAATAAAAACAAAGATTGAAAACAAAGATTGAAAACAAAAAAGAAAGGAAACAAAAATAAAAATAAAATACAATAAAACAAAAAAGAATCAAGTTAAATTCAATCTTTAAAACTTAATAACATAACCGTTTGCAATCCCCGGCAACGGCGCCAAAAATTGATATGGTCATTTGTTTACCAAAATATATCAATAATAAAATTACCACTCGCAATAGTACGAATCCTTATAGGATAGGGCTATAGAGAGGGTGTCGAACCTCAAGGACTGCAGGGGTATTACTATTAAGCTTTTCGAGATTAAATATAACTTAATTAAAAAGATGTTTGATTTGGTTTTTGTTTTATAAAAAAGAAATACATAAAAGTAAAAGACATAAATTTAAAGATAGTAGGGATGAGATAAAGAATGGGGGATTGATTTCACCACTCACCGCATAACAATGGTCAATAATAAATTAACAAGGAAAATTCATACTATGCATGATAAAGAGCTCGTCTCACTCGAGTAGTCAAGAAATTACCTCTAAAGAATAAGTATAATCCATCTTCGGTTGGCACGGACCGTCCACCTAACCACTAAGATGCGGTACGACCCGTCTTCCCTAGGCATGGACTAGCTACGTCTTTAATAAGATATACACACAATCAATGGAATAGTATAACCCATCTTCGATTGGTACGGACTGTCTACCTAAATTACACTAAACTAGGGTGTAGTACAATCCGTCTTTCCTAGGCATGGTCTATCTAATCCTCTTGATCATATATCAATTAAAACCGTTGTATAACAATCATTCACATAATCACAGAAAATATGAAGGATTGAGTTCAATCAATATAAAAGACTTTCTAAGACAAGATAAGAAATTCATAATGATTGAATATAAACATTAAAATCAATTCTCACAGTTATACAACCATCATGCATAGAGAAAATCCCAAACTAAAATACAATTAAACCATTGTTACTTGGAAAGGGCTACATCAACACCCTATTAAGAATTTAGCCGCTCATCGTAGTGCTGGGATGGCCTCCTGCCATGTTCTTCTCCTCTTCAACTTGTCAGGACTCCGAGAAGAATTTTCTGTCTAAATCTAAGTACAAGCCCAAGCACTAAGCACCAAGCACACCTTCTCTTGAAGCTTAAGGGTCTATTTATAGGGAGCACACAAGTCTTAGAAGCCCTTAAAATTCCAGAAAAATCATCTCTTGAGTCTTCTTGTCCAAGTAGGAGATTGAAACTTTAATCCAAGTAGGAAAATGATTCCAAATTCGGCTAGAATTACGGTCTTTTATTGCGAGGAAATTTTAGCATAGTAAACGTTCGAATTAGAGAAAAGATATTTCTGATATATTTGTTGAATATTTTATTAGCTTTCCAACGCCACCAATTTCATTGCAATCCAATATAGCACACAAAAGTTATGATCGAAACACTGAGACATATGCAGAATCCAAATTTGAATCCAATCCGATTTTGACTCTTGTTGGAGAAATTCCGATTTAATCCTTCACTTGATTTGATTAAACTTAACCACATCATATAGGCATTCTATTATGATTGGTTAAGTTTAAACATATCTTCTAGGTCTTCTCAAAGTGTGCTTTAAGCCCAAAATTAATGGAATTAATTGTATCTTTATTTAAAACCTGAAAACATTAAAACAACACAAAATCAAACAAATAACAATGCTAAGGAATTAACATATATAAGTTAAGGGGCTTGAATGTGCAACATTTGACACTTATCACACCCCCAGACTTGCATATTGCTAGTCCCTTAGCAATACAAAACAAGATAAATCCTTCTTTCGTGGGATGTACGATTGCATTTAGCGTATGCAACAAGCCTTTTAAACCCCTAGGACTCCCTAGTGGACGAGTGAAGTCTCGTGAAGGTTTGCTAGGAATGATACCCACAAACATTATTCCTACCATGTTATCCCCAAGAATGTAGCATCATAAAAATAATGGTTCTCATTCATTGGTAAGCTTAAGAAAATAAACTCTATCTTCACAATTTCAAGGAATTAAAAATTAGGGAAAAATATATATTAGCCCCCCAAACTACCACCCTTTATCCGGATGGCCTCCCAAACTACCAATACTTAGATTCTGGCCCCCCAAACTACCATTTTCTGATTTTTTGGCATCATCCGTCCATTTATGCCGTCAATTTCAAACAGAATTCCGAAAATACCCCTCCTACACTTTGAAATTCTCACGGTTAAGGGAGGTGTATTTTCGGGTTTTTAGCCAAATTCTGTTAGAATTAACTGTATAAATAGTCGGATGGGGCCAAAAAATTCAGAAAGTAGTAGTTTGGGGGGTCGGAGTGCAAGTGTTGGTAGTTCAGGGTGCCATCCGGAGAAATGGTAGTAATTTGGGGGGCTAATATATATTTTTCCCTAAAAATTAAGTTACTAACATGGCATTATGAGATATCACAAGATTCAACTAATGTAAAGTGAACTTAACACATAGTCATGAGATTTCAAAATTAATCTCAATCATGAATGGTTCAATATTCAAAATTCGCTGGACTTTCCATTAGATAAAACAACCAAGGCATATATATTTATTATTATTTTTATATATGCAGGCTGTGCAATGCTTAGCTCCCTTAAGCTTTCTAATTAACCCATGTAACGAGTGTTAGGTCAATGACTCCCAAACCAGATGGTTTTAGGGCACTAGGTGTAAAACACCCTAAAGACTTACTAACTCGAGTCAAAAAGGCTACGAAGCTAAACTTAGCCATTTTATCAATCAAAACAAACTTACACCTTTTGACGCGAATACTCAATGCTTAATGAGGCAAGAGATCCGGTTACTCAGCGAAAAGCTCAAAGTGATCAATATTATTCTCTTTCTTTCTTTCTTTTTTCTTTTTTTTTTTATGCCAAGGTTATTCCTCCAACAAGTTACCCCACTGCATCCAAGATATTGATAACAGACATAATCGATTTCAAATTTCATACCCCACAAACTACGTGCTAATGTGCTTGTGAAAATCAAATTGAAACAAGTAATATCTCATGCTACCAAAGAAAATAACAAAACTTCTTAATTCCTTAGTCAAGTGATCATGTGTTCATCATGTTAAGCTCACCAATGAAATACGAATCAGAATTCAAAATCAACAGCATGCTCAAGAATAACATAGCAAAATATTGGACAGTGTTTCGTTCTTCCATACCCCCAAACTTGAATCACACATTGTCCCTAATGTGTGTATAAAACTAAACATAACAATAAGAGGATAGGAATACCTGAATGAGCAAATGCGGGGCATATCATACCCCCAAACTTGATTGCAAAAACACATATCCTGAAAAAGATAGTGATACTCCAACCAAATACTAGTAAAGTGCAACACATTGTTGTAAAAATATAAACTAAGAATGAAGCAACAATGAAGAAGATAAACCTGAAAGGAGATCATGTACCCTGGCCTGATAGAGGACTCGAGTGTACAGGGCCTGTGCTCGAACCAATGAAGCTTACTCATTTAGTCAAAATATGTGAGATCTGTCAAGCCAACAGAATCCACATCCTTGATGTGCTCAGTGCTCTCTGACCTTTAAGTTTAAATTTGAAGCACCAATATTTTCTTCTCTTTGACCAAAGAGAATAAATTTTACCTACATAAAGGTAATTTTGAATGCCCGCATATCGAGGTAGATCCTTCTGAGTATTCTTAAGTAGTTTCTCATCCGGAAGGGAATCATGAACTGGAATAGAATGAGGAGAATACACAAGGAAGTTTTCTAACTTGATGGTCTCTTTTTGCTCTTCTAATATCCCCAACAAACTACTCTCCTAACCTCTTGGTAAATCACAAGCAATAGGGGCTCGGGGTTCATATGGCGTATCGAGAATAAGAGTGGATGATATATGAGCCTCAGTGCTCACTTCCTCACCTTTTGCCCGATGTAGAGCTTGTGGGGCCTCAATCTGCTCCTCCTTCTTCTCTTCCCTTTGAATCTCGACCACTTCTCCATTATTCATTGTGGTGATGGTTTGCTCATGATAAGAAGTATTCTCATCCATCACATAGTATCTATCAAGATCAGCCTCTGACTGTCTTTGAAACTCTTCTTCTTCTATTTGCTTTGCCATCTGCTCCATCTGAAGCTCTAACTTGGCAATGGCTTGGGAGTGAGAGTTCAATGTCTGACCCCGAGATTTCAAATTCTGATTGATCTCACCCATAAGTTTCAACATTTGAACTTGAACGTCAGAATCTGACTGAGTAGATGGTGTAGCCTGAGACTGCTGTTGTGGAGGCCAGTAGATGAGAGATGGCTCCTCTTCGTGAGCATCCATCTTGCTCATAAATTTCAACAGCTGATCTTGAGAATCCGAATCCAACCGAGGCGGTGGTTCGGCATGGTACTGCTGTTGTGGAGACCAGTCAATGGGGGATGGCTCCTCTTCGTCAGCATCTATCTTAGCAATGGATTCAGAGCGAGAGTTCCATGTCTGACTGACAGAGGTCACTATCTGATCCATCTTGTTCATAAATTTCAACAGCTGATCTCGAAAATCTGAATCAAACCGAGGCGGTGGTGTGGCCTGAGAAGAAGGTTGCCAGTTATCCTCAAAGCTAGCACAATATGGAGATGATTGACATTGCTGGTGGGGAGGATGGAAGTTAGATGGTGGATAGGCCGCTTGATCATTGAACTGCAGATATGTCGGATGGTATAGTTCATGAAATTGTGGAGCATAACTTTTAGGAGCTTGAGCTTGCCATGGGATATCAGACTGGTTACTCCATCCCGAATGATAGGAATCACAGTAAGGCTCATTCCTCAGTCTAGAGAACTGTGTATTCATATGCTCAGAAAAATTGTTAGAAAATTGTCCTACAGTAGGACATTCTTTAACATGGTGATAAGGACTATAGCAATATGAACATGGTCCATGGGGTGTTAGAATGTCTCCCCACATGAACTAAATTGACAAAAAAAAATAAAAAATAAAAATAAAAACAAAGATTGAAAACAAAGATTGAAAACAAAAAAGAAAGGAAACAAAAATAAAAATAAAATACAATAAAACAAAAAAGAATCAAGTTAAATTCAATCTTTAAAACTTAATAATATAACCGTTTGCAATCCCCGGCAACGGCGCCAAAAATTGATATGGTCATTTGTTTACCAAAATATATCAATAATAAAATTACCACTCGCAATAGTACGAATCCTTATAGGATAGGGCTATAGAGAGGGTGTCGAACCTCAAGGAGTGCAGGGGTATTACTATTAAGCTTTTCGAGATTAAATATAACTTAATTAAAAAGATGTTTAATTTGGTTTTTGTTTTATAAAAAAGAAATAGATAAAAGTAAAAGACATAAATTTAAAGATAGTAGGGATGAGATAAAGAATAGGAGATTGATTTCACCACTCACCGCATAACAATGGTCAATAATAAATTAACAAGGAAAATTCATACTATGCATGATAAAGGGCTCGTCTCACTCGAGTAGTCAAGAAATTACCTCTAAAGAATAAGTATAATCCATCTTCGGTTGGCACGGACCGTCCACCTAACCACTAAGATGCGGTACGACCCGTCTTCCCTAGGCATGGGCTAGCTACGTCTTTAATAGGATATACACACAATCAATGGAATAGTATAACCCATCTTCGGTTGGCACGGACTGTCTACCTAAATTACACTAAACTAGGGTGTAGTACAATCCGTCTTTCCTAGGCATGGTCTATCTAATCCTCTTGATCATATATCAATTAAAACCGTTGTATAACAATCATTCACATAATCACAAAAAATATGAAGGATTGAGTTCAATCAATATAAAAGACTTTCTAAGACAAGATAAGAAATTCATAATGATTGAATATAAACATTAAAATCAATTCTCACAGTTATACAACCATCATACATAGAGAAAATCCCAAACTAAAATACAATTAAACCATTGTTACTTGGAAAGGGCTACATCAACACCCTATTAAGAATTTAGCCGCTCATCGTAGTACTGGGATGGCCTCCTGCCATGTTCTTCTCCTTTTCAACTTGTCAGGACTCCGAGAAGAATTTTCTGTCTAAATCTAAGTACAAGCCCAAGCACCAAGCACCAAGCACACCTTCTCTTGAAGCTTAAGGGTCTATTTATAGGGAGCACACAAGTCCTAGAAGCCCTTGAAATTCCAGAAAAATCATCTCTTGAGTCTTCTTGTCCAAGTAGGAGATTGAAACTTTAATTCAAGTAGGAAAAGGATTCCAAATTCGGCTAGAATTACGGTCTTTTATTGCGAGGTAATTTTAGCATAGTAAACGTTCGAATTAGAGAAAAGCTATTTCTGATATATTTGTTGAATATTTTATTAGCTTTCCAACGCCACAAATTTCATTGCAATCCAATATCTCACACAAAAGTTATGATCGAAACACTGAGATATATGCAGAATCCAAATTTGAATCCAATCCGATTTTGACTCTTGTTGGAGAAATTCCGATTTAATCCTTCATTTGATTTGATTAAACTGAACCACATCATATAGGTATTCTATTATGATTGGTTAAGTTTAAACATATCTTCTAGGTCTTCTCAAAGTGTGCTTTAAGCCCAAAATTAATGGAATTAATTGTATCTTTATTTAAAACCTGAAAACATTAAAACAACACAAAATCAAACAAATAACAATGCTAAGGAATTAACATATATAAGTTAAGGGGCTTGAATGTGTAACATTTGACACTTATCACCTGCAATTGGGTATGAAGCATCGCCTCCACAAGTCCTCCGGGGAACACGGTCCCGGACATCGAAGAAGACCCTTCCGGGATCAGGCCCATTAAAGTCTCTAAGGGGCAGGCCAGCAGGCCTTCCCTCAAAGAACCGATTAACTCTCCCTGTCGGGTAGTTTCAGCTTCCATAAATCCCGGAGAAAGATTTCGAGCCTCCGGTTGGTCCTCACAAGTCTCGGGTCTAGAGGACTCCGCAACTTCGACCCGATCCGAACCCTCTCCAGCCGGCACGGACGAGTCTATTTCCCCGGTCTCCAGATGACCCTTCGATTCCATCACCACATGATCCCCAGATTCCGGTCCATCTTGGGGTTTTAAAAATGTTTCATGCTTCGCTGGAGAGTGATCCTCGGAGGCCAAACCAGCATCATACTCCAAGCGAGCCTCTATCTTCTCAGCCGGAGACCGATCCGGAGTCTTGGATTCTTCAACCGGTCCCTCCCGTGTAACTGGCAAGGTGGGCAATACAAAGCGCGGCCGACCAAAAAGAAGCTCAGCTTCAGTGGCCTGCGTAAGCGCATATTCCAAAGGATCTGGGGCAAATCGGGTCCTCTTCAGCAACTCGGACGCCACTTCTTTCCCTTTGCGCTTGGTCGTACTCCGAACCTCGGAAGCCTCTTGCTCTAACTCCTCAGGTTCGTCTCCGATTTCTATTACATCGGACGCATGAACGACCCCAATCGAAAGATCATTGGGCTGAACAACCATGGTCTCTCCACCAGACGCTTCCACTGGATTTCTAACTTCAACGGGATTAATAACGACCGATAAAGAGGTAGTCGGGATCGTATTCTCAGGAGCTCTAGTCAAGTCATTGCCGAGATCGGTCACCGGGGCAGAAAAGTTTGGGGTAAGGCTATCCCGAGGTACAATCACCGTCCTTGGAACTTGGGTCGCTTTACTTACCGTTCTTGGAGGGTGGGTCACCTTACCGGTCTTCTTTGGTTTGATGACCCTCTTAGACCCGGGAGCCACCTTCGACGCCTTCGGTTGTGGAGTGCCGGCCGCTTCACCCTCGGATTTCTTCAGTTTTTGTTTTCCTTTCCGATCATACCAAACCTTCTCGGTAGGAATCTGATACCCGAAAACCTTCCGCATACTCTCGTCGGTGACTATGTTGTCATAATCTATCTTCATATCGTTCCCTGGAGTCTGAGAGAACAGCAGCATTGCGGCCACCCTTCTCTTGCCGGTCGCATTCAAGGCCAGAGCTTCCCGCAGGTCAACCTGGATAGGACTCCAGACTCTTGATATCCTTTGGTCGGACGGTAAGGGTGCTACCGACTCCCAATCTCCCGAGACCCGAAAAAAATCTGACCTCCAACCTCGGTTGTTGGAATAACTTTGAGAAAGGTATATAAAGATGGGGTTGTTCCTAACAGTAAACTCAACAACCCACTCTCTTTTATATGACGCCTGGTAGATGTTGAAGAACTCCGGAATTGTCATCTGAGCCCCCAACATTGTTCGCCACAGAATGAAAGAGGCGAGGAGGTATCTCCACACGTTCGGTGTAAGCTGGCTTGGGGACACCCCAAGAAATAGTACAAGTTCCCGGGCAATGTCCGGTAAAGGAAATCCCAGCCCGGCTAAAAGCATTTTCTCGTTAAAAACGAGATCGCCCCCACGAATCTCCCGGGTAACAGGATTTTGAAAATGTAACAGAACCGTGGGGGGAATATCATAATTCATCCCCGGTACCAATCTTTGAAACTCCTCGGCAGTCGAGAGGCACAAGAGGCATTTGACGTTCAACTTGCTTGGGTACCACCTCGTCCTCGGATAGTAATTCCTCTTCCTCAGACTCCGTGACGACAACCGTTGGGAGTTCCCTTGTGTCGGACATGGTGCGGAAAGACAAGGTTTGTATGAACTTCCAAAAGAGAGAAATACGAGTTCAAAGAAAAAGATGAGGAAAGTTCAAGACAAGAATGCGAAATGCAGATGGGAGAGGGAATTTATACTCCAGTGCAACCGGGATTAGCTGGTCATGAACAACTGGGAGACAGGGAGACGTAAACGAATCTCATCCCTCCAAACCAGCAGTTGAACCGTCGCCGGTCACGCGTCTAACAACCACAGCGCCCCTCAAAAGGCGAACCGACGTCAAATCAAATTTAATGTGCTGCTGCCACGTCGACAGATCGAAAGGACCAAGGGGTTGACCGGTTGCAGTCCACCGGAAGATGAACGGTCTCGTTCGAATTTATTCTTCCAAAACCGGAAGCTAGAGAGCCCCGGTGGCACGCCCGGTGGGACAAGACATGCCTTGAAAAATGAACCGACGTCCAAATCATACTTGACACGCGGCTCGCGGATTTCGAGGAAATTCGAAAATTTGAAAATATGAATTTGCGAGATGAAAGGAAAAGAGCGGGAATTCCGTAAAAAATGGCGTGCGAAGGCCCTCGGGTGGATAAGGTATGGACAAAGCAAAGCAACCGACAAAACAATACTTCCGAGATAGACCACCGACTCAAAACGAAAGTATGTACGGAGAAGGGTCATTGATCGCTCTCGGTTTTATACGCCCGACCCAAAACTCAAGATACATCAAAGTAAAGATCAATCAATTATTCCTAAATTCTCTCTCAAGTATAAAATTTACCTAAGAGAATTGGGGGGTAACTGTTGGGATTCATATATTGACCTTCTCGGGCGTTGAGCCCAACCCGGGAAGTAGGCCCACTTTGGTCCACCCGACCAGGCCCAAATATCAAAAAAAGCATAATCCACCCGGGCCCATTGAGACCACTTGGGCCCAATCTGTCACAATTGGCCTGAGTTGGCGACCCAAATGCTAGTTGGTATCCGCATCTGCATGCATCTCGGCAGTACCGGAAATCTAAGGGACACGATGCACGTCATGGAACCTAATGATGCCACCGAGGTATACGGAACCCGGAATATTCGTTCATCCGGAGCCACGTCTCCTCCAACCGCCTCGTGCACGAATCGTGAAGCTAATGGAATTGCTCCACAACCACTATAAATACAAGAACCTCTTCAGATGTTAAGGTACATGCTAATCAGTCTCTTTGGCATTATTCTGCACATTTATTCTCAGAACCATACACTCACTTAGGCATCGGAGCGGGGTTGTCGGAACCCCCCGACGCAGCCTTATTTTTCAGGTGGACCAGGAACAACCAGGAGCAACTTAGACAAACATCTGATCGACATGTCACCTACCGGAAACTGTCTCAACAATTCATTTTACATCCCTAGCTATAAATTCATTTTGGTATGGGTTTTAAATTTCCTATCTTGAATTTCAATCATTCTGTAAATTTGGTTGCTGTCAGCTATGAATTTTGTTCTCATATGGACTAATTGCTACTAAATTGAATAATTTTCGACCTTGCCTAACGAAAATCCTTCTCGTTTTTTTATTTTTTTTTTCCCCCTTTGCATTAGTTTTCCTACGAGGAAATTACTTTTTACCTCATGAAGTATTCACCCTTGGTGATTTCGTGTACAAAATTTGGTAGATCACTCCCCCCCGACTTGCCAACATGTGTCAAGTTTTAAAAAAAAAATCCTTCCACTCACCTGTCAGTTTGGACGAAAAGTCAATCACGTGCAATGCACGTAACCGTTTAAGTGATTTTTCCTTCCCAAAATACCCCCATCCCCATCAGCCGTTATACCCACACATGCGTCCACTGTAGTACCACCAACTTATGGGGAAGGAGACGCTTAACCACCCCCATGGCGCCCAAGGGGGGTGGTGGCTCAGCCACCTTTTTTTCTTCTCTTTTTCAATTTTCTTTTTGTTAAATTAAAACTTGACTAATAATTATAGAAAATAATTTCCCCTCAAAATCTGAAAATGACGTGGGCACGTAATGTGGAAGTGTTTGGGTGATTTGACAATTATGTGGGTGCTGACATGTCGCAAGGGACAAGTGTTGTGTTCCTAGTGGTGCTAAGTGACAGTGACGTGGCGGGCCGTTAGTTTTGGACGGAAAACTTGACTGAGGTACCAATTAGGTATTTTCCCAAAACTGAAGTACCATCTGTGATGCGAATTGAAACTCAGTTACCAAAAAATAAAGTTTCCAAAACTCAGGTACCAATAAGGTATTTAACCCTAAAACTAATTATAACAATAAGCTCAAATTAAGAACAATTCAATTTCAAGGCTCAACATAAACTGTCAATCTCTAAGTCTAACATTTTCTCTAAAACATGAACAAATCATTAAACGCATAGAGATTTGAAGTAGCAAAACTCAGATTACCATAAAGATGGATCATTGAACACATTAGCACTTTGTGGATCAATCAAAGTAATTACTCCCCCCTATTAAAGTAATTAACACATTCTCCCCCCTTTTGTCACAAAATGACAAAGGATCCCAAAAGAAAAGATCAAACACAATGGCTAATAATAAAAACAATTTAATCAATGACCCACGCATGAAATTCAATACCATGAATAGTAGAACATGTGATATGCAAACATGAATATTGCAAAACCAAGATCCAGTATCCAAGAAACTCTCCATTTGGTCATTCTGGGACAGAAATGATTACGGCCAAAAAATAAAATTTCTCCCCCTTTTTGTTACACACGGACAAAGGGCAAATATAGAAAAAAAAAAAAAAAAAAAACAATTATCCCCAAAAAAAAAAAAAAGAATAGTTCAATAGTCTAGAAAAATAACAAAAATTGTTTATCAAATAAAAACAAGCTAATGAAGGAAATGGGCAGTTTAAACAAAAACTAACACACTAAACAGTCTTCTAGGAAAAAAAAAATTAGGAAAAAAAGCAGAGTAAATTTTTTTCCAATGTTAGCTTCAAAACACGCATAGATTTAAAACTGATAAAACAGTCAAATAGCAAATAAAAAATATGCAAACACATAATTGAGAGTTTAGTAATTTATGAGCACAAATTTCTCTGCAGATAGAAATTTTAAACAGTTTACTCAACTCATGCTATGCGTGTCATGTGTGAAAGCTTTCTCACTAAGGCAAGATGTTCACTAATAAGGTTTAAAACAACTAAATTTTCTTAATGAGAGAAAATTTTATGTTAGATTAGCCAAAAGTCAAACTTTATCTTACTAGGGTCTAGCCACCCTCATCTGATACACTCTTCCTAAGAAGCAGCACTTTTTTCTTTTACTTAGTCCGTTAGTGACCGTCTATTTCCGCAATGATTTGGTCACTAACTATTTCTATAGGGACAAATGTAAGAATTTATTTAACAGCACATTCAATAGTGGATCTTATATATCTAGATTTTCTGAGAATTTAATGTTTTTTCTTGTTTGTACTGCAACCTAAAAAGAATGCAAGAATTTTTAGGTTCTAGGTCCAACTAGCGAGTTGATCAATTTATCCATCTTCGCAAAAACACATCTCTCACAAGAATTTCTAGAAGTTAAAAACTAGGGGTGGGCGCGGGCCGGATTGGGCCGGATTTGCATGTTTTCCACAACCCGCCCCGCAGTGAACGGGTTTGAAATTCAAGATCCGCAACCCGCATAGTGAATGGTCAACCTGCTGGGCCTTGGGTAGTGCGGATCGGGACGGGTTCATGCGGGTTCGAGTTTTTTTATTTATTTATTTTTGGGCCCAAAACTAGAAAAATAATTCACAATCTTATTAACCCAATTTAAAATTTGAAAATCCCAATTGAATCAACCTCACCAACAAACAATAACAAGAAGAAAGAACCAGAATTACCAACAAACCTAACTGTAAAGAACTTTTTTATTCTTTTATGTGATTGTAGATTGAATGGGTATGTGTATGTGAGAATGTAGAGATGAAAGTGTATATAAGAATGTAATAAGAATAGAGATGAAATGGATAGTGCAGAATTGAATGAAATCAAAGATACACAATTTGGGCAATCCTTGACTCTTATAATTTTTTTGGAGAAAATTTGATGAAATCAAAGGCACACCCCTAGTCATGATTCTTATAATTTTTTTGGGGAAAATTTGATGGTATGAGTATAAAGGGATTGCGGGGCGGGGCGGGTGAGAAAAAATTTAATACCGCAACCCGCCCCATAAATCACGGGTTGGCATATTTAGGGCCCGCACTTTTTTTAAAATGTCTCATATCCGTTATTGACGGGGCGGGTTCGCGGGTGCGGGTGGGTTTTGCACACCCCTATTAAAAACCAGAGAGAGAGAGAGAGAGAGAGAGAAAGGTTACCTTAAGAGAGCTTTGGATAGTGCACAAATCCATCGCTTGAGATAAATATACTATTTAGCATTTAGATGCAGCAAAGAAACTCAGCAAATATCGGGCTAAAAATCTCAATTATATATAACCATATTTCGTCAATGCACAATGAATAAGATATCAAGTAAAAGTACATGCAATATCTGAAAAGTTAACAAAAGAAGTAAAAAAAAAAAAAAAAATACTGCATCTTTCTCCCTTATTTTTTGAGAAAAATAACAAAAACATGATTTTAAGAGAAGAAGATAAAATCTAATTCTACCATGTAAGATAAAAACAAACACGTCCTCATAGAGAGGTTTGAATTTACCAAGAGAGAAAAGCAGTCGTCCAACGTGCTTTTTCTATCATTCTCATAAGTACCTGCATAAGGTTCTCTTAAAACAACAAGAGAAACATGAGGATAAAAAATAGTTCCACACAAGAATGCAAAGCATAAGTAATATATGGCAATAAAAACAAGATGCAATGCATAAATCCCGACATGCTCTAGGATTAGGAACCATGATCCTAGGGATGCCATATACTCACCTACTAGGTGAGTCCACTCCCCTTCAAGGGGTGAATGATCTCATTCTTCCTTACCCATACCTTATTGATCCTATGAGCAAAGTTGTAGGCCTTGTCCAATTTGTCCAGTCTGCTCAGGACATTCTACATCATGTTCAATAACCCCTCATAGATATGGTTATTGTTGGGCTCATGGGGCTTTGACTTGAAGCACCTAGATTTGTTGTGACCAGTCTTGCCACAAACAAACCTGTGGGGTTGTTGTCGTTGTTGCCAACAAGCATGATGTTCCTTGGGAGCTTCAGCACCTGATTTTGATTTCTTTGGCTCTTGCTTCTTAACCTTAGGCTTTTTAGCATAGATCTGTGGGCAATGGGGTCGGATGTGATCGATGATGTGACACCCAGTAATTTCAAGCTCTTAAGAAATCATTGATATTGTTGATGAGACAATATCCATAGGGTTTTATAAAAAAACCTACAGTTGTTTTGAAAACTTTAAAATCAAAACCTAAAAACCCTTAAAAAACTAAAAGTAACATTTAAGCTTTAAAATTTTGATTGAACCGAAAACAGGTCAAATGGACTCAGATTTAGTTGATTAAAAAACTATTGTGTTCACAATAGAAATATTTATCACATGGTAAAATTTGGTGAAAAGTCCACTGGTTGAATTTTGGATTCTTATAGTTGACTATTTAGGTGCCAAGTAGCACTTTTGGTTGAACTTTGACCTCTAAATTTAGGCTTGATAAATATGTTTCTATGACTTATAATTACTCAATATAGTATATATAAAGTTTATACTTGAATCCTATTAAGTCAAAATTTAATTTGGCGACACTTGACTTTTTAGCCAAAACCGGTGCCTAATTAATCTAATTATCAAATTTTTAGCAGAAATTAAATAAAATCTCTAGACCAGCCAGCCCTAACTACCTCCAAAATTGAGACAAGCTGATATTTATTTAGTTTAGGCAATCTAGTTGAAAGCTAAATCTAGTTAGACAAAAAGTTGGACTTTTGAGTGTAAAAGAGACTCTTTTTTTTGTCAACATTAGAGGCTATCCTTTCTTTTCTTTTCTTTTTCATCCACAATTGGATCCAACAGAATCTGCTGCTTCACTTCTGCTGTCAAGCGGTGGTGTAAATCTAGTGGCACATACGTTATTGAAGTTCCTGAATCGAGAAGCATATTTCCCTCGAAAACCGTACTTAAAGAGTCATACGGCAAATATTTATCTCCAACACTAATTCCTTTTAGGGTAACAATATAAAAACTAGGGTGAGTGTCTCTGGATATTAAAGGTGTTGAAACAACATCACCCAAAACTTCAATGCTATTGCCAAAACTTATCCTGCTTGAATTGTTGGGATCACTACCTAATGGGGTGAAGCAATGGGAAAAGCTCTTGCTGCTAGAAGTGAAAGCTAATTGAGAAACAAATGACATAACCCCTCTTCCTAAGCTAAGAATTCCAGTCTCATAGTAAGAGTCAGTATCCCTGCTATTGTTATGACCACACCCAAAAAATATGTCCAAGGAAACTTTTCCCCCTGAGGTGGAAGTCATGATGACAGTGTCCTTGGCACAAACACCTTTGGTAAAGGATTGGTCTTCGTACCAACAATCATAATTGCATAGATTTTCAAGAGAACACATCCAACTGGGTAGTAGATGACATTGTTCGGATTGACAAGAAATGTCACTATATGTTGAGGAAATTAAAGGATCAAAAGGGGGATATTTCTGCTTGTAGCAGCTATCACAAGGTAAGCATTGTGTCCAAATAAGGTCACTACCTGCAGACATAAGACATTTTTATAAGGGATGAATGAAAAATATATTAAAATTTAGGAAAAAGTACACATATGACATAACCCCCTAAAACTACCACCACATTATCAATGCCCTAAACTATCAATTGTGTCAATGTCTCCCATAAGCTACAAAAAATGTAAATATCATCTCTAATGACAAAAATACTTTGCATAAAATTATATTAAAAAACTAAAAATTATAAAAATAAAAAGTGTTTTAAATTTTTTTTTGTTGTTTAATTTTTTTTTTAATAATTTCGGTTATTTTCTTTTTGTTTTTTCCTATTTCAAAAAAAAAAAATTGTAATAATTCTCTATTATTATTATTATTATTCGTTATTACTTTTATTATTTTTCTTTTAAAAAAAATATTGATTTTTTTTTTAAAAAAAATTATAAGGATATTTTTGTCTTATTGAAAAAAATTTATGCTCATTTGTCTTTTTATTAGTCTTAGGGGACATTAACAATTTTTGGTAGTTGGAGGGGAACAATATTAACAAATTTGGTAGGTTGGAGGGGACAATGACAGTTCAGTGGTAAGTTGACCAGGATACGTGTACTTTTTCCTAACATTTATGATTAAATTAATATATAAATAATAAAACTAGTATCAATAGTTTTCTGTTAGAAAAATATAAATAAGAAGAAAACACATAAATGCCAATTTTTGTATGTATCGAGAGTGACAAAGATGTCTACCGGTGGTTTTCCGATGGAGAGCTTAATGACCAAATCACCTCTGTATGCTCTTACTTCATATTGGAGGGTGTTTGGATGTACTTTTCTCATTCGACGCTGAGAAAGTGTGTCCAAGCGCTCTTTAGGAGTTTGATTAGCATTGTAAAAGGGAGATTTTGGAAAGTCTCATCAGATTAACTCGACTGTAAACCGTTAGATCCTCTAGAATGGAGTGACGTCACCGCCGTTTATTGACTTGATGGCAGGGTTTTGGAAAAATAACCGGACGGACGGCGGAATGTCGTAATTCCACCAGAGCACTTCCTCATGTACCTCCAAAACAACCGCATCTTGGTGATTCTCCAAAGGCCTTAGTGCTGGAACAGCCCTGGCACAGTTGGGGGCTTGTTGAGGTCTCGAGGCTGACGAGGACCCGGTGGGATTCGAAGTGTTAGCCATTTCTAGAGAGAGAAAGAAAGACTAGAAAGAGGAGGTTCGGGTTTAGCGGAAGCTCAAGAAAGCAAGAAGGAAGTAAGAAGTGAGAAGTGAGAGAATTCATAGGGAGAAACTTTAATTACCTCGCACGTGTCCGAGAATTGAAGGGGCGTCATTATCACAAGCCTGAGAATCGAAAAGATGCCATTATTACAAATTCCCGAAATCCAAAGCGCCCATCAATCAAAACTCTGACAGTCGAATTTCCCATCAATGTGGCTCCTCGAAAATTGAAGCTCGAGATTCAAAAACTGACGCCATCATTAGCTTTGAAGATTTGGTAGTTATTGCTTTAGAGATTTGGCGGCTGACAGGTGAATTGGGGGCTGCGAAGATTCAAAATAAACACTTAATTCCCTTACCTTCTAAATTCAAATATGTGAATTGGGGCTAATTGTTGGGGAAATAATAAGCTCCGAGGACACTTGGGCCCAAAGTTGGATCGACCCGAAGGACCAACCAGGCCAAGTCATCTCGGACATGAACCACCTTGGAGGTTACCAAGACCTTATGTGACAAGACCCCTTCAGACTATAAGGCCTCAGACAAAAGCCCATCTCGAAGTTGAAGTATTTCGGAACTGAAATTCCACAAACACAAAGCACCTTGATATCCCAGAACTCGGGTCGGACCACTTCAGATATCTCGAGATGACCCAAATTCCCGGAATCACCCAAGGAACCCCGAAAGGTCCATAATATTTCGACCCCAGACGTGCAACCAGGACTGCACCATGAACCCCGAACAATCTGCATATTTAAGCCCATGTCGCCACTAATTGTAGACCCCCAGGAATTCAGGACGTGCGGAGTTAAGCATCGGAGTAAGATTGTCGGTATCCCCCAACGTAGTTCTTATTTTTTCAGATCCCAAGAGAAGAAAAATTCAAACGAATCGCAAGGTGACACGTCATTAATCGGAAATCTGTATCAACAATCTTAAACATTTTTTTTCCTAAAAAAAAGAAAAAAAGAGTATTTTGGGAACCGTTTCCCTTTCTTGTGTTGGGGCAAGGTCAAGCTGTGCTTTGTTAGGCCCAGGCCCACCCCTACAAGGCCAGTTCCCAAGTACACGAAAGACAACGGTAGAAGACGATATCAGGTGGGTGTACCGTTTGAAGATGGTACAAATCGCCGTGTTTACCCACGTTCACATTCAGCCTTGTCTCTCTCCCAGCCCATTACCACCCGTTTCTTCCTCGTATAGGACTCCCTAATTGGAAACAGCGGTACCGGGAAAAAGGAAAGCAACGGAAATGGAAGTAGGGAGGGTTGGTGCTATCACTGCTTCTGCTTCCGTTTCTGGGGCTTTTGATCGAACAGTTGGCGGCCAATTGCTGCCTGAGAGACAAGAGAAGAAGACAGGCAAGAAAAGGGTATTCTTCTTGGACGTAAATCCTCTCTGCTATGTGGGAAGTACGCCCAGTTTGCGTGCTTTTGGGCGTTGGTTCTCTCTTTTCTTCTCTCAAGTCAGCCTTAGCGACCCTGTCATTGCGGTAAGCTCTCTCTCTCTCTCTCTTTCTCTCTCTCTCTCTCTCTCTCTCTCTCTTGTGTATAACTTTTTGATTACTTGTATCCTCTTTGGCGTTTTCATTTGAGCTTCTAATTCTGGTTCTACCAAAAGATTTCTCTGTTTTCATGAAGCAGCTTCCGATTATAGACTGCTGTTTTTTCTTTTTTCTTTTGTTGAATTTTAATGTTTTATAATATCCGGGAATCAGCAAAACAAGGTAAAAGAAATGTTTTAAACCATAATTAGTAAATGCTCATTAGCATCGAGGCGACACTAATATATATATATATATATATATATATATATTGTTAATTACGAGAACCCTCCAAGGCAGAGAAAACTCACCCGTCAGGAAAATTTTGGACCGTGTAAACTACCTCCTCCACACGAATCAGGTAATATTCGGCGGGTTGAATCCAAGAAATTGTTTGCACGGGAGGAAATTAGAACCTTAAACCTCATGGGACTACAACATAGTGCAAGGCCCTTACCACTTGAGCCAACCCCTTAGGATTAGGTGCCACTAATATTAGCTCCTTAGCTTCCATTTTCAGTAATTAAATACTTTTTTTGTTGCAAATATGCCTTAACTGTATAAAACGGAGCAAATAGAGATCGAACAAAGTTTTTTCTACTGGTAATTAGTCAAACTACATGATTCCCATGATGGCTCCAATGCCTGCTACTCAATTTTTGGGAGCCTAACTATCATATTTCACCTGCAACTCCTGGGTCACTTTGCCAACCCATTGTTGCTTTTGTTTTTGAAGTAAAAAGATGATACTAGCATTGTTTATAGGATGTAGGAGAATAAGAACGAAAAATCCAAAGCTGAGAGTGCGTTTCTCCTTTGGGCAAAATGGGGGTCATTGGATGATGTGCCTTATCAGCATCATAATGAAGAAAAGTGATCTATGATCAGATTTGGCAAGACTTCATAGGACATGAATCGATTTTCTTTCATATTGAATTACCATGTAGTCAACTATGGAAAACAATATGCAGAATTATTAGCATACAAAAGACTTACCATAAGTTCATTCTAGTTAAGGAGTAAGTAATTTCTTTTAGTGTGTGTAGGACATCATAGAAAGAATTGCTGTAAAGTATTATTTGGATTGCAATAGATTGTAGAAATTTAGAAGTTAAAATTGAGGATGAGTTCTCTTCCAACCCGGGTAGAACTAGTACAGGACATTGAAAAGAAAAAAGTTAATGGTGGTGGTATTGTAGCTGTAGTACTGTTCATAGTTATTGTAGCAGCCTAGTCTATTTTTGATTATTTAAGGGTATATGAGTCTTTTGGTTTATTTTTATTATGCATGGCTAGGATTAGTCTAAATCAAAGGGTCATGATTGATTCTTTCTAGGGTTTTTAGGTTTTGTCTCTTCTAAATAGAAGATTATGATATCATTAAATGATGGCCTTTTGTTATTATCAACAAAATTTTCTTTCACCTTTGTAGTTCCTTCTAGATCTGCCTCTCTCTAAGAAACATAGATTTTGATGGAAACTAAAAACGAATCATTGCTTCTTTTTTTCTTTTTCAATTTTTTCTTTTGACCATGCTAGGTGTTATGACCCAAAGAAAAAGCACTAGCCACATCTGCACTATCACCCCAAAAGAACTAGTCAATTTGAAACTTTCTTATAATCCCTAATAAAACCAAATTTCACTTAGTAACTAAGCAATGTGGAACAGTGGTGTTACACTAGGTTAGTCCATCACTCATTCTTATCTTAATTTTCTTGATCCCACACTGAGTAGAACTCAGATAGATTTCAAATGGTGTTTTTCTAATAATGCTATGTTCAAGCCCTTTACTATGAGAGCATAATCGCGCAGGTCATAAAAGTTGAAGGCCATGAAGCTGATGATGTTGTAGCTACACTCGCAGGACAAGCTCTACAAAGAGGGTACAGGGTGGTAATTGGCTCTCCGGATAAAGATTTCAAGCAATTGATTTCAGAAGATGTCCAAATTGTTATGCCTTTAGAAGATTTAAAGCACTACTTAGCTCAGTATAATTGTGATCCATGCTGTGATTTGAGCCTTAGTAAGTATGAGATGCAATTTGGTGATATTTATGTTAACATTTTATTATCCATAATCTATTGCAGTCACGTTTTTTGGGTAATATGTTGCTAGATAATGTTTAGTACTATGTCACAGCTAATCACCAACTTTCACATTGCAACTTTTAGCCTTCTACAACTGCTAGATTCAGGTTACGTTTTACAAATACCGGCTATTCTCTTTCTTTCTTTCTTTTTCCTTTCAAATTTATAACATGGTTAATGTTGCCAACAAAGAAATTAAGGGGATAGAAAACCAACTTCTACAAGTTAATCATTTTCTATTTGAATAGATCAGTAGAATAATATCTCATCTTGGTGGTAAGTTATCATTGTGATATATGCATGTGTGGTAGCAATTTTTATAGCTACTAGATGATATGTTTGATATATTGCTTTTCTTCATTACTTTTACCTTGTCCTATGTTATAGTAAAATCCTGAGATTGAATCAAGATATTGGATATTGATCTAGTTGATAGTGATACAAATACTTTCTCCAAGGTTGTATTGGAAAAAAGTATGATACAAACAATGGCAAAAAAGAAGAATTCAAACATTATTTCCTTTCCAGACTGTCTTCGTTATGTGAATACCACCCCAATAAGAATAGAGAACAAATCTACCACTTGCATCGTCTTAAAAGACTGATCCCACTTGTGAATTCACTGGCTATAATGTATTTTATTTATCTTCATTCTAAGTGGAGCTGCTTTTTGTAGGATGCATCATAGGTGATGAGGTTGATGGTGTTCCTGGGATCCAACATGTGGCTCCTGGATTTGGTCGAAAGACTGCCCTAAAGCTTTTGAAAGAGCATGGTTCATAGGAAAATTTACTAAATGCTGCTGCGGTGAGAACTGTGGGCAGACAGTATGCACAAGATGCCCTTACAAAGCATGCTGATTACCTGCGAAGGAATCACAAAGTTCTTGCCCTGAGGAGGTAATGCAGTTCCTTTTTTATTTTTTCCCCCTTTGCCTTTTTCTTAATTTGGTTTCCTGGTGGAGGCTTTACCATAGAAAATGCTTCAATTATGGTTCCCTTCTTGCGTTTGCTTCCTCTAAAATCATGCTTAGTTGTTCATTCCATGAATGACTCCGTTATACAGGGATGTCGTCGATGTTCAACTGAAAGAGGAGTGGTTGGTTGAGAGAGAGACGCACTGTGATTCGACTATTCTATCTAATTTCTTCAAATTGTTGGAAGAAACTCCGAAGCTCACTCATCAAACTCGATCAAATTTTTCAGATGGTTTAAGACCCCACAGGTAATTGCTTTAATCTTTTTAGAGGATGAGTTTAGACTGGACATTTTTTGGGGATTGAACTGATTTTAGATCATTTTGAATATCCTGGGGCTCAAATTTGTGCATAAAGTTTATGCTCAAGTAGACTGACTGTTGTAAATTCTATCTGATGGCTCCAGATGAAGAATTGATATGCTTGTTAATCAAAAGATTTAGTGATCAGCAACTGACAATTTAAAGTACACTGCCATGTTGTAGCTGAGAGCTGCATAGCTCAAATTGAAGAGGCAAAATGGGGGTGATAGAAATTTGATGTTCCATAAGAAGATTCCACACTAAGGGTACGGCTATGCTTGTTTAATATGTTCACTCTCTCTCTATTGGCCAGCAATTGGTTTCTGATGCATATATTTATTTACTTTTCTTCTTTGCTGTTTCATATGATTCTGCAGTGGGGAAGAGAGAAACATCATAGGCCATGTGGCTTGCAATGTGTTCAGGCAACATTCTTATTTTTGAAAGAATACAGCCATGTTAGATAGGCAACATTCCAATTTTTGAAAGACTGCATTTCGTCAATATGTTTCTTTCTCTTCCTTTTCATGTTTCTTTATATGATCAATTTGCCAATATGCTTCACCTTTGGCCAAATTTTTCCTCGTTCTCTTTACCCCTTGCTCCTTCGCATGGTTGTTAAAGACATTTTATTTATTTATTTTCTTGTCTTTTCGGACAATGTTTGGTTTAGTCACGGTGCTAACTTCTTAAGCAGACCTGCTTCTTGTTCGAACCACATTATACCAATTAAACACTAAAGGGCAACATCTTTGTTATAACTAAAGTTTTCTATACTTTGGTCAAATGGCGTACGCAAATCCGCTTAAGCATTCCTCGCAAGAGAAGAAAATTATCTAGCTTTCGCTTTGGTATTGAAAGATAGTTTGAAGGCAAGGAAATTTGTGGGAAATTGGGAAGTAGAAGAAGATTGTTGGCGTGTCGTGGAGGGTGAAGTACTTGACTGGACTGCTTCTCTGCAACTGCCAGAGACTGGAACAGCATAGAGTCCAAAGCGGTCGGGTTTCTTTGCCTCAAACTTCTTCACCTTGGTCTTTTTTCTCTTTTTCTCTCAACACTTTGAACTTTGAAGAGTCACAAACACGTTCCTTTCGTTTCTCACTTCTAGTGTGTGATTCGTGTGAACTTTTGTCTGTGTTTAGAGCACTCAAAAGTCATTGGAACAGGCCGTTAAAGGAACCATTAACAGTGACCTTGGTCCATGGCCGGCGGAAGAGCCTCCAACAGTGGAGAAAATAATGGAGAGAAGTGCTACACCGGCCCATAAGCTAACCGTATGGCTAGTAGCATTTTTTTTTTTTTATAAGTAAAAAAATTATATTCAAAAGCGTAAGACGCCCTAAGTACACAAAAACAACCCAACTAACCTACAAATGAGAACCAAAAAAAACAAACCACCTAAAAATACCCACAAGGATCTGATCACCCACAACACCCAAAACTCAAATACAGATGATGCCCAAACACCCAAGCAAAACCAACAAAAACCGGAGAAGAAAACTCAAAGCAACACCCAACGGAATCCCACCGAACTGCTGACGAGCTCCACCCCAACAAACAGCGGCATTACCGAGTAGATGAACCAAACAACCATCGAACTAACAAGCACCCGTAGAAGACAACACCAGCTGGAACAAGAACTCATTGGCAACACCTGAAATCACCAGAGAAGACCCACTAAGCCCAACGAAACCAGGAGAGGCTGCCGGGACCAAAAAAGGCAACGTTGGAGACACCAGAGCAGCAACCCCGAAAAGAAACCCATGAAATAGATCTGAACCCAACGACTCAAAAAAAACAGGGTCCACTTCTAAAACCCAATTCAATGCCCACTTGGAAGGAGACTAATCCTATAGCTTGGGCCTGCATCAAACAGAAATAAGTATAGGCCTAAGAAATCCCATAACCGGTCCAGAAGAAACCCCAGAGCTAGTCCACCTCAATTTTCAAAAACCCCAAAAATACCCTTCCAAACCCAAAGAATACCAGTCACCTCAAATTTCAAAAACCCAAAAATACCCTTCTAAACCCAAAGAATATCGGTTGAATCCCTCTCCTTTCTACGCTGCAGCCCTATCCCTTGTTTGCGATGCCAAACGGGCAAAAAACTAAGAGTGTGTTTGGTTTGGTTTCAATTTATAATTTTGTTTTTGTTTTTATATTTTTTATTAGTTTCTTTTTATTTTATTTTATTAAAGAAGACGGGTGTCTTGGATATGGCATGAAAATGCCATTTAAAAATTTAATAAAAGTTTGAACAAAATAATTTATTTGATAAGTAAATATTCGACGTTTATTAAACGGCTCATGTAGAGTTGATACAACTCAACACGACCCATTATCTAATAAAAACAAAAACAAAAACAAAAACAAAAACAAAAACAAAAACAAAAAGGGACATGACACGACCCGTTTATTAAACGGCTCGTGTAGAGTTGATACAACTCAACACGACCCATTATCTACGACCCATTATCTTACGACCCATTATCTTACGACCCTAACAAAAAAAACAAAAACAAAAACAAGTGAATAAACTAGTCCATTCGACAACCCGCTCAGTTTAGCCCGATCCGAACTCGAGCTCGATACTGTAGAAACTCGCTCGCTACTGTGAAAACCCGCTTGATTAGTAAGTAATACATACCCGACTCGCTTGACAAAACTCGATAAGGGCTCTCGCGAGCACAGCTCGATTGGATTGCTCGCCCGGTTTGTTAATCCGACTCATTAACTCGTTCATATCTCTTATATATATTACTAAAAATGAGTTATATAAATTTAAGCATGTATATTAATAATTAAGTAATATATGTTATATATGTTACTTAATATATATTTATGTGTGTGTGTGTATTAGTTAACACACTAACTAGTTAGTTCATAAACTAACATATTATCTAGTTAATTAACATATACTAAGTAAATGTAATTAACTAGCTAAGTAATTAGCATATACTAACATAATACTTTACTTAGTAAATGCTTCCTGGTTTTCACGTATTTGAGGCTTGATGGTGTACATACTCATAAGGCGTACCTGGGTCTGCACATGCTCAATCGTTGATGACCAATAAAAAGCCCACTATTTGAGTGACTCTTAGCATCATGATCGATAGGGGCAGAGGGGGGTGGGGGGTGGGGTCGAGAGAGGGCACATGCCCCCCTCTCAACCCCTCAAAATTTATCTAACTCCCAATAATTTTTGTTTGGCTACTCTGAATTAATGCCCACGCTCAACTATTCGTATGGGGCATCGACATTACCAGCAGCAGCAAACGATTCTCAAACTCTCAAGCTTTTAGTTTCAAACTGTTTTAGATGTTTCAGAGTTAGAAATTAGGTCAGTCAAAAGAAGACGATCCATAGTAATTACAAACGCTGCCGTTTAAACATTTACCTTTACTATATTACAAAAACGTTTCGTTTCAATTAAACCAGCATGTTGCGTTTTTCTTTTTTAATGACAAATGCTGCATGTGTAGTCCGTACATGAGAGCTGAGAATTTCATTGCGTGAAGTGACAATTCAAGAGTTTAAAAAACATATTGTTTCGTTTAGCCCTTTAGTTTTTTTGTGTGTAAACGTTGCGTTTAGCTTTTACGTTTGGCATGACTTGTGAGAGTTGGGAACCTAGTGACTAGTGTATATTGCGTCGGGATTCGGGAACTAATTCATATGGCCATCACTGACTCATTGCAGTACTTTCATTCCTTCAAAAGTATTGCCATAGCCAAATGGCAAATCCTTCTTCAAACTTGCTTAAAAAAAAAATTTTGATAAGTAAATGAAATTTTATAAAAAAAAAAAAAGCGTAAGGCGCCCCTCTAAGTACACTAGAAGTATACACAAGGAAACGCCTAAGAAGGCAAAGAAAAACAAACAAGAAAATTAGAAAAGCTAATAGACACGGGTGACAAAAAAGCCTCCGTTCAAAGATACAACAAATGTAAAAACGATGCAACAATATTCTCCATGGAATTCTCCAAGTCTTCAAAACACCTAATATTTCTCTCCTTCCAAACACACCAAAGAATGCATATAGGCACCATCTTCCAAACTGCAGCACACCTTGACCTACCTGCCTTTCACCAACAAGAAAATAAATCAACAACTCTCCTAGGTATAACCCAAGACATACCAAACCGAGAAAAAACAAGATTCCACAAAGTAGAAGCCACATCACAATGAAGAAGAAGGTGGTCCACAGTTTCCCCGTCTCTTTTGCACAAGTAGCATCTATCCACAATAGGCTTGGCAATTCGGGTCCACGTGTCGGGTTCATGTCAACCCGACCGACCCGATTATGCAAACGGGTTCGACACGAACTCGACCCGATTATTAATCGGGCTAGAACCCGTGACCCGAACACGATTACCGAACTGTGAAGGGCTGACCGCCTAGTGGCTGAACGGAACTGTTGAAGCCACCGAACTGTGAACAATCAGAACACTCGCAGTCTCGCAGATTTGTGAGAGTTTGAGAGAATCAAAGGGAGAAAAGTAGAGATGGGAGTGGACTACAAACTACTACAACATACTGAAGGTGAACCAGAACGCGAGCGAGGAGGACCTGAAGAAGGCGTACAAGAGGCTGGCGATGAAGTGGCATCCGGACAAGAACCCAGTGAGCAAGAGGGAGGCAGAGGCCAAGTTTAAGCAGATCTCCTGTCTCGGAGGCCTATGACGTGCTCAACGACCCTCAGCATCAGATCTACGACGTCTACGGCGAGGAGGGGCCAAGTTTGACTGAAGACTGAAGAGTGAAGGGCCGAAGGCAGAGCCGCAGAAATGAGAGAGACAGAGGCTGAAAGTGATGAAGGCCGAAGGGCGTGCGGGTCAGTGGGTCTGCGGCTAGGGTTCTTAGTCTTTTCACTCTTTCTTTCTTTTTTTTCTTTTTTTTAAGTAACCGTGTATAATCGTGTTCGAGGGTCAACCCTCGGGTTGACCCGCGAAACACGATTATAACAGGGTCATAATTGGGTCAACCTGATTATGACCCGAACCCGATAATGCTAAACCTAAACCCGAATTTTTCGTGCCGGGTTCGCGGGTTATGTCAAAAATTGCCAACCCTAATCCACAATGATGATCTTTCGCTTCCTAAGATTATCCGCTGGAAGAATCTTTCCAAGGGCTGCCGATCACGCAAAGAACGCCGCCCTCGAAGGAGCCTGAGTCCTC
Organism: Alnus rubra; assembly: GCA_028654335.1. NCBI lineage: Eukaryota > Viridiplantae > Streptophyta > Magnoliopsida > Fagales > Betulaceae > Alnus > Alnus rubra. The sequence goes on along the minus strand of JAJPGS010000041.1, from coordinate 2,026,279 downwards.
CACACACTCTTCCAAAGGAAACGACTACCCTCACCGCCGGCCAAGGAGCTGAAAAAGGACTTAACCTTGAACACCCCTTTCTTGGAAGGGACCCACTTAAGCCTGTCAGCATGATCTCTACTCACCATGGCTAAATGTAACACATGAAAGAAGGATGCAAAGACACCCACTTCCTAGTCATGTGCCTCTCTAACAAAGCTCACATTCCATTGGATAGAGCTGCCCAAAACCTCCATATTATCTGCAACGGAAGCATCCTTCATCCGAGCAATACCAAAAAGAACAGGAAAAGCTTCCTTCAATACCATATCCCCACACCACAGATCATGCCAAAATTTTGTCTTAACCCCATCCCCCACCTCCAATCTAGAGAAACCAGAGAAACTCCCCCACCTTTTCCTGATATTCTTCCACAGCCCCACCCCATGAGCACCAACAGTGTAACGACCCGCTTTTTACAAAAGAGCGTAAGCAATTATATCTGGATAATCACGTGTCGTTAACCTATCAGAGGCGATAAATCTCGCAGCGGAAAATACGAATATCTTTTTTTTTTTTTTTTTAAACATCACTGATAGGGACAATTCCCTTTCAACACATATAGAGCTTTAATTGAAATACCTCAACTTACATTAAAATAATAATAAAAGGTCTTACAAATAAATACACACAAAAGCAATAACATAAGGGCCACCACGGCTCACGTCCTATGTAATAGTAGTCATATTACAAACCATAAAATAAAGCATAAGATGTCTAGAAGTTACATAAAATAAAACCTAATAACGACATGGAAGATAAACTGTTCAGCAAGTCTATCATAAAAAGGAGACTTTAGACAGTCCCATCTATGAAACCAGGATCATCATAAGGCTCCTGATAATCCTGATACTCGTCAGTGTCTGTGCCTGCACAGTCATCTATGAGAAGGTGGTTATAACCACAATCCCATAGTTCCATAAGTGAGCTAACTGTCATTCAACAACATAATGGTTTATGCATTATTTAAGGAACAGAGATATGACATAATGATGTAGTGATAGTTTTCATGCAAAGTTTAACAGTTCAATATAGTCATTGCACTCCTCTCTTGTAAGGGCCGTCCCCCCGGTTAACGTCTTTCTCGAGGCCGTCCCCTCTACATTACATTTTAATTAACTTATTTTCGCACTGTCGGAGACCTCCCTCCTCTAGTACTTTGAAAGCCGTCCCAATCAATGTGATTATTATTGTTTCCGGTTTCAGGCACATTTACCATCCTGAACCTTTGGGAGACGTCGCGCCCAATATTAATAGGTTGATTATTAACAGTATGCAATAATCAGTCACACGCATCCAATTAAAATAAAACATAAACACAACATTATTGAAATCCAGTGCTACCCTCAGTAAGTATAAAAATACTTACAGTCCTTCGCTTCCACAGGATCCACAAAAATATCAACTGCAGGGTTATATTCATGAAATATGAAATTAGTAAATAGTGCTAAGAAAATTATCATTTATAATCGTCTCTCCTAGTCCTTAAGTACATGGAACCATTAATTGTTTGGATATTTTAATAACTACATTTTCGTTTGTAACCTTATCATTTTTATACTAACAAAAGAGATTATATATATATATACCTTTCTTTTTAACACTATATTTGGAATCTATAATTTCTTGTATTTGACACTACAATACATATATATTCCATGTTGTGTACAATACCTATAGATATATACATATAACAGCAGAAATTATATATATAGTTTCCATATATTCACAACAAGAGTATACATTTACATAGGTGATTATATTATTATTATTAGTTCTAACATTTAAACCCATCTTCCGTCAAAAATACTAATATTTCTAATATCACCAAAATATCAATATCTCATATTATTCCACATATTATTCCACTCACCAATATTTAATTCACACACTCACATTATTTAATTCATATTATTTCACTCATAATAAATCTTAAAACCTTGGTTCATGATTTGGTGATGAGGCTATATGACCAATGCTACCAAATATGAACTTGAAGGCTTAAAATATATCATAAGGACAATAAGGAATAAATACGATCAACTCATGAGAATCATGAGGACGATGAAATGTAAAAGGAATATAAATACGATCAACTCATGGAAGTCATGAGGACAATGAAATATAAAAGGAAATATAAATACGATCAACTCATGAAGTCATGAGGACCATGAAGTATAAAAGGAAATATAAATACGATCAACTCATGAAGTCATGAGGACAATGAAATGTAAAAAGGAAATATAAATACGATCAACTCATGAAGTCATGAGGACATTGAAATATAAAAGTAGTTTATATTACTTCTATTTTAATTCTTTTTATCTCATAAGCTTATTGGGTCTTTAAACAACTCATAAAACAAGTAATGAAATCAAAACCTATATCATCAAAGTAATGAAATTAATGATTAGAAGCTTACCAAAATACTTCTTAGCACATACTTCAAGTCTTGAACCACACAAAACTACACAAATCTCACAATTCTCTCTCTTGGTTGTAGGTGTGTGAGTGAGTGAAGCTTAATGAGTATTGCATCTTCCACCATGGTTCAATTTATAAGAGAATGAATGGTTAGGATCAAGTAGATACATTTTGATCTAATGGATGAGAATTTGTGCATCTTAGCCTTATCTCCAAAGCACATGGGTTTCATCATTACTAAGGTGGTGAATTCTAGATGTGGGATGTGGGCAACACTTGTGTTGATGAGTGCACACATTAGAGGAAGTGGGTGATGAGTTGTTCAATCAAAGGAAGTATTAAATAATGGTATATATGAATTTTCGTCTAAATAGAGGCCAGCTTACTCCAAGTAACGTTTTGATGGTCAAATATACTCCGATCACTGTAAAATTTTGAGGGTAGATAGATGACGTCAAGAAGAACACTTTCTATTTTTGGTTCAACTCAATCCGAGTTCGTTATGACTTAGTTTTGGTCAATCAAAGTTTCTGGTTTACTTTGACAAGTTAAACCAAGATATTGTTTAGACTACTTTCATTTTATGATTACTCTAGATTCTATTCTAGACATCTTTTATTCTTTCATCATAAGAGTGAGAGGGAATAAAATGTAGTGGAAGGTTGCACTAGGTGTTGAATCATCATATCTTCCACTATCATATTTAATCATCCAACTAGAATGATTAAAACACACATTAATTAATGGCAATCTTATGGTATAAAAATAGGTCTTTCACATGTTGAGTTGGGTGATGACTCATGTAATCATCATGATCATAGGAAGATAACATGTGATAGATGGGTTGGGTTTGTGGATAGCAATTGGAATGGGTTGGGTTAAGTCCAAAGATGGCCTATTAATGAATAATGTGAATTTCCGTCCAGAACAGGGGTTGTATTTTTGAAGGATGTTTTCATGGCCTTAACGATGTCCAAACATCATGAAATTTGGAGGGGAGCTAGAGGACTTCGAAACGAGCGTCTCAGTTTTTGAATCGACCAAAATGGAGTTCGTTTGACCCTGTTTCCGTTATTCCAAAGTTTAAGGTCTGTTTTGAGTTTTTATCAAATTACAACTATAAACGTTTCTAAAAACAGAGATACATTATTTATTTTCATAAATAATCATAGTTATCCTTTTGCCTTATTAAAAGTGTTTTAAAATTAATTTAAACCATTATGATTTATGTCTTAAAATCTGGGGCGCTACATTCAGGCTCGCGGGAGCACCACCCACCTCACAAACTACCATACTTGGCATCCACCGCAACTCTCCACCAAGCTTCTCTCTCTATTCCATATTGCCACAACCATTTACCTAACAAAGCATGGTTGAACAACAACAAATTCCGAATACCCAACCCCCCATCTGAAATTGGGGAACAGACTTTCGACCACCTCACCAAGTGAAATTTAGATTTTTCACCCAAACCACCCCAAAGAAAATCTCGTTGTAGCTTCTCTAAGCGAGCGGCAACACTCCTCGGGAGATGGAACAGAGACAAAAAGTAAGTAGGCACATTGGCAAGGGTACTCTTAATAAGGGTTACTCTACCACCCTTAGAGAGATACATCATTTTCCAACTAGCCAAACGACGTTCAATCTTCTCAACAACCCCGTCCCAAATATGAGTGGACTTATAGGAGGCCCCCAAAGGAAGACCAAGATACTTAACCGGCAAAGTGGCAAACCTACACCCTAAAATGTCGGCTAGCCTTTCCGCTTGATCAACATGCCCCATTGGAATTAAATTTGACTTAGCCAAATTAACCTTCAACCTCGAAGCTGCTTCAAACAGGAGGAAGAGACTCCGCAAATTACGTAACTGAGAATCAAGAGCACTACAAAAAATCAGAGTATCATATGCAAACAGAAGATGCGAAATATCTGCATCACCTATTTTAAAACCTTCCAACAAACCCCCACTAACTGCAGCTGAGATCATACGGCTCAAGGCTTCCATCACAAAAATAAACAAAAGGGCTGACAAAGGATCCCCTTGTCTCAGACCTCGAGAGCTATTGAAAAAACCAAAAGGGAGCCATTGATTAACACCGAAAATCGCACAGTTGATATGCAATGAGCTATCCACCTACACCATTTTTCCCCAAAGCCTCACCTCCTCAACATATACAAAAGAAACTCTCAGTTAACATGATCGTATGCTTTCTCCAAGTCCATTTTGCAAATGATGCCTGGTACCCTCGATCTAAGCCTACTATTAATGCATTCATTAGCAATAAGAATTAGATCAAGAATCTGCCTCCCTTTGATAAAAGCGCTCTAAGATTTGGAAATGACCTTCTTCGAGACTGACTTCAATCTGTTTGCTAGAACTTTAGCAATAATCTTGTAGATGCCTCCCACCAAACTAATAGGCCGGAAATCTTTGATGGAGTTAGCCCTTGGAACCTTCGGAATAAGAGAAATAAACGAAGCATTCAGGCTCTGCTCAAACAGACCTCTTGCATGAAACTCATCAAAAACTTTCATAATGTCCACTCTCACGATATCCCAGCACGCTTGGAAGAAGGCCATAGAAAAGCCATCAAAAAATGTAAGTAACAATTTTTTTTGGGAGGTACGTGTAGTGGTGTAGGTGAAAAGTTTACATTTTTGTAATGTTTCTCTTGAAAAATTTCTTGTATATAGTTAGATTTTTAAACTGATTTATTTTTAAGTTTTTATATTTAAATTTAAATATTGTTAAATATTTTAATTATGTAAAATATATAATTATAGTTACTTGAAGAGAGCAACAATGATTTCATTGAGTTCCAATCAAATTTTAAATGAGCTCGTGTCATGATAGATTTAACAAATATGAAATATGAGAACTCGTGGGGAAAAACTGAATAAATTAACGTTAGGTGTGACAAAATAAATTGCAAGTTACACATATATGCTTTAAACAATAATTCAATTTTGTTGAATTATTTGTTTATTTTCTTAGCTATATTTTTAATAATTTTAATTAAATTTTGTTCAATTTTAGATTTTAATTCTAAGGGGAAATCTAGTCCCCCTAGAATTAAAATCTCAGTTCTGCCACTGATTGTAGTTCCTTTCTCGGGAATGGTATTTAATTACTCTAGCCTTTCAAATTCAAATTGCATGCATATAATACCGATTCACACTATCAAATTTAAGCGCCCAATTCCTACTAAGAGTATTCAGCATGCTGCCTGTGGTTTTTTCTTAGTTGGCTCGATCCTATGAGCCTTGGTCGGATATATGGTTTGAAGCTGCCAGTGGTTATTTCTCAAGTTGTTTCCAGCTTGCCAATTGGGTGTTCAAAAGTGATTGTGTTTCAGGAGGGTGCTTATTGTATTGAAGAAGTTGGCAGTAGGGAGGACTTGTGCAGTATGGAAGAGGTGGTAGGACAAGCGGATATTGGTATGCTGCCTCCCCTAAATACCTATTCCCCAACTTTCGGGGATCTTTCGGGGTACTTTGATTGGGTTATTCAGTGTGCTAATGAAATTTATCTCATTGTGGGTATATCGTATGTGGGTCATTTAGTTGCAACTGTTGGCCCTCTTAACTTTTCTTGAAGAGAAATGTCGTCTAGAAGTGCTGGGTGATTGGTCTAGTAGTGCTATGAAGGGTATGAGGGAGGTTAAGAATTTGGAGAGTTCAATCAAGTACGATGCTAGAGGCTCTTGTTCCAACGTGGAAAGACGAAGACGAGGGGCCATCCAGTTGTGTTATGAAGCCAAAAATTCTTTCTTGGAATGTGAAGGGGTTGAACAAGAGGAGAAAGCGTCTAAGGGTTAGTAATTTGCTCAGAGATTAGAAGGTGGATATTATATATTTGCTTTCAAAAAACTAAGCTTCAGAGTTTATCGTGCAATGTTGTGCGAAGCTTATGGAGATGCAATCATATAGATTGGTGTACCTTGGATTCTAATGGGGCTTAAGGGGGTATCCTTATAATGTGGGACACTAGGGTGGTGGAGAAGGTCGATGAGTGTGTTGGGGAGGTCACCCTCGCAGTCTCCTTCAAGAATATTGCGGATAATTTCTCCTGGGCCTTTGCAGGTGTTTACAGCCCGAATTCTGGGTGTGATCAAATACGTCTTTGGGATGAATTGGTTGGCATTTGTAGTTGGTGGGACCCGCCGTGGTGTATAGGGGGAGACTTCAATGTAACGCGCTTTCTGAGTGAAAGGTCTGGCGAGGCTCGTCAAATAATTTTGAGGGTGAGGTTTGATCTTTTGAAGCTTATTTTGTAGGGGTTTGGCTATGGGTAATTCCCGAGTATGGGTATCTTCAAGTGAAGAACTGCTATTTCTGTCCGAACACAAGTGACACATTTTGGTAGAATAGATTTTTCTAATCTTGCAACATATGTGTCCAGAATTTGTCTTATTTATTTTATATTTGATCGATTTGAGAATGACTAGTGACTTACAATTGATGTTGGGTTCTGGTGAATGACATGCAAAATTGCTTAGCTTAATTTCCATATGGCTTCATGATTATTTGAATGTATCCAATTATTTTTGGTGAATGTACTAAAATCACGTCGGTCGTCTCCGTTTCTCAAATAATCATCTTTATCCTCGTCATATCGGTGATGGTCACCAGCTCTGCAGGCGGAGAAGAATGCGACTGCAAGACGTATAACGAGGATTGAGGTCATAATACTAATCAGATCACTTCTCCTAGTGCGCCTGCCAAGTGTACTTCCTCTAAATTTCTCTCTACACTTGGGAAGGTGGTGGCCGTTATTTTGGCCATCTTGGTAGTCATCACTCTTGTCGTAGGTGCATATGTACTTATTAAAAAAGGGGAAAGATTATGAGAAGTACACTATAATGTGTCTTTCTTCAACTTTTGTAATATTGGTGACTAAAACTTTAGTACACTTGGTTCATCTGTGTAGTCATAGGCGATCACTGAACTTTTGTTGCACTGTATGCAGTGTCTGGTGATTTTCTTCCCTCTTTGCATTGTTCTCTCCCTTGTAGCGAGTATGCAGTGTTGGGTGATATTCTTCTCACTCTGCACTGTTGAATTTGTTGACTTAACAAGTGTGAAGAGGGAGAGAACAATGCAAAGTGAGAAGAAAATCATCGAACACTGCAGACGGTGCAACAGAAGTTCAGTGATCACCTATGACTATACAGATGACCCTAGGGTACTAAAGTTTCAGTCACCAATATTACAAAAGTTGAAGCAAGACACATTAAAGTGTACTTCTCCTAATCTTTCCCCTTTTTTAATAATTATATATGCACCTACGACTACAGTGATGACTACCAAGATGGCCAAAATAACGGTCACCACCTTCCCAAGTGTCGGGAGAAATTCAGAGGAAGTACTCTTGGCAGGCGCCCTAGGAGAAGTTATCTGATTAGTATTATGACCCCAATCCTCGGTATACGTCTTGCAGTCGCATTCTTCTCCGCATGCAGAGCCGGTAACCATCACCGATATGATGAGGATAAAGATGATTATCTGAGAAATGGAGACAACAGACATGATTTTAGTACATTCACCAAAAATAATTGGATACATTCAAATAATCATGAAGTCATATGGAAATTAAGCTACGCAATTTTGCAAGTCATTCACTAGAACCCAAAATCAATTGTTAGTCATTCTCAAATCAATCAAATATAAAATAAATAAGACAAATTCTGGACACTTATGTTTGCAAGATTAGAAAAATCTAAACTACCAAAATATGTCACTTATGTTCAGATAGAAATAGCAGTTCTCCACTTGAAGATGCCCATACTCGGGAACTACCCATAGCCAAACCCCCACAAAATAAGCTTCAAAAGATCAAACCTCACCCTCAAAATTGTTTGACGAGCCTCGCCAAACCTTTCACTCGGAAAGCGAGCGCATTACATTGAAGTCTCCTCCTATACACCACGGCAGGTCCCACCAACTACAAATGCCAACCAATTCATCCCAAAGACGTATCTGATCACACCCAGAATTCGGGCCGTACATACTTGCAAAGGCTCAGGTGAAATTATCCGCAACATTCTTCAAGGAGACTGCGAGGGTGAATTCCCTCACACACTCATCGACCTTCTCCACCACCCTTGTATCCCACATTATAAGGATACCCATTGGAATCCAAGGTACACCAATCTATATGATTGCATCTCCATAAGCTTCGCACAACGTTGCGCGATAAACTTTGAAGCTTAGTTTCTTGAAGGAGTGAAAGTCCTGCAGTGAGTCAGTGACGGCCATATGAATTAGTCAACCCCTCCCCTTATATATAGGGATGGATTAGATACATGGGGAGAAAAAAGAAAAAAGGAAAGATAGTTTCAGTGGCTTATTGAGCTTTTAAGGTTTTGTTTAATATTCTAGTAAATAGTATGTCTAATTTTATAGGGTTTTGGATGAGAGGGAGAGGCAGAAAGGAATGGTTTTAATGGGGTTTCCAGAATCAGGATGTTGGTAAAAGATTTGAGGAGTATGTCTAGCTAAAAGAACCACAGAGTATTGATTTTATTTACGACTCTTTAACAATTTGTTGACATGTTTAATATGTAATTAGATAGTGTTAAAACTTTCTTTTAACCTGCAACATGCCATTATCGGTTTTTTTTTGTAATATATTTATATATAAATATAATTAAAAAAATTGGTTACCCGATTATTAACCGGTAACCGCAACCGGTTATTCGGTTATTTTTTATTATTCCGGTTAGCGGTTTCTAGTTATTTTCGGTTGATAACCACCCCGCTTATACACCCCTACTACATAATAAGTTACATAACCCATGAAATTATGGAGACCCCACCAACTCCTCATATTCTATAATTATTAATATTGTATCCTTAGCTTTTTAATATTTTATTTATTTTTTAGTTTAGGGTATGTTCAGATCCGAGTGGGTTCACGTTGTCCAAACCTCCCAGTGAAATTTTCGTTGTCATTCCTAATTTCAGTTATCTTCCACTGTTCCTTTAATATTAAAAAAAAAAAATTCACTAAATTTAGGTTTTACATATTCACAACAACCTTCATAATATCTTTTCCGGTTCTCTTCTCTAAACTAAATGCAGTTAATATTTTATTTGTATTTATTTACAGTCTTATGAATAAGTTTTAAATTTAAGTTTTATATTTTATTTGTATTTATTTACACAGTCTTAAGAACTTTGCCGGTGTTTAAGTTTGGTAGCACCCTGAAGCCAGTGGCGGAGTCAAGATTTTAGTTAAAGGGGGTGAGTAATTTTTTTTTCATTTAATAAAAAAAAAATCAAAAGTTAGTAAAAAATAAATAAAAATATTAAAAAATAAAATTACAACAAATAAATAATTCAACAAAATTTAATTATCGCTTAAAATATATAAATGTAACTTACAATTTATTTTGTCACACCTAGTTTTCATTTATTCAGATGTCTTTGTCGTGTCTTTATACTTTGAAATCGTTATATGATTTATTCATTACTTATAGTCTTAAATATATCATTCTCAATATACGTGATCTCTCATTCGACTATCTAAAAAAAGTCGGCTAAGCTAAGCCTTAATTTTATTTATTTATTTATTGTTTGGTTTAAAAAAAAAATCAACATAAACAAGCAACATGACTCCCATCTAACTTATCTTAATAAGAAGTCGGCTAAGCTAAAGGCCTAAGGCTTTTTTTTTTTTCTCAAAAAAAAAGGTTAAATCGTTACTTTATAAACATGTCTCATAACTTTAGACCAAAAGTATGAAAAGCTGGATCATGGTTTGCCTTTTAGCACGTAGTTAGAGGGCCACGCTGTTGGACCGGGCATAGCTCTTTTTTTAGAATTGGAACGGTCATAGCTGGATAAGAAATGTCGTCTTCAACCTGTGGCAGTTGCTAGTGACTGGTTTTAGGTTAAAAAACCAGTGAAAAAATGACAGAAAGCGGTGAGACTCATGGACCTCGATCCTCTTGAAAAATATTTGTCTCTTGATGAGTTTTTGTGGGTGGGTAACTAGGACTTTAAAAAAAAAAAAAATCTAAGAATAGGAAAAAAAATTGAGAGTTGAGGGGAGGCATTTGACCCCTCTCGAACCCTTCTCTTTCCAATAAATAAATGCTGCTGATGAGGTGTTTTGATTGTGTGGTAGCACCTGAAGCTTGAAGGAAAAGAACAGAATCCTATGCATTTTTCTCTTGATAGGGTTTCAAAACTACTCATTTTAGTGTGAATGATTAGTACAAGTGTGAGTTTTTGAGTATGCAATCAGGATGAGTTGATGGTGAATGTAATAATATCACTGATTTTCAATTCTTTAATCTCGTTAATGTTGACTGGTGTGATTAATATTGTTAATTACAGCCTTAAATGCTACTTCAAGGCACTGCCAACACTTGTGTGCTAATATATATATAATTCATGTCTTGGCAGCTTGATCTTTGTTCAAAATACTTTTTGACTCCATCCCTGTTCAAGTGCCTAGAGAGAGGCATATTCATGGTTTTGTTTGAAGTAGACACATACCGGCCAGAATGAGAACTGTATGGTTGATCACTTAATTTTTATTTATTTTTTTAAAAAAAAAATAAAAAAACCAAACCTGCGCAGTAGTGTCCCCTTGGCTTTCTTATAGTTGACCCACAATAAAGGACCATGTCCTGTGAGAGGGAAATGTTCTCTCTCTCTTCTTTTGTGATTCCATTGAACCCCTAAAAGATAAGTGTAACATTTTTTAATGAGCACATTATTTCTGTCACTCTCTTATAGACTAATCGCATCATCTTTCATATATGTTGGGATGCAGTTCTCTACAAGTCTTTATAATTACACTTATTTAGCAGCTCGATCAGAAACATCTAAAGGACTTCTGTAAGGTATTTTCTTAAATTATGCTAGGCATTGTGCTTAAGGGATGTAATCGAGCCGAGCTAAGTCGAGTTTTAAGATTTTAAGACTGGCTCATTTATAAGTCGAACTTAAATAGTCTAGTTCGAATTCGAGCCGAGTTACGAAATGCGTGTTCAAGCTTGGCTCGTTTAAAATTCGAGTGAGCTTGAGATTATTGAAAATAATATTCGAGCCGAGTCGGGTTACTCACTAATACACACACATATAAATATTAAGTAACATATATTACTTAGTTACTAATATACATGCTTAAATTTATATGATTCATTTTTAGTAAAATATATACACACACACACACGAGATATGAACGAGCTAACGAGCCAGACTAATGAGCCGATCGAGCTTTAAACGAGCTGAGCTCTCAAGTCCCTATCAAGTTTTGTCGAGGGAGTCGGGTATGTATTACTTACTAATCGAGAGGGTTTTTACAGTGCTCGTTTAAAATTCAAGTGAGCTTGAGCTTATTGAAAATGACATTCGAGCCGAGTCGGGTTACTCACTAATACACACATATAAATATTAAGTAACATATATTACTTAGTTACTAATATACATGCTTAAATTTATATGATTCATATATTTTTAGTAAAATATATATACACACACACACGAGATATGAACGAGCTAACGAGCCAGACTAATGAGCCGGTCGAGCTTTAAACGAGCTAAGCTCTCAAGTCCCTATCGAGTTTTGTCGAGCGAGTCGGGTATGTATTACTTACTAATCGAGAGGGTTTTTACATTAACGAGCTAGTTTTTACAGTATTTAGCTTAAATTCGGATCTGACTAAATTGAGCGGGTTGTCGAACCGACTGGTTTATTTACATCCCGGCTTCATTATACAAGCCATTGGGTTGATTAAATGGCTATTAGACATATTTTGTGTTGGACTATATTTTATAAGATTGCTACCAAGTCCGTTGAATTATTTTATTAATGTCATGGAAAGATAATTTTCTGACTTGCATTGTGGCATTCTCATTCTATTACAAATTGATCGGTCACGGAAGTACTCTTCTCTTTTTGGTACTTTTGGTTTAACGTTTTTATTTTTTGCTCTCTGTGCTTCAATTCATATCACAGATGCTGCCTTGGTTATGGGAAAAGATGGATATGATATTCCAGTCCAAAAACTAACGGTTGTCCACGTCAACGCTACTAGACACCCTTAAAAACTCGATACTTGTCTCATATGCCACATGGGGTGGCTTAGCTGAGCCACTCCCACTGTCCCCCCAAGGGTAGTTTTATAATTAAATTGTAAAAGAGCTATAGATCTAGCATTTTGTATAATGTGTGTGTGTGTGTTTCTTTCAAGAGATAGGTATTTGATGTCCGAGTTTGTGATCTTTGATAATCTCGACTTAATTTGAGCAGTTATGGCCAATATGGGTGGGTACAAATCGAGAAACACATGTATCTGGTTGGAAGAAGCTGCAATGATATTGGATTTAGACTCAAGGGGAATCTACCGCGAAGTGGCTGTGAATGTGACTGTGGCAATACGAGCAAACTTGAATTTGTTGACTTTATTTTGGGGTCACACCTGGGAGTTTTTGTAATTTTGATTGTTGTTGTAGGATTTCTTTACCTTTTACTTCTTCGGAGAAGGAACACCAACCTTTCAAAACTTAGACACACTTAATTAGGTGGGCCAAAAATTGAGGGTGTGGGTGCATGGGGGGTGTGAAAGTAATTCATGCTTTATACATTTTCATTTTCTTGTGTTCTTTTTTCCTTGTTCGATTTATTTTAATCATTACTTCTTCTTCTTGCTATTAGTACTAAAAAAAAAAAAAAAAAGGTTAAAAATGTTACATTAGTCAAAGACTTGCTTAAGATACCCGTGTGAAAGTAAAAATTACTAATTGATTAAAAATGAGAGACAGGTTGACAGCAGTTTCCACAGCTAACAAGGCAACATTGACCTCTCCTGCATTTACATTAAGAGAAGGGAGCCTACGGGCAACCACAGAAAGAATAATTTCATCATGATCTGTAATAACAGCAGTCACTGCAACATCAAAATTCAGCGTATATAAGAGAACCAATTGGAGGGCAAGACGAAGAATCTACCAAAGCTCTATCTGACCAAGCCTTGTAATGGATAGCAATAGAAGTCTGAATCTGGGTCAACAAACTTTGTAATTTAGGCATATGACCATTATGAAACTTATTGTTTCTGGCACTCCAAATAGCATCGACAACAATAACTGCAGCAAGCTGAAAATGTTCCACATCATGCCTAGGAATATCAAGTAAAGCATGAGGTTTGAGAATAGCTTCAATCCACTCAGAAAGAAGCACAAGAAGTGTCCAATGGCCAAGGGGACTCTCTCCAAAGTGCTTTGGCTATAATGCAATCAAGAAAAACAAGCTATCCAAAATGGGAGGGTTGAACGTAGGGATGAATTTATAGACCTCTCATGGTCGTGCAATAGGACTGAGCTATCCAAGGTATTTTTAAAAAAAATACTTCCAGACACTCATCGAACCATTCAAATGTTCAGCATCCCACTCGATCATTTAAGATCCAACTCGAACGTTTTACATCTCATTCAATCGTTTGAGATCTAACTCAAGCGTTCGATGTCCCACTCGAACATTCGGCCTTCACAAAAAAAATCTTAAAAGTTCAAAAACTCTACCTCTAAACACTTGTAACAATCTCCATACTTAATTATACCAATTAAAGCATACTTATCGCAGATTAAATGTTTGGGTATTACAGTCACAAATTCAAATAAACTTTGTGGTGGGTCTCTAGCAATAGGGGTATACAAGCAGAGTGGTTATTAATTGCTAATAATTGCATAATTGCCTAGGGCGGTTGCGGTTAGTGATTTTAAGGATATGTAGAAGCGGTTAATAACTGCAAACCACATACTCTTCTATATGATATATATTAAATATAAGGGAAAATTGCAATTTACTCACATAAAGTTGACGTGAATTTACAATTCTGGTACCAATGTTTTGATTGTGTCAATTGCAGCCTATAAAGTTCAAAAAATTTGCAATCCATTCCTTTCCGTCCAATTGCTTGATCCGTATGATAAAACGGAAATGCACCCACATGCCGCGCACGTGCGTTTTTAGTACTAACTTACCGAAAATGCTCTCATTTCTTCACAAAACGCATCGTTTTAGTAAAATGAAAAAAACCCCAACTCATCCCGTGCGTGCATGCGTCGTCTTCTTCCTCAACGCACATCACCTTTCTTCCCAATGAGAACGCAGGCCTTAGGACGTACTTTTCTCTTCTTTGGTGCTCTGCGGCTCTTCTGCTCGCCTCTGATCTCTGCTACTTTGTTCCGTCCTGGTGCTGCTGGAGCTTCCGTTCATAGTTTCTGCTGAATATGCGAGTCCCCTCAATCGACAAGATGATGGTGATAAACCAGAAGTCGATTTTATCCAAAGTGATGGCAAACCCACCTAGAAGTACTGTTGCCCAGATGAACCCAAGAGTTCCAAGGCCGGTGGCTGCTTTCTCAAGAACTGCAAGCTGAAGAGCAAAGAGAGTAATCTTCTTTTCAGGTGAACGAACCGACGACAATGTCAAAGAAACAGAATCTTTATTACTACTATCTCTCTTCTCAATACCGCTCTAGGGTTCAAAAATTGTGGTGCTTGAACTGACGATTTCACCGAGCTTCTGAAGCTCAGCAATCTACAGATGAATGCTTCCTTCACCTTCGGCAGAATTCCCACGATCCATGTTGCTGGTCCAACCAGCTTGGAAACTAGCTGTATCTTTCTGCCAAATCAACTGAGTTGAACCCTTCAAAGGCAGCTATGCGGTTACAAGTGTTTGAGGGCAAGTTCTTTCTTGTGTGTTTAAAGGGTCTTTTTGGTTTGAAATCAGCAAGGCACTGAACAGAAGACAAAATCATTAAGAAGGAAAGAAAGCACCGAATCCATGCACAGAGCAGCCCTTTCCATGTACACGTTCTTTCCATAGCTGTCCCACATGTCTGGTACGTGTTCTGTGTGGTGAAATCTTGGTGGGTGTCGGTGCACAAAGCGTTTCCAGAGGTTCTGTGCAGTCTTGGCATCTTTCTCGCGGCCCTCTTTCTCTGCCTCCTCACCATAACCTCAGCCGCCAGGTCAGCACCTAATGGCACCGTTCTCCTCAGAGGAAACTCCACAATGCTAAGTTAAAACGGAATGTTCTGACTGGGCTTCTTCAGCACCAACAACCAGCTCAATTGGTATTTGGGCATTTGGTTCGCTTCGGTCCCAACCAAGATCTACTTTTTGGGGTCGCCAATCGCAAGAACCCGACCAGAAACCTCGGCTCATCCCCCAAGTCACCATGGCCCACCGGTTAAGCCCTCGCGGGGTCAGACATGGGATGGGAGACCTCGTACGTGGACGGTGGTGGGTTTCATGGAGGTTGGACGAACAAGACGACGACGTTGGTGGAAGGATTTGTTTTTGTGGTGTTTTACCAAAACGATGCATTTTTGTAACAAATGAGGACATTTTTGTCAACTT
Organism: Alnus rubra; assembly: GCA_028654335.1. Lineage (NCBI taxonomy): Eukaryota > Viridiplantae > Streptophyta > Magnoliopsida > Fagales > Betulaceae > Alnus > Alnus rubra. The sequence continues at coordinate 2,010,429 of JAJPGS010000041.1, read as the reverse complement.
TTGTCTAAAAAAAAGGCTTGTGTTGCGCACGTGGGATCACTTCCATTTAATCAGAGGGAGCAATTGGACAAAAAGGTGTAGATTACAAATTTTTTGAATTTTATGGACTGCAATTAACACAATTAAAACATCGATATAAGATTGTAATTTCGTGTCAACTTTGTTGAATAAATTGTAATTTTCCTTAAATATAATTAAAAATAATTATATAGCTGTTTCAGTGTTGCTAGTGATTTTTTTTTTTGGGGTTATATTATCTGTCATTGTTAGATTCATTCATACGACACTAGATTGATGGGTCCCATCTCGAAAATTACATTGATCACATTTGCTGATTGTAGAATTCTAATTATTTCCTTTTTAATTTGCTTATTTTGGAACTCTTGGTGTCGTGTTCCATTTCAATAGTCAAACATATTTCAGGTTTTTAAAAATAAACATGGGACCCAATTTTCATGTGTTTTTTCAATCAGTAAGTGTTTATTTATTTTATTTTATTTTTATTTTTTTTAGGAGGGGGTTACTAATATATCAGTTTTGCTACATGGTTAGTTAATTTTATGGTTAGTTAAATGATACAGATAAAGGATGGCCAAATTTATTATTTTCGTTAGGCTATGTTTTATTATTGTTAATACTTATGTCCATGGATTCTTCCTTTGAATTTTTCCTGCTATTATTGCTTTGTCATGACATTTTTCTCCACCAATCATAGGGAAGAAGGGACGAACCAGTTTAATCTTCCCACTCATAGAAATGTCACATTTATCTTGCTTGACACAAGATTTTCTCGTAAATGGGCAGTGTTTGGTAACGCACATACTAAAATAGAGCAGTGCGTCTTTTTCCTTACTTTATTTACATTTTTTTAAAATAATCAACATCAAAACATATTAATTTTTTTCACTTTTTATATCACATCAATCATTTTTTTACTATTATTCAAATAAAAAAATTCACCAAAATACAAAATTTTTTTACTTTTCTATACAAATTCATTTTACTTTATATCACATCTATCACTTTATTTTCAACTCAAATTCTTCCCTACTCTTCTGTTCTATTCACTCATTTGAGGAAGGTACAAACCAATTTTAATTTCCCCACTCATAGAAAGGTCACATTTAGGTCATATTTATCTTGTTGACACAAGATTTTCTCGTAAAATTTTGTAAAAGAAAAATGCTAAACATTTTAATATTTTTATAAAAAAATTTAATTTCAACCTGAAACGTTACAATCTCAAAATGATAAATTTAATGAGATTGTGTGACATGTAAAGTTGAAATCAAATTCTAAAAAGAATATTTGAATACATAGCATTCGTCTTTTTAAAAAAAGAACCATACTATGTCTAACAAAATCATTCATTGAGATCAGAAACGATTCATCATTGTCATTGATACTAAATCCCTTGGAAACAGAGAACAAAAGCAACCCAAGTTAATAGTAGTGAACAAAATGATAAAACCCTAGCTAGTAGTAGCAAACAGACAAATCCTCCTTAAGCCCTCTCGCCCCTGATCCTCCTAGCAAGTTGAATGTCCTTGGGCATGATGGTAACGCGCTTGGCATGGATGGCACAGAGGTTAGTGTCTTCGAACAAACCAACCAGATACGCCTCCGCCGCCTCCTGCAACGCCAGCACCGCGTGGCTCTGGAAACGCAGGTCAGTCTTGAAATCCTGAGCAATCTCACGGACCAGCCTCTGGAATGGGAGCTTCCTGATCAGAAGTTCGGTACTCTTCTGGTACTTGCGGATTTCTCTGCATCATATATACAATACACACCGCAATTAACACCCACGAAACTTGAAATCCATTGTCACGATGCTTGCGAGGAAACCCATAAAAAGATCGATAACTTACCGAAGAGCAACAGTTCCGGGGCGGTATCTGTGGGGCTTCTTCACCCCTCCCGTAGTCGGGGCTGATTTGCGAGCAGCCTGAAACAATTCACAAAAAAAAAAAATTGTTCAGAAAACGGAACAACGAACAAACAGGAAAACCCAAAAGCATTCAAATAAACCTTGGTAGCGAGCTGTTTCCTAGGAGCCTTGCCACCAGTGGACTTGCGGGCAGTCTGCTTTGTACGGGCCATCTGTAAAATCAAGCGCTCCAAGTTACAATCTTTTACATCTAATTCTTATATTCGCAATCAGATATTCATGAAGTAACGACCGCCATAAAACCCTAATTTCGAAAAACTTGGGGGAAAAAGTCCGGGTGAGGGAACGAACATCAAAACAAACCAGCAAATAAAAATCTAAGGCTGAGCGAGAAACTACATCTACTACGAAGAAAACCCCAAGCAAAATCCTCAAATAATTTAAACCCTAACCCTAATCACCAAAGTAGGCAAGCAATTCTTGAAAATTCGAAGAGACAAAGAACAAAACAAAAAGCAGAGGAAACAGCGAGAGAGAAGAGAGAAGAGAAAAGAAAGAGAGACACGATTGCTTTACCTCGAAGTTGCGTGCGTGGGACGAAACAGCTGCAAAAGAATTGACTGACAATCGGAGAGAAAGGAAAGCTCTAATCGCAGAGAAAGAAGCAGTGTGAGATGAACGGAAGGTCGTACCCCTTTATATAGGGCCGGTTCACAGGCACTTCTGTCGTGTTTTCCGGGTGCTCGATCGGACGGTCCAACGTTGGTGCCGTTGTGTTTCTTATGTCCTCAATGAACGGCTAAGATCTGCATATTCGACTGCGCTTCGGATTGTAAGTTCCTTCCCTCCCGCCGTTTAAGGCCTGAATTGAAACACCAAGAAGTTAACACGTGTCTCGCAATCATTCGCTGGTGAAAGCAGTTGCCCTATTTCGTAAAACAGCTGATTTTTCTCTTTCTTTTTCGTTTGCCACAAAAAGGAGTTGTTTGAGGATAAATGGGCCTAACATATATAGACGTCTGAAGCTCGCTCTCTTTACCGGAGATTTCCCGAAGCAGAGGAAATGGGTTTGCAATGGTGTGTGAGCGGGACGACCTTACAAACCCTGAAGCTCGCTTCAATTCCGACATTGTCTTCTTCGCGCTTCGCACAGCCGAAAACCCTAACCCTAGACTTGTTCTTCCATTCCCGCCGTGCCCGTGCTCGGAGGCCCCCATTTCCAGTCCTCGCCAGAGCTCTCTCGGCCCCGGCCATGACCTTCCAGACCGCGACGCCTCCAGGGGAAAAGGGTGAGTGGTTCAAACTTCGCCATTCTTAGCAGCGAAACAGAGCTTTTGAACTGTTTCAGTTTTACTAGGTTGTTATGGTTGATTTTGATTTTGAGTGTGTTTTTGGTGACCAAGTTGCGAAACCTCAGTGGAAAGCAGCGATAGATTTCAAGTGGATAAGGGAGAACAAGGATGCGATTGCTGCCAACATAAAGAACAGGAACTCCATTGCTAATTTGGAAGCTGTGCTTCAACTCTATGACCAAATGTCCAATCTTCAAAAGGTTATATTCGCCTTTTGTCTTTAGAATTTCGAAAGATCACGACACAGAAAAGCTCTAAATTTGGACTAATCAAAGGTACAATTGAACTTTCCTAAAATTACTTATAACGTCTAGTTTCACCTGGTAAGGAATGAGACTTAGCACCATGCAACGCCTTCACCTCCACTCACCTAATGGGAATTGTAACACGTTGTGTTAAAAAATTAGCTTTTTATAATGCTCATCTCCTTTGTTGCTTAGTATGTTACTGTAATAGTAGTATAGTAAACGTATGGAGGATAAAGAGAGCCTTTTGATGTAGTTTTGGTTGCGAATTTTGATTTAGAGTCCAAGTGGGTGGTGCTTTGAGCTATAATGTCCATGGTTTCTTTGTTAATATTGTATCTAAAGTACGATGACAATAGGAAGAGATCAAACTGTTTTCTGCTCAATTTTCATTGCTAATTGTCACTCACAGATAGCAGGAAGTTGAGCGGCTTCGGGGAGAAAGGAATGTGGTAGCAAACAAGATGAAAGGGAAACTAGAACCATCCGAGCGTCAGAGACTCATAGAGGAAGGTATTAGCGGGAATACTATATTATTCATATAGCGTTGCTCTGATTTCAAATGTATTCTTTAGACCTATTTTATTTATGCATATAGGAAAGAATCTGAAGGAAGGACTTGTTACCTTGGAAGAAGACCTGCTTAAACTTACTGACGAGCTTCAGCAGGAAGCGCAGTGTATTCCAAATATAACTCATCCTGATGTTCCGATTGGAGGAGAGGACTGTTCTGTGATAAGAAAGACGGTATCTAGTTTGTTTTGACTCATTCTCTGTCTAAGAAGGGATGCATGTTGTAGTCCAGCCTCATAAAGCTTACTTTTCTTATTTTCTATTTGCTTTTGTAGGTTGGTAACCCACCCCAGTTTAGCTTCCCTGTCAAGGATCACCTTCAACTGGGGAAGGAACTTGATCTTTTTGATTTCGATGCTGCTGCTGAGGTACTCTTTCTGTTTAATCTATAAGGTATTATGTGTGTCTCTTAGTTTGTTGCTATAGGGTTTTTATTTGAATGTTTAGAGTCTATTCCATACTGTTATCTAGTAAATTAAGATGGCCAAAGTGAGTTCAATGTTGACCTGATCTCTATTGACATTTAGTTGGGACCTAGGCTTGTTAGTCTTGGTGTGGCTCCAGAACCACTGGTCTAATTCATGTATGAATCAACTTTACAGTTCTTGGATAAATTTGAAAATTTTGTCCACAATTTAGCTTGTCATTATACCAAATCTGGAATTCTAAGTCCCAAATAATTGGGTTTGTTAGCTTTGGACCACTTCATGGTTGGTTTTCTTTCTAATCAGTATCTAATATTCTGCTTTTTGTGTACAGGTCAGTGGATCAAAATTCTACTACCTGAAGAATGAAGCAGTTATGTTAGAAATGGCCCTTATTAATTGGACACTCTCAGAAGTCATGAAGAAGGGCTTCACACCTTTGACAACTCCAGAGATCGTAAGGTCTTCTGTTGTTGAAAAATGTGGTTTCCAACCTCGTGGAGCAAATACCCAGGTTTGTATGCTTTTTATTCCTTTGTCCAGAAATGAAAATGCTGCCTTAGTGTGTTGTCTTCAATCTTGGGCTTCATGTGGCCGGCCATCAGATATTAAGTTGATGACAAACTTTATCTTTTAATTGTTTTGACAAATTAAACAAGTTTTGAGGTCAGCTAAACCTATGAATTGGTTTGGGCTTAAATTGGCGAGAATCGCACTTGAGGTGTTAAACCTGTGTATTTCTTCTTATATGTAGGCCAGTCTTTCATTTTTTTAAGTGTTTTTTGTTGAAGAAAGGGCAACTTAATTTTCTGAGATTTGGGATAGTTTAAGTTCATTGTAATTGATGTATAGACTTGCTAATACTCTTGCCAAACATTCATTAGGTTTATTCTATTGAAAATAGTGACCAGTGCCTCATTGGCACTGCAGAGATTCCAGTGGGGGGAATTCATATGGATTCTATGCTTGCTGAGTCGTTGTTACCGTTGAAGTATGCGGCATTTTCCCATTGCTTCAGAACTGAAGCTGGTGCTGCAGGCACAGCAACAAGGTAAATTGTTAGCATACTTCTCTTATTAGCTACCTTGAAATTTCATTTCAGCATTTTCTGTTCTCACTATCTTCTGTGCACTTAAATAATGCCTCTACTAAATCATTTGATCATAAATCCTCAACTGAATGCAACTGTCCCAACAACAATACAGTAGCCTAACTATTTCACCAAGTTTTGATTGCAAACCACTTGTTCCATTTGATATTGAGATATGATCCAATATTTTAGTTAATATTTATGAAATACTCACATTACACTGTTAAAGGTGCAAGGTGCTGCCAACATTCTATGCCCATAAGCATTGAAATATGCTGAAATGACAAGTATGATAATGTTTTTAACTTTTCTTCGATCCAGTGCTGAAGAAATAGCCTTGTTTGAAACAATGAACATCAAAGTCATGATACCACAACTGTCACAATTCAAAACCCTAATCCGGATTTGCATACATGAGTGGCATGTCAAATTCCAAGCTTAGCCAGATATTAACACGAACCAAAATTAAACCTGTACATTCTACTTCTTAATTTTCAGAGCATACAAAATTCTCTCCAAATGACATTATGAAAAACCATCAAATACAATAAATACCACAGGTATGCACGCATCTCCAAATTCAAAACAGAATCCCAAAATCTAGACTGCTGTGAGTAGGCAGAATATCCTCAGCTGTGAATGGGCAGAATATCCAAATCAATGACTCCAAAACAAGCTCAATATGAATCTACCATACCCCAAAAATGGGAACTCAAATACAAATCTAGTAGAGTGCTCCTCCCCTTGGGACCAATTACTTATATATATATATATATATAAGAAGAAAAAAAGAAAATGAAAAATCTAGTAGAGTTCCTGGTTTACACTGTAGAATTGGGTGTAGTACAGCTACTGCCATTCTGTGTAACAACCATGCATTATATATTTCTGACCCTGCTCACTGCAGGGTTGAGAGAGACCTGATGAAGCCATCCGGGTTTGGTGACCATGATTGTCTGTTATTAAGGCATCAGCTTTTGTTTGATATGGATTGAAACCAAACAATAAATGTGTTCCATGATAGATAATGTGCAATTTAAAGATTTGGCATGATCTGATGTCTTTGACCTTTTAGTTTTGTTATGTCATTTAATAAACTAGAAATCTGTTAGTGTCTTTTGTAAGCTTTTTAAAAAAAGTGGTCCAAAATCATTTGCTTTTCATGCTTTGTGCTTGAAAAAACATTACATTGTCTCCATATTGTCACTAAACTTATGCCATATATCCGCTATAGTCCTTTGGAAGGATGGTTGGTGATCTTAGGGTTCAGGTATAAGTCGTGCTCTTTATAATTGCTATATCGAGTCTTATGATAAGCTGTTGGAAATACTGGGCAGGGGGCTATATCGAGTCCACCAGTTCAGCAAGGTGGAGATGTTTATCTTTTGCCGACCAGAGGAGAGCGAATCCTATCATGAGGAGCTCATTAAAATTGAAGAAGACCTCTTTGCATCACTTGGACTGCACTATAAGTAAGGACTTTCAACAGCCTTTATTAATTTGTAAAATGGTTGTTGTACTAACTAATCATGGTAATTTTGAATTTCTTTGCAGAACTTTGGATATGGCATCAGGGGATTTAGGTGCACCTGCTTATCGTAAATTTGACGTGGAGGCATGGATGCCTGGTTTAGAACGATTTGGCGAGGTATGGATTTACTCTCCCTCACTGAAAATGCTGTTGCTTATTGAGAAAAGCAAGAATATGTGAGATAAGGGTACCACTAATTAGCTATATTAAATCTCACAAATGATGTAATATGATGAACAGATATCAAGTGCATCAAATTGTACAGACTATCAAAGTCGACGACTGGGAATCCGGTATCGCCCATCAGAACCGTCATCGAATATCCCTAAAAGGGGTAAAGGAAACCTTGCTCTGCCAAAGTTTGTTCACACATTAAATGCGACTGCCTGTGCAGTGCCACGGATGATTGTTTGCTTGCTTGAGAATTACCAGCAAGAAGACGGCTCTGTTATTATCCCTGAGTCATTGAGGCCCTTCATGGGTGGGCTTGGGATTATAGCTCCTAAATCCGGATAGGATGATGGAAAGGTTATTTTTTGATTCATGTATTGTAGTTGTAGGATCGTCCTTTGCTGGTAACTTTTGCGAGTTAACAAATGTAGCCAGTAAAAAGAGAAAATATAAAGTGACAAAAAGAAAAGAAAAGAAGAGAATCCTCCTTTTCGGAATGTTTGCTTGAAACAAGTACCACCTGCTATATAATGATATGCATGCTCACTCGTAATGGTTTGTAGATGCAATCGTCTCTAATTCTGGCGGAAGTATGTCGAATACCAAACAGTAATTGATCCACAGCTCCTGGCAACGTAGTTTAAAATATCACCAAGAAGATATTGATGTCTTAAAATATTATTTATAAATATGTAAGTTGATATATCGGATTTAACCTCAAAACATGGACCATAATCGACAAAAATATTGAAAAAAGTCGAATTTTGCAATTTTTTTTTTTTAAAAAAAAAAAAAAGAGAAAAAAATTGAAATACATTGACTTTATGGGTTGATATATTGAAATTATCAAAAATATTAAAAGGGAAGAAAAAATACCTGTAATTTTTTTAATTCCCTTTTAGACCTTAGCTTTCAATTGGGTTAATTTAATATTCGAGTTTACGAAGATTTTAAATTTAAGAATTTTATCTATTTTTCCTTCACTTACCCTTCCAAGAAATACAAAAATGACACAGAATGTAAATACTCTTTCCTCTCCATTATTTATAACTACTTTTTTAAAACATAAAAAAAAAAAAAAAACAAATAGGGTAGTCCTCGGCCATCCATTTATTTATAAATGAAGGGAAATAGAGTAATACTATATATTACCCTTATGTCTCTCTTTTGTCCACCCAAAATTGATATAGCTCTTAAAATTATTATTAGATCAAAATCTAATAGTGGTATACCATATATTACCCTTATGTCTCTCTTTTGTCAGTTCAGCATGTTTATTTCTCTGCTATTGCTTTATCTAATTTGGCAAATGTTAGGATTGAAGCATTCATTAGAGATAAGAAATACTTGATCGCCTGATTTTCCCACTTTTGATCTCAAAAAACAAACCGTTTTGCCAAAGGATCCCACAAAAACTGAAGGCTGGCGGATGTTTCAGCATAACATGTTTCAAACAAATAAGTTCCTTCCTTGGCGGCGGTGCTACTTTGCACAGGCTATTTGCTTCCTCTATAATTTGAGTTTGCCCAAATCAACTTTTTTCACGGGATATGTATATGCCTCGTAATTGATTTGCTGACCCAAGCAACTCATTTTTGTGAGCGCCGTTATCAGATCAACCTGAAAGAGAATCAATTTGCATTTTACATCATTTTTGCTCGATTACTGAATCACCATCAGATCCAAGTAAAATCCTTTTTTCCCTTTTGGAAATACATGCAAGAAAATGTCACTGACCTCATAATCCGTCTGAGATACGGTTTCTCTGCTCCGTTGATATTTCTGAACCCATGGAGAAACATCCGGATCAGTGGCCAAGAAGGCCTCAGTTGCAGCCTGATCTGGAGCCATGAATGCAGACATCACAGCTACCTGGCCACACAAGCAAACAAATATCAGTTAGTACTAACGGCTTTTCATTAAAAGGAACAATGTTGTTCTTGTTTATTTCATTTTTTAGCCCTTTTTGTGTTTCTTCCTTTGAATTGTTTATTGAAAAGAAAGCTTAAACTGACATGGATTATTCTTGGATGCAGAAAGTACAATGCATCCAAAATTTCAATCAGCAAAGAAACTACTCTTTATTTAAATTTTGTACATTTGGCAGTGGGCTGTGCATTCTGGGGTTATTTGTTTTGGTCATAGGTTACTAGTACACATAATTGTTGGGAAAGAAACGAGACCTGAAATATAATTGGTGCAGCAAAAGTATCACAGTTGACAAAAATACCTGGCGTGGACCAAAGCCAATAGCTGAGAACTTGTCTTTAATTTCCTTAATACTCGCTTTCTGCCATTGGGGAACCCTTCCCTCTGGATCTGGCCCTTGGGCATCTGCCCTTCCAAATTGCTTGTCGAACAACGCCCACTGTACGCAATAACGGTTGTGTGACTAAACGATCAATTTACAGATCCAATTCTTTCAACTAATATCCAGTTACTTCATCACAATTCACAAAGACTATTATGGTTTGAACTTTATGAGACTTAATCTCTTGTTGTTCCTCAGTAGCTCAGTAGCAGAGCAGACGGCTGTTAATTAAATGGTTGTAGGTTTGGATCTTACTTGGAGGGATAATGATACGTCTCATTCAAAATTAAAGAATTAGACTAGTTTGCACCAATTAAAACGATTACAAATGAGAAAACACATTTATTTAATAAATTTTGATTATGATACATCCTTAAGATTCTCAGAATCTAATTCTATGCAAGTGAGAAACAAACTCAAAGACACACGTGAAGATAAAGAGACTTGAAACTTCAATAAGGAACATCAAGGAAATTTCTTTTGGAAGGTAAAGCTTCCAAAAGAAATTGAGGCAAACATTAATTTCTCTTTTAATCCTCCATATCAAGTTAAACAGAATTGCTCTAAGTGTCAACTACTTATGTAAGATGTTTACCAGTGTGCAAGGGAAAGGGGAGAAAGAGAGAGCTTGTGAAAGTGAGTAAGCTTGCCATGTAAGAAAATATGATAAGTCAATTAGTGAACAAACCCCTTGGCCTGCATCCTAGCTGCACACTTCTTGTCATTCTGAGCAGACATGAAAACATTCAAAGGTATTTCTTTCGTTTTTCCTAAAATGCACATGACAGATTTTATCTTCCCTCGTGACATAATCAGAGTGCTTGCACAAGTGCTGCTATTACGCACTTGCTGACACAGAAACTTAAGTCCAGAAACCCAAAGGAAAATACAATGATTCCAACTAACACAAATCAGAAAGATAAACAGAACTTCAGTAGTGTCACTATCTTGTTAACCACTACTCAAAGCTGAAATTGGTCATGAATACACAATAACCAGTTAAAGCTTAAAAATGGCATTTAGTAATCGAATGAGAGCATAAAGCTGATGTTGGGGATATCCATATAAAGAAACATAAATGCATGAGTTAAGAACGACACTGAATATCCCAGCAATGACACAACAAGAATTGAGAAACAAACCTGCCCACTTGAACCATATGCAGTATATAACAAGTTCCCTTTCTCTTCATTCCCACCACATTTACGAATGGCAGAAGCTAGGAATGTAGCCTTGAGGGCACCTTGCGCTACATAGAATGAAGGTACCTGAGTCAGGGGCAAAAGCACACATGCACAGGCATAGACGCATGCACTCCACACTCTGTTCATCTTCCATACTAGCTCATGCTAGATAGACGTAATGAAAGGATGTTTAAGAACCTATTATATTGGCTATTGTACAGTACCTCTGCACAAGCAATACATAGAATGTTTGTCATATCTATGGTTCGTAGTTTGAACTTGGCAATAGTTAAAATGAAACCTGCATATTGGATGAGATCTGTATAGGAAATCGGTCCACCCTTGGAATATGAATCTATCTCTTTCTTTGCTTCCTCTAATAAATTCAAAGCAGCAGAAAGCCCTTTGTTTTCAGGCCTACTTAACTCTGAACTTCAGGCAAGAAAAAACATGGAGAAGAAAGTTAAGGTAAATTTTCAAGAAGATAAACTAAGAAAGCTTTTAAGTGAAGAAAAAGGAAAGGTTAGGATGCTAAAGTCACTTAATGTATGTACTTAAATAAATCATTAACAACTCGGAATTATATGTGCATTTTTAGGTCTTCCCACCCACATAACACCCAAACTACTAAAATCCTTGACGCTTCAGTAACATAGTAAATTAGTAGATGGACACTTAAAGAGCCCTAAAACTGGCATGGCTAAGCATTCTAAAATGTCATATCTGCAGCTGACAGGTAGGTTTGGACAGAGCATATATTTCTAACTCTTCAGTGGGATTTCACATACTAGGACCAGTTTAAGCTTGCATACCCACACCAGAATTTTACTTTTAGATTACAGGAGGCAGAACTCTGAAGTTTTATTCTTGGACTTAAAAGAGATAGTGCCATTAGCAACATGAACCTGAACCGTATGGATGCATTTGGGCCCCCAGATTTTGTTGCCTACAAAATTCAGAAGTACATCAGTATTGTCCTTTCCTCTTGCTTACCAAAGTAAAGGAATTATCCAGCATCCATGTAAAAATTTTCAAGTAGAGATTTTATCTGACCTTATCATAAGTCACGGCATCATTCAGTGCCAAAGTTAATATGGGTGGGATAAGGTCTGGACTTCCCTGAAACAGCAATAGATAGAAAAAGTGACAACATCCTAAAAAAGGGTATGACAGTATCATCTTCAATCTATAAATAGTCTAATTGTAAAAATACTGCAACAATTTTAATTAAACATGGTGCATGCTAGCGGGACTTACCTTAATAGCCGTAGACAGGGTCCTCTTGATACTAGCTGTAAAGAAGGAGCTGTGAATATGGATCAATAGCTCATTTCAGTATGAAAAAGTAGTGTTTGAAGAACTCACAAAGAAACTCAGAACGCTGTCTTAGTTGTATCAAATCAGCAGCACTAGCTTTTTCCACAAATAATCCAGAGCTTGCCATTAATTCCTAAAAGAAGATCCCAATAGGAAGAAACTCATCAAAACATCATTCTATGCCAAATCATTGTATATTTATTTAAATATGTGCTTGTGTGTGTACACATACATGATTCGACTGAGAAAAGAGTTTCTAATCCAGATATTTGAAATCTATTAGAAGCACCATTGTTTTGGGCAATGTTATTTTTTTTTCAACTGCAATCCACTGTGGGGGGATAAGAGGCTTTGTTGAGTTGAATGAAGCTGATCACACATTTTTCATCAAACGTTTTTTTTAAAAGGAAAGGTAACTACTCATTGTTTATTTGGATGACATAGTACTGACCGAAAATGATGAAAAAAAAAATGCACAAGTTAAGAAAATATCTTGTCAATGAGTTTGAGATAAAAGACTTAGAGCACTCACAATGACCTCTTCATAATTTCTCCAAATCTAACTCTAAAAAACTACTTTTATTGATTTAGCTAGTCACTTTTTAAAACTCTTAAAAAATAAACTCTCTAAATGTTTCTCTACTTCAAATAAATAATATTTTTTTATCACAAAAATAACTACCATGAATATATTTGTGGTGCCAAGAGGGAAAAGGTTGGCACGGTTTGCAAAAAGTAGTATTAAAAAAATTATAACATTGTCTTTTTAGCTCTTTAAATCTAAAGAGAAAATCTGACAAATGTTCTTTTTTAAGTTTAACATTTGCTAAAGAGTTTGTTATATGGGCATTTTTGTGGTTTTTGTTAAAAATGTAGAGATAAGCTAAATATGAAGAGGCCATTGTGAGTGCTCTTAGGAAGCTTAAAATATTTTCTGGACATTAAGGTTGCTAGATCAAGACATGGTATATTCATCTCTCAGAGGAAACATGTTCTTGATCTACTCAAGGAAACGGGAATGCCTGGTTAAAAGGGAGTTGACAACCCAATAAAGCAAAATAAGAAGTTAGGAGAGAGTGATGAGAGTCCTAGGTGAATAAAAGCAGATATCAACGACTAGTTGGCAAGTTAATCCATTTGTCCCACACTCGTCCAAACATTGTCTATGCAATTAATGTAGTAAGCCAATTTATACATTCATCATAGGAGACTCATATGGAAGCAGTTTACAGAATTCTTTGTTATATGAAATCTTCACTAGGTAAGGAGTTGTTCTCCCAACATGATCACTTCAAAAAATAGTCCTATACAAATGCGGATTGGGTTGGGTCAGTCACGGAACGGAGATCCACTCCATGATATTGCACTTTTGTAGGAGGAAATCTAGTTACCTGACGTACTAATAGACAATCAGTGGTTGCAAGATCAAGTGTAGAAACTGAATTTCGAGCCATGGCACACAAGGTATGTGAATTATTGTGAATGAAGATACTATTGAAGAAAGAACTTGGATATGATTATAAGGATCCTATGAGATTATATTGCGAAAATAAGGCTACAATTAATACTGCTCATAATCCGGTTCAACATAACCAAACTAAGCAGTCTTTTTTTTTTCTTTCTTTTTTTTTCTTTTTTTATGACAAGGAACCCCTCCAAAGCAGAGCTATTTCGTGTACCCACCCATTTCGGATAAACTCAGACCCGTGCAAAGCGCCCCCTCCACACGAATCGGGTAATACTCCAGCTTTGCCGGCAGGCTGGCCCCAAGGAAATGTTTGCACCTAAGAGGATTCAAACTTTAGACCTGATAATCCGGTTCGTGTACCCACCCATTTCGGATAAATTCAGACCCATGCAAAGCGCCCCCTCCACACGAATCAGGTAATACTCCAGCTTTGCCGGCGGGCTGGCCCCAAGGAAATGTTTGCACCTAAGAGGATTCAAACTTTAGACCTGATGAAAATGCCACCAAGACCAAGGCCCTTACCACTTGAGCGGGGTTAAAAACTAAACACATTGAAGTTGATAAGGAAGAATTGCATACGAATTAATTTGTACACCGTATATGAAGACTAGAGAACAACCTGCCGATATTTTAACGAAGGGAGTGTCCAACACAGTTCTTCATATAGCCTTATGCAAGATGGGATTGTGAGATATCTTTGTCTTAGCTCAAGGGGGAATGTTGAAGAAGAAAACTTAGTTAATTTCTTATCTGATTTGATCCTTTGAGTTTATTGCCATTATTCTTTGATTTTATTGTCATTACTATTGTTCCTAACAATTTGTATTACTTTTATATTTAAACACATGTAGATGTTGCATGTTAGATGTATAAGGAAGAATACAATTCCTTCTTTCTCTGTTCTCTCTTTTCCTCTCCTCTTCTTCAAGTTACACAAATTTAACTCATGATATAACATGTTAAAAAAAAAAAAAAATGGTAAAAATTATAACAATTTTAAAACTTTACATTCAGCTTATATTCGAAGAAACGTGGAAGGTTGCACATAAGGTTACAACCTACCAATGATTGGACGGATCAAATGCACAAATTATACATTTTTTCTGAGTGTTTACTCACACTGGTAATGGAATAGACATATAAGTTCAGTCAATATCTACTTCAAGGATCTGTGACCACTTAATGCCATGGTAAGTAGACAGAATCAATGTCCACCTCAGAAACAAGGGCCCTTCCTCTTCTTTGAAATTAAAAAGTGAAATTGCTAAAACATAATTTATGTTTAAGTAGATAAAGGAATGTTCTCACCATGCCAATGGTAACACCAAAACATTTAAGAATGTCCCTCCTACGGAACCGATCCTCATCCTCAGCAGTAACATCAGTTTCCATGTTGTAACAACGAATTGTAACCTGACATTTCGCACAGCAACTATCATGATAAGCAAGCAAATGGCATGGTATGGCTTCAAACATCTTGATTCACACAGAGCTAAGTAACAAGAATCCTGTTACGGAATTTAACTGAAGCCCATTTCTCACAGAAATGGAAATGATACCTTTAACACAGTTAGAGAAAATGTAGAGAATTTTTTTTTTTTATATTTGTACTGTTTCAAACACGCACTCTCGGATAGATATGGCAAACTTACTGCATGAGAGGGATATCTGGTGGCAGCAGCAATGGTAGCTGTCCTGTGAGATGGGACAGGAACAAGGGAAAGCAAAGGAGTGAAAGTTGAGAGGAAGGAGACCCCCATTGCTTCTTTCTGTGTCTCTCTGTCTTCTGAGAAAATTCTCGAGCAGTTTATGTTGTGTGGAGTGCGCAATTGAGTTCATGATATCCGATATCCTATCTTTTGTTATCCAAGTACGCTGTCATGTCAAGTGGGATCCGAAAATATCTTCAATCGGATATCGACAAACCGACACCGGCGCTTTTAATCGACTAGCTTGTCACCGGGAAAGGATTCTGATTGTGCAATCCTCTCTCCCAAATTTAGGGTAACAGACAACACAAGATTGATGATACAACTCATTTGAAATTGATCAAACTTATTAAAATACCCAAAATTTAAAAACAAAAATAATAATTAATATATATATATATATATATGTGGCTGGCCATATAGTATTTCGATTTTTTTGTTTTTTTTTTTTTAATTTTAGGTTTACAAAAATAATAAAAAAATCATGGGTTTTTTAAAAACCCATTTTATTCCTACGAATATTTATTCTTCTATTTTTTTAAAAGAATGATTATTCCTCAATTTAAGAAATGGTCACTCCCATGAGAATGGCTATTTCAATGCCTAGTGTGCAACCCATTCCATTCTGGTCCGCTATTTTGCATACCAAACGTGGCCTAGAGTGTTAATTTATGTTTGATGTTAGGTTCAAGTCATATCAACATATGATTATAAGATTATATAAGTTAATCCTAACCTGCCCCATTTAATTAAACAGATCAGATTTTTCAATCCTAACCCACTAATTTCGTATTAGGTTAATAAATCGTATAGAAAATTATCAGTCTTAACTGTCGAGGAATTGTTGCAAAACTCAAGACTAAGGTCTCGTTTGATACATGGAATGAATATTCTATTAGGAAAATGAATATTTATTACTAAAAATAAAGAATGATTGAATTGAATAGTTATTCATATTCTTTAATTTAGTGACAATACATACCATAATTGAAAATTGAACCAAAATTACTAAAAAAAACCCACATGATTTCTTATTTTTCTAAAACTGAAATCTTAAAAAATAAAAATAAGATGATGACGTTAAATCTGTGGGTGGTTGGCCACCTATAGGAAACCCCAAAGATGGTCTCACCACACCCGAAGTACCTCGTGTTGGACCTGTGAGGTCCTCCAGGGGTGTTGCGGCCACTCTCGATGCCATCGTAGGTAGCCAAGACCACCCTCAACAAGCAACAGGGGTGGCCGTAACCACCCCCGAATCCCATCGTGGGTGGTCTTAGCCACCCCCGTGGTTTCCAGTGGGTGGCTAGACACCCACGAAATGAATGTGTTCTTAATTTATTTATTTGTTTGTTTTTTTAAGTTTAGTATGAACGAAATTAAAAGAATTTTTTTTTTTTGAAAATGTTGTTTATCCCTCATGAATAACTATTCCTCTCATATTTTAGAAAGGAATAGCTATTCCTAGTAGGGCTAGCAATTTTGACATAACCCGACACAAAATTAACGGGTTTGGGTCATAAATGGGTCGACCCATTTAGCTCGGTCTAACGGGTCGTGTCACGGGTCACCTGTGGGTGACCCGCCAGACACGATTAAGTTTTTTATTTTTTTATTTTTTAAGAAAAAGGAAATGAAAATATTGGATTATTACTAATTTACTATTTACTATTAGCAGAAAACACACAAAAAACAAAAACCCTAACTTCGTTACTTCTTTTCTTTTTCCTTCAGCAATCAGCGCTGCCCCTCTTCTTCTTCTTCCATTTTCTTCTTTTTCAGCACCGGCTGCTCCCCTTCTTCTTCCTCCCGCTGGACGATTGGACCCGCTCGACGCTCTCTCTCCTTGCTCTCCGCTCGGAGCCGCTCTCCCCGTCTCTCTGCTAAGCCACCAACGTCGCTCTGCCGCTCTATCTCTCTCTATTTCGCTGATATCACATTTGGTACCACCGATATGTTAATCTTCTTCTTATTTCCCTCTTTTTTCTTTTTTTCTGAGCAGTTTAATCATATGTTTTTTTAGTTAATTCATTTATGTGTTAATTAACCATTTGGTCCCTAACTCTTGCAAAATGCTTTTTGCTGGTTGGTGGAATTCTGCTGTTCTAGGAGTGGTTTCCAACTTTCACGTTCATTATTTGTAACCTATTGTTCATTATTTGTAACCTATTGTTTGTTGTTCGCTTATCTAATTAGTTGTCATTCAACACTTTTCCTTCCCTGATGAAGTAGCAGTTCATTTGAGTCTTAGAAGTCTAAACGGGCCAAAAGAATCGTGTCAACCCGATACGACCCATTATGCTAAACGGGTTTCACAGTTCGTGTCGGGTAACCCTTAAAATTGTCGTGTCTAAAGCCCCGACCCGTTAACATAAATGGGTTGTATTTGAGTCTAGCTTAAACGGGTCACAGGTCGTAAACGGGTCAACCCGCAAACCTTTTTTGCCAGCCCTAATTCCTAGGAATAGGTCCCTTCCAAATAAAGAATAATTATTCCAAAGGAATAGTCATTCTATTCCAATAATATATTCCTCAAATCAAACAAGCCCTAACAGACAGCATCATCTAAACCAGACCGAGCACCAGGAAAGAAGAAAAGAACGGTAGAATTTGAGAAAATAAAAGAAAGAAAAAAAAAACTGATTTTCAATTTTATTGCATTCAATGACCTAGGAATGAAATACTACATACATGGTGTACAGATTCCTAACAAAGCAGAAATACAGTATGGTATCCCCGATGAATTTCCTATGCAGCTCTTTCAAACCTGGCCAACTTCAAGCGTAAAAATAGCATGGAAGGCCCCGTCCGTGGTGATCCCATTCCTGCCCTGCACTATAACGCAATTCTCCTCTTCATCTATTTCCTACATCCGCCCCAGCTTTCTTTAGGCTCAGAATATACACACACCACAACTCAATGCGTATAATGGCAGTCGCACAACCAAATTGTAATGCTTCAACAAATTACGATTGAATAATGGCAGCAGCACAACCAGCTTGTGTATAATGGCAGCAGCACAACCACCTTGTATTGCTTCAAAAAATTACGTTGAGTGTGCAATATGCCAACACCCAACCAACACAGGAACCGTTTTCAAGGGGAATTGTTCTGCATTCCTAATCTACTTGATATTGTGTGAGGCGTTTATATTTGGTGATTCCATCCGACATAAACAATCTGGTAAAGGGTTTACGTAAAAGGCCTCTTCTGAACGAAACCTATCCATGCCCTTGGTTCCTGAAATGGGGCCTTTTCTCTTCCTTGGAGATCCTTGCCTGTGCAACCAAAGTAACAAACAAAAACCAAATCGAAGTATATAAGGTTGCCATATGATTTATCATAATATAAACTACTAAGAAACTGGAAAAATTAATTCTCCACCATAACTTTTAACCATGGGGAAACAAAAAGAATTCCCCGCCGTAACCCTGAAACACGTGCTGCACAAGTCAATGACACTTTGACACAGCAGGAGACCATCTCAAGGGTCATCCAGAACTGGTAGTCACTCCTACCACTGGTTATGGCCAAAATACAAAAAAGCCCCACCAAGTTCTCTATGCAAATCCATCAAATGCCCAAAATTATCTTCTTTTATCATCACAACTGGTGTGAAGTGAAAAAAAAAAAAGAAAAAAAAAAGAAAGAAAAGATAAAAGGAAGAACGGAGAGCCAATGAGAGTTGCAAATGAGAGCCAGTCTCCAGGCCTATGCTCTTAAGCACCCTGGGAAATGATGCAACACCAACTCAAAGAGAGCCTGAAGGTAGGAAATTGCAAATGAAATATATGCAAGATGTACCAAAAGGGTGCTTACTGCTTAGAACAATCCTCAAAGGCGAATTATTGATTGACAGTCAAGATATCCCACCAAAATAACAAATAGTATATCCAATGTCCAATGTGTAGCTACTGCTAGTTATAAAACCTATAAACTCATCAATAACACATACCGTTTTTTATGGATTTCAATAACTCGATTTGATAAATTTTTGCCTTCTTTCATGGTTCCCTGCTCAATTTTGTCAAAGAGACGAACAAGAGCTTTCCTGATGGACAAAAAGGACAAGTACATTATTATACATTACCTGATGGGGGTATGCATGCTAGATAGAAAGTCATTTAATCCTAGCTAAACTCCTAAAAAGAAACTGTCTTGCCTGTCAGGAGATATTGTTTTCCTATGCCCAAGAAAACGACGATGACCTTCAACTGCCCTTGCCATGTTCCCGGAGTACGATGGAATAAATACATCACTTTCAACAGATACAATGCAGTCAAGCGCAGCAAGTTGAGAGGCATGATCCATAAAAGGCTCAAGCTCCTCAACAGATGCCAATTTTTCCTGCAAAGGGATCATATTAGTTCCAAATCATTATTTTTTCTTCTTTTTCCCCCCCTTTTAGGCCCTTAGCAGCCCTCTCCCTTCCCCCATAAAGTATAGGTGACTATAAAAGGGAAACAGAATTCAAAAGAAAAATATTTTTCAAATTTAATGAGCAGAGAGAGAGAGAGCACAATTGCTAGAAATTAAAGAAAAAGAGCGTTATTTGAACTTCAACGTCCCACGGGTTTTGTTTAGTAAATTAGTTATTCAAGTAATCTAGATGAGGTCCGTTCATCACGATTGGTAGCAAGTATCTAATTTCTAGGTATCTGATGATATTTGTGAATTTGAGCTGGCTTTTTTCTGTAACATTGTTTGTGTATTTAAGTAAATGTCACCCAACTTGCTTCTCTGTCATGAGAAAATTCATCAAATTATAACTTTCTTGCTTCTCTCTTCAATGTCAATCAACTATGACCGGGTAAATTCATATAGAACATAGATATTGTTCTTACCATGAGTACTAGAGCTATGAAGCCATCAGAAGCTCGATGAAGCAATTAAGTTCCACATGACATAATCTAATTATTAGGCATAAACATCAGATAGAGGTAGACCAAACAATCCAATCAAATTAGGATTCCAACTCTATTTATGGACAACATGTAAAACACGCTATCCATATGTCATATATTTATCAAGACAAACCTTGTGAATTGTTAAAACGATATTCCTTGTTCTTGGGGCTGACCTAAGTACACGGGTTCAAGAATTCAGATAACTCCATATTTTGATTTTCTTAGCAGAGACCCAGATTCACTTATCTTGAAAGCATGGATTTATGTATGAACCCTGACCTTGCACACATAAATCTCGCATCAAGCTCAAACACTTGACATCCCAAGCCCAAATGCAATGGGTTCACCAATTTGAAAGGCATGTACATGCTGGAAGCAACTGCCCAGGAGAAGGCTCATAAGAGCCTAGTGGTTTCCATTTGCAATGCTTACCACTGTAAACAATGCACTTCTTTGTACACATTTTCAATTTGCAAAAAGGAAACATGTGAAATGCACATGATACCGTCCAAAACTTGCAGTTGTGATGATAATTGTTATTTCACTCCCTTTGAGACTAGTCTGAGAAACCATTAGCATAAGAAAGTGAACCACAGATCCGCCGAAAATGTTGGACAAAACTGATCTACATGGTTCTTTTAAGAACAGGACACTCACATTTTTCCTCAATATGAGGAAATCAAGCATGAGAATGCAGGTTCATACCTTGCTCCTTAATATGGGATAGCGGGATCGCAGATCAGCCATATGCAAATCACCCCCATATATCTCTCCAGCAGCAATGTATATAGGGGTGTTTGATGGGTATCCAAGAGCAGAGAGAAAAATTCCAACTTCCTTAGGAGTTAAAGGGCAGTAACCTTTGGCTCTCTGTTCTGAAGAATCAATCTCCTTTATTTTCCAGTGTGCAGTGTTCTCCCTTCAAGTTAAGAATAAAATTAATAGATAAAAAGCGTTGGCATCAAGAAAAAAGGGCCGTTCTACAAATGGATTCATGAAAATTAACTGATTATTCAGAAAAACAACAATAAGCATCTCAAACCTGATCATCCTTAATTCGTCAGCTTCATCTGGAGACAGATCATGTGTGCAGCCACTAAAGGCAAGCATGTCCTTCTCATACCGTAAATGCAGAGCGATGTAAGGACCATTGGACCTCATCCGATTGACCAACAACTAGAACATTGGTGAAAAAAATTAATAATGGTTGTTGCATAGGACACAATAGAGATAGATAAAGCCACTCCAGAAATCAGATGAGCATTTAGGTCAAATTACTTTTCCCATTGCTTCAATTTGAGGTGCAAAACGGAGAGCTTCATAACAAGCACGGCAGCGCAATTTCTGGATGTCTGGGGGTAAATTGTTATTTGCTAAACGAGAATCAGATTTGGCAGCACGAATAACCTGATAATAAATATTTTACAATACAATTGCATTAAAGTATATTAGTAACCTGACAAAGAGAGCTGAATAAACAAGATGCTTGATTTTCTTTTTCTTTTTTACAATTAAAAAAAAAAAAAGGACCAGAAGGATTCAAATGAATATGCCTGATAATCTTCCCACATGCTAGCTATCTCCTCCTGGTAATAATCCATGCTAGACCAGCTTCTAAAATGCTTCACTGCTCTAGTAGCTGTAGCCAGTTCCTTAGGAAGCTTTTTTACAACTTTTACATCATTGGCTAGAGCATAAATAAAATGATCTTCATCAAAAACATCTGAGAAGTTGCTGCATATTGCAAAAATAAATCTAAGTATTGCATCATTCATGTAGAACATGACACAGAATTTTCTTTCTTGTTCTTTTTTTTTTTTTTTTTTTTTGAGAGAGAGAGAGAGAGGAAGAGAGAGAAAAGATTTCTACCTAGAGTCTTGCCAAAATGACCGCTTATCAAGTTCTGGAATTACAAGAGTCGCATTTATGATACGAGCTACAGCTACCATGTCACATATCTGCAATTCAAGAATGAGTAACCTTATTAAGCTCCAAAAAGTAGCAAGATAAATTATTCACCAAGATATCTATAACTGATACGTTCAGGTAGATTTTGGCAAATGTCGGTAACATTGTCAAAAACACCACCCAACTAGAGTATCACTTGTAAAATGTTTTCATATTAATCCAAAGAACAGACAGTGAACAGGGTTTGTAAGCAGGACCAAAACTAGTAGGATTTCTCATAATTAATTGAAATATGTTCAATTGAGTCCTAGAGCAGTAAAGGCAAGTAATTTTGAAACCACTGTCATTGCTAATGACTATAGCAAAGTACTACTAACACTGCAATCAAAAGGCTTGCAGGAAGTCTAATCCACAACATCCCACAGATACCCTTATTTCTGCATGTGTGTCCCAACAAACACTGTAACATCCAACATTAATATTGGGACTTCCAGACTCATATGGGAATATAAAGGTATATGGTAACTTGGTGCGACATTATAACAATTCATATTGGAGACTGGCTGTTGTATTTCTAGTTTCTCACTTCACAACTTCACAGCAATCAAAGACAGATTCAAAATTATTAGGATGTATACAAATTCAAAAATAATATTCTTGCAAATACAATACTAATCGATTTTATCAAATGAGACAAAGAGAGAAAGGCAAGGGCAGAGGGTGTAGTACAGACCCCAGCACGCATCTGGTTGAGGCCACCATTTGTATGGACCAGAAGGTAACCTCGCGACTCTACAGGAGCTAGATAAACAATAGTAAAATCAGAAAGTAAGTACACAAGGATTTCACATACGCCAACACATTTTGAGATCAGTCAATTCCTTACATGTATAATTAGGGCTAGGCATGGCGCATGGCACAAAATCACGATTTGGTGGAGGCTTCCATAGCTTGAACAACTCCGAAATCCCACTAGCACGACCCAACTGTCAAATCTAAAGGAGTGAAAACATGAAAGATGCATGACTACTTCGTATCAACATGTACACCTAAACCTGAGAGACTTGACCTGCTAGTAAGTAAGAACAACACTAAGGTAACTTAAAGAACGAATCAAATCCATATATTAGAAAGAGATTAAAAACTTCCTCTTTTTCTGGAAACAATAAAACATCAGTAAAACTACCTTTGTTTGGTTGCTTAAAAAATTGGAGGAAAAAAGAAACTGATATTTTGAGTGTTATGCTCTACATTGCACTTGTTGTCCTAATATAAAATTCCATTCAACTGAACGGCATTACTTTAAACAGTCTCACTCTAGCCCAGATAATAAAAACTTTAAAATCTACAACCACGAAATTTCTTATATTATCCAAATTCCATTAGCAACCAAACCCAGTACATAAACAACTTAATAATAGGATTAACGATAGAAACAGTAGACCTGGCGAGAAGAGCTAGGAGCTTTGGACAAATGGGGCGGAGTGAGCTCTTGTGTCCAGCTTCGCTCTGTGCCCAATCTCTGTTTGAATTCACGTTGCTACAGAATATTACAAAATAATATCTTAGATCAGAAAAATACCCAATCTAAGTACCCAACACACTGATCCACAAAACACAAAACGTAAAATATAAGACCCAGAAAAACAAGACTACTACTAATACGTTGATGCTTATAAGTCAATAAGCATACATACCTGACCTCAAAACAGAATCAAGGAATATCTACTAAATCCGAATCACACCGATACCAAAAA
This sequence comes from Alnus rubra, assembly GCA_028654335.1. NCBI lineage: Eukaryota > Viridiplantae > Streptophyta > Magnoliopsida > Fagales > Betulaceae > Alnus > Alnus rubra. Next base: position 1,986,593 of record JAJPGS010000041.1, on the reverse strand, counting down.
CATGAACTAAACAAAATACATAAACATAAATTTTGGAAGAGCTGGAGATCACAGAAGTTCGTAGAAAATTCCCTGATCAGAAAACGGAAACCCTAGAATTTTGTCGGAAGAAAGAGAGGATAATAAAGGTGGCGAAGAGAGTGTGTTTTACCGTGGGGAGCTTGTGGGGGTCAGAGAAGTTAGGGACTTGGGAGGAAGGGAAAACGTGGACGTGCACGGAGAGGAGAGCCACGAGGGCTATTGCGCAGATGGCGCACGTGAGCAGCTTCCGCAGTAGCGCCAAGGGCCTCCACCTGCGCCTCTTCATCTCTCTCTCTCTCTCTCTCTCACCAAAGGCTCTCTCTTTTCACCTTTCAGGAAGGCTCTCGGCGACTGAACAATGGCGCCGACTCGGCCATTCACACGGTCTGGTTGCTATTGCGGCTCATTCTGGTGTCTCGTTGTCTGCCGCTCTCCGTGCGGCCGGCTGGAGATGGTTTTTGGCTTTTGGGTTCGCCTGCCTCTCTTCTTGTAACGCACTTTTTCGACTTTACCAGCTTGGAGTCTTGGACGGTATCTATCTAGTTGGCAACAGTCAGGATCTCATAATATCAGGGATGACAGAGAAGGTTTTTGATCCTTGTACAATTTCAATTAGAAAATTCAGTCAAAATGTGAAAGCTGATTTGAAAACGGTAGAATTTCACTTATAAAACCTTCAACTTTCGACCATTTTGAAAGAAGGCATATCAATTTTAAAATGTATGTATTTATTTTTCAGAAAGTTTCAATCTCAATTTTTTTTAGAATTTTTCGTTCAATCTTATCAAAATTCTCAAAATACCCCTCAATTTTTTTAAGAAAAAAAAATTGCTAAAATTTAACGAAAGTTATAAAAATACCCACACCTGAATCTTTGAAAAATTTTATAATTTCTTTTTAAAAAAATAAACCTAGTGGTATTTTAAAAAATTTGATAGGATTTAATGAAATATTTTAATAGATAACTGAAATTGAAACTTTCTGAAAAATAAACACCCTAAATTGAGATGTTTTAAAGTTTATGTACATTCTTTAAAAATGAGTGAAAATTCAGGAGTTATAAGTAAAGTTCTCCATTTGAAAAAAAAATTGTAAAATGAGGTATTATTCTATGAGTAATGTTTGTTGCACAACTCTTATACAACTTTTGCACAACTCTAATTTTATTTTATTTTTATGATCAATCATTGGATTTGTTTTCTGGGATTTGATTCTTGTACAATACCAATACAACAACTGTACAACAACCCCTCACATGACTCACCCTCATGTGAGGGGTTGTTGTACAGTTGTTGTATTGGTGTTGTAAATCTAACATTTTCCTTGTTTTCTTATATGTGGGCCATAATATTCAATGATTGATCTTAAAAAAAATGTTGTTAGAGTTGTAAAAAATTGTGTAAAAATTGTGCAAGAAACACTACTCTTATTCTATTGCCACCTAACATTCTAATAGGAAAGATCTCTCCCGTGATATCCGAGAGTTTCTCCACTCATTTGGCTGTCCGAATTGGAATAATAAATATGATTATGTTTTATTGGGTTTACTTGTTTGAACAGGTCTCCAATAATCTGTACATTTGTTAAGACAGATAAACGAGTAAATGTTATGAACTATTTTTTATTTATTTTTTTAAAGTTGACGTGACTTTTAAAATTATTATTGAATTTTAGAAAGATTTTAAAATCACTATAAAGATGTATAAAGAATGCATGCATATCATTTCTTTTTTAAAATTCACGTCAACTTTTGTAGGATAAAAACATAAATGTATTTGTTGTCTTTCTCTTGCACATCTCGTGTACATATTTTTTGCAAATTTATTGTTTAATATGTGGAACAACATGTAGTCTCATAAATTCAATGGTAGATTTGCACATCTCTTATACGAAAATGAACAAAAAATATACAAAAAAATAATATCAAATATTTCTTATAAAAATATAATTTCTAACATTAGTAGTTGGCATGAATATATGTTATTAAAGGTGAAAATAGGTAGATATGACTCCCCAGCGCTGAAAGGAACAAAATGTATCTTAAATGGGGCATCAAGATGATTTTTAATCTTGTGGTGATTATAATGTTAATCCAAGTGTTACCCAAAATCCATTAACTCAACGGTGCACTTAAAAGACGTCATTTTGTCACATTTTTATATTATTAGAGATTACTTTTAAAAAAACTACAATTTAAAAACATAATATATATATATGTGTGTGTGTGTTTTAATCGCATGCAAAGGGGTGTGTTAAAAAAAAAAAAAAAAACAAACACACACAATTTTAAATATCAAATTACAATATTACTAAATATTTAACCGTGTTTTAAAATTAAATGTTTTAAAATCACAAACTTTAATAAATCCATTCATTAAAAGAAAAATGACAATTCTTCAACCAACTAAATAACGTGTTTAAGGCAAAGCCATAATATGATTAGATAGCTCTCGAATGAAATGATGAGACCTCAGACCAAAGACGATTATATGATGGAGGCGGGTATAGGTTATGGCCCCAACCAACAAAATATTTTATCCATTAACTTCTGCTTATAAGAATTTTTAGCTCCGCTCTCAGACGAGACTACTCTATCTTCACTACATTTAGAGCTGAAACCTTAAATTAGGATTGGGGTGAAACAAAAGTGAAAAAAAAAAAAAATATATATATATATATATATATATATATATATATATATATATATATTATAGGTTTGAAATTTTGCCTAAAAAGATGTAGCCCTACCCTTCCAGGCATGATAGTATATAACCCAACAAAAATTCAGCAAAATCTGTGGTCTAAGTTGTGATTGGGCAGTAGATAATTCTCGTACTTGGACTTTAGTCTTCCATTGAAACATGAAATTCCATTGGGTTGTCGGTCCCATGTGTGAATGGCCAAGCAAAAAATCCCCAAAGGTTGACGGTTGACACCCTCACCAAATGAGAAAAGTTGTGCCCAGTTGTGGATCTCAAGAACAGTCAAGACGAATTTCATTGATTTTAAGGATGGGGTGGGTGCATGTGCACATGATCATTGCTGTCGAGAGCGCCGTACATACTTAGAATCGGATTCTAATTTTATTTATTTATCTTATAATATTGTTTTTTTTTTTTTTTTTTATAAGTATATCAGTAACCGATTACAAGAAAAAATAAAAAACACAAATACAACAGGGTATGAGCAACCCAAATATTAAACTAAGAACGTAAGTACGCGGGGACAATGCTTCCGAAGATGCGGGCCCTTTGACTCGAGGCACTGATGCCACAAAGTCGGGGTCACCATTAAAGGTGATTTCACAAGTGTATTGAATCACAAGGACCCAAATACTAAAACAGAGGTAAACAGGGGGAGAGGGGTACAACAAGTAAGCCCAAAAAAAACAGTAATACAAAAACAATAAAATAAACAGTAGCAGTCCAGAGGAAGGCGGGGTGGGAGCCGTCCATGTCCCCACGCGCCGCCAAGGAGAGGCCTCTCATCAGCCGGATTCGCCGGCGTGGCCCAGAAACACCGGACGCGGTCGAGGGTGGAAGTGGGGAGCGCAAACGTGGCATACACGCGCGGAGGAGAGCAAAGAGCTCGCTGGAGCGTGTGTGCCACGCGCGGGGGAGCAGAAGCCAGCTGAGGAAAAAACGACTGTCGGTGGAAACCGGAGATGCCGAGGAACTCGGTGGTGAGGCGCGTGCTTGTAATTGTTTGCGGAGGAGTGTAGATCTAGATCTGAAAAATTGAAACAAAACCCCTTACCAAAAATTACAAAAAAACTCGGTGGAAGGCGGAGGAAAATAGCCTGAACAGACGTTGTAAAGACACAAAAACCAGTAAAAAGCATGTAAGATAGGTGGGTAGATGGAGCTTATGCCTTAACTCCAAAGGCTTGAAAAACTGGAAAGAAGGTAGAAGGTTGAAGAGATAGATGATGGAAAGTGAGAAGTAAGGGTGGTCGGATGTTGGGATGGAAGAAGAAGAGAGGAAAACGGAGATGGGTGGTGGGGAGGGAAGCACAGTGCTTCCCTCCCATGGCGGCTTGCACAGGAAAAAATTCAAGGAGAAAAGGATGGAGGAGAGAGAACGGAGTGTTTTTTTATAATATTGTTAAATAGTTATTAGTTTCACTTTCCATCTCTTCAAAATACACCCAAGTTCTAAATGAAATGAAAAAAAGCAGAAATTAGGAATTTTGCAAAAGTATTTAACAATCAATTGAGAGATATACTGTCTCCAAGGAGTAGCTCAATCGGTCGGAGACCACGCCTCATGAAGCGGAGGTCACTAGTTCGAATCCCTCCTCTACCTCTTATGTAGACATGTCAAAAAAAATTAAGAGATTCCTTCACGCATACTACATTTAGAGGTGAAACTATCCCTAAGCTTGGGGGCAGAAGTCCTCCCAAGTCTCCCAAAACTTTTAAAAACCTCTAAATTTATTTAAAATTTTCTTAAATTTTATTTTATTTTACTCTTAAAGATCTTCATTTTATAATTTTGCCGCTTTCATCGCAAATCTTGATTCCGCCCTCACTACGTACAGTATTCAACTCACATACGTATGATTTATACGTACAATAATGTGTTTGGGAGAGAGAGAGAAGAGGGGATAGGGGATGGGTGTCACGTGACAAGGGCTTGAAACGTCAGGTGAACTCAAACGAAGGTATACCACTAAAATAAATTGGGTACCTAAAATGTCCTCATGAAGTGATGATGATATGTTATTGTCATTATACATACGTGCAATCGATCACAGCTGACAGCCAAAAAAAAAAACAGTTTATTTATTATTGTCACTAATCACTAAAGAGAGCAACATTTTAACCAAATGATGTCGTGACCTCTTCTAGCTGGCTGCGTGTCTTGTCTTCATCATTCATTTGTATTTGTGCATGAATTGAATTTGGATTGATATATAAATATAAAATTATTTAGATTCATTTGTCTTCTTTTTCTCTTTTCTTTTTTTTTTTCTTTTTTTTTTATAAAAAAATTGTTGATGCTTATATGAAGGATCTACATAAATTTTGTAAAGTTATTAATAATTTTTAAAAGTGGAAGGATGAGAAAATGATGAGTAGACAAAGAAATGAATTTTTTTTATTTTTAACTATCGAGATGTACGGATTTTTCTTACATTTCCGGACCTACCATGAACTGGCTGGCTGCAGTGAGCCAGTGACGATCCGTGAGAAGAAAAGGGCTGCTGACTGCTGACTGCTGAGGTGGTCCTGGCAGGGTTTCAATAATAATATGTTTGTCACATTCACAAAATTGGAGAGGTGTGAATTTTGGAGAGTCCCCACCCACGTGTCAATCAATCGGTACACTGTTGGTGCCAGGTTTTCTGATTGGGTGAGCTTCAGTGCTAGGACACTCATTTCATTTTTCTATTGGTGCAGCCATCAGCCCTAATGAAAAATGCTTAAGCCTTCTTCTTCTTCTTCTTCTTTTTTATTTTTTTTTTTTTATTTTTTTTTTTAAGATACTAATAAAAAAAAAATACAATTGTTACTATATGTAGACGTAAACAGTCTTGTAGAATCACGTAAAATTCTTTTATTTTTCTTTTTACTTATTTTTTTTTATTTGTTAAAATTTTTGGCGTGCGCGTAAGAATTACGAATTCTTACATCATAATTATCATTGTTTTTCTTATTTTTAAATGTGACATGAATTTTAAAATAATTACTAGATCAAAATCTAATAGTAATTCATTTTAAATTTAATAGTAATTTTAAAAATCATGTCACATTTAAAGGGATAAAAGTCTTACATATAGTATTACTCAATTTTGATATATATATATATATATATATATATATTTGAGAGATTTGAAAACTTTGAACCCATGCTCTTTTTATAATATATATACACACACATTGGTTAATTTTCTTATAATAACATTTTTCATTTAAGTTTGATTATAATCAAATCTTTTGTTACCTTTTTATATTCTCCTTTATTCAATTTCTTTTTCTAATTAGTTTATGTCTATTTTAAGTTTATTTGTTCATCACTTCTAATCTTTTTCATAAATTGAGAGCATTATAATACAATTAAGAATATAATGCAATTCAATCAAGATTTAACCCACACGTCTTTTTTTTTCTCCCGCTCTCTTTCTTTTCTTTGATTTTATATATATATATATATATATATATATTATTCCTTGATAATAAGAAAAAAGAGCATTCTTACCTCTAACCTGGTGGGCCGTCAACAGCTTTCTCGTATAGTAACGCCAATAAGGATGCAAGACTAGTATAAACTTCGGACTCCCGTGACGAAAGTTGGACCTTACGACACAACAAAACCAAAAATTGAAATATATATCTATGTACATTGAATATTAAAATGTAATAATTAAGTATAACTATATCTGTTATTTTCTAGTTTAGGTAATATTAGTATTTACAAGTCCTATAGGGATTTGATGTGATTTGATTTTGTAACTCTATTTAAATTAATGTTTAGTTGAAGAAATTAATATTACGTAAAAAAATTAACTTCAAACTTTGTATTTGAAAAAGGTTTAGATTTTCTTTAACGAATTTAAAATGTATAATTTTTTTTAAAATTTAACAAATTATCTCGTTACGTGTTAAGTAACAAACCTACCGTTATGGTTATCCTTTAACATGATTGTGGGACCTATGACCATGAAAACCCACGAATATAGCTATGGAAGTTGGTCCTCTATGACCTCTTCCATTCGTGGCCATGGAGGTTGGCCGGCCTTGAAAGCCTGGGAGTTTTTAATTTTTTAATTTTTTTTTTTTGTAATATGAGGAGTATATTTATATTTTTGCAATCATTTATTTGGAAAAAAAAAAATGTAACGGGAGTCTCAAATTAAAAACGCAGATATAAAATTCATTATATTAAAAACCGAGGTCTCGGTCTCAAATTATATATATATATATAAAATTAACATACAAATAACTTTCGAGTTGTTATGTTGATTACGGTTTTGAATCTGGCACGATCAATTGTTTGAATTGAATTGGGATATTAACAAAGTATTTTTTTTTTTTTTTTTGGTTTGAAAAAGTGTCATAATGTGATATAATGGTAAAAATTATTTTTATATTTTAAGAGTATTTTGTGCTTCTTTTTTTTTTTTTAATATAAGTAGAGTGATTTGTTTTTGGGTTATTTATTAATGTTTTATTTTGAAAAGATATAACTACTCTTTCTTTTTCTTCTTCTTCTTCTTTTTTTTTTTTTTAAATTATTATTATTATTATTTTGACATGTCCACACAAGAAGGAGATTGAAGATTCAAACTAGTGACCTTCGCTTTATGAGGCGTAGTCTCAAACTAATTGAACTATCATTTAAAAAAAATGTGATGCTCTTCTGATAGTTCAAGCATTACTCATAAATCGTGAATACGAGAACATATAATATTCTCATTGATGATATTCGAGGATCGAGGTGCACCCAATTATCTACAACAATAGAAGGTAATGTAAAACGTAATGGTAATAAAGCGATTTACCGACATTCGAAAGAATCGCTTATTCTTAATGAAAAATATGTTATTTCGAAAGAAATCCTTTTGTTCACTATCCTTAATTATTTTATATATTCGAGATGCTTGACTTTTTTTTAAAAAAAAAAAAAAATATATATATATATATATATATATATATATATATATATATATAATTTAAGAAAAGGATTCTATGTGAATCCTGTGATGTTTTTCAGTTTAATAAACAAACTGAAACCCTAATTAAAGCAAATCAATAATAACTTTAATATGACTGGAGAAAAGTTCTTTAGCCAAACCTTTTTAAAGGTGACACGTGATTGGAACTTTCATACCTATTTCATTTTCTTTTAAAAAATGACCACAGTTTGACGTGTATCCTAGGTAAGGCATCACATCTGACATAAGCTACGTGGCCTGCGCTCTATGGTCAAGTGGGGGTAGTGACTGACTGACTGTCATTGTTTGTCTGAGCAACTGTTTCATTTTCAATGGGATTCATGATTATGGGTCTTGTCCATGTCAAACGTTAATCAGATTTGTGAAACAACCGCGTCGCGGTGGAGTGATCGCAGTCGTATGCCGTCACACGTGGCTACCGATCCTCGTTTGTGTAAATTGTAATGAACATAATTAAGACCCAGTGGGTCCCTTGTCCTTCACACTTCGTTCTATTCCCTTGTTAATTAGATAGACGGTACGAAAATGATTGAACTTTTTGATAGATCAACGTCAATTAGGGTCGCATGTGAAGGATTTTGCTCTCGATTTTTGACATAATTTACAAATTTAACATTAATTTTATAAACTAAAGTTTTGTATAATTAGGTTCGAATCAACCCGGTTAATCAATATAAATTAAATTAGATTTTTCTTTTTTCTTTTTTATAATTAAAAAACTAACTCTTAAAAGCTAAAATTCAATTTTTCAATTCATAAATTCATATAAATTAAAATTTATTAATTTTTTTTTTTTTTTTTTGTATGTATAATTTTGTTCCAACATCTTAATTTCATATTGCAGTTGTCTATATAATATGGTAATTGATAACTTTTATTTGCTAAAAGAGCGTCAAGCGCAATTAGTATAATTAATGTTATTTGTTTTCGTTTTTCACTTATATTATTATTTTTGGATATGAAAACATTTTATCTGAACCATTGACATCTGTCACAGGGTAAATCGCCGCTTCTAGTAAACATTCTAACTCCATTTTTTGCAGCGACTCTTATGATCGAGACAAGCTATTTAATACATTTGGTTTTTCTCCCCTCATCTCATTTTGAAAAGTAACTATTAAATCTGCAAGACTACACATGACCCACGTGTAAATCCTACAAATTAAATAGTTGAATTCAAAATGAATTGAAAGGAGAAGAATAAGAGAATAATAATAAAATAATAATAATAAAAAGCATTTTTTTTTCTTCTTATTATATGATTTGATCGTGAGCATTGGAGCGTTAGGTTTTAAATAATGCATAAATTTGATAGGGTATGAAATGGGGCATTAATTTTTTAGTATTGGATTGTTGGTGGTGATGTCCGACATTTGATAACACTTGGGGCAAGAGTTTTTGTGGTGGAAAATTGGGAAATCAAGCACTAAACAGAAATCAATAAGACTTGGAAATTTGTGTGACTTAGCAAGCAAGATAGGTAAAAGGTCAACCTCCACGCTCATATCACCATCATATTTGTATGAAAAAACAATATGCTTAAATAGACCTGGGGCTCATACACTCATTGGGATCCATAATTAATATACATAAACGCCAAAAAAGAGAAAGAGAAAGAGAAAGATGATGATATAAACATTGAATAGAACCCATTCTTGGAAATTAGCTTGCAAGGAAGAGGGTGTCTTGTGTCCAAGAACTTATATACACGTAGTTCTGCAGTCGACGTCTACAACGGCTTACTTTATTTCATAAGTCACTTTTTCTGAGACTCAAACCCTTGACATGGTGCTTGACCCTGATATGAAATAGTACAAACTTTTGATAGAATTCACCCATAAAAATTGGCTTGCAAAGGAAGGGTGACCAAGAATTTATATACACATGGTTAAAATTGAATACTTAAACCATGTACGACACTTAATATCATAACAAGTCATCGCTTGCTAGCTATTATGTTCTCAAATTTTTCATTACCGTTTGGAAAAAAACATACATGTTTGGGTAGCATTTTGTTTTTTGTTTTTTTTGTTTTAAAAAAAAACATGTTTAGGTGAGTTTTTTAAATTCAAATTCTCCTAAAGTTTTATCAAATTTTTTTTTTAAAAAAAAATTTTGTCTCGTATTCTCTAAATCATCAAAATACACCCAAATTAGCCCTTCCAGCGTTTCAAGATCCGATTATAAAAGTTATTAATTCTATTACAATTTTTTTTTTTTTTTTTTTTTTTGTTTCTGTGGTTGGTAGGGTCTGAATTCTCTCATCTTTAATAAAAAAAAAAGCACAAATAAAACTTAATAGCCACGGTAGTGGAAGGCATATATTATTTTTTAAAATCAACTCATCCCATTAACGACATAAATCAAAGGCATGTGCCCCTCTTTATAGTCTTATATGACCAAATTGCCTGAATCTCATCTACTCTCCAATGAATGCAGATAACACTCTCTGCCCTAAATAAGCGGCAACCTACAAAGTGGATCAACTCATTAATTTGCCACCATCAAAGTCAGTAGTGTTTGATTTATGATTAGACAAAATGAAACTTATTGAACAGAAGACTTTGAGGTCTCAATAATTTCAGGGTCAGAGTCTGCTCCCCTTGTCCTCATTTTGTCCCTCCAAAATTGATGTGCCTCTTAAAATTACCATTGAATTTTTGATATATCACTCTTGAATTTTGATCCAATGGTGATTTTAAGAGCCACATTAATTTTGGAAGGACAAAAGGAGGACAAGGGGATGATGTGTAGCATTACTTGCAAGAAAGGGGAAAGAAAATTCTCGATCTATCTTCAAATAAAATAAATAGTTTAAAGTTATTGTATCTAACCGTATACGTACGTTATGTCAATTATTAACAGAAGCGGGGCGGGATCCAGGGGTGTAGCTACTAAGGGCCTTGGGGGTTTGACCCTCCCAATTTTATTTTATTTTCAATTTCGCTCTCCCAAATCTCAAATGCTGGTTCCGCCCCTTGCGGGATCGGGAGTTTTTGAGTTATTGTCCACCGTAAACTGAGTTCACCTAACTTAGACGACTCATTAAATAATGCAAAATAAGAAAGAAAATAAAACACAAAATGGACAAAAAAAAGACATGGAGCATGGTTTATGATTGGAGGATGGGAAGTGGGGTTGGCCAATTTCATTTTCAGGCCAAGTCCGGCAACCACTTTTGTGATAGTGTTGCCTGTGTCTTGTGTTGTGTGTCGTTGAGAACCTCTTCCGGGACCAAACGGCCCTATTCGTCAATTACAATAATTCTGCATTCACATTATAATAAAAGACAACTTAATTGGAGTGTAGCACTAGTCACGTCCTTATTATAATATCATTACTATCTCTCCAAACAATACACATAGGGTCCCTCCAATATTACTTCCAAATTCTAATTTTGTAAGATTACATCTTCTTCTCATTGATTGACGTGGCCGTGTTCATCAGCTTTTGATTTTTCTTTTTTTATTTTATTTTAACAAAGGCTAATAGGCATTGCCATATTACCTGGTGGAATAAGAGTGAGATGTGAGTATAGTATGTAGCGTTTCTCGTTTTTGTAATGGTAGCTTGTTTGAGCTTCACTTATTTATGTGTGAGTAATACTATATACTATACTCTCATTCCATTGGGTTGATAGTAATCATCAGGCCTTTTTTTTTTTTTTTTTTTTTAACAATAACTGGTGGACACGATTATATTAATCATAGAAGTGGGATGAGGATATAGTATATTTCATTACTCTTTACGGATAATGGTTCGTTGAGTAATGCTAGAAATAAGACTTTTGTCCCCATTTTATCCTCTAATGGTGATATAGCTTTTAAACTTACAAGTGAATTTGGAGTAATTCTAAAAAGAAGAGTTTTGTCTCCCTCTTGTTCATTCCAAATCCAATAATAATTTTAAAAATCACACTATTTTTAGAGGGACAAGAATTTATAATGATCACTATTAAATTTTAATTTAATTATTATTTTAAAAGTCACGTTACTTTTGATGATAAAATGAATGACAAAAATCCTACTTTAAGCATTCCTCACATTTAAAACCCCACCCAAAAAAAGAGGCCGGGGGATGGGATCATGGGGGGCGCATAAATATCTCTCTCCTTAAACGCCCAGAGCAAAAATTGGGCGGGCTGTAGTGATTGTAGGAGTCACCTCTCCAAAAATTGTTTGGGCCACCAACATAAACAAGAGACTGGCCCAACCCCTAGATAGCAACAAATTGAAAATGGTCCAATCCCAGAAGGCCCAATTTAGTAAATCAATTTGAATCGATGGATCAAACTGATGAGTTCTCAAAATTCATGACCCAAGTTGTGAGTTCATAGATTTTTTTTTTTCTTTTTGGGAAACAGAAACGTGTAAAATAATATTTTAACTCACTCGAATTTCTCTCCTCTATGGGTTGACTCCAAGATTTCATTGATATTTCATAAAATAATGCCACACACTCATCTTCCATCTCACTGTTATGTAAAAAAATAATAATCATTTCATTGGTATAATGTGACAGTGTTCATTAATCCTGGGAACGGCCTTTAATAAAAAAAATAAAATAAAATTTAAAGGCTAATAGACATACGTCACATACCACATCAACACAGTGAGATAAAAGTTAAGTATTTAGGCTTCCTCTATTTCATATTATCAAGGTACTTCATTTGTTACATTTGTACTCTGGATCGAGACCCCCCTAAACAATATTTAGGGCATTACAAAATCTGCAATTCCCTAAATCCTGGCCGTTCAATTTTAATTGAATGGTCACAAGTATGTCACGAGTTGATGAATTTCAATTAAAATTAATTATTTTCATAAATTTATTTGTTGTATAATTTATGATGAAAAATTTCTAACCCATTAAATAAAACGGTTGTTACAAATTATTTATACCCCCCTAATTACCTCTTTTATTTTGTGATTTAACTCTCTATTATGTTGTGGTTTATTCCTCCATTTTGTTGATATTTAACTATAGCTGTAAATTACAAGCATCTGTGTGTTTATATAAGGGCTCTTTGTAATTTTTGAAGTAGCTTATGTGTATAAAATGAAAAGATATATATGGTATATCATATGGAGAGATTATTTTATTTTCGGGGCAAAGAAAAGTATTTTTTGGTGGAGTTTTTGCTCTATAGTATAGTGTAAACCTATGGAACTTACAATGTATATGGCTAGGTTACACCATAAAATGGGTGTGTTTGGTAACCAACTTTTTTTCTCCTCTTATTATTTTCACTTCTAAAAAAAAAAAAAAAATCAATTTCAAAACACTCTCACTTTTTATATCATACTAATAATTTTTTTTTATTAATTTTTAAATAAAAAAACTCACTACAAAATAGAAAATTTTCACTTTTCTATACAAATTCTTTCTACTTTATATCGCATCAATCACTTCTAACTACTAGTAATAAAGAAATTCACCTAACAATCTTTTCCAAAAACGAAAAAAAAAAAATGGAAAACCGTTTTTTTTTTGTTTGTTTTGTTTTATTTTAGATTTTTTATTTTATATAATTTTAATCATTTTATAATTTTATGGAGGACATTTTTGTCATCAAGGGGACCGACATTTTTTGGTGATAGTTTGATAAAGGTATGTGTATTTTTATTTTTATTTTTATTATTTTTTTTGGGTGAGGGGCAAAGTGTAATCAACCCTATTTTTGGATTGTAAAGAAGTAGAAAAAAGAAGAAGAAAATAGAAAAAATTACTGAATCACTCCTTGAGTTTTGAGCTTTTATCAAATTGCTCACTAAGTTTTTGTTTTTATTCTTTAGTTCATTGAGTTTAGAGATATGATCTTTTGCTATCTTAAGACACAATTCTTGACCACTTTGTCCATATGGCAAGGTAGTCCCCTAACTAGCTTTAGGGTCTTTTTTTTTTTTTAAAAAAAAGTTGCCATGTAGACAAAGATGGTCAGAAAATTGTGTCCTCGGATGGCAATGTATCATATCTCTTGAGTTTGTCCCGGTTATCAAATCAATCCTTCCGTACAAATTATGTTATTATTATTATTATTTTCTTAACAATTATACATTTTTTTTTAAAAGAAAGACCTAAAAGAAAAAGAAAAAATTTGGCTCACACCACCCTTTTGATTAGGGGTGGCTGACAGAAGGGTAGCGGTGAGCCACCTTTTTTTTTTTTTTTTTTTTTACCACTCTTGACTTTATTTATTTATTTTTTCGTTTAAAAAGTGTGTAATTATAATTTTATGTGATTCCGTAAAAAAGATTGGCAAAATCTGTATGACGAAGAATTTATTTGATAACAGAGACAAACTGAAGGATTTAAAAGATAAAAATAGAAATTCATTTCATGAAGGGATTTGATAAAATCCGAAACATAAGGAGTTGTCAGTAATTTATTTTCCCACCGCATAGGGTGTCCAGTGTCCTTGAAACTTGTAACTTGTGTATGAGTATCGAAAATGAAAAGAAGAGAAAAGAGAGAAATAAAATAATCTTTCTTTTAGAGGAGGACTACAATAATAAAATATAAAAAGGGATTAGAACAATAAAATATAATGACAAAATATATATGAAATAAAAATAAATATTTTTAAAAAAGCATCATAAAATAAAGGCCCCAATGTAAGCCAACTGGTATTGGACTAGTTATACATTTAGCCTATGAGATGTGTTATTCTTACATCACATTATTCTACATCAAGATACATTGAGTGTGAGACTCATATATATAGAATTCATATGCATGAATTCCACATCTTATATGTCTTGACATAGAATTAATGTAAGATAATATGATGTAGTATATCCCCCGGCCAATTATTATATCCCTCTTGGTCCAAACTGCGTGTTATGTTGACTTTGAACCAAAAAGAAAGTGAGCCCACTTCTCTACTTCAAGCAAAAGGTGACTCACCGACATGGCGGCATTCTCATCTTCATTGCAAAACCAACCATCATTACCCATTAAACACAAATGGTGTTAAAGAGCTCTAATTTTTTTATTTTTTATTTTCCTCCAAAATGCGTTTTTTAGGCTTTTTTTTTTTTTTTTTTTAGAATGAAAAAAAAAATTCAATATATATATATGTTAAAAAGATTTTTTTAAACTTATTAACGCAATTCCAAACGTAGCTTTAACTTGACAATGCTATTGGAAAATGGTTTCACAGCAAAATTCAATACTCATCTTTAATAGGTATGAAAGAGTCGCATGTAGATGTATGACTTTTTAGCTTTCACACAAAAAGTAAGAGTAGGATATGTTATGTTGACCAAAAGTAGAAAGACCAAAGTTGACTTGGGCAAAGGACAAAGAAAATTAGGGTTTAGCCGTATAGGTACCGTTTGTACAAAAGAAATGTAAGCCACTTGTCAACATCTCATAGACTTTAATTTGTACACTAGGGTATATATCCATCATAGCTTCATGCTTTTAAGGAAGGAAAACACAAATAAAAATAGAAAAAAAAAAAGATACAAAACTTTGGTAGTCTTGTTTGGGCTGATTGTAGATACAAATAATTTATTATGATTGTTAAATGCGATTATTGTCGGTTATCTGTATATTCCGCGCATATTAGATAATGAGCTTTTTGGACTTTTTTTGGGTCTCTATTAGGGCTTACTTTAAACGATTTTAAAAATAATATGGGTTGATTTTTAGTGTTTTGGGATTTTATTTATTACTTTTTTAAGCCTAATGTTTTGAAAATATATTGATTTCACCTTATTTTTAAAACAATGTAAATATAACGTGTACAAAATCCAAAATGATGTCATTTAGTATTAAACATCATAACAACATCGTTTTGATAGATTTATTAAATATATAATATATATTCTATATATATAAAGGGTATGCAGATGTGGTTATTAACTGCGAATAATTGCATCCGCATACTCAAAAATTGTAACCACATCAGCATTCACATGTGCAGATAGCGAATGCAGACAATTAATATCCGTCTGCATGTACATTCCTAAGGGTGGATCTGTTGAGTTGTTAGAATATTGAGTTAGAAATGTGTAACTGAATGTGGGTTAATGTATAAATATAAGCAGCCCAGTTCAAACATTCTCTTCTCATTCATTTTCCCCCGGAATGGATCCAAGTCAAGTGATAAAAAGGTACAGTAGATAGCAGACCAAATCAACCAACAATCAATTAAGAAGAAGAAGAAGAAGAACAACAAGAGAAGACGACGATTTCAGAATAAAGATCAGATATTAATTAGGTGGGTGCAACGTAAAGTAATCACATTTTGACATGATAAGACTTGAATTAGATACAATTACAGAATATCGACAAGATCTATCATAGATGGGTATACAGATTTGTTTTTGGGCCAATTTTATTTATTCATCTTGGGATGAATGATTGTAGTCACTAGTCAGACAGAGTGCATGAACTAGACCTTGAATTAATGATATTCAAATTAATTAATTAGATTCATGAAACAGAACTCAAGGAAAGAGAGAACTCAAGGACCCATCCGATCTTCTTTGTTTCATCCAAGTTATAGGCAAGTGTTAATGATCGAGGAATAAAATGAGTCCACTATTTAATTAAAATAAGAAATAAATGATGGAGATAAGGTTCGAATTCAAAACTATTGACTTCGATATCATGTTAAATACTCACTAATTATCTAAAAAGTTTAAACTTAAAGAAAATAGTGAGTTTAATTATTTAATTTATTTTCTAACAATCATATAATTTTGCTAGGGCTTTTCCGATTATTTGATTAGATAGTAGTAGAAATTCACCTCACTTTCAAAAATCATATATAAGAAATAAAGTGTACGTCTGTCGACTTTCGACCACATACTTTAACCAAATGGGCGGGGCGGATTCCTATAGAAGCATTCTCATAATCTCATATGATTTTTCATTCTCTCTTTCATTTAGATCAGGAGTAGAAAAGATCCTCCGAGTACCATTTTTTCCTCATTCAATTAGGAAGGGCTTTTGGTTATATATGAAAAGTCAGTAGGTCTCTTTTAATTTTCTATTATGTAAGGGCATGCACGTCCGCCTCAATAAAATTATTTTATTTTAGCTTCTACTTTTTAAAAGAACCTATTTTCACTATTTTATTTAATTTTATTTTTCCTTTCTTTATTCACTTTCACTTTTCTCAAAGAAAGAAGAGAGAATTATATATAGTAATATTTTTATATGCTAGCAAAAATCAAATAGCCATCTTTTAAAAATTTTGGCTAATTTTTAAAATAGAACTAGTCAAAATAATATTTGATCAAGTCAAAATTAAGAGAATGCTGTAACACCCAGGTGAGAGTAGTATTAAATTAAATCCTCGGGAAGAAGTTGGGAAGAAGTTGGATTCCTTCAGGGAATTTTTCGACCTGTCAAAATGCCACGCCAGCTTACAACCGAGAGGAAATTGCCACGAATTTCGGAGCCGAGACTCGAGGTTTATTTACCAGCTGTCAAGTAGTATTTCCATTGCAATGAATTAATTTAATAATAATAATATAATTAGGAATTCACAAAATTCTAACCTAAAAAGTAAAAACTCGTGGACGTGGACTGACCATAGAATTCGTAAACCTCAGGAAATTTCTTGGATGGAGATTAATTAGGGCTAAGTTAATTGGCGTCCAAGTCTCTGAGGGCGGCCTGTCCTTCTACTGATCTTTGAAAACTTTGAAACAAAAAGTCGGTGAGTTAGGGTTTGGTGCCAGCTGTAGTAGTATCAACTGCCCAACTGCTTCTCGCTAAAGCTGCATCTCAGGGCAACCATAAGACTCCAAAATTCCAAAAATAATGACACGTGGGCCGCTAAGATGCAATGATGGATTCCACTCCCTGTTCACATTGTGGTAAAGCCCGTACTGTACAAGCTCCGAGACATGATGAAGCTCACATCGCTAAAATGTCACAACAGGTTAGGCAAACAAACAACCCAGTTTAAGATAAATATTCACATGGTATGGAGCTATTTATGGAAATAAAAGAAAAAGAAGAAAGATTGCATTGCTATATTTATTTTATTATAAAAGAAAAGGTACACATAATTTCCTTAAATTACTATCTCATTTTGTCAATGTCTTCTTCAAACTATTAATTGTGTTAAGGAAAATGTTAAAAATACTACTAGTAAAAAAGAAATTCATCTAACAATCTTTTCCAAAAAAAAAAAAAAAAAAAAAAAGGAAAACCTTTTTTTTTTTTTTTTTTTTTTTTTTTTATATATTTTTTTTTTATATTTTAGTTTTTATTTATATAATTTTAAACATTTTCTAATTTTATGAAGGGCATTTTTGTCATTAAGGGTACAATGACATTTTTTTGATGATTTTGGGAGGATATCAATTGAGTGGTAGTTTGACGAAGGTATGTGTATTTTTTTTTTTTTTGGGTGAGGGGCAAAGTGTAATTAACCCTATTTTTGGATTGCAAAGAAGTAGAAAAAAGAAGAATAAAATAGGAAAAATTACTGAATCACTCGTTGAGTTTTGAGCTTTTATCAGATTGCTCCCTAAGTTTCTATTTTTATCTTTTAGCTCATTGAGTTTGGAGATATAATCTTTTGCCACCCCAAAATACAATTCTTGATCACTTTGCCCATGTGCCAAGGTGGTCACCTAGCTAGCTTTATGGTCTTTTTTCTAAAAAAAAATAAAAATTGCCACGTGGACAAAGATGATCAAGAATTGTGTCATAAGATATCAATATATCATACCTCTTGAGTTTGTCCCCGTTATCAAATCAATCATTCTGTACAAATTATGTTATTATTATTATTTTCTTAACAATTATACATTTTTTTTTCAAAAGAAAGATCTAAAAGAAAAAAAAAAAAAAAAAAACAGAAAAAAAGGAAAAATTTGGCTCACGCCACCCTTTTGATTAGAGGTGGCTAACAGAAGGGTAGCGGCGAGCCATGCAGCCTTATTTTTTTTTTTACCACCCTTGACTTTATTTATTTATTTTTCGTTTAAAAAGTGTGTAATTATAAGTTTATGTGGATTCCGTAAAAAAGATTGACAAAATATGTATGATGAATTTATTTGATAACAGAGACAAACTGAAGGATTTAAAAGATAAAAATAAAAATTCATGGAGCGATTTGATAAAATCTGAAACATATATAAAGAGTGATTCGGTCAATTTTATTTTTCCCACCGCATAGGGTGTCCTTGTAACTTGTTTATGAGTATTGAAAATGAAAAGAAGAGAATAGAGAGAAATAAGAAAACAGATCCGGCTTCCATGCTGTAATTATTAAACTATCGCATGAGTGCTGTAGTAGAAAACGGTATTATTTTTCACTTAAAAAAATTTGCAAAACTTTTAATAAATTTAAAAATTATAAAAATAATGATAATTAAAAATCAAAAATATTAAAACCAAAAAAGAAGAAGAAGGGGTGGCCAGCGTTGCCCAAGGGGGTGGCCGGCCACCCCATTATTGAACAAGGGGGTGGCCGATCTGGGGTGGACGAACCACCCCAGTCCGACCACCCCCAAAAGCCTAAAAAACAAAACAAAACAAAAGTTAGGGGTTTGGGGGGTGGCCGGACCACCCCCAAAAGGCCTTGGGGGTGGCTCGTCCACCCCCAGATCGGTCGTATGGGGTGGTCGAAACCACCCCTAGGCCCTAGGGGGTGGTCCGACCACCCCCAAAAGGCTTAAAAACCAAAAAAAAAAAAAAAACAAAGATTTGAGTTTTGGGGGTGGCTGAATCACCTCCAAAGGCCTTGGGAGTGGCTCATCCACCCCCAGATCGGCCGTAGGGGGTGGTCGAAACCACCCCCAGACCCTTGGGGGTGGTCCGGCCACCCCCCAAAACCCAAACCCTTTTTTGTTTTTTGGCCTTTTGGGGGTGGTTTCGACCATCCCATACGGTCGATTTGGGGGTGGTCCGGCCACCCCCCAAACCCCTAATTTTATTTTATTTTGGCCTTTTGGGGGTGGCCGGCCACCCCTTATTTTTTTTTGTTGGTTTTAATATTTTTGGTTTTTAATTATTATTATTTTTATAATTTTTAAATTTATTAAAAGTTTTGCAAATTTTTTTAATTGGAAAACGATACCGTTTTGTGAAAAACGGTACCATTTTCCACTACAGCACCTATGCTATAGTTTTAAACTACTGCTTCAGTCTGCTTGGAAGCGGGACAAGCAATAATCTTTCTTTCATGGGAGGGACTAGAATAATATATATATATATATATATATATATATGAAAATAAAAATGAAATATTTTATAAAGCAACATAAAAGAAAGGTCCCAATGTAAGCCAGCTGACATTTGGGTCTAGCTATACCTTTAGCCCATTACTGTCTCCCTCTTGGTCCAAACTACGTGTTATGTTGACTTTGAACTTTATACCAATTTGACCCAAAAGAAAGTGAGCCCACTTCTCTACTTCAAGCAAAAGGTGACTCACCGACATGGCGGCATTCTCATCTTCATTGCAAAACCAACCACCATTACCCATTACACACAAATGGTGTTAAAGAGCTCTAATTTTTTTTTTTTTTTTTTCCTCCAAAATGCGGTTTTAGGCTCTTTTTTTTAGAATGAAAAAAAAAAAATAATATATATATATATATATATATATATATATATATATATATATATATATATTTGTTAAAAAGATTTTTTTAACTTATTAACGCAATTCCAAACGTAGCTTTAACTTGACAAAGCTCTTGGAAAATGGCTTCACATCAAAATTCAATACTCACCTTTAATAGGTATGAAAGAGTCACATGTAGATGTATGACTTTTTAGCTTTCACACAAAAAGTAAGAGTAGGATATGTTATGTTGACTACAACTAGAAAGACCAAAGTTGACTTGGGCAAAGGACAGAGTTATGTAGGGTTCAGCCGTATCGGTACCGTTTGTACAATGAGCAGTGATCTTTACATAATATGTGCATAACTTTAGATACATAGAGTGAGACTCGTATGGTGCGACTTATTTCATAGGTCTCATCCATGTGTCTATTCATTTCTCTTGTATAATAGAAATGTAAGTCACTTGTCAACGTCTCATAGACTTTAAATTTGTATACTACGGTATATCTCCATCATAGCTTCATGCTTTTAAGGAAAATTCAGAAAAAAAAAAATACAAAACTTTGGTCTTCTTGTTTGGGTTAATTGTAGGGGTGGATGTGCATATGTGAGTATTTGCAATATTCGCAATCGTATCTGCACGGTTATTGTAGTTGTTGAATGCGGTTATTATCCGCTATTCGCATATTTCGTATATTAGATAATGAGCTTTTTGGGCCTCCTTTGGGTCTCTATTAAGGTCTATTTTAAATGATTTTAAAAATAATATGGGTCAATTTTTAGTTTTTTGGGGTTTTATTTATTTATATTTATTATTATTTTTTTAAGCCTGATGTTTTGAAAATATATTAATTTCACATTACTTTTAAAACAATGTCATTTAGTATTAAACATTAAAACAACATCGTTTTGATGGATTTATTAAATATAATATATATATATTATATATAAAGGGTATGCGAATGTGATTATTAACTGCGAATAATTGCATCTGTCATTTGCATACCTTAAAACTGTAACTACATCAGCATCCACATATGCAGATATAACAAATGCAGGCAGGTAATATCCGCCTGCATGTACACTTCTAACTGATTGTGTACGTGAGGGATGTAATAGCAATTCATGGCCAAAGGGTTGATCTGTTGAGTTGTTAGAATGAGTTAGAAATGTGTAACTAAATGTGGGTTAATGTATCAATATAATTAATTAAGCAGCCCAGTTCAAACATGCATTCTCATCTCATTCATTTTCCCCCGGAATGGATCCAAGTCAAGTGATAAAAAGGCGCAGTAGATAGCAGGCCAAATAAACCAACAATCAATTAAGAAGAAGAAGAAGAAGACGACGATTTCAGAATAAAGCTAGATCAGATATTAATTAGGTGGGTGCAACGTAAAGTAATCACATTTTGACATGATAAGACGTGAATTAGATACAACAGATCGATAAGATCTATCATAGATGGGTCTACAGATTTGTTTTTTGGGCAAATTTTATTTATTCATTTGGGGATGAATATTAATTATGACTGTAGTCAGACAGAGTGCATGAATTAACAAGATCGATCTTAATTGAATGATCGATGTTATTCAAATTAAATTCATGATTTTTGATTGTTTGTTAATGGTAGTTTGCCAAAGACCCCACCAGAACAACTAAAACAGAAGGAAAGAGAGAACTCAAGGACCCCTCCGATCTTCCTATTTAATTTCATCCAAGTGATAGGCTTAGTGTACGTTAACGAGGAATACAGTCGATCGTCAACTATTTAATTGAAATAGGAAGTAAAAAACGGAGATAAGGTTTGAATTTAGGACCATTGACTTCGATATCATGTTAAATATTCACAATTTATTTCAAAAGTTTAAACTTATAGAAAATGATGAGTTTAATTATTTAATTTATATTCTAACAATCATATAATTTTACTGGGGCTTTTCCGATTATTTGATTAGATAGTAGTAGAAATTAACATCACTTTCAAAAATCATATATAAGAAATAAAGGGTCTCGACGTGCCAACTTTCGTCCACATGCTTTAACTAAGTGGGTCGCTTCCCATCTTATTTTTGAAAGCATTTTCATATGATTTCTCATTCTCTCTTTCATTTAAATCGGAGTTAAAAAAATCCTCCCACGTAGCAATTTTTTCCCCATTCAATTAAGAAAAATAAAGTGTCCAGAACTTCTGGTTATATATGCAGGGAAGCAAGCAATTCGAAAAGTCAACACGTCTCTTTTAATTTTCTATAATGTAAGGGTATTCACTACTGCCTCAATAAAATTGTTCTATTTTAGCTCATACTTTTTCAAAATCCATATTTTTACTTTTTTATTTAAATTTTTTTCCTTTCTTTATTCACTTTTACTATTCTAAAAAAAGAAGATAGAATTATATATAGTAATATTTTTATATGCTAGCCAAAATCAAATAGCCATCTTTTAAAATTTGGGTTAAGTATTCCTATGGTACATGAGTTTTCGTAACTTTATTTTTTAGTCTTTGAGTTTCAATTTGCATTACAGATGATGCCTCAATTTTAGGAAAAGACTGAATTGGTACTTCAGTTAAGTTTTCCGTCAAAAAACTAACGGCTCACCACGTGTCAATCTTAACGGTTGACACATGACACTATATAAAAAAATTAAAAATTAAAAATATTTAAAAATTAAAATTAAAAATTAAAAAAAATAGAAAAAATAAAA
Source organism: Alnus rubra (assembly GCA_028654335.1). Classification (NCBI taxonomy): domain Eukaryota; kingdom Viridiplantae; phylum Streptophyta; class Magnoliopsida; order Fagales; family Betulaceae; genus Alnus; species Alnus rubra. Next base: position 1,963,641 of record JAJPGS010000041.1, on the reverse strand, counting down.
ATACAGGGGGGTGGTTGAGCCACCCACCTTGGCCACCATGGGGGTGGCCGGCCACCACCCCCATTTTGGCCAAAGGTGAGCCACCCTTTTGGCCGGTCTGGGGTGGCCGAACCACCCCCCAAAGCCACCCCTTGACTAAAAAAAATAAAGATCGGTTTTGGCCCTTGGGGATGGCCGGACCACCCCCAAGGGCCACTAGGGTGGTTCGGCCTCCCCCAAGGGCAAAACCGATCTTCCCATTTTTATTTTTATTTTTGTGTTTTTTTTTTCTTCTGTCCAGCAGGGGGTGGTTCGGCCACCCCAGACCGGCCAGCCACCCCCTTTTTTTAAAAAAAAAATTCATTTTTTTTTTAATTTTTTAATTTTTTTTATATAGTGCCACATGTCGACCTCTGAGGTTGATACGTAGCGGACTGTTAATTTTTGGACGAAAAATTTAACCGATATACTAATTCGATCTTTTCTTAAAATTGAGGTATCTGTAATGCAATTTGAAATTCAATGACTAAAAAATAAAATTGTGAAAACTCAAAAACTAAAAATGTGTTTAACCTTTAAAATTTTTGCTAATTTTGAAAATAGAACTAGTCAAAATAATATTTGATCAAGTCAAAATAATATTTAGTTTGATCAAGTCAAAATTAAGAGAATGCTATAAGATGCGAAGTTGGATTCCTTGAGGGAATTTTTCGACCTGTCAAAAGATGTCTCAAGTTTGCCATGCCAGCTTACAACTCAGAGGAAATTGCCACGAATTTGGTAGCCGAGACTCGAGAGTTAATTATTTGCCAGCTGTCAATTAATTAAGTAGGATTGCCATTGCGATGACTTAATTTAATAATAATATCAAGGAATTCACAAAATTCTAACCTAAAAACTCGTGGACGTTGACTGAACATAGAATTCGTAAAACCTCAGGAAATTTCTTGGATGGAGATTAGGGCAAAAGTTGCACTTGTACCTGGCCTACTCATTCCCCCGTGTACGTTTCTTGGCCTTATCTTCAATACGTATAGAGAGCCAAATTAGACACCCATAAATTTTAGCCGTGCAAGAGAAATAAAGAAGAAAGAATCATCTAAAATAAACGAATAATTTCCTGCCCTCCAATGTCATAATTATCATCACCGGACCGAATTTGTGTTGGTTATTCTCTTTTCTCTAATTTGTATATTGAATTTTCTTTAATTAGTCCCTACATTGAATTTCGACGGTATATATTCAGCTTCAACTTCTTCTCAGTAGTTGCTGGTTCTCACTTTCAAGTTGGATTTTAGATATATTCGTCTTAATCTGCACTCCCTTTGTTTCTGTAACTGCTTTGTGCGACCTATGGAGAGAACCGAGTAACTTATTTCACCTATTTCTTGCATTTTATAATTATTTTCGCATTGTCTTAATTTGTTTTTGATTTGTTGTACGTTGAGGAGCTCACTCCATTTTCATTTTTAAGGTCACACACTCATATTTTTTTTTTTTTGGATTAAGAGTGAGAAAAATCCTCAAGGTAACATTTTTCTTATTCAAATAAAAAAAGAAAAAAGAAAAAAACACTTGCAAAAGGGAACTGCTTTAATTTTCTTCGCAATCCAAATATAAATAGTTCAATACATAAACATGCATATATATACAAAGCTTAGAGGCTAATTCTACTCTTCCATACATTCTCTCTTTTTCATTTTTCTAACCTAGTAAATAAATACACTTCTCATCTACCAAGAAAAAATAAAAATAATGTTATTTAGTAGACGGTAATACGATCGTCAATTGAAATAACAAAACAGTAAAAATTAGTCTTTAAATCAACAACTTACAAAAAAACAATTAAGGACATTTTCACTGTGAAGTCATCCAACCGTACAACAGTCGTATAATTACAATATAAATAAATAGCATTTTTTTTTTAAAAAAAAAAAAACTCAAATAATGATCTCCCTCTCTCTCATGGTCCTAGAATGCATGAGGGTCTCCTCCATCCTCTTACTCCTTGGACGAAGCAACTTGGACCAAAACCCACCTTTCTTCTTCTTCTTATCATCATCATCATCTCCAATATTTTTCGTTCTTGGAAAGAAAGCAACCGACCTGCTCTTGGTGAGAACGTTCTTGCCGTTGAACAAAAACGATATCGAAGCCTTTCCCTCCTTGACAAAGCGATAAGGACGCAATGGGGACGAGCAAGAAGAAGCGGAAGAAGAAGAGTAATAGGACGACAAAGAAGAAGCAGAAGAAGAAGGGCAAGAAGAACCGACCGTGGCAGAAGAGGCGGCGGTTCTTCGCGAGGACAGTTGAGAGAGCTTTTCCGTCAGACAAAGCGAGCAGACGCCCGGTGACTGCCGGTGTTTTGGATGCTTCTTGCACTTCAAATCTGGCTTTGATTTTCTTTGGTTCGCCATTTGACGATCATTGTGTCGCTGGGTGGGCGAGTCGGCTGGTGTATATAAAGGCGTGAATATATGGGAGGTGCGTTTCCTCGAGCGTTCATGGGAGCTTCTTGGGTTGTTCTTAAAAACTGCTTTTTTTGACGGGTGGCGAGTTTGAAAAGTTTGCTGGAGGAATAAATGTACGGCTGTGATGGAGGGACGGGTGTTGTGGGCTCCACCTTCGATTGAGTCGGTGAATGGCATGCTTCGCAACGAGGTCAAGTGAGGAAAAGGCCCAAGCTTTCTGTGGGGGCGGCGTAGAAAATCTGGGAAAGTCGGACTATAAAAGTATAAAACTAAACGCGCCGTTTCGTGTAGGGAAAGTATCAAAACCCTACTGAAATTACTTTTATTCTCTGCTTTGAATATCCTTATCTTTATCTTTTCTCCCTGTAATTAGGGCGAAATTTCCTTAATATTTAATGTCTATTAACAAATATATATATATATATATATATCCACCTCGTGGTCAGGTTCAATGAGTAAATTGATCAACATTTCTAATCTATAACCAATCACTTTACTTGCTCCCAAAAAAAAAAAAAAAAAATCACTTTACATTACATCATGAATTAATATTTTCTCCCACGTTATCATCTTATTTACGGCAAATTATTTTTATTATTAATAAATAATTGATGGAATGAAAGAATGCGTAAAAGCATTTAATTTTATGGTCTTTTTTATGAGTTCTTAACTTCTTCACACCCACTAATTCACACTAACTGACGTATTGTTTTTAAATTGGCAAAATTAAATACGCAAAATCAACCTATATGAAATATGTGTAACCATTAATAGGTGAGAATATATTAGATTGGAGGAATATATATATATATAGTCTATATGTTAACTTTTACACTTCAACATGACCATAAATGGATTAAGTATTACAAATTAATTAATCTTTGTATTTTTCGTTAAATAATACAATCACGATCATCTGCTAACTACGTATACAATCACTTGCCTGAGTGCATCTATGATTTTTATTAGGGTACAAATGATTTAAAAAATTATATCTTATTTATAACAGAAAATGAGATGTTTTAAGGATGGGAGAGAATTATCTTCCAAAAACCCAAAAAATATATAATGGACAAATAAATAAATAAATAACGTACATAAGCCAAAAATAATATTTTATGCCTTCCTGACGTATATATATATATATATATAAGCTTCATTTATATTTGTGAGTGTTTCATATCTGATTTATTTCTTATAAATAAATTGATCATTACCATCAATAGGGTCTTAATATAGTGAATAGAAGTAATATATGATAACAATTAAACCTCGAAAAACATCATTTAACCCTTTTGAACTTTCATCATTTTTATAATATCTTTTCAAAGTTTAAAAATTCTCAATTTAATTTATCGAACTCTCAATTTTTTTGCAATCTCACCCCACCCGTTAGGATTTGAGATTAAATCAAACAATTAAAGGATAAAATGACTTTTATACCTTGTAAACTTTATAAAATTACCCTTAAATTACTTTTTTTTTTTAAAAAAATAAAAAATGGTGTTTTGAGAATTTTCACCCGTTCGTTAGGGTTAACGAAAAATCTTAACGGATGGATGAGATTGTGAATTTTTTAAAATTCGATACACGAAATTGAGAATTTTTTAATTTTGAAAAAGATAAAGCAAAAATGATGAAAGTTGAAGTGGAATTTCCCCTTAAACTTTTAAAACAAGCTATTTCATGGAAGCTTCACAGAGGCTCTAAATTATAATTGTTCAGCTGCCACTGAAATCTTATCCAGTTTTCCTCTTCCACTACATCAATTCCCAGTGGAAACGCCAAACCTTTGAATGATAAAAAAAAAAAAAAAAAAAAAAGGAGAAAGAGGGCCAAGAATCAACATTATTAGCGTATTTGAATTGTTTAGTAGCTGTCGAACTGCAAGATGTCAAAGGCAAGAGGCAACAGTGGTCGAAACGACCACGATTTTGGTCTACTTGACTGGATCGGAGCGCTGATTTTATTATTAGAACGTGTAAAACCAGGTCCGCAGGTAACTGCCAGGAAAGCCCCTGTGATAAGAACCAAATTAAGGAAACGTAAAAAAGAAATTCAATGTTTTTCATTGCATTCTTGACATATACGAAATGCTTAATTATTCTCACACTAGCTTAATTAATTAAGACAAAAAAATTAAAAAATAAAAATAATTCTTGTAAATTAAGAAACTTGACGAGAGTGCATGTATGATCAATCAATCCCTATGCATTGGTGCAAAATCTTCAAACTCCGAAATTACAGTAGTTCTTAAGGCGCGTTACTATGACGCTTTTCTTAAGAGGTAAACGATTACTTTACTTCAATAGTTAGATCTAACTTGATTTAGTCTTATAGTTGATATTACTAATGGTCGAGTAAATTCAACCGTTGGATCGTACTTATTAGCATTTTATGATCTAGATCATGTAATTAATCACAACCATCCATAATTTTGGGTCATGATCTGATCATTTGTAGCTCCAATGCTTTATGCTAAGTACCAAGTATGCCAACACACATGCGCGCGCATGTGCGCGTTTAATTAAGCATTGCTCTAAAGCAATAGTTTGGTGTTAGTTGCCTAATATAAATGCATTCCTCTTCTTCTCAATTTTTGTATGAGACTCTTTTCTTTTAAAACTTATTAATACCTTCCATAAGAAAAATTCTCAAGATAAAACTTTACATATATACTCATAGGCGTCTTGTGGACTTGAACCTTCACTTAACAATAACATGTCAAGTCTAATCAGAATGGCATGGTAGACAAGCTTTGAACCAACGATCCTATTTGACCAGCCAGACATATCTCATACACATGTTTTCCTCTCTTTAGGTAGTTGTAAAAGCTGTCATGTGAGTTTCATTGTTATTTTTGGACTTGTTTCTCAGTTGTACGTGCTCCTTGGAGAATTGAAGTGATTTGTTTTGTTAAAATTTTGGGGTGATTTCTGGGTGTTTAAGAGGCCATTCGACTGTGGGTGTGTGGTGTTTTTTTGGGCATTTGTCTTGGTGTGTGGTGTGTATTTTTTGTGGGAAAGTTAAACTTTCATTAATCATTCAGAAAAGGTACAAATTACCACCAAACTGGTGTATACAGAACAACACCGTTAAGGTGTGTACCCCAAACTGAGCCAAGCTGAGACCAATACAGCAACAAACAAGAAAAACACTCAAAACAAATCAACAACCAGAAGAAGAACGCCTCCTAGAAGACACCCCACCAAAATCCACTAGACGCCATCGAACAATGGCAAAAGGAACAGAGCTCGGCCCTCACGCGCGCCTCAGAATGACAATAAAACCTGGCACATGAGGGCTACGTGCCGAACACTAACCATCTTTCCAGCCATAGAAAACGGTAGCAAGACCAGAAGACCCCGGCGACATAAGCTGAGGGGCGCGTGACGATCAGAGGACAGCGGATTAACACAGATTTGGCCTCGCAGCATGCTTAAAACATTGAGGAACGGCCAACGCTGCCACCGACGCCACTAGAAGAACACCACTCCTCCTCCTGCACCGCACTAGGTGTTTTCTTGTCATAAAACAACGAAAAAAAAACAAAACCAAAACCTTCATAGTCCAAAAGGACTAGAAGGGCACTACCACCACAGATCTAAACCGAGGGACAAAAACCACCACACAACCCTAATGGTTGGGGGACTTCTAGCCTCCACTGGAAAACCAGGGAAGAAACAAAACCCCCTTAGCCCAACAAGGCTAAGAGGAAGAAAACAGCACTCGGGGGGAAGGCATGAAGCCTCCCCCCGAAAAGAAAGGCTACAGATGAAGAGAGACTTTTTAAGAGAGAGAGGCTCTGATTTTTTAGAGAGAGACGTACTAGAAGCAAGTTCAATGACGGTTATTACCTAAGTGTGTGGTGTGTATTGATTAGAAATTTTGTAGTGGTACTTTTTTAGTATGGATGGTTGGGTGATGAGCCAAGACTATGATTATTTCATTTTATTATTATTTTTTTCCTGCAGATTAAAGGAAGAAGGTGTTGACTGGATGGGCTGAATGAGGTGATTTTTGGTTGGCTTGGGTGTTGTTAATTTAAGGAATTTGGGTTTTGGTTAGTTTTATCTATCATGGTCGATTGTAATTGTTTTAGATAATCATCATTTGATCAATCACATGTCCAATGGTAATTTTAAAAGCGATCTCATTATTTGATGGACACTTATATGACATGTAGAATTACTCCGTGTCATATAAATGTTCATAAAGTGTCTATCAAATAATGAGGTCGCTTTTAAAATCATCATTTACACATACTCAATAGTGATCTTAAAAGCCACCTCAATATTTGATGGATACTTGATGGACTTTATATGACATGTAGAATTACTCTAATTTTTTGTGATTTCTTTGGAAAAAGGACTGGAGGGGATGGAGGTGTAATTCAATTTCTTGTTGTGTGAATTTTGTTTATTGTCGAATAAGAGTGAAAATTTTGGAGTTTGGTGGTATGGTATTTTTTTTTGTTGGAAGTAATTGGTGTATGATGTTTGGATTGAATGTGGGTTGTCATAGTCGACAATGAGTCAATTGGGTTCAAAGTTTGGTGTTAGAGACAATGGTGTTGTGTATTTTTGTAGGCTTGGCAATTCGGGCGGCGGGTCGGGTTCGTGTCGACCTGACTGACCCAATTACACAATCAGGCCAAACACGAACCCAACCCGATTATTGATCTGGTTGAATCCTTAAACCCGAACACGACCCGATTGCTAACCGAGTTACCCGAACAAGACCCGGGTAACTCGTCCGAAGAAGAAGCTCTAAAGAAGAAGAACTTTGATTCTCATAAGTATCAAATCAAACAAGAAGAATTTACATCACAAATCAAATGTCCAAACAACCCAAAAACTAAAAGATGATTTAGGATAAGCATTTCATTGTTCTCTCTCAGTGCCCAGCGGATCGATGTAGTCTTCAAAGTTCAAACCCTCCAATTAAACCCACAAAACAAGAAAACTAAAAATAAAACCAAAAATAAATATCGATCTCGTACTCGATGGTTATGAATCTTATGAACTCAGAGATGCACTCTTGCACGGTCTTCTTGGCGTCCTTCGCACCAAACCCTCCAATTAAACCCACAAAGCTGAAGAAGAAGAACTGAAGAAGCTTCGTCTTCGTCTGAAGAAGACGAGCGTGAACTATGAAGCCCATCGCGATCGCATCCAAGCCATGGCCGTGAACTGGGGAACTGAAGCGTGAAGGCTGAAGCTGGTGAGGCGTCGTGGGTCGTGGCTGCCACTGCCGGCTGTGTGAACAGTGAACGAATGAAGTTGTGATTCTATGAAGGCAGAAATGAGGAAAAGGGAAAGGGCCAAAACTCAGAACTTGTGCAGCTAGGGTTCTCACTTCTCTGTTCACATTTCACTTTCTTTTCTTTTATTTATTTATTAATAAAGTAACCGTGTCATAATCGTGTTCGCGGGTCAACCCGCCAAACACGATTATAAACGGGTCATAATTGGGTTGACCCGAACCCGATCATGTTAAATCCAAACTCGGTTTTTTCGTGTGGTGTTTGTGCCAAGTTCGCAAGTAGTGTCAAAAATTGTCAAGCCTATATTTTTGGTTGTTTTGGAGTTGCCCAAATATGCGATGTGTAGTTTGTTTTGAATTATGTGTAAAAAATTACATAAGTGTCCCTTATATCATATTTAATTTGTTGTAACGGTTACGGCTTTTAATTACGGTAACGTAATTATAATAAATGTATTCAGTATGATTTAAACGGTTTTTTATATTTCACATTATGGTTCATGAAAATAACGGTTTTTACATTAATTATTCTAATTTATTTTCCTTGATGGAAGTAAAATAATCAGCTACTAATAAATGACGAGGGTCCATGGCTTGCCTATATAAGGAGCCCTATGCATCTATCTTTTGGCACATTCATAGGCACAGGCCAGAAGATCCCTCAGATAATATTATTTTGTTCTTCAAATGTTCGTATAAATGCTTGAGCAAAGATTGCAAGAGATAAGCCTAGATCTTGTTTTTTTATTTTCGCTGCGCATGTTAGATTGAACATGATTAAGTTTATATGTTTAAACATTATGATGATTGATCCTTGTGGTGGCCAAATAGTTAAACATGAAGAGTTGGTGGTAAAATTGTGTTGATGTAATTTTTGGAGGTTGGAACCCATGGCCATGTTCTCCTCCCAAATAATAAGAGCATTAACAGCAAATACTCAACAATTTTTTTTTATAAATTTAGAGAATAAAACTACTTTTTGCTTCCCTATCTAAAAACACTCTACAATAACTTTTCTTAATTGTTCCTAAACTATTAAAATAATTTTTTTTTTTACTTTCATTTTATTATTATAAGGAGAAGAGAGGTGAGAGGTGAGAGGAGAGAAAATCGAGTTTATAATTATAATAATCATTGGGAATGCTACATTGGGAAGCACTGTAGAATTTCCAATGCTTAGGGAACCTGTAGGAAATCTGCTGCAAGTGATTTTTTGTGATTTTTTTTTTTGACATTTTTTTTTTATATTTAGGAGAGGGAACTACCTATAAGGTATTTATTACTAGTGCTCTAACGAGATCTTCATAACAAGATCATAAATAATGCAACAATCGTATGGTTGCAAATACCTTCTTTACAACAACCAAATCATTACCATGCAACCTCAAAATCAGCATATAACATATAAAAAAAGAAAAGACAAGAAAATAAGAGAAAAGAAAGAAGAAGATTAGCTCTAAATAGAAGACTGATGCAATTATTAAATTGTTCTTGAGATTTTAAAAGAATCAAAACTAGTATTTATTTTCTTTTTTCTTTTTTTTAAAAAAATAAAACTAAATAGAAAACAGATGTAACTATTGAGTTGTTCCTGAGATAAAGAATCAAAATTAGTATTTTTTTTTACTTTTTTTTTTTTAAATATATATATATATAATTGACAAGAAAATACCAACAACTGAGTACAAATATGGAGGCCCATATATGTCAAAGGTCTGGAGCAACAATCACCAACCAAATGAAGTTCCATTAGGGAATATTATGATTTAAAAGATGACCAACAAGATAAAGAATTGATTTAGCTTAAGGTGTTCACCGTTTTTTTTTTGTTTTTTGTTTTTATTTTTTATCTCAAAGCTTTGTTTAAATGATCTAATTAATAAATTAAAACTTCTTTTTTTGCAAAATAATTTGAAATCTTTCTATCATTTTGGTGGTTTAAAAAAAGAAAAAAGAAAAAAAATAGGTTTTTTTGCGGAACAATCGATTGACCAAAGACCAATCGATCGATGAACCCATAATGCAATAAGTTAGGTTTTCGAAACGACAAACCCACTTTCAAAATATAAAACTTATTTCAGTGTGGCGGTTCTCACAATCATTGGTCGCTCGCAATAACAAACGCGATGCGGTGAAGATATAGCCCCACTCTGCGTAGACTTGGAGGTTGCATCTTGATTTGAGGGATCCATGATCCATCATTCTCCTTAAAGCAAATAAACCCTAAAACATGTCACATTTTTTGCTTTTCTTTTCTTTTCTTTCTATCTTTCTTTTTTTTTTTTTTCTTTTTTTTCCCTCTAATTGAATAAAGAAAGGGTTATAGGGGAGGATCCTTCCCACTCTTGATCAGAAAATGAATAGATGATCTAAAAATGAAAATTGAGTGAGCTCTCCAACAATAGACCCAACACTAACTAAAATAGTGCAAAAGAAATAACAAGTAGGAAATGGGTCAAACAAGTGACACAGTCCTCTCAAGGGGCCACATGAGGTGGTGATAAGTCTTGAATTATTCGATTCAAGACCCCTTAATTTGCATTTGTTAGACCTAGTTCTTGTTGTATATATAACGTGTTGTTGTAGTTTTTGTGTTTTGTCTTATTTTCAGGTCTTAATTGAAATCTAGTTCAAAACACCTGAATTAGACCTGAAAATACATCAAGGGCGATTTGGTCATTTCCAGAGTTTAAAGTTGCTCCTGTCAAGTGAAGAATCGGCTAAGGCAAATCGATCGATCGATCAAATCATCAGTCGAAGAAGAATGCGATCGAGCGAAATGCGATCGATCGACTTTATAATCGATCGATCGAATTTGGATATTTTCGGAATAATCTGAAACAATGTTGACATATCACTTTTCCTTGATATTTAAATATCTTAGATATTTTCTAGATATTTCTAGATATTTTTAGATATTTGTTAGATATTTTCTAGATATTTTCAGATATTTTCAAAATATCTTAGATATTTCCAAATATCTCTTATCTTATCTCTTCTTTAGATATTATTTTGTAAATCTCTTCCTCTATAAATAGAGAGCAACATGAGAGGTAGAAGTATGAATCTTTTGGGAGCTTCGATTGTCTCAGGTGTATCTTAGTTAATTTTAATGCTTTTCATTTCCTTTTGTAATCCGAATTCTCTTTGATTAATATAGTGTTCTTAGTTTATTTAAATCTTGTTTTCTTTACTGTTTTCCTTTTAATTTCATACTTAAATTAGTTTACTTCATGTCTAACTAATTTAGTTCTTAGGGTTTGATCAAAATCCAATTCAAAAACCATGAAGTGTTCTTGAGGTTCTTAGGATTTTCTTTAGATGTTTGATGATTGTTAAGGGCTAGAGGATCTCAAAACCCATGCTAAAAGGTTTTGTTTTCAAGATTCCAATCTAATTATTCATGAAAAAGAGTTAAGCTTGTCTATGAGTTTTCTTAGATTTCTTGAGTAAAACCAACGTTCTTGGAAACAAGAACGATGTCTTTTGCAATGATGCTATTTGACATGATGTGTGATTTCTCATTAGAGTCACCTTATAGGGTATGCTAGGGAACACCAATCATTTCACACATTTGGTAGTCTAAAATGTTTTTCAATTGTAGTTTAAACTTTATGTGAAATGGTTTGGTGTGAAACTAGATATTTTATCATTGTGGCTTAATTAGGGTTTTCATGTATTGTGTATATTTATTAGGATGTGTTGTAGAGTAGTAAACTAGGGAGCATTAATCACTCCACACCTTTCGTAGTGTAAACGTTTTTCAATTATAGACTAATCTTTACGTGGAGTAGATTAATGTAAAACTAGGTGCTTGATAACTACGTCTTAACGAAAGTGTTTTCACGTTGAGGTCGTCGTAATGGTTGACGCCCATTACGCGCTCATATCATGCATGTTAGGAAGAACCATATAGACTTTAAGCATTTCATTGGTTGAGGATTGGATAAAGATCAACACCCTAAGTTTCTTTTAAGTTTGTTTTCAATTTCCGCTTTCCTTCACCTTATTGTTGTAGCTTCAATTCTACAACCCTTTACTTTTATTTTTATCTTTAAGTTAAGTTAGATACGCTCTTTAATATTCCATTACGCAAAACAACCAATAATCTCTGTGGTTCGATCACCCTTACTATAGTACAGTCGATACGTACTATTGCGAGTGGTAAACTTATAAATTTAAAATCCATGTAGCCGCTTGGCGCGCTACCAATTTTTGGCGCCGTTGCCGGGGAATAACGGTTGTTTATGGGATATTTAGGATTGTATTTAGTTTGATTTAGTACATACTATAAATTCTGTTTATAAGCTGTTTTCCTTACTGCCTACTTTCTGTTTTTGCTGTTTTTAGTGCATAATTCGGTTTTGTCTGTTTTCTGCAGAATTATGTTTCTGCAGAAAAATCGATCGATCGACTTTCTGTGACCTAAATTTTCGATCGATCGACTTCTATTTTGAGCAGCACTGCTTTTCTGTTGTCTCTAGACCGAATCTACATTTAATTTCTTACTGTCCTGTCCATATTTAGACTTTAAATTTGTTTTAGATTTATTTCCTGCATTTTTCTTTTCTGCAGAGAATCGATCGATCGACATTTAGATCGATCGATTTAATATTGGATCGATCGAATTTTCCTGCATCAGCACTTCAGCTACTGCTGCACTGCCTCCCTGCAGAACCAGTTAGTTTTCTTCCTTTTTCATTTCATTTCTTTTATGTACCTTGTATATATAGATTAAATTTTGTTGGTGCATGTTTGGTCTTCGTTCATTATCATTGCCTATTTTTCCATACGACCCAAACTTAGAGCGGATTTTTAGACGAAGTAGATCCAAACGGAACTCACGTCTAAGAGCCCATTCTAATTCACCAATGGCTGAAGAACCAAAGCCTGTGCTGTTGAGGGACCATTATGTTCCCTCAACATACACACCTACTTCAAGCCTTCATTTGCCGGACATTACGGCAGCTCATTTTGAAATTAAGTCCGGATTCATTCAAATGCTTCCATTATTTTACGGACTTAATACTGAGGATCCTTATAAGCATTTAGATAAATTCATAGAAATCTGCTCCACCATTAGGTTGCAGAATTTTACAGAGGATGCTTTAAGGATGCGTTTGTTTCCGTTCTCCTTAAAAGAAAAAGCTAAGTAATGGTTGACTTCCTTAGAGACCAATTCTATTACTTCTTGGGCTCAGATGCAACACGAGTTCCTTAAGAAGTACTTTACCATAGGGAAGACCAACCAAATACGAAAAGTCATAACTGGTTTTTCGCAGATAGAGGGAGAACCATTTCATGAAACTTGGGAGAGGATGAAGGACCTTTTACGAAAGTGTCCACATCATGCTGTTCCCAAGTGGCAGCTTGTACAGTGCTTCTATGATGGCTTGACTGAGCCACATAGACAGATGGTAGATGCCTCATGTGGGGGTACTTTCATGTTGAAGAGTGAGGATGATGCATGGACACTTCTTGAAAATTTATCAGAAAACTCTTTACACCATTCATCATCCGGTCGTAGGACAAACACTAGGAGCCAAACTCTTTATGAGGTATCCCAACCTTTGGACTTGAATGCCAAAGTGGATGCCTTATCTAGAAAATTAGATCAATTGTTAGCATCTGGTTTTGTTCCTGCGACTGCATCTCATATACACACACCACATGATGCATGTTCATTTTGTTCCGATCCATCACATCAGGCCAGCAATTGTCCTAATGTTGGACAGTCTTTTGAGCCTCCTTTTGAGCAGATGAACGCAGTTTACTCTAGACCGGTTAGTGATCAGTTTAATAATTCTTATAACCCAGTCTTGAGAAACAATAGTAGTATGTGGCGGCCTAATGTTCCACAATATAATGGACTGCAAAACCAAGCATATCAGCAGTCCAACAATCAATTCTACCAGCCGCCACCTAATAGTCGTCCTCCCAACCCACAATAGCAATCAGCCCTTCCACCTCCTAGAAATTCTACATTTGAGGAAAAGGTGTTGACTAGTCTTAGTAAATTTGAGTCATAGACTCAAATTCTGAATTCTCATTCTCAGTCTATAGCAAAACTAGAAGTCCAACTTGGACAACTAGCTAAGTCATTTAGCGAGAGAGAGATAGGGAAGTGTTCTAGTCCACCAGTTATAAATCCTAGGAGTGGAGGGGTAGTCATTGATCCAAAGGTGGGAGAGACAAAGACTAAACCAATAGGGCAATTAGAAAAGACCAAACTTGCCAAGGGTAAATGAGTGTTTACCGAAACACCACACTCCAACACACAATTCCTTGAGGCACATTTTAAACCTGAAGTGCCTTATCCTCTAAGTCTCAAGGATCCAAATGGGCACGAAACGATAAATTTTTCCCAACCACTGCCAGACACAAATCCATTCATTAGCAGTGAGTTCTGATGGGTCTGGCTGAAGACGTTAAACTTAGCGCTCCTGGGAGGCACCCCATTCATTTTGTTGATTGTTTATATTTCATTTTTATGCTTTTTTTTTATTGATTTGCTGTTATTTTTATACTTAAGGGGGTTTTGATCGATCTATTTTTACTTCGATCGATCGATCGACATTACCCAGCAGGCCACATGGCTAGTTTTAAAACACGTGTGCCTCATGTCCTCACATTTCCTTTCTTTTGTTTTGAGCATGTACTTTGATAGACATTGTGTTTTCTTTTGGTTATTTCCTGTTTTCCACAATGTACTCTTAACATGCCATTTTGATGTAACAGACATAATTTTTGTGTTCATACTGCCGTTGGGAATGTGAAGTTTTTCTTTTATTGTTTCTTTATTACCTTGTATATTACTCTTGTTTTTAGTTTTCTTTTTCAGGTTAAGTGTTTTTACTTCTAAGTTTAGGGGTATGCTTTGAGCCATACCTCCCCATTCAGGTTTTCTTTATCCCTTAACCATGCTTTCTTTTTGTGCACATTGGGGACAATGTGTTATTTTAAGTTTGGGGGTATAGAAGTACACTTTTACACTTAGTCTGAATTTTGTACAAAAATTTTCAAATTTCTTTGTGAATATCTATGTTGTTTTGTAGAGATTAGTTGATTTATAATTGTGATTTGCTTTTCATTAACAATTTTAAAATTTTGAACACATGATCACATAAATAGAGAGTCTAAGTCTGCTTAATTACTTTTGGCTATGAGATTTACATGTAAAAATTTGAAAAATCATGACATACATTGGCATATTGTTTGTGGGGTATGTACTTAAGTTAATATCTTGCATATGGTTTTTAGTGTCTCGGAAAACCAAGATTACTTGTTAGATGGATGACGTGGGCATAGTTATAAAAAAAAAAAAAAAAAAAAAAAAAAAAAAAAAAAAAAAAAACTTCATTGAGTAACCGGACCTCTTGCCTCATTAAGTAGTGAGTGTTCGCGTCAAAAGATGCAAGTTAAAATAAAAATGGTTAGTTTGACTTCGTAGTTCTTTTTGACTTGAGTTATTAAGCCCTTAGGGATGTTTTACATTTAATATCACCAATTTGACTTTTCATTGAGTAACCGGGCCCTTGCCTCATTAAGCATTGGGTGTTCGCGTAAAAAGATGAGAATTTCAGTTTGGATGATTGTTTGGCTAGTTTGACTTCGTAGCCTTTTTGACTTGAGTAAGTAAGCCCTTAGGGATGTTTTTACATGTAGTGCCCTAAGACCATCTGGTTTGGGAGTCACTGGCCCAACACTCGTTACATAGGTCAATTAGAAAGCTTAAAGGAGTCACACATTGCACAGCCGACACAAAATAATAGTAAATAATAATGAATGTAAGATAAGCCTTGGTTATTTGACGGAAGTCCTGCAAATTTTTGGATATATGTACTTTGAGGAAAATCGAAACCCCATGATTCTATGTTATTCACACCTTACACTTTTGAACATGTGTTGTCTCAATTTTCCATCTATGAGTTGATCGATTTTTGATAAACATGATAATGTGATATTCATTTTGTTAAACATGCTCATGATGTGTGAACCATGTGTTTGAATGATAATTTTCGCTCAATCGATAATATTGCATTTCAATGTTCGTGAGTACCATTTCTGGCAAACCCTCACGAGACTTCACTCGTCCACTAGGGAGTCCTAGGGGTTTAAAAGGCTTGTTGCATGGGCTAAATGCAATCGTTTCTCCCACGAAAGAGGACTTATGTTTCATGCTTTGATTTTGTTTTTCATTTTGTTTTTTCTAAGGGACTAGCAAAATGTAAGTTTGGGGGTATTTGATGAGTGCCAAATATTGTGTATTTGGACCCCTTGAATTGCACTAGTTAGACCTTTAGCCTTGTTATTTTCTAATGTTTTGGTTAGTTTTTGTGTTTTCTGTTTCTGTAGGACAATAAGAGAGGAATGGCAAATTTCATAAGAAGATAGCTGGAAATTCGGAGACCCTGACAAGTCGATCGATCGAACTTAAAATTCGATCGATCGAATATTTTCCCGAAGTCGATCGATCGAAATAAAAGTCGATCGATCGAAATTTCCCAGAAACTGCTTTTGCAGAGCGCGCCAGAACGCCCAATCAGAAGCCAAAAAGCAGTCCTCCCTCTGATTTCCACTGCAGAACACGCTGGTTTCGTGTTTGGGGTTGTCTCTAGCTGCAGAGGAAGGGTAGAAGAGTCATTTCTTGCCATGGCTTCCTTCTATAAAAGCCATGGCCATCCCCTTGTTATAGACTAGTAGAGAGAGTGGTAGAGAGAGTAGGATAGAGCAGAAACTCTGTAGTTAGTTTTAATTTCGTGCTTATTGTAGTGTAATTCAGTAGTTTATTTTCAGAATACTTTCTCTTTGTAGAGTTTTTCTTTCATTTCCATGGTTGTTCATCATTTTATTGTGGTGTTTTTAGTCATGGAAGGCTAGTAACCTCAACTAGGGTTGAGGATGAAACCTTTCCATTGATGACACTCACAACCTTGCTGTACCACTTGCACATTTAATGATATATCATTTTAGTTGTTCAAGTTCCATTCATTTAATGCTTCATCTTTTGCAATGAATGTGGTTAGTGGTGGTTAGAGGACATTTTATGTGTTTCAACCGACCAATACATTGTTTTATCGGTTCGGATGATGATATCCATTGTGATTGAATGATACATTGGATGTTTTGATTTCAATCGGTACTCTTTGTGATTTGTCAATGTGTTGGATTCATTTAATGGTTCTTGGGTTTATGGTTAAGAAACTTGAATAACACCCTAAGCTTAATGTTCTTTGGGTGTTCAAGTGGAAACCAAGAGTGTGAGTTGTAGTATTTGGTTTGGTGGATTCCTTAACCTTAGTTCCTTTTAATTTACATATTCCATAACATCTCTTTAATTTAGTCTTTTGTTCTTGAATCAATTCTCAAACCTTTGGAACTAGGTTAAAATGAGGTTGATTAAGCAAGGTACCAATATTTGACCATTTCCCTGTGGGATCGACCTCGCACTTGCATAACACTATATTGCAAAATGATTCGTGCACTTGCGAGTACTATTTAAAACACATCAATGAACAGAGTACCAAGCACACACAAAACAATCAACCCTTGATCAATTTCTATAAATTCCAATGCTGAACAAGTCAAACCTCTAGAAACCTGAAATTTAATGATTAAGAGTAAGTCTACTAAAATTCAACTACCATTTTTAAACAAACCAACAACCAAAAGTTCATAAACATATTAAATATATCTAAGCATGGTCTGGTTATGGCTTTCTGCAGCTCTGCTCTCAATCATCTATAACTGCATTAGAATAAAAAAAAGGGAGAATGAGTTAAATGAATAAATAACTAAAATGAATTAATAATAATGAAAAGTAAAATGAATTTATAATAATTTTACATTTACCATGCTCATCAAAGATTTCAATAATCTTCTCATTCTCCAAGTCTTGATTGCTCTTTAACTAGTCTTGTGTGCAAATCAAGGCCTCAACTGTCAATAGTGCGACCATACAATTGACTAATTCACAGCTTTTGATTTTTGATTTTTTTTTTAGGGATCCAATTCTGTTTGCAAGGAAGGTGATGGGGTTTCAACATTTGTAGATGGTGTTGCAAGCTTGTCATGTGACTCATTAACATTTTCTATAATAGGTCTAGTTGTGACTCACCCCTATAATATAACACTCCAATTGTTCAAATCCGGAAAAAATCAAGCAAGAAAAAATCCAACAGGACAATGCACTTGCAACACCACAAACAAGGATGTAACACATGTAATCCCGTTTGACAACAGCTCTATCTGAATAAGAGCTTCTAATCTTATACTAAAATCAAATGCCTAATCATTGTGAAGCACATTTAAAAATGAACATTCAGGTAACAGTGTGTTTTTTCCTTGTAATTTTTTTAAAAAAAGAAAAAATTATTGTGGTTTTCTTGTTACATGTAATTGCTGGAAGTGAGGATTCAAATGTCTACTTCTATGATTTAACTCGCCCCCAGCATACATGTGTAAACAAGCTGCAGGTCTGTCCTATTTGCCAATTAGGTTTGTGTAATACCCCGTATTTTAAGATATTAAATAAAATATCTTAAAATAAGATTTAAAACCTAATAATATAAATAGAATAAATATGAATATTTATTAGATAAATATTCATCAATCTTTTTATTCATCAATTCTATGTATAAATGTTTATAAGATTAAATATTTATTAGAAATATAATAATAGGTCTAATTTATTAAAGAGACTTAAATAAAAGAAAATTCGGATGAACAGTATGTCGATCTATCCACCAAAACTGTCGATCGATCCACTTATTATTCATGTCAATTGATTGACACAAATAGTTGATCGATCGACGGTGAACAGTGTGTCTATCGATCCACCAAAAAAGTCGATTGATCGACTTCTACAGGAAACAGATTCATGCACCGAATCTTCAAAAATCCAATTTTTAATACCAAATCTCTCCAAATCTTCATCATAGCCGTTGGATACGATCGTTTTGGAGCAATCTTGGCCGTCTGTTTCAGTATAAATAGAGTCCAATCCTTTCCTTTGATCACACATCTCAATTCTCTCCCAAAACTCTCTCAATTTCTCTCCCAATCTCTCTCAAATTCTGTCTCTCTCTTGGGTCAGTCCAACAAAGGAGAAGAAGAAATTAGGAGGATCCTTGTTGTAAGTCTCTTTCTCTCAAGCTCTCTTTCTCTATATCTCTCTCGGTTCACCTACTGTGAATGAAGATGAAGAAGAAGAAAAATAAGAAAAGAAGAAGAAGAGAAAAAGAAAAAAGATATTTAGTTTTTAATTAAAGTTTTGTTTTAATATTGTTGATTTTATGAGTTATTTACTAAGTAATTGAATGTTTTTAATATGTGTTTTAAACAGGGTATTTCAAGCGGAGTATTGAAATATAAAAATACGCTGTTATGATGCCCGAGTGAAAAATGCATTATTTTACAAAAATGTCGTTATGCTGCCCAAATACTTTTAAGTATTTTAGGCATTTAATATATATTAAAGCTATTATTCTGCCCAATTTGTATAAAGATAAAAATAAGAAATAAGCATGAAATTATTTTATTACACTTATGTTTAAAGTATAAAACTCGTTAATTATATTAATGTATTTATTAAGTTTATTTGATATAAAAATAAATATATATGCTTTTTAATGTTAAAGCTTTTATAATGACATTTTAACTAAAATGGGTATTTTGGTTATTATTTATAAATGCTATTATAATGCCCGCATGAAATATGCGGCATTATAATTAATCAATTTTATATGCCGTGGTAATGTTCAAGCGAAAATAGGAGATAATATTTACATATGTATGTATTTTGCTCTCAATTTTTTGTATTGTCGAAGCATTTAACATTTGAACCAAATCATGACAGCACAATGAATTTGGAATTATGTAAAGTTTATATGTGAGAAAGTATTCAAAACTGATCTAAAAATACTCAAGCACCAAAACAAAATATTTAAATAAAAGATCTAAAAATGAACAAGATTTAAAGAACAAAAATGAATCTGATCTAAAATAATGAACTAGATCTAACATAACTGTATGTTTCTTTTACTCATTCTGCTTCAAAAATCACCAGATCTGTAGAGAAATAGAGAAAGATGAAGTTAGTAAGGGTGAGAAAAATCGAAAGATCAAAGACGAAGGCCGATTCGGCCAAAGGAGAAGAAAAACTGAATAGGTGTATACCGTGTAAGGCCGAAGAAGAAGACGTGTGACAGTGGATGTGACGACCCGTTTTTTTTTTTTTTTTTTTTTTCTTTTCTTATTCTTCTTCTTTTTTTTCTTTTTTTTTAATACAAATGTAAAACGAGTCATCACAGTGGCATGACTACGTATTGCTTAGCTAACATATGGCATATGCCCAATAACATGCACCTGATAAACAGAGTTATATCTACAGCAGAATATATCATGATACCATCAGACATAGTAGAAAAGCATAATTATAAATAAACATGTTGTCTATATAAAAGTGAGTCATAACACAAGTCTAACTGTTTAAGGCTTAACAACATATAACTATTACAAAAGAATGACTCACACAAAAGAATATGTGACACATATGTCACAAGCCATAAACAAAAGTATTCAAAATATGAACACCATAGTCCATCCCACTACGACTGTCGCCACGGGCTTCAATCGTAATAACCCAAATAGAACGCTACCGGATCTTCATCCACCTCAGGAGTACTTGCAATCATAAGAGCATCATCTACACGGTTGTGGTAGTATCCACATCCGCATAGGTGAAAGAATAAGTCCACCGTCTCAGTATAAAACACACTAAGACCTCAATAATATTAAACTAACTGAGTTTTTACAAAGAACTAACATTTCCTTTATTTTTAGTCATGCGAGCACTATATCAGCCACAATTTACCAATAGCTAATACAGTAAACACCGATTATCCAGAAAACATTTAAGACATATTATATAACTGTGAACAAATGTAGAAGTTCCAGTCTACTGCTTGGAAGTTTCTACATATAGACCCCTCTATAATAATACTTTTGAATGGTGGCTCAGACATATGTGCACACGATCACTCAATTATAGATATCACGTCTACACATAAGTCTTAAGCAAGAAAACATGGCATCTTACTCTTCCATACTAGGATATCATCCTTCAATATAATACTCACGCCGCCATCTCTGATCGTATTTCAATTTCATGCCTTGAACGTCAGTAGATCATGTGAGCACTGGAGTAAAACTCTATTATGCTAACACGTTTTTCCTGAAAAACAATAACAGTCAACCTTCTTACTCATAGACATGCCATTACTCGCACCTGGACAATCATGAATTCATGTACATTCAAGTTCAATGTTTCTCAAACACATGCAACCATCCGATAGAAATATACATAAGCTTTTTTCATTTAAGACTCATATGCATACCTACACGTTTAGTAAAACTACTCATAGCATAAAAATATCACTCATAAATAATGCTATATATGCTATGCATGAAACTAGTTTACTGGGGCTTGGGTCCCCCACAATACTGATAACTGTTGTTTAACTATGTTTACTACTGTTTTACTCTGTTTACTGCATTCTGCTGCTATTGTATGTACACTCTATACTACATGCTCTATGCTCTGTGCCTGATCAGTATTGTTTCACTACTGTATCATGCTGTAAAATGCTTTTGCTAAATTATGTTCTCTTAAAACTAAACCATCCAACATTTCATCAAACATTTTGCAATTATTCAAATCATTGTTTATTCATAAAACATAAACAGTTTCAACATGACATGTTCTCAAACAATTTGCATAATTTAAATCACAACCGCAGCACACACTCAAACACTTTAAATCAATTCAACACTCTTCACTCATGCATCAATTCTTAAACATCGTTGATATAATTTGAACATAATCAAAACTATTCAAATTATTCAAAATATATAATTCATCATATAGTCGATTCGGAATCATAAAACCATATATATTTTACAAATCTACAAATATATAATATATAAAAATATATTTTCTCAGTGAGTAGAATACTCACCTTAGATCGCTTGTACTCGCAATTCCAAACGACTCTAAGTTCAACCGCAAAGTGCCGCTAAAAATACAATACATTTTATCATTTAGTATTCTAACCAATAATCACTCTAGGTAGCATTTTGAATCGCTCAAAAGCTACATTACTAATTTACCCATAAAACCCTAAAATTCCTAAATATTTCTCCATAATTTCTAATTTACTTTCTTAAACACAATATTGTTAACCCATAAGCATTACTTAGGGTCAATCACACCAAAATAACACTTTAACAAAATACCTAAAAGTTAGGGTTTATGAAAAACTTACCAAAAATTCGTCAATCCAAGACCAAATGCTCGGGAAGCTCCTAGCAACTCCAAACCACACAAAATCTCAAGAAAACACTAAGTTAAACTCATTTTTACAAGATTTATTAAAAATCTCCAAAAATGTGAGTTTAGCGATTTACCTCAAAACATTCGGTCAAAATGTAGATTAGGCTTCGAGGATTACGTTACCGAAGTTGGATCTAAGATTGGACGGCTGGATTTCAAGATATCACGGTTTTTAGGTGAAAAACAGTAGAGAAAAAAGGGATGAAATTCGGAGCTGCCGAAAGAAATGGGCGTTCTGCCCACTTAAAGCAAGCCTCGTCCGGACACGCATTGGCTTCCGTCCGGACGTGCGTCCACTTGCGGACGTGTGCCCAAGAAGGGCCGTCCGAATGGCCACAATACAGGGTCCGGACGCGCCACTCATATATATATTATTATGCATTATTTTCTTCTTTTATTCAGTTTCTAATTCATTTTCTCATTTCTTTCTCTTATATAATTTATTTCTTTGGACCATAAAATATTCTCTGCGCGTCCTATTGTATTTTCTAGTCTTCAAATTAATTTTTGTCATTTATCCATTAAACTTTATTCTTAAAATAATGAATAATATTAGAGACATCACAGTGGAGAGCGTCAGAAGAATAACTAATAAGAACTAAGAGCGTGACAGTGGAGAGCGTTTCAGACTTTCAGTTCTTTCTTTGTGAAGAAGAAGAAGAAGCAGGTGGCGATATGAGAAAAGAAAATACGGAAAATGGAAATATGAAAGGGTTAAGGGGTGTTACGGGTGTAGCATTAGGGTAAAGGGTAGGGATAATTTTTTTAATTTTTTTTCATATATTACACACCCGGAGCCAGTTACCTGATTGTAACCGGGTGTCTAGAAAATTAATACCCGGCTCTGGCTCCGGATACCCGTTATAAATAACTTGGTACTAAACTAGTTTTTCGGAGCTGGTTAGTGCCCAAAGCCGATTTTCCGACTGGTTATAACCGGTTTGAAATTACACTCTTAATTTTCTATTTGTTGTCAAATGAAATCCACATCCAAAGAATCCTTTAGTCATGTGCACGCACCTTTGGAATTTACGAGAAAGTGTTGTAATGGAGTAATGGCCAACAATTAAAATCAATGTGACTTTGACAAGAGTGTGTTGTATTGCTTGGTCATCATCAACCTCCCCCACAAATTTCACCTTTTTTTTCCCCTTTTTTTTCTAAAGAACAAACCATCTGTTCCAAACCATGGGCTCTGTTTGTTGTCAATGAAATCTACATCATCCAAAGAATCCTTTGCATGGACGTTCCTTTCAATTTAGGAGCTGAGTGTTTTAATGGCCAACAATTTGACAGGAACGTATATTGCTTGGTCAATGATCAACCTCCCCCACAAATTCACTTTTCTCTTTTTTTCTACAAACGTCACATCCCTCATCTCGTATATTTTCTCCCCAAAGCAAAGGCCCTTTAGGCTTTAGGTTCAGCCGAAGAACAAGCTTGGAAAAAAGATGAACAACCCAGCAGCAATCCAACCATGCCATGCATGAAAAGTGTTACTCTGTTGGAGAAAAAGTTGATCACCCTTATGACCAATTGCCTCGCGTTTGATTTTATCACAGAAAAGAGAGCAAGCTAGCTAGGGAAAGAAGGGAATGGGGTGGCTTCCACTGCAGTGATTGTCATGGGGAAGCTATAGCTAGATTCCATAGGGCACTAACAGTCAAACATGGATGACACAAGGGTCCTACCTCTGACATGAACGAGACATGGAGGTTGTCGCAGCAGCTTTTTTATCTGTCTTTTTCTCACATAAAGTTGTATGTATGTGGAAAGGGACTCCTCCACTCTCTACCTCTCATTAGATATAGGCCTGCAAATCACATTCTGCAATTGGATAAGCTCCATGCAATAGATTGAGCGTCGCAATTATTACTTTCATATAACAAGACACTAATCAAAATACACTGATCGAACTAGAGGAGCTTAAAATTGTTTAATATTGCAATTTGCTCACAATCGTCAGGCAGTACGCAAGTTAATTGCTTCAACTTGCTCTTATCTGCATGACTAATTTTTGAAGGGACCAATGAGGCAGAGCGTACGGAGAAATATGCGACATGAGTGTTATAATAACCCAACTTTAAATTCTTGACATCTTCGTCTTTAATACTGCATTGCATTAGTAAGTGATTCTGATACTATTTGTAACGACTTCAAAAAAGAGTTAGTCACATTTGTATTATCATCTCAAAATGACTAATCAATTTCAATCTTTTCTATAATCATTTATAAAATTTAGTTTCATTTAGTAAGCAATATAGAACCTAATACTTAAAAATATCTTTATAAATCACTCATCTTTTCTAATACGAGACCGAAATGATACAGATCGGGCCCAAATCACTCTTTAAAAATGGTAACATCCAGGATAGCAAACAAGGGTAAGCATATGATGAGGAAAGGCTACTTTAAGAGACCCCTCCAAGAATGTGCTGGAGGCAATGAAAGATGATCAGTTGCATACATGAACCCTAGTCGTCCCACATCCCCACCCCAAGTCACTTTTGAAAGGCTAGCTAAAACGGTGCACTCCACAGGTTGAGGTATGGAGGTGTAGCCCCCATCCCTTTAGAGAGTGGTAGCAGTAATAGCAGTCTCTCTCGTTCAAACTGTTAGCTGTGCGTCAATATCTACTTTTCACCAACCACATGCGGATGCGTTGATACTTGATGATGGGCGCCCATCGCAAACCAAAACATTGAAAAAAAGAGAACCAAAGGATAGCCTTTTTTGGTACGTATGTCAATTTTTTATTACATGAAATTAACTTGTTATAATAAATGAGTATAATCCGTTTAATTAAATTGATGAAGTTAAGATTGATCTATATAGTCTTATATTCATATTTCAAACACGATCCGAACTTAATACGCAACAAAATGACACTAAATTAGCAGATTAAGATAAATAGATATGACTCGTTTAATTAAATAAGTCGATTTAAAATTAACTTACATAACTTTATTCTTATATCTCGACAAAATCAAAATCCGATACAAAAACACAGAAAAACCAAACCAAACCCGACACAAGAAGACGAATTCTTGCCCGACCTTTTGGCCTTGTCTTTGTTGAACGCAGAGCTGCCCGGAAATTTGCTTTTAACAACGCATAGCACTTCGGCTGTGACAATTATCAGCTCTTGCTTTTGGAATTCCCAAGAGAGATTCTTAAACTCATATTATAGTACATTGCCACAGCAATGGAACAAAATCTGCTCTCATTGATAGATATCAACTTAACGAGGTTGGCTTATGTTAAGCAGTACGGACGTAGTAGGGATTTAACTACACTAGAAATTAAAAAATAAAAATAAAAATAAAAACTACAGGCATCCTGCAAACGTGGAACTGCAGTCTGCATGTCCAAAGTCTTTTCTGAAATGGCTTCACTGCTCAGGGAAGTACCAGTGGAGATTAGGAGCTTGATCAACTGAAAAGAAATTACAGCCGTCCTCTGTGCTAAACAAGCTCTGGTCTTCAATCCTCACAAGCTGAGATTGGTATGGTTTACACGGAACCGTTCTGGAATCAGGGAACTGAACGCTGTTCACCAGTGAAGTTGAAGACGAAGACGAGCCGTTGAAGCAGAGAGAAATATTAATTTGGCTAATTTCTTCCTTCATGGTTCCATTTGAATCGCTATCCGATGACCCATCTTTAGAATTCTCATACCCTTCCTTCTGATCACATAAATCACGGGTTTTACTTCGCTCAGGAACGTTGTTGTCAAACTCCGAGATCAGAGACTCTGTTTTAACAGAGTGGTTGCTGTCTGAACTTTCATTGCAGAGCTTCGCTTTCAACTCTCTCAGCTGAAATCCAAGAACCCAAAAAGGTGAAAAATTCAGGCTAAATCTGAGGGAATAGAGCTAGATGCAATAAAAACGAGACTTTATTCATATATACCTTTGAGGTTAGAGCTTCGTTTTCTTGTCCAAGATTGTCAGAGTCAAGCTTCAGAGCATCATAACTGGCTTTA
Organism: Alnus rubra; assembly: GCA_028654335.1. Lineage (NCBI taxonomy): Eukaryota > Viridiplantae > Streptophyta > Magnoliopsida > Fagales > Betulaceae > Alnus > Alnus rubra. Next base: position 1,937,550 of record JAJPGS010000041.1, on the reverse strand, counting down.
AGAAGGCCGTAGTCTCTCTCCAATTGCTTTGTCTTCCAACGGGCTCGCCGGTTTTGGAACCATATAGCTACCTGTCGTGGTTGCAAGCCCAATTCTTCGGCTAATTTCACCTTCCGCTCTGGCTCTAGCTTGTTTTCCAGCTCAAAGCTCCTCTCCAATGCCTTCACCTGACCCAAGCTCAGCCGCCGTTTCTTCTCCAAGACCAGGTGGTGGGTGTCGTACCCCAAGTCTTCTTGGTTAAACCTCTGTAGCATTGCCTGGAATTCTTCACTATAACCGTGTGTGTTCGGTTCGTCTTTCTCCTCTGCATAAATAATGGTGAAAACATAAAACCAGAGAATAATTGATCGATGCATTCCAACGAAATTCAATCTAATTATGTTTGTTTACCTTTAGGTGGACAAATGGAGATCAAAGCACCCAAGGAATCTGAGCTGCTGAATCGCTTCATCACTGAAATATGCTTAGACCCTTATCCTTTGAAGTAGCTCACAGCTTTATAGAGAGCTCAGGGATTAGGAGGGTTCTCTGTATAGTTTGAGAAAAGCGTGAAAACAAGAAAAGTTAAGAATAAAAGAGATCTATTAGATTGGCAAATGTACAAAGGTCGAGCTCTGGAGCAGAGTAGTCATAGCTTTTCCCTTTCCCTTAACCTTTTCAGAGTCGTAAAAAAAAATGTGGAACCACTCCACGACAAGCAAATAAAAGAAGAGCAAAAGAGATGAGTTAAATCAAATCAAAAGGCTTTCTCTAGAAAAATCATTATCTAATCAATATAAGGGAGAGAGAGAGAGAGAGAGAGAGAGTCGAGAGACCTGCATAAATAGTTAACCCTCTTCCCTTCGGCCACTCAGGATATATATGCTCAAAGTGTGCTTTTTCTAGCTTGACTTTGCTGAAGTCATCGGACCATATATATATATATATATATCACAACGTGATAATGATGGTTTATATATATATATATATTGAAACATCCAGGCCCACGTTGGAAAAATGAGTACCCTTTGCAGATTGAATGGTTTATAAAAAAAACTCACTTTTAAGAAAATCTCCGGCCAAACTTTTAGTTTAATTTGACTATTATAAACTAAATTTAGTTTCCGGCTAAATAGGTAAAATAACTTTTTTTTCCGAGAGCTTATTTACTGTTTAGATTTTTAAGTACTGGAAAAAAAAAAAAAAAAAAAAAAAAAAAAACATCAACATATGTATTGTAATTTTTTCGACGGTTCAATTTGATTTAGTCTCTCTTTCTCATAAAAAAAAAAAAAAAAAGTTCAATTAAATCTGAAGGGAGAAAAAACTACGGCATATATGTTCGAATTTATTTTTACGGCATTAGGCCAAATCCTGACTGTTTAGGCTAGAAGAAGTTCAGAGACACTGCATTGTTATTGCTAGCGGCAGAGATCTCCAGCTTCCTGAACTCAAAAGTCCACTTGGGACCTTGGGTTGTCACAAAGGTTGGATTTAGGGTGGCCCGGTGGCGGGGGTGGTCGCGGCCGCGGCCACCATTGGAGGTGACGTGCAACCACCCCCTAAGGGGTGGCTGCCGGTTTTTTTTTTTTTTTTTTTTTTTTCTAATATATATATATATATATATATATATATATCAAAATTTGTAATTGATCTCCGCAAAGTTTCTAAAATTTTCAATTCATTTCCTAAATGACAAAACGACGTCGTTTTGGAATGAAGGTAAAACAGAAAAATTTGCCTAAAAAAAGTCACGTGACACGCACTTGGCCAAAATTTCGTCTGGTTTGACGGTCAAACCAGACAGAATGCCTGAATTGAAATTTTTTGAAACTTTGGAAAAGTACATTGCAAATTTTTAAAAATGGCTAATAATTTCGGGGGATGAATGTAACTAAAATAGAAAAATGTGTATTTTGAGTAGATAAAATAGTCACTACTGCTCTAGACGGTCTTACTATGTGAAATTAGGATCTATACTCGATTTTAAAAAAGATTCAAATTGATTAATTATTTTGAGGTGATAGCACAAATGTGACCAACATTTTTCTTGAATCGTTACAAATGGTATTAGAGCTGGAGCACTTCATGACGTGTCTTCAGTCTCAAAAGTCAATACAAATAGTTTCAAAGTAAAACACTACATGACGTGACCTCAATCTCAAGTGAATACAAGTGGTATCAGAGCGAAGCGACGCATGGCGTAGCCTCAATCCCAAAAGTTAATGGAAATGCCCATCAAAATTATGAAATAAATATATGATTGGTGAGTCAAATGCATGACAATAATCTTGGTGTTACATAAATTGCCATGTGAACTTGCTCAATTGATAGAAAACACTTCAACGGTTTAGAGTTATTGATAATTGAATACTATTTTTTTTTTTATTATTATTTTATTGATAATTGAATACTAGTGTCTATTGTCTAGTAGATGGAATGGGCGGAGATATGTCAAACTGATGTTTGATTGAGAGCAACTGCCCCTACTAACAATTTGTCCTATTCAAATGATTTGAAATTATTTTTATTTATTAAATTAATATAAGAGTTTTTGTTCACTTTGCAAAACTTTGTCGGCCGGATAGTTGCAACGAGTATAAGAATTTTAAAGATTTGTTGGACGATTATATTGAAAAAGAAAAAATTATTCTTAAAGGAGAATTTAGCTTCTGCATATATGTATTCATGATATTAATAAAAACCTGAAATTTTCACTCAAAACAATAATAATAATAATAACATGGGGTTTTACCTTTATATATTTTCATCTATAAAATCTATATTGTGTTATTATTTAAGCAAATCTCCTTATAAGTTGGTAAAACAATTCACATTACACCCAATTATATTGCACCTCTTCAGAGAAAATTTCGACTAAGTCCCTAATAGATGACATTATAAATCCTAATGGTGAAAAAAAAAAATAGCTACAAGCATAATTATTAGCTTAAACTAGACCACCCCAGGAAATCGGCATCAAAGCCACTTGAAAGTGTTAGCCTAAATCTTCATAAGTTAAACATCGAACTAGGGCAACCAAAAATTATTTTCCTTCCTGCAAACACCAACAGATTAGTGTTTATCAATTAGTATCAGAGCTAACATATGGAGCATACATAAGTTCAGAACACGTCTCTTCACATCTCTCTCTTTCTCTCTCTTATTGCTTATTCAAAAAAGGATAGCTGAACCATTGGTCACTGTGGTTTGCCTAAATTATGAATCACTCCATGTGGTACAAAAAGTTCATTGAGGGTCCTTGTGATAAACTATAATTATGAATCACTTCCTGAACCCGTTTTCCGTCCACATATTCTGTTAGTTTGCCACGTCATACCCAAAAGAAAATTGACACGTGTCCATTACAATAAAAATATATAAATCTTTTAAAAATATAAATAAAAAAAACTTAAAAATTATTATTTTTTAAATAAATAAAAAATAAAAAATAGTGACAAGGTGGCTGCCTAACCTTTGGGGGCGGCCAAGCCACCCCCAGCCAACCGTGTTCACCCATGTGCACATGGGCACCGCATCAGACGTCCCTCACATCCACAAGCTGATCTACCAGATAGCCATCTTTGAGCACTTCACCCACCTTTTCTCCACCACCGAGGCCTCCCTCTTCACCTCCCCTCTCTTCCAGTCCTTTACCATCTTCATCCTCGAGGTCTCCCCGAACCCATTCCCACCCTCTCTTCTTACCCATTACTCGAATGGCCCCTCTCGACCTCCCCATCGACAATCCAAAAAAGGAAACTTTCAGATCCCACGACAGCGACGACATCAACGTTGTGATTGCTGGGTTTGTTTTGTTTTCCCCAAATTTCTCGACTTTCTTGGGGGAATCAGGATTCTATGTGGAGGACCTATTTGTGAGGGATTCTTATAGCAGGAAGGGGTTTGGGAAAGTGTTGCTCTCAGTCATGGCGCCGCAAGCGGTGAAGATGGGGTACGGGAGGGTGGAATGGGTGGTGCTGGACTAGAACCTGAACGCTATCAGTTTCTAAGGCCACCTCTCGGGGTGGGGCGTGGCCACCCCTTTACTATTTTCTTTTCTTTTTTAAAGAAAAAAAAAACAATTTTTAAGTTTAAGTTTTATATAATAGAATTATATTTTTTTTATTGTAATGGACGCATATCGATTTCCTATTGAGTATAACATAGAAACTAACAAAATCTGTTAACTTGGTGGAGAGAAAACGGTTTTAAAGAGTGATTTCTAATTATAGTTTACCACAAAGAACTTTTATAAACTTTTTGTACCACAATTAGTGATTTGTAATTGAAGCCAACCCTAGGAACCAATGATATAATTATCCCTTCAAAAATAATAATCAATGACATGACCCACTTCTCACAAACATTTATTGGCAACAAAACCGTTTTAACTCCCATTTAGGCTTGGCAAAACGGGTTGGCGAGTCAACCTGTTTAGCTAATCTGGTAAAAAATGTGTCATAAATAAGTTAACGGGTCATAAACAGGTTGGCGGGTCATAAACGGGTTATAGCCTAAATCCAAACCCTATATATTTGTATCGTGTTCATGTAAGATTCGCGGGTTGTGTCAAAAGTGTCAACCCTACTCCCACTCCATGTTTTCCTCAAAGTGAAGATGAGTTTTTTATTGAGAAAAAGCACCCTACTCCACCTTTTTTTTAATGCAAAATGAGAGAGTTGATGATGAATCACCCTACTCTCAAATATGTGGAAATTTGATTTTCAAGATAGAAATGTTTCATTTTCATCTTTTGCCCATATCTTGTCCATCTCCGTATAAGAAATAGACTAATTCATCATTGAATATGTAGGACCAAATGTTGGTTTCACAAATTGAATGGTGGATTTGTAAAAGAAATTGACTAGTATAATTCACGGACATGGATCTGAAATCTATGTTCTAGTATTTATTACTGGATTTGCTCACGTAATATTAAAGCAGTATAACTAGATTCCATCATTAAACACAAATTTTTAACCTTTGAGGCCGCAAAATTGAAATGAAAAATACAAATATTTTATCTTGCAATGTACTTAGAAAATAAAGTACCAAGAAAAAGAAGAAGAAAATGAAGTCCTCTATGGCGAATCAACTAATGAAACAGCATATCAATGGGCTACAAAATTTATGCTGCACGTGTTATGACCTATGAGTCAGATTTCTTCTAAACCCAATTCTTGAGATGAAGAGAACAGGGCGCAGCAGGAAGAGATATCAATTCCAGCAACCTCCATGGCATTGCATACCCATTCGGGGACATTGCCTTTAGGAAACTACAAGACATTAAAGACATGAAAAGGTTCAAGAGTTGTGTTGTGTGCCAACTATTCACCAAATGACTAATTCAACAACTACGTAAATGATTCTACCATGATTTGGTAATTATAAGCAGTCAATCGAATGGGAGGTGGCTGATGAATGTTAAACAATCAACTAAACATGAGAATACATAAAACAGGATGGGAATACTCAACAATTGTTAAAGCATGGATTAAATGATTAAATTTACCATTTCCTATCAGTTTAAGCTTTTGAGATAAATGATGGTTTAACATGGTATCAAATCAAAAGTCATGAATTTCAATCATGTCTCTGTATTTCAATTAAATATTTCAGGTGTTAAGCTTTACCTATGAGCTTACACGTGATGGAGTGTAAAAGCATTGATTAAATGATTAAATTTACTCATTTCTATCAGCTTAAGCTTTTAAGTAGTGATTTAACAACAATAAGTATTATATACATGTATATACATATGCGCGCGCGCGCACACAAACACTAAAGGTTCAACTTGAGTGCAAGAAGCCAAGAAGTTACCATTTTCTGCAGAAACTCGCATACAAACCTACAATAAGATTAAGAAGAATATTAAAATTGCCATTACCAAAGAGATACAGGTGAGGAATTTAACTGCAAAGCATATCAATCAGCATAAAGTTATCCACTGAACAAGAATGGTCAATTCAAAAAGGGTAAAAGAAAGAAGGGTGGGAGTGATAACCAAATGAAGAACATACTCTGGAAACCTTCCCTTGATTATTGACATATGTAGATCTCGGCTAAGCTGCAATTTTTTTTTTGAAGAAATTCGCTTCAATTATGGATGAGAAAAGAAATATCAAAAACAAATATAAGAAAATGTTCTATTCGTACCTTCATCATGTAGTACAGATTGTGATATGATAAAAGCTGAGATCCCATGGCATCTTTTGTTACAAGACAATGGATGTAGGCTCTACTATAGTTCTTACAGACCTACAGTGAAAGAATAATGAAGCTGATATGTAACACAATATCAATTTATACATTGATAATTCTAGCCAACAAGTTTCAGTTATGAGCACACCATACAAGCACATGTAGGATCAATGGGGCGAGTATCATCAGCCATCACTTGGTGTTTTAGCTTCAGCACTCCCTGCATTAAGTAAAATATCAGATCTTTAGAGAAAGGTGGGACAGGCAATAAATTAAGTTACAAGGCGATAACCACCACCAACACTGGAAAAGAAAGATTATTACATTTGGTGAAGTTCATAGTTAACTGGAGTTGATTGGCAACTGTTTATGGAGAGATGCATATTTAAGTTAAAGATAGTTCCAAGCACATATGCAGGTGCCCCAAACATATGTTTCACATTTGTCTTAAACATACAAATGGAGAAATCAGTATTTGTATAAATCATTCATATATAAATTTACACTACAGACAACACTCTTGGACATCAAAACACGATTAAAAAGTTCAAATATCATGTGTTGTTCAAGTACAGTATACATAGTCTATGTTCACAAGAAGCTATCACCTCAGGTACAAGAGCTGTGCCAAAGCGAGCAGTACGAGTAGGATAAACACAGTCATACATGTCAGCACCTAAAGCACTGCAAACCACAATATCCAGTGGATAACCAACACCCTGGAAAGACATGAGAAAATATTGTGACATGGAAAAATATGAAAATAACCACCCAGTTTACAAGAATTTGAGATGTCTGGAGGATGTAGGTTGATATAATGAAAGGAATTTGCACCATAACATATCGTGGTTTATCCTCAGGCAATGCAGCAGTGCACTGAGCAACAACACGCCAAAATGAATCTTTACTTTCACCGCCTGCAAGACCACCAATAGCGTACCTGTCACAATATAGCTCCTTGACAGTGAACCACAACAGTAATAAATCAAACGCACAGTGATCACTTGAATGCATGTATTTGTGCATATTGGCATATGATTAGAATCTCTGACAATGCTTGAAACAAAGTTGAACTGATCAGGCTGAAAGACAGTAATATGTTGCAACCAAACAAAATAATAAAAATTTAGAGAGAAAGAGAGAGAGAGGAAAAACTCAAAGAAATAAAATGAAATGAAATAGGGAAAACTTTGTTAAAAATTCCATTTTCTTTCAAATGAAAACTCCTCACCTGCCTTAAAAGCTTTGAAGACAATTGTAAGTGTTGAGCTTTATGTATTTTAATGTCAAAAATTATGAGAATTATTTATGTAAAGGTCGCAAAATATAGCACAAGAGAGCTTTAAATGCTTTCTTCAAAACCTTAAAATACATTGCACAGATTTTCACTAAAAGAATATTATTACATACCAAAAGTTATATGACAACTTCATAGAAAGAAAAAAAGAAGGGAAAACTTCACTTATAACCCCTGATATTTCATCATTTTTGCAATTAAGTACTCAAACTTTAAAAAGTGTCAATTTATGGTCAATTTTTTTCAATTTAAACCCTTTGTTAAAATTTTCCGTTAATTCCTGTCAAAATTTCCAAAATACCCCTCCTTTTTTTAGGGGAAAAAAAATTGCAAGAATTTAGGTGTTTGTCAAAATTTAACAGAATTTGCAAAAATACCCATACCTGAATATATATATAAAAATAAAAAATAAAAAAATAAAAAAAGAAAAAAAGAAAGAAGAAGAACACAGGAGTATTTTGAAAATTTTGATAAGATTAAAGGGAAAATTTTAATGGATAGTTGAAATTGAAAATAAATAAATAAATAATTGAAGGATAGATACCATAAAATTGACACTTTTTAAAGTTTGAGTACTTAATTGCAAAAGTGATAAAAGATAAAGGGTTAAGTAAAGTTTTCCAAAAAAAAAAAAAGCTATGGGAGTTGTTCCTTGTGTATAAATGTAATATCTTACGTTTCTATCGATCATATTTTATGCTATGGTATAGAGTCAAAATGAAATATCTTTTCATTTTTAAATGTCAACTGCACTATATCAAATGTATTAAATGTATCCCAGCACATGTTGTAAGAAACCGTGAGTGTGGTTCCCAACTACCTTCAACTACTTATGATTACCATGAAAACAATGAAGTACTAAATGTAATGTCAAGCTTTAACCTAGAGTGATCAGTCACTAACTAAAAGTACCATACACTTACCCGGGTAACTTACGATCGACCAAGCCTCTAACACAAATATCCCTGTTTACAATATAATGACATAAAATGATTGTTAAAGAAAAAGAAGATAGGGATATAGGAAGATACATAATTACATAGCTCAACCAAATTTTTTTAAAAAAAAAAATTGCAAGAAGATTACACCATAAGTTGAGATTCACCTTAGAACAGGGTCTAATCCACCTTGTACAATACCAAATAAATTCTGCTCATGTGGTCTCTTGTGAGCTGCATACAGGAAGCAATACAGTGAGAATAATATTAACTGGGTCAGAAACACCGAAGGTGGTATAATGAAAACATACCTAAAAAATATTAACCAGAAAATTTACTCAACAAAGACTGGTTCTTAAATGCCAGATGCAAGCAAAATCACATTCTTGGATAATCCATGAATGACTAGGGAATCCAGGGAAACAGGGTACAGGCCAACATATCACACTTTCTTATTATACACATGTAAGCTCTACAGGCTGTATAGATCTAGAAGAACTACAACAAACTCACTAACCTCGCCATTACATTCTACCTTAAAAGCAAGGCTTCCAACTAATTCAATCACTCAGCAATTCACAGGAACCTAAGGAAAGATCTTCTGGGTTAACAAGACTACGAAGTTGCAGGCGGACCATAACTACTGCATTCGAAAACTACAGTTGATTAAGTTTAGATTTCTGACATTTTTGGTTGGTGCTATAAATCCATTAGTTACTCCAAGTACCAATGTATTTACCTGCTATACATCTGTCTATCCATCTAAGAGTGCGGTACATGGCTTCCTCTATACGTGGACCAGTAATGGTTGTTTTTACTACATCATCAAGAGCCATGATAATATCTGCTCCAATTCTGTTCTGCACAATTTGTTGGGGAAACATAAGGGCAAACAAGATATTCAAGAAGGAAATACTCAAGAAACAAAACCCATGCTTCAACACTCAAGCCTTAGAGCCTATTTTTCAGCCAAAAAAAGGAAAAACAAATGTTCTGTTTATCAAATGGGTATTAAACAATTTTGTCATTAAAAAATGTCCTGTATATAAAGACACATGCAAGCGCATGAGAAAAAAAAAAAAAAAAAGAGGCAGTAATTGGCTGTTTGAATCTGTACTTCTGTTCAACTTTAAATTGCCACTTATTAGCGAAATAGTTCACATTAAGGGAGTTTCTAGGGAGATTATAAATCTACTATGAAAAGATTGAAAAAACGATGGCATATTCAGATCATCAAATCCAAAAGGCACAAGCTTCAATTCCCCCCCCCCCCCCCCCCCCCCGCCCCACCAAAAAAAAAAACAATCGACTATGTGAGAAAAATCCTGAAAGATCCCATAAATTCTGTTTCATTCTTGATGACATTTTGGAAAGTATGATCACTGATTCTATATGATCAAAGACATTCACTAGGGAAACTTAGGACATCTGTATGTAAAATCCAGGACCAAGGGTAAACAATCAGGACAAAAGTACGTACTTGGATTTGAATTGATTCCTCAGGTGTTAGGAGCATGGGCTTTCCATCAACTGGTGACTGATGTAAGAAAATGAAGCTTCAGTTACAAGCAATATAAAGAAAAAAGGAAGAAAAAAAAAATTATACAGAAAATTCAACACAAGAAGGCACACAGCATTAGATAAGAACACTCACTGCTTACCCAATATTAAACTTATACATATGCTTATACAAGATGAGATATATGTAGGAGGGAAAAGGTTGTATATAAGTTTTCCTAAATCCTGAAACAATTCATCCGAATAAACAGGGTCCCCCTCCCCCCAAAAAAAAAAAATCAAAAGAAAAATAGAGCAAACTAAACAATCAATATGATGCACCTAAATGCATGCACATGGGCGCATACAAACACAAATACACATACTCACTTCTTGATTTTAATTTTACCAGATTTGGTATATATATTATAGCAAGAGACAAGATGCTTTTCTTCTCCAACAGCTTCAAAAATAAACCTTCATCTAGTAAACCATCACATTTCAACAAGAACCACATTGCAAACTTCACCTATAATCATAAATTAAATAAAAAAAAAAACATACCTGAAACGTAACTCCCTTTTCAGTGATGTCGGCTAAATGCAATAATGATACCTGAAAACATCAGCAAAAATAAATTATGAGCTTGAACTGCATATGTTATCAAACCAGAGTAGATATTGTCATAATTTACATTAAAAGGTGAAAACAACCATTTGAAAGCCACCGGAATCTGTTAGCAATGCTCTAGGCCAGTTCATAAATTTGTGAAGACCCCCCAATTCGTCAATAAGCTCAGAAGTAGGACGAAGCGCCAAATGATATGTATTTCCTAGTATTATTTGGCAACCAATCTCCTCAAGCTGGTTAGTTGTCAACCCTTTGATAGTCCCTGTAACCAGGAAAACCTGAGTAATGTTATAAAATTTCACCAGTGAATGACCATTTCTGCCTGCATGCCTAAATAATGTGTAATAAAACTGCTATACCGAAAACGTATGAATCAACACCTACATGGCCCAGCCTTAGAAGTAATGAGTGCAACGTCTACGGTAGAACAATACTCGATGACCATTTTGGCATATGATTCATCAATTGAATTGATTATGAGTATGCCTGTTTTCATCTCCTTGTTATCTTGGGAATAGTGTTATTAATTTGTCTTAGGAATAGTCAAATTATAAGGTAAATGACAGTAAAAAAGATTTTTTATTTTTTATTTTTTTTTTCAAAAATAAAAATAAAAGTTGATATAAAAATTTATTTGTATTTTTCTTTCTTTTCTTTTATTTCCCATTGAAGGTCACCTGGGCCTATGGGCTTCAAAATAGAAATTAAACTTTCTCCCATCTCAGACAAATGCTCAATCAAGGTCATTAGTGCAGTGCCATGAGATATTACCATCTAAACTAGTAGGCAACTTAAACATTTACTACTAACTTAATGCTACATTTACTACTAACTTAATGCTCTTTTCATCCTAAAACAGCAAGGAAATGAAACAAACAATGTTCTTGATTAAAAAAATTTTCCACGGAAGGAATAAGATAGTAAAAACTCTAACCTTGTGTACCCACAGGCATAAACAGGGGCGTCTGGGACCCAAAGTGAGGGAGTGTTAGTTGGGCTGCACGAGCACGATTGAATCTCCCTAGAATCTAAAGGTAAGAAATAGAAATCACAAATCAGCAAGTAAGAAAGAAACAAACAATCAAAATGCCCATCAACGTGGTTTATACTGGACCAAATTAGCAAATAACAATGTACGAAACAATTAGAAACTGCCATCAAGGGGGTTTATAGTGGACCAAGTGTTCAGTTTTGGGATTAATCATATAATGTTTACAGATTATGTCAACAAAAACCACATAAATGGTTTTGCCCATGCGATATGTAATGGCACCAAGCAACCATAAGAAACAACCTTTGATTAGCGAAGCACATATGATTGTCTAGGTTCCTTTATTTTTCTCTCTACCACAACAATAATCAAACAAATTACCATTGAGGACAGCTCTTATCAAAATAAAAATCCTTCCTTGACCCTTTTCAGACTTGCTACTGTCCTTTCTCTCAGTATTCCCAAAAAACAAGGAAAAGTGGCTATCGCCGTCGTTATCTCCACTACACTGTCAGCTTATGAAACATTCCTTCCTAGTGTTTTAAAAAGTGCCTATTTCTAATAAGAATGAGGTAAAGGCAATAGTTACCCGTGAAACTAAGGAACATAAACAAAGCCATACCTCGAAACGAAGCGCCATCGAGCACTTTTGTTTCTCTGTTCGTCAGGGAGCCAGTGCAAACTGATAAATACTGCCATTCAAAAAAAAACAGAAAAAACCGAAAAGAAAGAAACATAAACAACGATGAAAAGAGCAGAAGATAAAGAAAACGAAAAATCCAATAAAGCAATTTGCACAGAGACTCCTGCCTCTTCTATCTCCTGAAGTCACAATGTTATAATGTCCATATGCAATGCCATATGATATAATCCTCAGTAAAACACGCACAGAGAGAGAGAGAGAGATAAAGACTTACAGAGAAGCAGTCAAACGGAGAATGTAAATGGGCTGAAGATGGTGGTGATAAAACTAAGAGAGCCTCTGACTTGTGAAAGGAAAAGAGTTGCCCTAATCAAAGCAACGTCCAGTCTATCAAGGCGGCTGGGTGTATGCGCCGGCTACGCGCTCTTTTCTCCTGTCTGCTTTCCAGCAAAACTGAATGGGAGAGTTGCGAGGTTTTTTTTTATTATTATTATTATTTATCAACTTTGGAGTTCTTCGTATTTATTTTGAATAATTGCACTACTAATTTATGGAGTCGACCTAAATTACAAATTATTTTATGTGGTACAAAAAGTTCATAAAGGGTCATTGTGATAAACTATAATTACGAATCACTTCCTGAACCTATTTTTTGTCCACCAAGTTAACAGAATATGTTAATTTGCAATGTCATATCCAATAAAAAATTGACACGTGTCCATTACAATAAAAAATATATAAATAAATAGCACTTAATTTTTAAAAATAAAAATAAAAAGAAAAGAAAAATAGTGAAGGGATGGCTCTTTACTAATTTTTTTTTCAAAAAAAAATTAAGTTTTATTTATTTATATTTTTAATATATTTATATTTTTTTATTGTAATGGACACGTGTCGGTTTCTTATTGGGTATGACATGGCAAACTAACATATGTTGTTAACTTGGTGGACAGAAAATGGGTTCAGGGAGTGATTCGTAATTATAATTTACCACAAAGACCCTCCATGAATTTGTTGTACCACAGGAAGTGATTTGTAATTTAAGATAAGCCTTGAAACCAATAGTGCAATTATCTCTTATTTTGAAAACAAACTTCACTTGGCTCATTGAAATTCCCTTACATTTACATTTACAATTATATTTTTAAACTTCAAAAAAAAAAAAAAAAAAAAAGACTCTCAATTTATTGTATTCATCTATTAATTTTTTATTAAAAAAATCTTAATATTTTAAAAATTATGATATGATTTAATGGAAAATCTTACCGGAATTGTGAAATTAAAAAAAATTAAAAGATAAATACATTAAATTGAAAGTTTAAGAATGTAATTACAAAAACGATGACAAATTAGGGGGTTAAGTAAAGTTTTTCCTATTTATTTTTAGGGAGAAATACATACTACTCAAAATCTCACCTAATACAAACTAAAAATTGCATCAATGTCTCTCAAATTATTAAAAATTGTCAATATTTTCTAAAAACAAAAATAACCTTAATTAAAAAATAAATAAATAAACTGCTGACCACCGGCAACGCTGTGGGTCCATCACATTGCCATGGATCTTCACCCTTTTTAAAAAAAAAAAAACAAAAAAGGAATATTTTGTCCTTCTAAAAAATATTAAGAGCATTTTTGTCTTTTTCCAAAAAAAATTAAAATATATATATATATATATATATTATGGTTCGAAGGACATTAAGTTAACCTTTAGTTTTGGAGACATTGACAATAAGTGATAAATATAATGCTACCGACTTCTACTTTCTTACCCACATTTTCACACTTCCTTAGGTTGCTTTTGAAACTACTAATTTGGATTAAAATCTAATAAAATTTTATTTTAAATTCAATAATAGTGTTGAAAGTCACTTTAAAAAGTCAAAGTGCGTGTAATATTACTCATAAGGTGATAATTTGAAAGAAATATATTTACTTTTCTTTTCTTTTAAAAAAAAAAAAAGAGAAAAAAAAAATGGGGTCAAACTCGTGGGTTTCTTTTAAGTTTTAAGCATGTTTGCCTCAACCTTAAACCCAATTATAAATGGATAGTTTTACTAAATGGGGCAAAAAAATGTCTCGATCCTTAGCTAGCCTTAACAGTATCATTTTGACTCGAGACTTTGAGGATATAACATCATTGACGGGGGACATTTCTAGGAACTTCACATTCTTGCCGTCTCAGGTCTCCTCAAACTATTTGTCATTTCATACTTACACCCCTAAACTTTAAAAATTAACACTTAACTTCATCTAGTTATCACTCTTTTACAATTTACGTCCTTCAGTTCAGTAGCATCTAACGTATGTAAAGCACATTTGACTTTTTCTTTTACCAAAAATATCTAAATTACTTTTAAAAATAATATAAAAAATGAACAAATAGTTTAACCACCCCTAAATGGTGTGAGGGTGGTTTGGTCACTTCAAAAAAAAAATACTTTTGTTATTGTAAATATGAGATTTATAAGAATTAATGTAATAATGACATCACGGTAATTCTAACACTAGGAAAAAAAGAAAAAAGAAAATTGATCCAACCACTAAATATAATTTCTTAATTTCAGGTAAATGTGAGACTGAATTTTCTTTCTTTTAGTTGTTCTTATCATAAGAAAACATGATGCATTCAAGCTACGATTGCTTTCTTCCCTTTAGTTTATTCATATGTTTGAAAAAAATTATTTTATTTTTAATATTTTTAATTAATTTTAGTTTTGTTTAATTTTTTTTATAGTGGTAGTGTTAAAAAGTGAAATACCATTTTACTACATGTGACATACAATTTTATCAAAAAGCCATCTAGATTTTTAAAAATGACAATTTTACTACATGGGTTTTATTTGATCAAAAAATCATAATTTTTATTTTTATTTTTATTTTTTAAAAAAAAACTTTTAACTCTATTTTTTAAACCTTTTCTCTTCTAGCTCTGCTACTGTTTATAAAAATTACTTAATTGGTATATCTAACCTCTCATTCGCTCATAAATTTTTTTGTACCCATTGCTTATCCAGATAACAATTCCACCAACAACAGTAGATGCCATTTGCATTGCTTGTCATGGTGCTTTAGAAAGGCCTTATGGTTATGGTTCCCCCAACAATTGCAAGGGGGAATCGAAACCATACCTTTTTCGTATAATGTTTGGCTGAGGTGGGCTTTGGGTGGCAATCACCATTGGGTTGACATGATAAATAAAGTGGTTGAAAGGACAATCAACTCCACCCAAAGAGTTGACATGATAAATAAAGTGGTTGAAATGATAATCAATTCCACTGACCTAAGTAATAACATGACGCTAATACAATTTTGTTTTCCTATAATTTATTGAGAGCTGGATGCTAAAATGAATATTGATCGTTGTTGGAAAAATTATCATTCACAAAGCCCATGCAAACCCACGAATGGGCCTGTGGGCCCAGTCGGTCCATTAGGCCTACCAAGGAGTCACATTTTGTCAAGGGCCTATGAAGATTCGGGCAATCGTAAATGTCTCAGATGGTGGACACCTCGAATACTCCTTAGAGAATCTTAGGAATATCCGTCGGTTGACAGAATCGGAGATAAACACAATCGGTGAGTAACGGGACATCACTATCCCGCCATCACTGCCCCGGGAACACGAGAAAAATACACACAGAATGCCCATGTCCAGATGGTTCCGGGAACGGATTTCTCGAGACTACCACGAGGTGATATAAATGGAATATGCCAGAATCCTTATCCCGGAATTATCGCAGGGAATTATGGGAAGATCTGATCCATAGTCCTTAGAAAAGCATAGAAGGTCTCTATCTCGAATTTTCTAGGATAACCTTTTATCCCACACGATATGGGATAAGATCTAGAAAATACGGAGAAAACCTCTTATCCCACATGATATGGGATAAGAAACCCGTTTGAACTCAGTTAAAGACTAGTCCTACTCAGAGAGGACTCCCCGATGGATAAGATATAATCTCACATGGCCAGGATTGCCTCTTATCCCGCACGGTACTGATGTGTTTTAAATAGTACTCGCAAGTGCACGAATCATTTTGCAATATAGTGTTATGCAAGTGCGAGGTCGATCCCACAGGGAAATGGTCAAATATTGGTATCTTGCTTAATCAACCTCATTTTAACCTAGTTCCAAAGGTTTGAGACTTGATTCAAGAACAAAAGACTAAATGAAAGAGATGTAATGAAATATGTAAAATAAAAGGAACTAAGGTTAAGGAATCCACCAAACCAAATACTACAACTCACACTCTTGGTTTCCACTTGAACACCCAAAGAACATTAAGCTTAGAGTGTTATTCAAGTTTCTTAACCATAAACCCAAGAACCATTAAATGAATCCAACACATTGACAAATCACAAAGAGTACCGATTGAAATCAAAACATCCAATGTATCATTCAATCACAATGGATATCATCATTCGAACCGATAAAACAATGTATTGGTCGGTTGAAACACATAAAATGTCCTCTAACCACCACTAACCACATTCATTGCAAAAGATGAAGCATTAAATGAATGGAACTTGAACAACTAAAATGATATATCATTAAATGTGCAAGTGGTACAGCAAGGTTGTGAGTGTCATCAATGGAAAGGTTTCATCCTCAACCCTAGTTGAGGTTACTAGCCTTCCATGACTAAGAACACCACAATAAAATGATGAACAACCATGGAAATGAAAGAAAAAATCTACAAAGAGAAAGTATTCTGAAAATAAACTACTGAATTACACTACAATAAGCACGAAATTAAAACTAATTACAGAGTTTCTGCTCTATCCTACTCTCTCCACACACTCTCCAACAAGGGGGCATGGCTATGGCTTTATAGAAGAAGGCCATGGCAAGAAAATGACTTCTCTACCCTCCTCTATGGTTCTTCTGCAGCTAGAGACAACCCCAAACACGAAACCAGCGTGTTCTGCAGCGGAAATCAGAGGGAGGACTGCTTTTTGGCTTCTGATTGGGCGTTCTGGCGCGCTCTGCAAAAGCAGTTTCTGGGAAAATTCGATCGATCGACTTTTATTTCGATCGATCGACTTCGGGCAAATATTCGATCGATCGAATTTTAAGTTCGATCGATCGACTTGTCAGGGTCTCCGAATTTCCAGTTATCTTCTTATGAATTTTGTCATTTCTCTCTTATTGTCCTACAGACACAGAAAACACAAAAACTAACCAAAACATTAGAAAATAACAAGGCTAAAGGTCTAACTAGTGCAAATCAAGGGGTCCAAATACACAATATTTGGCACTCATCAGGTACGAGATAGGATACCTATTTAGTTTCAATAAGGGAACAGTCCTAGCTGAGTGGGACTCTCCCTGTCGGATGAATTATAATCCCATGCTATATGGGATTAGAGTCCTAATTGAACTCTAATCAGAGCATACCCAATGTACCATAACTACATGCCTATAAATAGGCCACTATCTCAGGTATCAAAACACTCCGAACTTTCTAAATTTGTATGCTCTCATATTCCCTAAAATTTGTTTACAATAATCTGATATATATGCATCGGAATGATACCTCGTCTGCACACCCAACAAGCTCTTGTGTTTAATTTTTTTGTCTTGGTAGTTGTAGGTGGTAGAGATAGTGCATTTTGAGACAACACGTCATCATACCGGAAACTGTACCAACAATTATATCATTTTAGTTCTGAATGAGTTATATATTATATGTTGAAGAATAAAATTCAAGTGTTGTTAAACAAAATTTACAAATCAATGCTCTTGAATCCTCTTCAAGCAGTTCAATCAATGTGGTTGGGAAAAATGTTATAAGTGGTAAGGAACTCTATGACTTATTCATCATAAATGTTGATACATTACAGCAGTCGATTAAATCTGATTTGCAAACATATTTGGAGGAGAATGTACTCATTGCTGAAAATGGTGTGAAATTTAATACTTTGGATTGGTGGAAGACAAATAACCTTAAGTATTAAATTTTTTCTAAGCTGGCCAGAGATATATTGTCAACACCAATTACCACTGTAAGTTCAGAGTCCACATTTAGTGTTAGTAGGAAGGTTGTTGATCCTCACAAAGCTTTGTTATCTACAGAAATTGTGCAAATTTTATTGTGTGGGGCTGATTGGTTCAGAGCATTAAATGGGTTTAAAAGGAAGTGCAATGTTTGTTAAAAAAAAAAGGAAGTGCAATGTAAGTTTTACTTTTGTTTAGTTGTAATTGTTATGGCATTGTGCATTTACAAAGTTCTAAATATTTTCTATTTTCTAGTTTTTTAACCTTAGAAGGAGGAGGAAGATAAATCAAAAGTGGAGATTGTCTTACCAACATTACCGTAACAGTTTACCTTTGTTTTTATTTGTGTAAGTATTGTAATATAATTGCATATTTTAGTTGTGACTCTTGTGAGATTTTTGTAACACCTCGCCCTTTACAAAAAGGTGTAAGTGGTTATATCTGATCAACTACATGACATTACTACACCAAAGACGATAAAATCTCGCAGCAGAATATATGCGTATTATTATTTTTATTTTTTTAAGAAGAAAAGAATAATTTCCACATGACACACTAGAGCTTGTCTAAAATACCTCAAAGATAAATAAATATGAAAATGATGTTCTTACATATTAAATACACACTAAAGCAGTAACATATGTACCACAGGTGGCACTTGTAAAAACATAACCATAGTATTAATATAATATAAACTATAAAGAAAAACACTACATATTAAAGAAAAATGCATAAGAGATAAGTTTGACTTATATAAAATATAGACTAAACGAGGTAGTCTATCAAGTCAAAGAGGTAATAGATGGCATCATCCATTTATATCAGGATTGGCATAAAGACCTGACTGTCCTGATCTTCCTTTTCTATTCTTGCACAATCATTTATGTGATTGTGGGCATTACCACAATCTCATATGCAATTAAGTGAGTCAACCGTTTCAATAATATAATAGTCACTGATTTCTTTAAGAGCACATAATAAGAAAATATATAATAGGGGTAATTACATATTCCCCCATTAACTATCGACTATTTTCAACATGCTACCACGAACTGACACATCGACCAAAAGAGAGCATGAAGCTATTATTTTCATACTATTACCTCCCATCATATCTGGGGTGGTCGGGGCCACCTCTAGGGGTAGCTCGCAGACCATCCCCTCCCCTAAGGTGGTAGCTACCCACTTTCTTTCCTCTTTTTTTTTTAAAAAAAAAAATTATTTGTTTAATTTTTAGGGTATTTTATGTAAATTTTGATTTTAAGTTAGGGTATTTGAGTATTTTTATGAATTCAACTGACGGAAGGGAGGTAACAGTATGAAAATGGTAGTTCCATACTCTCTTTTGGTCGATGTGTCACTTCATGGTAGCATGTTGACAATGACGATTACTTGATGGGGGGAAAATATAATTACCCCTATATAATATAACCTTATGTACATATATATATATATACAAACAATTCATGGTTAATAGTCATGAAGTGAATATATATCTATACACACACACACACACACACACACACACACACACACACACATCTATAAAGTAATAAAGCAATGATATGATGTAATAACAGTTTTGTATGCAAAATCTTTATTTATTTTCTTTCACTCCACTCATTTAGAGCCGACACTCGGTTAACAGATATTTTTGGAGCCGACACTCCTACCATATAAAGCTTATTTGTTTGCTGCTGGAAGCCTATGGTTCCAGCCAATTAAAAACCTATGGTCACAGTCTTGTTTATTATTAAATCTTCCACGGGAGCCTAAGGTCTCACTGGTAGCCATCTCACCCCCTGCAACTCACTAGTTTTGTTATTAACATATTCATTAGTTACAACAGTATACACAATATGCAATATTCCATTCACACATATACATTTTAACAAATATGCAATCATTATGTTATGAAAATCAGTATCATATCTCAGTAAGTAATTTATACTTACACTTATAGCTTTTAGAGAATATCCACACAAGTGATTATTGCAACACAGTTTTGTACATGTGATAGTGAATTAGTATACATTGCTAAAAATATTATTCTATCACTTTCGTCACTTTTGACTTTTAAGTAAATTACTATAACTCTTAATGCTATTTAGACATTATGTTGGTGTATAAAAATAGGTAGGTAGCATTACCACATATTTTCATATGGGTATCGCTATGACATTTATATAGTTAATACTTAAAATACTTTTAAAAACTAAAACATGCATCATAACAGCATTAGTATGATAAAAGCTTAATATTTTTTGTATAAAAATGGATATAGTATCCCCATTAGTATAAATAATAGGTACAATATTTAAAAACACATGGGCGGCATAACGGCGTAATTATGGATAGTTCATATCATATTTTTTGTAAAATTTTGGCAGAAGAATGACATTAGTGTAACTAATGCTTTAAAAATATTTTAAACTTTGGACAGTGTAACGGTGCATTTATAGAATACTCAAATGATTTTGGGCATTATAATTGTATTTTTGGTAAACAATTATACCACTTTTGAATATAAACCTAAAAAATACTCTTTTAAGCATATATTAAACTTAAAATAACATTATAACCTTAAAGTTACAAAAATTAAGGAAACATGCTTTTGAGAACTCACCAAAACGCTCCTAAAAGAAGCTGAAACGTTATGCCCAAAATACTCAAATACTGTAGGCCGAGAGAGTGAGTCTTGAAAGTTTTGTTTTCTGTTATAAGGAGAGGAGTGAATGCGACATGAAGAGGCGGCCTTTTATAAACGTTTGAGGGGTTGGGATTGTTTTGCTTCTGTTAGATCAAGGGTTGGGGAGAAAAATTCTTCACGTGGCCGTTGGTTTTAGTGAGAAAAAAATAAAAGTAATGATGACTTTATTTAATATCTCTTATCTCTAAGCTATTGTATTTAGGTTCTAATTAAAATAAAAATTAGTCTTTTAACTTCTACAACTAAGGCTCCTTATAAGGCTTTGTTTTGTTCTTCATTAATGACAAATGACTGAATCAAACGGGTTGGATTTAAATGAGGAGGAAAAAATCAAGGTAAGTAATGATTACCTTTCATAATATCTAAAAAGATCAATCCAGCTGCTGCTGGACGTGAATATTGTTCCCTACAGTATTTTTGTCCAGCCCAGAGGCTGTGCATTCTGCGGGCGTTTTCGCATCCTTAAAGAAGTCAAAAAATCATGAAATTTGGAGGGTAGGTAGAGGATTTTGAGTAGAGTTTACTAGCTTTTGAATAAACTAAATCGAAGTTCGTTTGATCTTATTTTCATTATTCCAAAGTTTAAGGTCCACTACACTTTTTCATCAAATTAGAGCATTAAATGTGCTCCAATTGACTCTAAATTTATACTATGTGTTCTCCATACTTTTAATTCGTAGTAGTAATAATTTTTTCATAAAAATCTCTTCAAAATTGAATCCAAATTTTTAGTCACGTGAGTGAGTAATAAAATAAATAATATTCTTTATTATTTCTCATAAAACATTGCAATTTCCTTAATACTTCTAAGGCTATTTTATGAATTTAAATAATTATTTTCTTGACCGTTACAATTTTGATAGACAATATAATTTTGTTAGAGTATTGAAGACTTAAAGACATTAAAACTTGAGGTTGAAGTAATGTATGGCTTCCTATTTAGTTTCCTATTTAGTGATTATGAATTTCTTTTGCATTTATGAGGAATTTGAAGTATAGACTATCTAACCAAAGTTATCGTAGCAATTTAACTTTGTACTAAGTAAGTTTCAGAATGTTTTAATATTATTGCATATTTTGTTTGGTGAATTTTGTTGGACAATATAATTTTGTTGAAGACTTTGAGGACTTAAGGTAATGTTTGACTCCATGAACTTCTCAAATCCTATTGAATGATTATGCCAAATAAAATTTTGCATTTTTATCGAACCTTCATTGACATTTTTATCAAGTGAAAGATTATTCACTTCTAAGTAATGCAAGTGAGTAAAAATTAACATAATATTTGTTAGTGTGTGTGAAGGTTATATTTAAAAGAATCTGAAGTTGTTGAATGCTAATTATAAAAGATAGTCACATAAATTTGATATGGTAGTAAAGATAATTATGTTTACGAGTCTTGGTTTTGGTTTTGGCTGATAATTATGTTTTATGAGTTTTGAGATAGTGCTGCTCAATTTACATGGATTTCTCTTGCCTGGAAGATTGATTCCTATATATAATATAGATAATTTGATCTGGCATGTTCTAACAAAGCAAATAAGAAGCAATGTCTTTATTCTGTTTCAATGAGTATAGGAGTAGAAGTTGATTCTAGTCCAATGTCATTGAGATATGGATTTTAAGCTTTTAGCTAATTCTTAGAAAATAATATTGGCAATACCTTTGTTTGTGTAGGTGGTAAATGTGCAGAAGGTATACTCTTTATTATGAGAAAGTATACGTTGAGCACAAGTTCATATTATTTCTTAGTGTTACTTTTGACTCCAAAGTAAATAATAATTTGTTGAACTTCTTTTCTGTGTATGAAATATGTCATACATTAGTTTGGATCAATTGCAATATTTCCCATCAGAGTACATTCATGTTTAATGTTTGGTTGTTGACAAAAAATTTAGGTGGTTCAGGGGCTCGTGGTGATGCTAATTTTGTAATCAACTCTAAAACCATTAGGATTTCGGTTATTAAGAAACCAGCTTCTGAAGATAGGCTAGTAATTCAACAAAAATGGAGAAGTTATCAATAATTTTGATTTGTAATTGCATTTAACCATTTGTATTTGATTTGTGATTGTTTAATTTTTTGCTGTATAATTTTGTTTTAAAATACATATTGTAAATTGTAATTCCATTTTTATATAATTTAATTAAAATAATTGATATTTGGGGTAATTACCTTTTCCCCCCATGAACTACCAAAAAATGCGCGATGCCCCCATGAACTACCAACTCGACCAAAATAGAGCATTCAACTACCAAAGATAACCATTTTCCCCCCTTCCGTCAGTCACACGCCGTTTTACCCTCATTTTCTTCTTCTTTTCCCCCTATGAACTACCACCATCTTCCTCTTTTCCCCCATGAACTACCATCATCTTCCAACATGCCCCCATATAAAACGGCACATGACCCGTTGACCGTTTGTTTTAACCCCTTTGACTGACGGAAGGGAGAAAATGGTTGTCTTTGGTAGTTGAATACTCTATTTTGGTCAAGTTGGTAGTTCGTGGGGGCATTGCGCATTTTTTGGTAGTTCATGAGGGAAAAATGTAATTACCCCTGATACTTTTATTATTATTGTTTTCATTTATCCAAATTTATTTTATTATTTTTTTACTTAAATAAATACTTTACCTAAATTCTTCACAAGCTGAGCGTCCAATAAGGCATTTGACTCGTCTAATTGGCGAGCTCGAGCTCTAACAAGAATTTCTTCTTGGCAAGCCAAGCCGAGCTTAATATTCAATACCCATCATGAGTTCGAGCCGAGCTCGAGCTCATGAACATTCTAAACGGTCAAGCTCTAGCAACCCTACCCACAACCACAACCCAGGCTAGGAGTGTGCATAATCTGTCTGCATCTGCAAAATCGCCCCAAAATTAACAAAATTTTGGTTCAAAATGTTGGATACAAGCTTAAATTTTGTGCAACCGAATAGTACAGGGCAGCTTGCGGAAATGGTGTAACGCCCTGATAAATTAATTAATTGGTAATTAAATCCACAATTTGTCTTGTAGTCCCATTCTATAAGGAATAAGATTTAGAGATGTTTACTCTTTAAAAAAAGAATACTATGCAGTGAAAACATAAGATATTTCATTAACATTAATTACAACTAGTGCATCTACTAAGAGCCATCACATTAACGAAAATCATATTCTACATATTATTGATATAAAATATCAAAAAACTAAACTTTAATACACAAGTGAGCATCAAATGTTAAGCCTACACATCACCCAAAAATACTAATTACCACGAGTGATCTTCAAAATCCTGTCATTCGTCCTCAAGCATAATTGGATCGATACCACTACGCCAAACGATCGCATCTACTTCAAGGTCTAACTCAAATTCAACATTTAAAGGTAATCCAACTATAAAACAACACATTTTTCATATGTGAAAAATATAGATGAGTTAGTTTACGACTTAGTGAGTGATAATACTCATGGTGACAGGTTATCATGTAGTGAACTTAGTTATTTATAAATCGCATACAAAAATACAATGTTATAGTTTATCATTTAACAATGTCATCATAGATGTAGTATAAATATAATATATGTTGTAATAAGATAATTATATTATAGTTCAAGTCCATATCATCTATACAAGATATTAAACGTTTCCTAGCAGGGCCGGTACTGTCCTGAGGGACCTGTAATATAATACCAATGCTTCGGATATATGGATGTATACGAGTCGTGTAACGCCCAAGAAAAAAATAAATACTTAACATAAAAATGTATTGAAATTTTAGATAAATAGAAGCTTAGTTAATGGATGTATATATATATCTCTTTGGATAAACGTGAATATGCGTGTGTGTGAATACTAGACTTAATTGATCTACATATATATATATATGTGTGTGTGTGTGTGTGTGTGTGTAATTAATTCTTGTAAGAAGTTCTAATTATAGGGTATATTATATGTGTGTGTGTGTGTGTGTGTGTGTGTGTGTGTGTGTGACCACCGGGATTAATGAACACAAGCATAAAGAAGATGACTCCTAGAGCTACAAGTTTTCTAGCTTAAGTAAACTCGGTGGGAAACACTAACTGTGTTGGTATTTTTAAAAGTGTGAATCACCATCATAGGTACCATAAACTAAGTTTAAATAGAAACAAACCAGGCCATACAATAGACACGGCAGGGGAGATGAACTAGAATTTGTGGTTGAAGGATACAAGAGTTAACAAGCTGGAAGTATTGAGTGAACAGTGTTGAACGCATAGCTGGAAGTGATATTTGTGTTTAATAATCATCACTGCTAATAGGATATTTTGGGGTGAAATATGAGTTTAAAAATGAGTGAGAGAGGTCTTAGTTCGGGTGAAACCAGAAAGTAGTTAGTTAGCTCAATTAGTTGGAGTTTAAATCATAGTTAGAAGGGATAAGAGATATTTTAGAAATCTAATGATGGTTTTCTATTCTATCAAGACTTCACCGAACACTTGTTTGCTCCCCAACCATAGATCATTTTACTTAAGTGAATCTAGACCCATCACATTTTCTATAGAAATGAAGACATGCTCCAGCCCATTTTAGAAAAATCAACCGGAACTCCACCATTGTATCGAAATTTCTGCAACCTTCCTTGCCTTCGGTTAGAGCAGAAAAACCATAACTGAAATTACACATTCATTGTCGTTTCTGTTATTAAAACATGGAGAAGAGCCCTGAGATTTGTACACATCTTTTATTCACTATAATATGAACCGGCCAGTAGCAAAACAAACAGGAAAACAGAACTTCAACTCTCTGTTTTGCATTCCCTTTCTCCTTGCTGTTTGAAGTTCTTGAGAACGAGTGATACACTCTGTACCTTATTCCTCCACTGTATGTTCGGTATATAACAACAAAAAGGACAATGAAACTCGGCTTTGGTCTCCTTCCTCACTCATTCGGTCAGTAGTTTTAAAAAGACAAAGAAGAGCTAAACTTGAACTCTCAATCCAACCTTTAATTTGCGGACAGTAGCTCCTGGTTTCCACACTTCGCAGTAGGTTCTCTCTTTACTCAGTTGAACAAAGGAACCTTCTCTTTTTCACCATATAACCATGTCCTCACTTGTTCTTCTTTTATATGGTTGCTAGAGACTTTTGAATCCGGTTGATAGCAGCAGAAAAAGGGATAAGTGCAGCACTTATTTCATCTAAGAAGAAATCGGTAAGCTTCCTAAAGCAGAAAAATAACATGATAAGTATATATAGATAAATGTTTAGGTGAAGGAATGATATGCATGTTTTGTTGTATGTAAATATATATGTATATACATAGCAGAACCAGAAAATGATATATGTGTGTGTGTTGTGATGAAACCGAACCAGTATACTAAAGAACTGAAACGTGTGAGTTGGAGAGTGTGAATGAGTGATAGATATGTGTGATGTGGATGTGTATAAGGTGCTGAACCGTAAAGGGTGTGTTGTCATGAAACAGAAAAATGAAAGTGTGTACTGTGTTCAAAAAAGGATAGAAGTGTGTGCTGTGATGGAGTGTACAGGTGTGTGTTTAGGTGTAAAGTGCTGCATGTGAGGGTGTCTTAGGTAGATGTGTGCTGTGTTTTTGTTGTGAAACATGTATGTGTAAGATTGAGAAATAAATAAATAAATATATATATATATATATATATATATTGTGCACTTTGTTGTGGAAGCCATGTGTGTATAGTTGTGGCAAATATGTGGGCCTACTTTAGATGTGCACATGCTAATAGTGTTTGATAAAAAGTGTGAGTGTAAATTGTGTTAACAGAAAAGTGTGTCCGTGTGTGAGTGTGAGTGGCAGTGTTGTGGATTGGTGTTAGTGTACAGGATTTAGTGGAAAACAGTGAAGAAAAATTGAAGGAGATTAGGGGAAAAACATATGGGTAAATGCCAAAAAAATGCCTTGTGGTAATTAGGTGTTCGGGTAGTGCAGTAAATGGGAGATTAAACCTATACCCAAAGGGATGGAAAAAAAATACAAAAGTGGCAATAGGCGAAGAGTATTAAAGAGATTAATCAAATAGGCAAGTCCACGGGTTGCATAACTAAGTACTAAAAATAATATATAGTTATGTATGTATATGTATACTCTTTATATGAATGTATGTAAATATGTATATATATGATTTCTTCTGTTATATGTATGTATGTATATATATATATATATATATATATATATATATATAAGTATGGTGCATTACATAGAACATATATATGTATTAATTTATTGTAGTGTTAAATACAAGAAATTATAGGTTTCAAAGTGTAATGCTAAAGAGGAATATACTTAGATGAAATAGTATATATATATATATATATATATATATGATCTCATTTGTTAGAATAAAAAAATGATAAAGTTGTAAATAAAATGTATTTATTGAGATATCCAAACAAATAATAATTTCATCTAATAAAGGACTAGAAGAGATAGTGATAGATGATAATTTTCTTAGCATTATTTGCTGATCTAGTATTTCATGAACATAACCCTGCAGTTGATATTTTGTGGACCCCGTGGAAGCAAAGGACTGTAAGTATAAATTACTTACTGAGGGTAGTACTGGATTTCAATAGTGTTATGTTTATGTTTTATTTTAATTGGATGCGTGTGAATGATTATTGCATACTATGAATAACCAACTTATAAATATTGGGAGTAACGTTTCCCAAAGGTTCAGGATGGGAATAGTGCCTAAAACCGAAAACACAATAATTCATATTGATTGGAACGTCTCTCAAAGTGCTAGTAGGGTGATGTGGAACGTACTTTGCTAGTGCAAAAATATGCTAAGAAAATGTAATGTAGGAGACACGTCATCGAACGTCTCAAACAAGGCACATTGACGGGTAACAGCTCTAAACAAAAGGAGTGCAATGACTATATTGAACTGTTTAAACTTTGCATAAAAAACTGTCACCACATCATTATGTCATCTATGTTCCTTAAATAACACATAATCCATTGATATTATTGAATGACAGTTAGCTCACTTATGGAATTATGGGTCTGTGGTAATAACCACACTCTCATTGATGATTGTGCAGGTACTGACACTGACGAGTATCAGGATCCTTGTGATGATCATAGTTTCATAGATGAGATTGTCTAATGTCTTCCTTTTTGTGATGGACTTGCTGAATAGTCTATCTCCTATGTTGATATTAGGTTTTATTTTATGCACTTCCTAAACAACTTGTGTTGTATCTTATGGTTTGTAATATGACTACAATTATGTAGGCTATGAGCCATATGTGGCTCTTATGTTATCGCTTTCGCATGTATTTATTTGTAAGACATTTTTATCATTATAATGCAAATAGAGGTATTTCAGTCACAACTATATATGTGTTGACAAGGAATTGTCCCTGTTGGTTTAAAAGAAAAACATATTCATATTTTCCGCTGCGAGATTTATCGTCTCTGAAAGGTTAATGACACGTAATTATTCAGATATAATTACTTACGCTCTTTTGTAAAAAGCGGGTCGTTACAGTATGGTATCAGAGCAGTTGGCTCTGAGTGCCTTAAAGACTGACCCGTAGGAGTTACCAAAGCTTTAAAGTATGAAACTATCTTTGTTTGAAATTATAAATAAGTTACTAACTCAACATGTTTGATGTTGTTAAATGAAGAACAAATATAATAATATCATAAGGATAAAAATTGTTAAACTTACCTTATTTGAAGCATATGTGATAAATGCTGATGTGGATTCTTTTTAGATTCTATTAGTTCAAATTTATCATGTATATAGATAATAAATGTTTTGGTGAACAACATCATGCCTCCTAGACGCCGACCTCCATGCGATCTCAATCATGAAACAGATCATCACGATGATGAGGGTGGAGAGTTTCAACCCCCGCCTCCACCTCTACCATTTTATGATGGAATCCATCCAGCTTTGGCACAATTCATGGCTGAAACCACTAGGCAGTTCGCTGAAGCAGTTTCAAGAATCCCACGGCCTATAGAGCGAGTCGAACACTTGGGGTGTTCCATTCGAGATTTCTCAAGCCATCACTTTCGATCATTTGATGGTAATGAAGGACCCGATGCAGCAGAAGCATGGCTTACGGACATCGATATGCTATTTGACACCCTTGGCTGCACGGATGAATAGAAAGTACGGTATATCGCACTGAATCTGACAAGCGAAGCCGGACGGTGGTGGAGTTCAAAGAAGATATTATTATCGGGACCGAGAAACGAAATCATCGTTACTTGGGAAATGTTCCAGACAGAATATAATAGGCGCTTTTTCCCAAGGGCTCAGAGGCAGCTTCGGGCCATCGAATTCCAAAACCTTGTCCAGGGTAGCATGTCAGTGGAACAATATTCTGCAAGGTTCATGGAGTTAGCTAGGTTTGCCCTCAATCTAATTCTAGATGAAGAATCTAAGGCGGAGAGCTTTAAGAACGGCTTAACCCCTCGAGTCAAGGAACGAGTCCTCTACCATGAAATTAAAGATTATGCTAGACTAGTGGAAGTCGCATCTCTCGCTGAAAGAGGGATTCGTGTATTGGTAGCAGCTTACGACATGAAGAAACGATCAAAGCAACATACCTCATACCCTGCAAAGAGGTCAGCAGTGGGAAGCGGCTCCAGGCCTTCTGTAGGAAAGAGCTTTCCACCTACGCGCATAAATCAAATGACCCCCTGTACTAAATGTGGTAAGTTGCATGGGGGAGACTGTCTAACGGGAAACACGAGTTGTTTCAAATGCGGAAAGACGAGACACTTCATCATAGATTTCCCTATGAACATTGCTGGAGGATCAAAGCCACAGTGAGGAGGATCTCAGCAACAATACCCTGCCCAAGCCCGGGTATATTCACTTATACCTAGAGGAGTCGATGATGAAGAAGGATTTACAGATGTGGTGACAGGTACTGTCCCTTTGTTTGTTAGTCTAGCATGCACTCTTTTTGACTCTGGAGCTACGCAGTCGTTTATATCATCCACATATGTTAGGCTTTATAGTATTAACACTCAACCCCTAGAACAAAACATAAATGTGGTTACCCTTGCTGGTGACGTGATAACCTGTAGGAAGTAAGTAAATGATTTCCCAATAATGATAGAGGAGAGGATTTTACCTGGAAACTTAGCTGTATTCCAAATGCAAGGATTTGATATCATTCTAGGAATGGATTGGTTGTCAAGATATTATGCTAGTATTGATTGTAGAAGAAAGGAGATTATTTTCCGACCCCCTGATGGGGAGGAGTTTGCATTCCATGGATCCCGAGTACGAGCTACTCCACCCCTCCTCTCCGCAATTCAAGCGAGTAGAAGTGTTAGAAGAGGCGCACCGACATTTCTAGCTTATGTGAAGGCTAAATCAGAAGTGGAGAAAAAGCTAGAAGATATACATGTAGTAAGTGACTACCCCGACGTCTTTGCTGAAATCTTATCAAGGTTACCACCTGACCGTGAGATTGAATTCACCATCGACTTGTTGCCGGGAACCCAACCCATTCACAAGGCTCCCTACCGAATGGGGCCAGCAGAATTAAAAGAAATAAAGCAGCAGCTGCAAGAGTTATTAGACTGGGGTTTCATTCGCCCTAGTGTCTCACCATGGGGAGCGACAGTGCTATTTGTGAGGAAAAAAGGATGGTTCTATGCGATAGACTATCGCGAGCTGAATCGGGTGACGATCAAGAACAAGTATCCTTTGCCTAGGATTGACGATCTCTTTGACCAACTCAAAGAAGCCACAGTTTTCTTGAAAGTTGATCTGCGATCAGGGTACCATCAACTCAAGGTGAAAGAAGAAGACATCCAGAAGACGACAATACCACACGGTATGGCCATTTCGAATTTTTGGTTATGCCATTTGGGGTGACTAACACGCCATCTATATTCATGGACTTAATGAACCGGGTATTTCACATGTACCTTGATTGGTTCGTAGCCGTGTTCATAGATGACATTTTAGTTTATTCCACCAATCATCAAGATCATGGAGAGCATTTGAAGACAGTATTGAGGATTCTGAGAGAGAAGAAGCTTTATGCTAAACTCAAGAAGTGCGAGTTTTGGTTAAAAGAAGTCTCATTTCTGGGCCACGTAATATCAAAGGACGGGAGAGCGGTGGATCCAAGCAAGATTGAAGCGGTAACAAATTGGGAGCGCCCAACAAATGTTCACGAGATCCGAAGTTTCTTGGGACTGGCTGGATACTATTGGAGATTCGTAGAAGGGTTCTCTAAACTGTCAGGCCCCTTGACCGCTCTAACAAAAAAAGAACGCTCACTTTGCCTGGGATGAAGAATGTGAAGCAAGCTTTCAAGAACTTAAGCAGAGGTTAATGTCGGCACCTGTCCTTACTCTTCCCATAGAATCTGAGAAATTTGTCATTTATAGCGATGTATCTCTCAAGGGACTGGGCTGTGTACTCATGCAGCAAGGCAGGGTAATTGCTTATGCATCTAGGCAATTGAAGAATCATGAACGAAACTATCCTACTCACGACCTAGAGCTTGCAGCAATAGTGTATGCTTTGAAAATCTGGAGGCACTACCTGTTTCGAGAGAAGGTGGAAATCTACACCGACCATCAGAGCCTGAAGTACATCTTTACGCAGAAGGAATTGAACATGAGGCAGCGAAGATGGTTAGAACTTGCTCAAGAAAATGATCTGGAACTACAAGAACTCATGGAGAAAGCTAACCGTGGCGAAGCCCCTGGGTTCCACTTCACGAATGATGATCTGTTGAGAACTGGAGACGCCAGAACAGTTATACCAAAAGATGCTGAGCTGAAGAAGGACATTCTTGATGAAGCCCAT
Organism: Alnus rubra; assembly: GCA_028654335.1. Lineage (NCBI taxonomy): Eukaryota > Viridiplantae > Streptophyta > Magnoliopsida > Fagales > Betulaceae > Alnus > Alnus rubra. The sequence continues at coordinate 1,905,865 of JAJPGS010000041.1, read as the reverse complement.
AAGACTAAATACACCATACATCCGGGAAACACCAAGATGTACCAAGACTTGAAGAAGAAATTTTGGTGGCGTGGCATGAAACGTGATATTGCTGAATATGTAGCCCAATGCCATGTATGTCAATAAGTGAAAGCTGAACATCAAAGACCTGCAAGACTTCTTTAACCCCTCAGCGTTCCAGAGTGGAAGTGGGATCAGATTTCCATGGACTTTGTGGTAGGTTTACCAAAGGCATCCATTGGCCAAGATTCCATTTGGGTGGTAGTTGACAGACTAACCAAGAGTGCTCATTTTATTCCGTTTCACATCACGGATTCAGTGCCGAAGTTGACTGAACTATACATAAGGGAGATTGTCAAGTTGCATGGGATTCCTGTCTATTGTGTCGGACAAGGACCTTAGATTTACTTCGCGATTCTGGACATGCCTACATGAAGCAATGGGCACAAAGTTGAACATCAGCACTGCTTATCACCCTCAGATGGATGGGTAGACCGAAAGAACCATTCAAACCTTCGAAGATATGTTGAGGTTATGCATACTTGACTTTAAAGGTAAGTGGATTAGATATCTCCTTTAGTTGAGTTTGCCTACAACAATAGTTATCAATCAACTATTGGTATGGCACCATATGAGGCTCTCTATGGACGTAAGTGTAGATCCCCGTTGTATTGGGATGAGGTCGGTGAAAGACAACTTGTTGGGCCAGAATTCATACAAGAGATGAAGGACAAAATCACACTTATCCGGAAGAGGATGCTGACAGCTCAGAGCAGGCAGAAAAGCTACGCAGACAAGCACCGCCGTAAGCTGGAATTTGACGTGGGTGATCTTGTATATTTAAAAGTTTCACCAATGAGAGGGGTGATGTGTTTTGGCAAGAAGGGAAAACTGAGCCCAAGATTTATTGGTCCTTTTGAAGTAACTGAGATAGTTGGCCCAATGGAATATAAAATCCGTTTACCTCCCGCTTTATCAGGTGTGCATGATGTATTCCACATATCCACCCTGAGGAAGCATGTACATGATCCGTTGCACATTGTGGATTTCGAATCATTGCAAATACAAGAAGATCTTCAGTACAAAGAAATGCCCGTCCAAATTCTTGACCACAAGGAACAAAAGCTCAAAACGAAGACCATTCCTTTGGTTAAGGTCCTTTGGCGGAATCACATCGTAGAGGCGTCATGGGAACTTGAACGTGATATGCGAAATAAATATCCATATTTGTTTTGAGGTTTGGAAACCCTTGCAGTATTATTGTGAAATACTTGCTATGTGTGTATGATTTACAACTGTGATATATATGTATATGGCCTGATATTATTATCTTTTCAGGAGACTTGAGCATATGGATCCACTAGGGAAACCTGTTGAGGAAGATAATATAGGTAGTTTTGATGACACTATGTCTACAGTTGAGCCAGAGGTAGAGTACGAGGCCAGGGATCCTATACCTGGAGTATGAGAGTATAACCCCATAGATGAGTATTTATGGATGCAGCAAGCAATAGAAAACAATCTAGCAAATAATGAGCTTATGATAGCCATTATGGTTCAGATGCACCATGAGTGGGGCGGTCTAGCGGACTACCCTCCCTCTTATGTTCCGGGACAGCATGATGAGTGGCAACCTGGTGGTTTAGCTCCAGTTGATGTAAGAGATGAGATTCTTGTAGTACTTCCTAAACAAATTTTTAGTCATGTAGAAAACGATTAGATAAGTACTTATTAATTCTAAATAAGTAGAATTGTTTGCTAAACATACATGTTAGAACTTAAATTTTGGGGATGAAATTACGTTAAGGGGGATGGGATGTAAAGCCCAAGAAAAAAATAAATATTTAACATAAAAATGTATTGAAATGTTAAATAAATAGAAGCTTAGTTAATGCATATATATATCTTTGGATAAACGTGAATATGTGTGTGTGTGAATACTAGACTTAATTGATCTACATATATATAAATGTGTCTAATTAATTCTTGTAAGAAGTTCTAATTATAGGGTATATTATATATATATATATGTGTGTGTGTGTGTGTGTGTGTGTCTGTGTTTTTGTGTGTGAGACCACCCGGATTAATGAACACAAACATAAAGAAGATGACTCCTAGAGCTACCAATTTTCTAGCTTAAGTAAACTCGGTGGGAAACACTAACTGTGTGGGTATTTTTAAAAGTGTGAATCACCATCATAGGCACCATAAAACTAAGTTTAAATAAAAACAAATCAGGCCATACAATGGACTCGGCAAGAGAGATGAACCAGAATTTGTGGTTGAAGGATACAAGAGTTAACAAGCTGGAAGTACTGAGTGAACAGTGTTGAATGCATAGCTGGAAGTGATATTTGTGTTTAATAATCATCACTGATAATATGATATTTTGGGGTGAAATATGAGTTTAAAAATGAGTGAGAGAGGTCTTAGTTCGGGTGAAACCAGAAAGTAGTTAGTTAGCTCAATTAGTTGGAGTTTAAATCATAGTTAGAAGGGATAAGAGATATTTTAGAAATCTAATGATGGTTTTCTATTCTATCAAGACTTCACCGAACACTTGTTTGCTCCCCAACCATAGATCATTTTACTTAAGTGAATCTAGACCCCTCATCTCATATATATATATATATATATATATATATATATATATATAATAGGGGAATCATTTAGAGGAATGCATAATATTGCGACAAGTGGCATTCTATTAAACTGACAAGTGCACCTATTTTTGTGTTAAAAATGCGGTTGTGAAATGAATCCCTATTTTTGTGTAACTGCGTTAATTAAACATGTTGTAACCACCTCATCATGGGTTCTGTTATTTCTTCCTACAAAACTAACTAAAACATTTGAAGGCAAAGTCAAACGTTGAAGTCGATCAGAACCTTTTCTACACTTTCTTTTGAATTTAGCATGTACTGGCATTCCATTTTTAACTCAAATTATTACATGTGAAAATCATCAGACAAGTGATGTGGGTTCATTCAAAACGCTGGTCAGAACCGTTTCTACAATTTCTTCTGTATTTAGCATATATTGGCATTAATTTCATTTTCAATGCAATTAGTACATGTGAAAATATCATCGGGCAAATGATGTGGATTCGTTCAATTTGTTGACAGGCAAGTAAATTTTTCAGATATTTTTGGGTTGGGTGGACAAAATATTCGTCTTCCTTAGGGCCGTAGTCCCTCAAACAAGCAGGTATGTTTTACCTAGCAATTTCCATATTTTTAGTATACTTGATCTTATTTCAATTTTAAGATGATGAATGAAACAATGAATCGACAATATTTGATCTGTAACTCTCATGAACATATAGTGGCTTTTGTTTGTGCCGAACGATAGCAAAAAATGTGGTACCCATACACTCATATGTGATGATTTTTGTTTGCTTTTGTTTGCATTGCATTGGATTATGTATCCAACAGGCAATGCCCGCAATATAATCATATCTCCAAAATCCTCTGATTTTTTTTTTTAAATAGAGGAAAATATACAAAAAAAAAACAATTTTTTCTATTGTATTAGTATTTTTTAATTTTCAGTTTGTCTTTATTAACTGTGGTTATGTTCCTCTATTTCTTCTTTTCGTTTTTATTTTCAGTTCTAATTTATATATCATTTTTAATTTCAGTTCTAATTTACATATATGCAAAGATGGCAAAAAGATAAAATCTCTATTTCAAAAGACTTCTTCCTATACCTATCAAATTCTTTGTAATAGGGAAGAGTATATACCAAAGATAATTATTTTATTTTATAATATATTAGTATTTTCCATTTTTCTTTCTTTTTTTCCTGTGATTTTCTTCCCTTAATTTTTCCTTCTAATATATATATTATTTTTCATTTTGTAAATTTTACATTGAATTCAGTAAAATTATATATAAAATACAATTCTTTTCTATTATATTAGTATGTTTCATTTTTCGATTTTTTGTCTTTATTTTTCGTCGAAATATATAATGCTCTTACTTTCTTCTTCTCTCATATATATAAGTAGTTTTTGTTTTTGCCTATATCAAAAATTGGGTTACCCATGCACTCCATATTTTTTGTTTGCTTTCTTCGAACCGATAAAATATACAGCAAATAGTTATTTTCCATTATTGAGTAATTTTCTGTCTCTTTTTTAAAATTTTTATTTTATTTTATGGTCATGTTAGTTTGTTATCGTTTTTGGTTCTTTTTTTTTAAAAAAAATTATATATTATTTTTTTTGTTCTAAAAGTATTTTATATATTCATTTTTTTTTAACATTATATTGATCATTTAAAAAAAAAAATTCTAATTGATAGAACTTATTCCCAATCCCATTCCGTTTTCATTTTATTTTTACTTAATTTATGTTCTAATTCATATAGAAAAAATGCAGTTCTTTTTTATTACAGGATTATTTTCCTATTTCTTTTTAATGTCCTTTTTCATATCATGTCCTTATTTACTGTTCTAATTTATTTATTATTTATATTTTCTATTCTTCAAGTTGTTTTTTTTTTAAAAAAAAAAAAACATATATATGCCAAGGATGGTCGGGGAAACAAAAAATGTCTATTATGCATAACTTCTTCCTATACCTATGAGGCTATGAATTCCAAAATATATAGAAAAGAAAAAAAAAACAATTATTTTTATACTATATGAGTATTTTTCTTTTTTCGATAAGTATGAAAATTTTATTAAAAAATACTATAAAAAAAAAACTAAATGAGTATTTTTCTTTTTCCGTTGTCATCTTTTCTTAATTTTTTGTCCTTATTTTATGTTCTAATTTATTTATTATTGTTTATTTTTGTGCTTAAAGTATTTTTGTTTAGTTTTTGTTCATTTTGACGGGACTTCTTCCTATACCTTCAATTTCATTAAAACCGGGAAAAGTATACAAAAAATACAATTCTTAAGTTTTCCTTTTTTTTTTCTTATTATTTTTTCTTCTTAAAAGTACTATGTATACAATAATAAGAGAACAATATTTATAATATTGGCAATATATATAATATTTGGCTACATGTTTGTTGATTTATAAATTGTTAATTATTCATTATTTGATTAAGGTGAGTGTGCGATTTCCTTTAGTTTAATATATTAATTGTCAACAATATTTTTTTTGGGTTCATTTAATCTATATTTTGGATTGTAGCATGGCAGGCAAACATCATACGAAAGATGAACGAGATCCCAACGGACGTTTACTCAGCTTGGTACGTTGGGTGTGTCGAGAGATATGAAGTCCTCCGGTTGCGCCCTTTTATGGTGAGGACTCCTAGCATCAATCGTGGGAGGGGACGTTGTGTTCAGGTACATCGAGAGGGGATATTAGACAGGAGAATCGCTCTTGTGGGGACCTCTAACCCTAAAAGGGCAATATCACTAAGTCATTACCAACACTTGCATCAAAATGCCTGAAGTTATTAATTTTCAGCACATGATTAATCTGGAGTGTCAGGAGGAGACAAATGTACCACCGCCTGAGTCCTCTAACAATGAGGACAATCATGTTTAACATATTTCAGTTTCTCTATTATAAGTTTTTAAATTTCAAGTTTATAGGCTTAATAAATTTTAATATAGGTTATCCTATTTGTAAATATTGAATACAAGTAATAGCAATGATGTGAGTGTACTATTTTGTTATTTGTTTTTTTGTAAATTCCTATAGTATGTAAAAGGTCTCTTGAATTAACGTCTATAAAAATTTCATACATGTGATTTATTGTGCTTCCTTACAAGATAATTTACAATATACGTTTACGTATTTTGATTCATATTCCTAGATTTTATTTTGTTTCTTAAATTAAATATAGTATTCTAATAGAAATATAGAATAACTCAATTTTTTTTTTAAACTACTTTGTACATTATCTATTAATATTTAAACATAAGTACATGACGCAGTTTTAATTGGTAAAAACCCGCGCATGACGTGGGTTATATGCTAGTTTTCTATAGAAATGAAGACATGCTCTAGCCCATTTCAGAAAAATCAACTGGAACTCCATCCTTGTATCGAAATTTCTGCAACCTTCCTTGCCTTCGGTTAGAGCAGAAAATCCAGAACTGAAACTACCCATTCATTGCCGTTTCTATTATTAAAACATGGAGAAGAGCCCTGAGATTTGTACACATCTTTTCTTCACTATAATATGAACCGGCCAGTAGCAAAACAAACAGTAAAACAAACTTCAACTCTCTGTTTTGCATTCCTTTTCTCCTTGTTGTTTGAAGTTCTTGAGAACGAGTGATACACTTTGTACCTTATTCCTCCATTGTATGTTCGATATACAACAACAAAAAGGACAATGAAACTCGGGTTTGGTCTCCTTCCTCACTCATTTGGTCAGTAGTTTTAAAAAGACAAAGAAGAGCTAAACTTGAACTCTCAATCCAACCTTTAATTTTCGGACAGCAGCTCTTGGTTTTCACACTCCGCAGTAGGTTCTCTCTTTACTCAGTTGAACAGAGGAACCTTCTCTTTTTCACCATATAATAATGTCATCACTTGTTCTTCTTTTATATGGTTGCTAGAGACTCTTGAATTCGGTTGACAGCAGCAAAAAAAGGGATAAGTGCAACACTTATTTCATCTAAGAAGAAACCGGTAAGCTTCCTAAAGCAGAAAAATAACATGATAAGTATATATAGATAAATGTTTAGGTGAAGGAATGATAGGCATGTTTTGTTGTATGTAAATATATATGTATATACATAGTAGAACCGGAAAATGATATATGTGTGTGTGCTGTGATGAAACCGAACCAGTATACTAAAGAACTGAAACGTGTGAGTTTGAAAGTATGAATGAGTAATAGATGTATGTGATGTGGACGTGTATGAGGTGCTGAACCGTAAATGGTGTGTTGTCATGAAATAGAAAAATAAAAGTGTGTGCTGTGTTCAAAAAGGGATGGACGTGTGTGCTGTGATGGAGTGTACAGATGTGTGTTTAGGTGTAAAGTGCTGCATGTGAGGGTGTCTTAGGTATGGTGTCTTAGAGAAAAATTAATTATCACAAAATAGAGTAACTTAATACATATTATACACTTATCATATTTGATGGAACCTAGCTAGTAGAAGCCTCAGTGGTCGATGCTTGCTTCTCTCGCAATTCACAAATAATTTCTGTTCAAATCTAAATGGTATTGGCACTAAGCTTTCAGAGAAAAAATATACAAAACTCATTCGGCAGAGACGACATTGGCTTTTAACTGGAAAGCTTTGGTGAAAAAGGCAAGCAAACTTGGCCTGTGGGGACCTTTCATTTGGTATTTTGGGCATTTCAAATTTTCAATTTTCAATCGGGGAAGATTCACGAACATTTTAAAAAAAAATTCCTACATGCTAATGTAGCAAAAATTTATACTAAGTACTATCATGACCGTTGAATATAATCATCAATTGTTGGGTTGAGTTTAGGCCATCGATCATATCAATGAGAATGATCTTATGGCCAATTTACACACCATATAATTTTTTTTCCCAAGATATTGCTTTACAGTTGTTTTTCTCATTTCCCATTACGAACGGACCACGATTCATGCATTAATGATCCTATGGTCGAAACAAAATAAGAAAAAACAAAAGTTTGAAAATTCTTTCCTCGGTAACATGCGATCCTCACCTGACGCCTGATGCACGCCTGTCCTGTTGGTCCGGTTGGAAAAGTGAATGTCTTGAACTGGGCATAATTTTAGAGAGGCAACAGGCTATAGCCGGTTTTGTGTTTGGCAAGGACTCAAGTCTTCAATTTTCGTGGTTAAGCATCCAATGGAAGAATATGAGATCGGTTGATTCTCATGCACGGCGCACCCAACACGTGTGGTCTGCGTTAAGTGCTTGGCCAAATTGTATAAGGTTTTGTTGTGCAAATGCTTCGTACTAAAGTGTGTGGCAATAGTGAAGTGGTTTAACCGAGGTGATTGTAGTGGAGCACATGAAAGATAGTGGTGGGTCCACATAATTTTTTTACTGATCTTATTGTTAAAATGAGTGGCAATAGCGGGATTAATGTTAAAGTGAGTGGCAATAGTGGGGATTAATGTTAAGAAAATTTGAAACCTCAAATTTTCACCGATATTTAAGCAGCCTCCAAGATTGGAGATTAATGTTAATTTTTGTAGTTAGCTATGAGTAACATAATGTATTTTTTATTTTTAATTTAGGAGATGAAAGTTTTGCATATTAATTTGTAGAGTTATATTATATTATAGTAACATTGATATAAATATTAAGCATACTAATTGTTAGATCACATCACCTATTGTTGAGCTTGTTTGGCAACCAGTTCCAGGGGATCCTTCATCGCCTTTTTGCCCATCAACTACAATACCCGCAAGTGACACCTCTATTACTTTCCCTTGCCACACTCAGTTTGAAAGTCCTTTTTCCCGTTGAAACCTTGTTCTTCCCGCTCAGCATTTTCTCCCACTTTAACGTGTGCCTCACATCCTCACTGACACTACGCTTCAGTCTTTCGGATTCCTTCTTCATGCCATCAACCCAGCTCCTCATCGACACACCATCAGCCCTCTCTCTTCATGTCTCCATATCCTCTCTCTCTCAAACTCACTTCTATCACCTCTCTCTTATGATCTCTTATCTCCTTTCTCCAGTCGGTTCAGTCGCAGGCGAATAAAGGAAAAGACTGTGAGATTCTCCATTTTTGAGTCAAACGCCATCAATGCACCATGCCCAGTGATTTAGACAAGGGGCAGACATTTTTGACCGTTTACCCATCAATTTTTCCTCTCTCCTTCCTCACCTCTCTCTATTATTACCCCAACCACCAACTGAATTCTCCTCTGCACTTAATTCGACGGAAATCTCTTATCAGGATCTCTTTGTCACCTCCTTCTGTTTGGTTTCTGCACTCTGTGAACCAGATGTGTCAACAGTCACTTCTAACAACATTGACTTCTGTTGGACTAAATCACTTCTATGTAATGTTGCTGCTTTCACAGGGATGCAGCTTTATCCAGAGTCTACTCTTCAGCTATGTTCTTCGAGAAGATTCTGTGAAGTTTTCAAGGATTTATTTCGGGTCCCTGTCAGCCGTCCGGACGACGTGGTATTCCGTCCGGACGCTCATCAGTCAGCAACATTGTCCGGACGACGAGATCTTTCTGTCCGGACGCCCATCAGTGTCTAGAAGCTTCGAACAGTTCAAGATTGCATCCGTCCGGACGTAATGGCAAATCTTCCGGACGCTCTTAAGAGTTCGAGAAAATCCCAGTGTTCCAGCGCATCCGTCCGGACGACGTGGTTATACCGTCCGGACGCCATTAAGTGTTTGACAAGAAATATGGTTTCTACCTCAAGACACAGTTATGGGAAGACGGCTGCTACCGTCCGGACGATGTGTGATCCCGTCCGGACGATGTCCTCTATAAGGCAAGAACGTACATACCAAGTTCAACCGTCCGGACGATCAAGCTTCATATATGGAAATTACGTGCACCAGTTCAACCGTCCGGACGTTAGCCTTCAAGGTCCGGACACTCCAAGCCTTATTATGATAATTTCGTGCAGCCGAAGTGCAACCGTCCGGACGCTAGGGCAACACCGTCCGGACGCGGCCTTGTTATGGAAGCTTTCAGTGCTATCTTGGAGAGGCGGTTGCAGTTGACCGTCCGGACGCTCGGTTAAGCCGTCCGGACACCCTCGGGTACTTTGGTCATAACTTTTTACTCAAATATTGGATTGGGACGAAATTGGATTCATTGGAAAGCTTAGAAAAAATTTTGTAATTTGAGTGTCCGGACGGACCCTAGAAGCGTCCGAACGGCCTCCGTCCGGATGGCCCTTCAGAAAATTCTAGAATTACTTTTCGGACAAGAAAAACTTGACCCGTCCGGACGGCCCTGGCTCCCGTCTGGACGCGCGTGCCCCAGAATCCATTTTTGGCTCAATTTTGGATTTCCAAAGCCTATAAATAAGAGGCTTGAGGCATGCTTTCAATACAGAATTCGGTGGTGAATTCTCTACAGCTTAGAGACGTGATATTTCCTCTAAAGCCTTGCCAAGTGTGTGATTTGATCAGCTGTGAAGTCTATCTTAGGGGTTGGCCCTAAGGTAAAGGATTCCATTGAAGACCCCTTCAGGTAGGTGAACCTGGTTGGGAAGCGTTCGTGTTGGGTTACACGTTAGAGAGTAAGGTACAACCACTGCATCAGGGGTATGTGAGTGTTACTGCTTTGTATCTAGCTTTGTCTTCTGAATAGTGGATATCCGGGGTTTGGCTGCCCCGGAGTGGTTTTTCTCTTAATTGAGTTTCCACTTCGTCAACAAAATATTTGTCTCCTTTAAATTCCGCATTTAATATTTTGTTGCACACTGTTCACACACACTGTTAAATTTAGAAGTCCATATTATTTTTCAACCTCCGTACTAGCAAGGCTTTTACAAAAGTAGAGCCTCTTGCCCTCATTTGAAGCATGGGCAAGCAAAGGGATCCGAACTCTACCTCCGTTTGCAAGAGAGAGGCAACACTAAGAAGTTGGCATCTGAGGAGGACAACCAACGGGAGGAAGGGGTAATGTCGGTCTGCAAAAGTCATATTCACAGGTCCAGTTACTAGATTCTATAGCAAGGTTAGTTTCCTTATTATGTAGGGTTTGTTTTCCTAGATGAGTTGTTGTTTATGTTTATAGATATTATTTGAATATTTCTTAACTATTGCCTAATGATGAGTCCATAGGTGACATAAAATAGATGCCAGTGGACTGTCAAGTCTTGACAATGAAAACTGGGAGGATGAATTGGAGGCATGCTCCGATTCTTCAGCATCGTGGGGTGAAGAGGATGATTCAGTCAAAGAATCAAGTGCATCATCGCTTGAAAGCAACGACGCTATTTTCAGCAATCTAGACACCATGGAAGTTGAATTACAGCTTGGACAAATGTTCATTAGGATAGCTGAGTGGAAGGAACAACTAGAAGAAAGACGAAGGTGCCCTATACCTCAGAGAACACCGAGTTAACGGGCCTTATGTGGGTTTATTGGGTGTTAACAAATCCCAATAGGAGAACATGCTATTTAGCGCTTTAGAATGTGGCCTGACACATTTCTTGCGCTTTGTAACACTTTAAAATATAATGACTTCTTACATAGCAGTTGATACGTGAAGATAACGGAGCAAGTGACTGTATTTTGCCTCATAATGACACACAATTGGTTGCAAAGGGACGTTGTTGATAGGCTCCAACAATCGACCCATACCGTGAGCGTATACTGCAGAAGGATTTGCAAAGCCATTTGTAGGTTGGGTAAAACAATCATCCAACCTACTGAGACGCAGATGCCACACCCTGTCGTTGCTCGAAATGGGGACTTTTACCTTTGGTTTTCAGTGAGCAATACTTGTCATTTTTATCCAAGTTCAGCAAATATTTTTAAGATTATTTGTATTACATACCATTCTATACTAACAAACAATACTTTAACTACAAGAATGTATTAGTTCTATTGATGGCACATACATTAATGTGAAAGTCACTAGTGCGAATAACACGACATACCAAGGTAGAAAGCATATAACCACTTAGACCATCATGTGTGTGGTAGACCTAGATCTCTGCTTCACCGATGTGTACATTGGTTGGGAGGGGAGTGTGCGCGACTCCCACATTTTTATAATGTGTGTAAATGATCTAACACTACGCTTCCCAACCCCTAAAGAAGGTAATATACCACACAAATATTTCATATGTAACATGTAAGCATCCTCGTTATTGTACTTTGGTTAATTCAAAATTTATATTTGTACATGCGGTGCAAATTCCTTCTACCTGGTGGATTCCGGATATGGTTGCTATCGGGGGTTCTTACCACCGTATCGGCGTGAACGGTATCATTTGGCGACATTTCAAAATGGCCAAGAACTTCCCAGGAATACGAGGGAGCTATTCAACTATAGGTACTCATCTCTACGGATCGTGGTGGAACGATCTTTTAGGGTGTTGAATAACCGATTTCTAATTTTAGAAAAAATACCTGCATACCCATTGCGATACCAGAGCCTATTTGTAATTGCGAGCTGCACTTTACATAACTTTATTAGGAAGTATAACGGGATGACTGGTCCACTATTTGAAGTGGCTTTGCGCAGACTAAACCCTTGGGTTGATGTTGTGATCGCCAGGAATTAGGAATGGCACAAAACGTTGCACTCGGGGAACGACCTGACCAATCAGATCCCAGTTCCGTTTATATGGGGAAAGTAAGGAATGTAATGGCCTTAAGTATGTGGAGTCACCTCTAATGAGACGTAAACCAAAATAGTAAGCTATTGTTTTATGCTATTTTTAGTGAATGTAATAATTTATCTAAACTTTTTTTTGTTTGGTATAATTTTGTGGATAATTTTGTTTTCAAAGACTCTAAATTTTCAATACGTGGTTAAACTTAGAGCATTTTTAGCATCCATAGAAGAACCAAGCACAATATGTTTTGTTCTTTCGATATTGATATTAACATATATATATATTATGTTATATACTTCTATATATATATAGAAGTCTCCAATTATATGTGTTAATACTAACATTTATTAACACACAAACTATAAATTATTGTACATAGTAAAATTTCAACATTAAAATTGACAAACTTGTGAATTGCAGGGTTTTTGACCAGCATGTCACATGGGTTTACTGTAGCTGATGGGAAAAAAGGCAATTACGAATTCGGGGGAAATGCTTGCCAAACACACCGATTGTTAGATCATAGTATATTGTTAGAATTTAGATCACACTTAATTATACAATGATACAATTATACAAAATAAGTATTGTTGATATGATTATTACATTATATATTGTGTCATATGACATGAGATTTAATATCATATAAATTGTTAGATCATACTTAAATTAAATCAAATGAATTTTTAGATCATATCACCTATTGTTGTTAGATCATAGTACATTGTTATAATTTAGATCACACTTAATTATACAATGATAGAAAATAAGTATTGTTGATATGATTATTACGTTATACATTGTGTCATATGACATGATATTTAATATCATATAAATTGTTAGATCATACTTAAATTTAATTAAATGAATTGTTAGATTACATCACCTATTGTTGTTAGATCATAGTACATTGTTAGAACTTAGATCACACTTAATTATATAATGATACAATAATGCAAAATAAGTATTGTTGATATGATTATTACATTATATAATAAAGATATAATGTGTCATATCACCTAAGATTTAATATCCTATATATTGTTAGATCATATGCAGTTCATATAAATTACAATGATAATACATATGATCATATAATCTAATGATATGAATTCTAATGATTATACTTAATTTGTGATTATAAGAAATACATTGTTGATTTTAATGCTAATAACTTGATTTGGGATTATACCAATTACATTGTCATTGTATATGATATGATTATTTGAATAATATGATCAAGTATCAAGATTTTCATTAAATCATATGATTAACAATTTTTGTTAATTCAACAATCATTAAATACTTAATTATTAGACTTAGAGTTTTAGTCTCTTACATCATATAAAATATAACCATCTTAATTATCTTTTATCATTAAATTATATATTATATAGATATTTATAGATATAATTAATAATTATATTTGTACATCAATAATTATATATTGTTAATTAATAAGTGATATACTAAATAAGTTATTTTTATCAATATATATGCATATATTTATTAATAAATCTATACGAGTCGCGCTAATAAGTGAGCCGAGCCTTTTTACGAGTATCTTCGTGAACTTTAAACGAGCGAGCCGAGTTATATAAGGGTATGTGTCGTTTAATAATCGAGTATTGTTTCGTGTCCACGAAAGGTTAATTTAATAATCGAGTCGCACATGAGTCGAGTTTTATCGAGCCGAGCCCAAGTGAGCTCACGGGTAGCTTTGCTTCGTTTACATCCCTACTCAGATATGTACACTAGTTCAACTTCATATGATCTACACAAAATATTATGAGTTGGCTTAAATATACGGCAACCGAGACATTTATCACCATTTTAAGGGTGTGACATGGAGGGCCGTAAAAAAAATGAATGGAAGTACCAAGTGGATATTTCCATTAACAACAAGTACCACTTGTGATACTTTTTGAAACTGAGTCGGGTTTGATTATAACCCTAACTACATGTACCAGTGGGGTATTTAACCCATATTTTTTTTTAATGTAACACTCCAAATCAATTATTAGGTATTTTTTTTTTGTTTTTTGTTTTTTTTTTACTTAAAAAGATTAATTTAATGATTAGTTAAGAGTGCCGTGTGAGTCTTGTCGGATTAATATTTGATAGAATTATATATCTAACATTTCTTTTTTCTTAATATTTAGGTATAATTGCACCGCTGGTCCCTGGGGTTGGCCATAATTATTTTTCATTTATGTGGTTCAAAAAGTTCATGGGAGATCCTTGTGGTAAACAATAATTACAAATCAGTCATTGAACACATTTTTCATCAAAAAGTTAACAGATTCCGTTAGTCCCCCATGTCACACATAATAGGAAGCAGACACGTGTCCATTACAATAAAAAAAAATATTAATTTAAAAAAAAAATAAAAAATACAAAGGGGTAGCTGGCCAGGCCACCCCCGGGGTGGCCGTGGGTTCCCCCAGGAGCTGGAGGCCACCCCTAACATCATTTGGCCACGCAATCATCACTTTTTATTTTTTTATTTTTTATTTTTTATTTATTAGATTTTTTATTTTTATTTTTATTGTAATGAACACGTGTCACCTTTCTATTGGATGTATCGTGGTTGACTAACGGAATCTGTTAACCTAATGAATATAAAATTGGTTCAGGGAGTGATTCATAATTATTGTTTACTACGGGGACCTTTCATGAACTTTTTAAACTACAAAGAGTAGTGAAAAATAATTATTGCTTCCAAAGATCAACGATACAATTATTTTAATATTTATACCGAATCAAATGCGGGTCAACTCTGACGGGTCGGGAACTCCACCGGACCTGGCGACCACATTTATGACAACTAGTAACGCTGTGTCGTGATAGAAGCATTTGAAATGAAATGCAGCGTCTCTACTTGGTTAGATCTCGTACGCAGTTCCACAGCCAAAAGAGAGAAGAAGAAGAAGAAGACGAAGAAGAAGTCCAGCGCAATTGAAGCCCTAGTTTAATCCACAATTGCCATCAAGATCGAGTACATCTGTATTTCCTTTTTATAATTTCAGGTTATGAATACACTAAATAGAAAGTATAATTTCGTCACTGACATTACTGGCAACTATTTTTTGATCTGCACCATTATAATGTCATTCATAATTTGTGACCATAATTTCAAATTGATTGCCTTTTTGTCATCTTTGGTTTCATCTGTATTGATTAATTTCAAATAATTTGTGACCATAACGGTTTTTTTTTTCCTTGAAAATGTTGTATAACTATTAAACATCTCAGATAATTGATGTTCGCGATCTAATTTCAGTCCATTGATGTTTAGCGTATCAAGCACGACATATTTAATTGTTTTTGAAGGTCTTGTGTTATAAGACATCATTGCCAATTCGTATTGCTTCTGTCATTAGGAGGCTCTTAGACAATTCCTTACTCTTAATTTTGCGGGATTTACTTAGGGATTTGATTGAGCTTGCGTGGTTGTTCTGAATTGTTCCAAATTTGGTGGTCGTTTATAGTGAGTGGTTTTATTTGCAGGGAGCAGATTAAGCGGTTTCATAAAATGCAGCGCGCTCCACCTACAATTGAGGAACAGTTGATATTGAAAGCAATCAAGGAAGAATGCCCATGGGAGAGTCTCCCCAAACGACTTCAAGCAACGCTGTCTTCTAAAGAGGAATGGCATAGAAGGTGAGTGGAGTTTCTCTGTTGTCTCTATTTGTTCTTTTTTTTTTTTCGGTGTTTGGTCATTAATAGTTACTGTAGTTTTCTGTTCTACATTTTTGTCTGTTATTTTTCACTTTCTAAAGGAAAAAAGTTGTTGGTTCTAGCTCCTAAAACACTTAAAAAATGACCAAACAGCAACCTATTTGGACAATGGTCTTTGGGCCAAATTGCATCTCCTCTACTTGAAAAAATGGGTGGAGGGTGAGATTATAGGTTCAATCCCAAACAGTCGCATGAGTTTTATTTACCTATAAACAGGAAAAAAAAAAAAAACCAATGAGGTCAGTTACAGAGAGTTTTTCTTTGCGTGCTGAAATTTCTTGCTTTATTTTGAACTAATATACTTGAGGTAGAGATTAAAGTTTGCTAGTGGCATATAGGTGTTCTGCCACTTGGGGGGTGGGAGAGGGGGAGGGGGTGAAGTTTGTCATCCTGTAATGGAAATGTGCATGATAATATATCTGCTTGGATCCATTAAGATATGGTTTATTATTCATGTCAGAGAAAGTTTCCTTTCCAAATTGGTCATTTATAGAAGAAATGAATCTTCAGGTTGGGTCAGTACTATGTACAGGGGATCACAGAAATTCTATTTTAGAACCAATGCTTCCTGGGTATCCTCATGAACCGGAATAAATCAGTACACAGAGATGGGTGAGAAAGGTTTTGATGATGAATGATCGAACTTCTTTCATAGAAATTGTAAATCTATTCAGGGGTGTAAATATCAATACACTGCCTATAAATGCGGCTACGATTAATGTTATTTAGAATTTTATTCAAGCTTTAAGTCTTTTTCCCTTCATTTTAATAACTTTAGCATGTAGATCTTGGATTTTTTAGTTTTTAGAATCTGTTCTATTATAATGGAGTTTATAATTTTGCTACTGACAATCTCTGAACCATTTGTGCTTTTTTTTTTTTGTGACATCCCTGAATAAGTATTTTTTTTTGGTAAGTCCTGAAATGAGTTTTTGCATTTGCTTTACCCTTTTTCTGTTTTTCATTCTGTGAGTGCAGGATTATTGAACATTGCATAAAGAAAAGACTCCAATGGAACACTTGTTTTGTTCGCAAAGTATGCAGAGAAAGTGAATATTATGAAGATATGATGCGTTACTTGCGAAAGAATCTAGCGGTGCGTGTCATATGAAAATTGTATTAAAAATAATTTTTGAAATTTTTGCTTGTTGCATTGCTCCAAAATTTTATGATTAAAAAAAAAGTGATAGTTGAAAGTCAGGAAGCACAGATAATTCAAAAGGCTGAAGTATTTATGTTTGGCCTGTATCGAACATGGATACTACTTGGACATGGCCATATATGTGTCTAATACGTGTATATGAATTGGAAAAAAATAATAATTTAAAAGTTGGACACATTTGGACAAGGTAGGATACATTGGTGATATGACTGAGACATGGCTCAAATACAGCTTGGACACAACTATGGTCAAGATAATTTTTTCTTAATAAAAAATGGGATTCTAAATGCTACATTAAAATGATTTGAGTCATATGTTAGGAAAGGAGATTAAATGCTATATTTAAACATTTGAAAGGCTGAATGGTAAATTGAGTAAATACTATTTCAAGGATATTTATGAATAGTGTATATTGAGAATATCTATGAAAGCTAAATATGGATGATAGTTACTTTCTACTTGAAATATATGTTTCTTTCCTATATATTATTGCTTGAATATTAGTCTTAAATTTATTCACTTAGCCTTTTGGTGCTTGTTAATTATCTTTAAATAAAAATTAATATAATATATACACACAAATACATATTTATTAATTAATTAACATGTAGCAGTTGTTTTATATCCTATTTTTTCAAGAAGTTTTGTGTTGCCGTATCCATTCCCTGTTTCGTGTTGTTTATTGGTGGTTCTTATGTTGGAAGTTTTATGTTAGAGGCTGATTGGACTTGAAGTTGTAATGTGAGTGCCCATTTCGCTTCCTTTACAGCTTATATGATATAAAGAAGTAAGACTAATATCACATTTCAGATTTTATTATGATGCTGGAACAGAACTTGGATATGTTTCATTGGTGGCAAGATTGATGTTATTGAATAACTGCTGCAACATCTCTGCTTTACTACATCCTTACAGATTTGTACAAATAAATGTTATGATATAACCAATTTAGCTTCTTGGTTTACAGAAGGTGCTATTATCTTCAGACTAGTATTTTGCAGTTTACATGTTGATTTTATTACTTGCAGCTATTTCCCTATCACCTCGCGGAGTATGTTTGCCGTGTAATGAGGATTTCACCTTTCAGATATTACTGTGATATGATATTCGAGGTTATGAAAAATGGTAAAAGGTTGCCTTCTTTAAACAAATCTGATATGTGCAGCTATCACATTGTTGTACTGTTACTTAAAATTAAGGAGTTTTCTCATATCATTTAACGTGCGTTGTTTTGTGAGCCTCCCTTCCAATTAGTATCACCTGCAACTTCTCATATACCAATGAACTGTCTTTGTTGATAAATTTTTTCTCAACGTGAAGCTATATTTGGTGGAATAAATCTGCTAGAGGAGTTGTTCATTTAATGTTGCATTGGAAATAATTTTTTTTATTTTTTTATGGGCACTTACAAGTTCTGTTACTTAAAATTAAGGAGTTTTCTCATATCATTTTACGTGTGTTGTTTTGTGAGCCTCCCGTCCAATTAGTATCACCTGCAACTTCTCATATACCAATGAACTGTCTTTGTTGATAAATTTTTTCTCAACGTGAAGCTATATTTGGTGGAATAAATCTGCTAGAGGAGTTCATTTAATGTTGCATTGGAAATAAATTTTTTTTACGGGCGCTTACAAGTTCTGTATTCAACTTATCCAGTATCACAATAGAAATATGTGGGGAATGAAGAGAAGCAGATTTTCTGCTTGGCATCCTTTTACTCTGTAGTCAATGTACCTACATAGGAAAATAACAAGAAGGTGATGGGTATTTCCCATTGTCATTGTACTCTTATCAAATGGGAATTATGATTAGTTCCTGGTTAGGAGTCGGGTGTACATGGGGTTGACTAAATGTTTCATTAAGTTCAACCTTATTTGCTATTTTCACCCTCGATCTGTCACCATATCCTTAAACACTTTTCATGATTGAAACCATAATTTGCATTGTAAATCTAACTTGCCTTCATCTCTTCATTGTTTCCTTTTCTACTCAGATAGATACTTATCATGGTTAAGTGTGCTTATGTGCATATTTATGCAACATTTGTCTTCATATTTTTTTGTGCCTGTTGTATATTTAATAGCTTAATATTTAAATGTTTGATGGTCATTCTCAAGCATTTTTTATCATTTGCAGAGCAACCTTATGACAGCATCCCAAATTTCAGTGCTGCTGATGCTTTGCGGCTTACAGGAATAGGGAGAAATGAATTCATTGATATCATGAACAAGTGCAGATCTAAGGTAGTGGATAGGTTTGCTTTTATGCTTATAGATATTTATGTATATGAACACACAACATTAATTTGCATCATAAGGATTCACTAACGCACATATGTTTCTAACATGATATAGATGTTATTTGGACTTGACTTACAATATAGGGCTCCTCGGGAGAAATTAATGGAACTTAAAGAAAGATCATTTTTGAAAATGAGGAAGCAGTTTCCTTAAAGCTATTCTGCTCGTTAATACTTTTTAAGTGGACTAGCAACAACAGCAACAATTGTTATGTTTTAAGCTTCAACCATCTGTTTCACATTTTGCTTCCTCTATAGTAGGAGTCTTTTTGCCTGTCCTTCCATTTTCATTCTTCATAAAGCTTCAATTATAAATTGATTGAACTCTTATAAGAGGATCATTTGATTTAGTTGTGCATGATTAGCGCTATCTGATATTAACTACATCTAGTAATTAAAGCTTTATATATATGTCGTTAAATTTTGATGCTCTTATTCTGCCAAAATATTTATTTATTTTCATGGATTTTGCTTTATAAACTTATACTGGCATCCTAATTCCTTTGCCAGTGAGCTTTAGTTCAAATAGTACTTCCTCCCTTTGTAGCAAGATGGAAGGTAATCTCAAAGGGTTGGCTTAAGTGGTAAGGGCCTTGGTCTTTGTGGTAATCCTATGAGGTCTAAGGTTCGAATCCCTTTAGGTTCAAACAATTCTTTGGAGCCAGTGCACTGGCGAAGCCAGAGTATTACCCGATCCGTGTGGAGAGGGCACTTTATACGGATTCGAGGTTTTCCTGACAGGGATGGTACACAGAGTGGCCTTACCTTGGAGGGGTTCCTTGTCATCAGGAAAAAAAAAAAAAAAAGAAAAAAAAGAAAAGAAAAGAAGAAGAAGCAAGGTGGAGGGTGTGGTCATGGGTTCAAGTCCCACTGAGTGCGTGTGTAACTTACCAATAAAAAAAATAAAAAAAATCCTTGCCTTCAAATGGACCATACATTTGTATCTTACCTGTTATTTACCTTTTTGGAGCTATCCAGAAAATTATGTGGAAGCTGAACAAGTCAATTGCAAAAGAACTGTTACCGACACAACCTGTAGATTTCATAATTGAACCATGGTGGGGAGTTTGTCTTGTGAACTTTACTCTAGAAGAATTCAAGGTGAGGTCCTTAATAATCCTTTTTTGTCTTCTTCTTTGAATTCATAGGAGTTTCTACCTAAATAAAAAATTTCAGAGGGAGTTTGGTCACAGAAATCTGTATTTATGTGTTTTCTAGTCAAGCTCTTGGTGATTAATGTCAACTTACCAACTTTCCCTCCTGTTTACAGAAACTCTCAGAAGAAGAAACAGCAACCATTGATAAAGTCTGTAAGGAGGAAGGAAATTCATTTATTTTGTTCGATCCCGACATTGTGAAGGGTCTCTATAAACGGGGTTTGATCTACTTCGATGTCCCCGTTTATCCTGATGACCGTTTTAAAGGTAAGTTGCATATTTTTAGAGTTTATATTTGTTTATGTTTTTGTTAAAGGAATTGATTTCATTAGTTTTTTTATTTTTTATTTATTTTTATATCTTAAGTTCCATATAATGATCAATTACCTGAAACATACATTTGTGCCTAAAATCATTGACAAATTGTTTCTTCTTCTTCTTCTCGCTCTCTCTCAACTGACTTTGATTTTGCTCTTATTGTTTCTGTCATCCATCCAATGCACCAATGAATTATAAATTTTTCTTTAAATTATTTTGTAATTCTGGAACGTTAGCTTCATGTTGGCATGAAGAATTTCATTGTTGTGTCATCCGTACACATGCCCTGTCCTTCCCCCAGAGAATATTAAAGAGAAAAAAGAAATTTTCAAAGCCTTTCGGTGTACAAGTTAAGAAATTATGTTTTTATTTTTTATTTTTGGCTTTGAAGCCTTTTTTTTTTTTATAAGTAATGTCAATTCATTAATAAAGCGCAGAGGGGCCCGACCCTCATACACATGAAGTATACAAGAGTGCCCCTAATTCATAGGATGCATAGTTTTGTGGACTTTTGGTGAAGTTGGCTGTGAGCCTTACGGGTAAATTATGTATTTTGATGTCTATCTTAGCTAAGTAATTAAAATTTATACTGGAACTACTATAGTGGATCCTTTTGCTTTGCTTTATGGCAAATTTTCCTTTGAATACTAAACATTATAATAGGATAACAAATACTTTTCTATGGTTTTGTACTTCGGCTGTAAGCTGAGACAGGAAAGTGGGTCAAATTTTCTTTTGCTACACTTCTGTGAAATCTGTGTTAAATGGAGGTGAAATTATTAAATATGTTTAAGTCCACAATGTTAATGTTCATGGCTGTTCAGTTTCCAGGCTTGAAGGGTTTGTTTCCAACAGGGAGCAGTCCTATGAAGATCCTATTGAGGAGTAAGGCTGTTATCCTATTACGTAGATAAATGTTTTTTGCAACTGGTTTAATTAAGATCCTAACAGTTGTGTAATTTATCATTCAGGTTACTGTATGCAGTTTTTGTTGTTTCAAGTGAGAATGCGACTGTTGCTGAATTGGCAGCAACGCTACAGGCTGACCTTTTACAGCTGCAGGCTGCTGCATCTTTTGCATGTCGATTGGGATGGGCAGTAAAAGTAATTGATCCAGCATCTATTCTTCAAGATGCAAGCATACCTGGCTCTCCTAGAACCACTCTTAGTGATGAAGATGCTTCTCGTGCTATTCTAAGCTCAGCAAACATGTTCATTGATGGTGATGCTGCTCAACAAGGAGATGTTTCAGGGACAGAAAACTACGGGCCCAGTTCTTCCCATACTTGTGTTGCTTTTGTAGTTGATGCTAATATAACATCCTATCTTATGATGGGGTCTGTTTCACCAGGTTTGTTCATTCTTCTTCTGCTCTTTAATTTTTTCTTCATGCCAATGTGAAGTTCTTTTGTATTGTAATCTTTTTTTCTTTCTTTTTTTTTTTTTTTTTTTGTAAGTAATCTTGAATGTGCCCTTTATGGTGCTTTTACCCTGAACGTTATCTGCCAAACAGAATAAGGTTGACAAACTAGCCCCGTTGTCAGAATGGGAACCTCTGGTAACAATGATATTTGAGGGTCTAGAAATAAAATGGGTATTCTACCAGTTTCTTTACATGAGCAAGGTCATATTGAATGGCTATTCTTCCATTTCCATTAGGTGCTCTAAAGTAGCAAATTTGAAACTTCTGATGTGTCTTCTTTATGTGATAGTTTCCAATATGTCTTTCATTAGTGATCTTATCTCTAGGTTGGACCTACTTCAATAATCTTCCTAAACTTTAGTCATCTGATTGAGGCAAGAGCAAATTTTCATTTCAAAAGGGTGGAAGCATAGTGCTCCTCTTACACTTCTTTTTCCCTCCCTTTGATGTCGGACTGTACTTAGAGTGAAGAGGTAAGCAGCCTTCTCCAGAACTCAAATATGGTCCTGCTTTATGCTGGAGAATACTTTCCAGGAACTCAACTAATCCTTGATAGGGCGCTCAGAGAAAAAAAGAAAATCCTTATTGATAGGGCAATAAGACCACTTCAAGTTTATTAGAGAAGAAAGCCAGTTTGGATTTGGAATGGAACTGGACTGGCATGGGAGATTGAATAGTGTTAGAATAAACTTCTCTAATCCTCGAGGCCTTCTGTTATTTTGTGGAATAGAGGGGGCATTTTGTAATATGGAAATTTAAGGAAGACTAGATGCTTAATCAGCAGCTTGTTTATAGAGCAGGTTACTTAGCCATTGAGTGCTTCACCAATGGAGCAGTCTGGTTTAGCTTACTTCAAAATGAAGTACTTCAGGATTAAATATCCTCCTTAGTGTGTCTGTATAAATGGCCGTAACTTATTATTTTGGTTATAAGTACGGCCAGACTGGTCTTTTGGTGTGTAATGCATCTCTCTTGCATGTGATACTAAAGAAACTCAATTTTCCCTATTTTATTCTCTCTTTTTACTTATGGCCTACTGTCTTCAAATCTTGTGTCAGATTTTCGCAGCCATAGAACATACTAGTTTTCCCAGGCCTAAACAGCTAATCTTACTCAGATTTGCATTAGATCTGTTAGTTTCCCATACACCATACTCAGAATCCTTAAAAAGTCTTAGTTACTTGGTACTCAACTGTAAGATCCTGCATTGCTCATGCTGCCTATCGACTTAAATTTTTAGACATTTAGAAGCACTTAGCTTACAGTCTATGATCCTATGCAATTTGAAGCAAAAGTGGCAAATTCAGATGCTGGAAACTTGTCTTCCTTGTAACAGCAAGATTAAATTGTGTTATTAGTGTTTTTGTATTTTATATCTCACGAGAAGGATGCCAGGTTGGACTAGAGTAAATTGTGTTCATGCTTACTAGTTAACCCTGTTCAACTTACTGGTTGTGATTTGTCTTGCTTGAGTGCTATATTTACCCATCTCAACTTCCCCCTCTCTCCATAATATTAAGTGGTGAACTTGTAATATGGCTGCATTTAGTTCTAAGAAGTGCAAAATGCAGCTGGAACAGAGATGAACTCGGTGCGATTCCGCTTAGTCACAAGAATTTAAAAAATGTGTATATAATGGATTATAAAATTTATGGTCATATTTCTGTAAGAGAAATGAGCACCTATTCCAACCAATCCAAACTCCATGACAAGGAGGCTTTGGCTGACTGAAATTTGACCTACAATTGATTTGAGGTCTTATAAAGAAACTTAACAGTTTGATTTGCTCACGCTGTCTGATTAATTTCAAGGTTCGGCTCTCTTAGTGATTCAATTTCCACCAAAATATATCATATAGGCAGTAGTGGTACTAACATAGAGAAAAAGTTGAGGCACCTCATGGACATTTAACTCTGCATGTAGAATTTAAACAAATTCTATGACAATAATCATATGCCTTGCTTTTTAATTGTGTTGTCAGGCTTAAAGTCCCATGCTGTAACGCTATATGAAGTGGGAAAGTTGGGTCATGCTAGCATTGCTGATCTTTGCAAGGATCTGAGTACATTAGAGGGAACAAAATTTGAGGGAGAATTGCAGGAATTTGCAAATCATGCGTTCAGCCTCCGTTGCGTTTTGGAATGTCTACAATCTGGAGGAGTTGCTACTGATGTCAAAGCAGAAGAAGTTTGCAATAAGATGGGTATGTATGCTTCAAGCAATGATGAGGCCACTTTGATAGCTGACATCACTTTGACGGACAAACCAGGAAATTCTGATATAAAAGAACCTTGGCTGGATAAAGATGAATCGGCTAGTTCTGGGATGCATCTTGAGGGTTCTGTTTTGACTGAATCTGCTTGTGGAAGTAATGGTGATGAAATATTTTCTGCTATTTCATCAGAAGACAAGAATTGCTCAAGCGACGTATCTGAATCAGATTCAAATTTGCAGAATGATGAGAAACCGATTCTGGTTGAAGGGTCAAACACTGGAAGAGATCCATTGAGGAGGAGAAAAAAATATCGTGTGGATATTCTGCGCTGTGAAAGCTTGGCTTCTCTTGCACCGGCTACTTTAGACAGGTTGTTTCATCGTGACTATGACATTGTTGTGTCCATGGTTCCTCTTCCTCCCTCATCAATTCTTCCTGGACCAACCGGTCCCATAAATTTTGGTCCTCCCTCTTATTCATCAATGACACCATGGATGAAATTGGTACTATATTCAACCGTGGCAAGTGGGCCTCTATCAGTTGTTCTCATGAAAGGACAATGTCTCCGCTTGCTTCCTGCACCATTGGCTGGTTGTGAGAAAGCGCTTATATGGTCTTGGGATGGTTCTACCATTGGAGGACTGGGAGGGAAGTTTGAAGGAAGTTTAGTCAAAGGAAGTATACTTTTACATTGTTTAAATTCACTTCTTAAATACTCAGCTGTGCTAGTGCAGCCTCTCAGCAGGTATGATCTTGATAAATCTGGAAGAATCATGACTATGGACATTCCGTTGCCTTTAAAGAATTCTGATGGTTCAATTGCTCGTATAGGGAAGGAATTGGGACTGTGTGAAGAGGAAAGTTTGAAACTGAACTCTCTGTTAACTGATTTGGCAAACAAGATAGAGTTGTGGACAGTTGGTTACATTCGCCTATTAAAACTTTTTAAAGAAAGAGAATCAGACCACTTTTCTGCTGATGATGAAAAGTATGAATGGGTCCCATTGAGTGTAGAATTTGGGATGCCACTTTTTAGTCCAAAATTGTGTAACAACATATGTAAAAGGGTGGTATCATCGCAATTACTTCAAACAGATTCACTTAGTGAGCATCATGAAGCAATGCAAAGTTTGAGAAAAAAGTTACGTGATGTTTGTGCAGAGTACCAAGCATTAGGTCCTGCTGCAAAACTTCTTTACCAGAAAGAGCAATCAAAGGACTCATCTTGGCAACTCATGAACTATGCCAGTGGAAGATGGAATCCGCTTGTTGACCCTTCTTCTCCCATTTCTGGAGCCTTGAGTGGGCATCAGAGACTAAAACTTGCTAATCGGCATCGTTGCCGGACTGAAGTTTTGAGCTTTGATGGTAGCATTCTTAGGTATGTATCAATCAGTACATTGTAATATATTCATGCAGCTGATTTACTCTTTGAGGCGTTGTATATTAATAGTCTCCATACCAGGGTTTGCTTATATTTCTTATTTTCCAAGACTTTTTAACATAGAATTTTTGGTATATACATTCTTACAACTAACATTTTTAAAGTGGTCACTTAAATTCTCAGTAAGCCTCAAGGAGGTTGTTTTTCAATAAAACTTTTCTATGATTAGATCCTTTCTTGTGATTATTTGCCGATGATATTTACGTGGCGTTTGGTTAGGGGAATCTAACATTCCTCCAGGCATCTACATTCCCAGAAATGTGATGCCTGGGAATCTGGATTCCCGAGAATGTGACTAAACCCATATTTGGAAATGATTAGGAATTTGATATGAATCTCGAGAATATGAGATTCCCATGTTTAATTTGCTCCTTGGCATCGTGTAGAAATTATTTATGCTTTCCAAAATATCTTCATGTTTCTTTCTTCAAGTGCATAAGGTTGTTTGATACAAAAGTACTTATTTATTTTTATTTTTTTAAAAAAATGACAGGGAAGAAAGACTATATAGAAACCGTGTTTTTTCTTTCATTTTCCAATATATTAATGGTCTATATTGTTTGATTTATTCTTTATTTTTCATTTATAACCAAATAAACCCTGTTCATTTCCCTTTTTTGTGGAATAAAATAGTTCCTCACTTTAATATATAGTATATGATTTATTTTCTTTATTTTTCATCTATAACATAAAAAAAAAACCCTGTTTATTTCAATTTTTTTTTTGTGGAATAAAATAGTTCCCCACTTTTGTATACAAATTTTGATTTGTTCTCTATATATTTTTTATTTTTATTTTTAATCAATAACCAAATAAAACCTGTTCATTTTCATTTTTGTGGAATAAATCTTCACTTTTATATAGAATTTTTTATTTTTTACTGTTACTTCTCATCTATAACCAAATAAAAACTTGTTCATTTCATTTTTTTTTTGGAATAAAAAAATAGTTCCGCCTTTTACATATAGATTTTACAAATGGTCACAATCAAACTCAAAAAAAGTAGCATTAAAAAAATAACCATAACAAAATTCTTACGTGGTCTAACTTTTCTTGTATAACTGTAACAATATCCAATTAAAAAGAAAGAAAGAAAACCGAATAGTAGCATCAAAAAGTTAAAAAAGTTTTTGTAAGGTTTGGGTATTGAGAAGGCTATAATGTTTAGTGCATGCACGAGGTGTTTGCCGCGGATTATTAATAATAACTATGGACATTTTTGTCATTTATAGAAAAAAAAAAAAAAAACTTCCCCAAGGCCAAGGGAATGTGGATTCCGATCTCTTTAGAAGGGAATCCACATTCTTAGCAAAAGACAGTTAGGGGGGAATCCAGATTCCCTTTAGTAAAATGAAACCAAACGGAGTAATCTTTTAGGATTCTCAGAAATCTTAAAAGATTACCCCCATCCAAATGCCACATTAATGTGGATAGATTCACAAGCAATCAAGATTTTTAAAGTGTATGCTATGGTGATGGAGGCAGTATATCGTGTGCAGTTATGGTAGTTGATAAAGCAGTCATATATGATTTCTTGCTAAATATTTGACTAAGATGCCATTGAAGAGGACCTTCTTCGGATTGTAAAGCTTGCGCGTCCAAAGAACGAAGGAAGGAGGGAGGTGTTGAATTTAAATAGCTCTATTAACTATGGTGATGCAAGCATGTCTTCTCGGCGAGGGAAAGGCAAGGCTCACGTGCTGTAGTGTGTATGCTTCATGTGTGTTTTGGGTTTGAGGGTCTTAGGGTTGAGGGTTTTAAAATATTTGACTAAGATTGAAAACTTCTTGCACATCTTATTTAGGTTTTCCCGATGGAAGTGTTTAAGGATCAACTTGCTGGACACTTAGCTTGATC
The DNA here is from genome assembly GCA_028654335.1 of Alnus rubra. Classification (NCBI taxonomy): domain Eukaryota; kingdom Viridiplantae; phylum Streptophyta; class Magnoliopsida; order Fagales; family Betulaceae; genus Alnus; species Alnus rubra. Next base: position 1,878,045 of record JAJPGS010000041.1, on the reverse strand, counting down.
TTAATAGAATATCATCACTTTTTAGGAAGAAGGGTATTTATTTATGGGGATGAGAATTAGACACATCATAGTGATGGATTGATGTTGTATGTGTAAGATGAGTGGAGAAACCATTGATCATCTTTTGCTACACTACGAAGTGGCCAAAGACTCGTGGGTATCGATCTTCTGTCTTTTTGGGATAGAGTGGGTCATGCCCAATAGGTGGGTGGAGTTGTTGGCTTGTTGGAGAGGTCAGTTTGGAAGCTACTGCAGTATAGAAGTTTGAAAGATGGTTCCTTTGTGCTTAATGTGGTATATTTGGAAAGAACGCGATGCTCAAAACTTCAAAAATTGTCAGAGGACGGTGTTAAGAGTTAAAAGCCATTATGTTCAAATCTGTTTATCTTTGGATGACTGCTTACAACAGTTCTCGCTGTTCTAATTTCCTAGAATTTCTAGATTTGTGTTTTTCATCTTCTTAATTGGGTGTTTCTTTTGTATACTTCCCGTGTACTTGGGTTGCACCCAATTGCGCGTTTTTTTTATAAGATTGAATTACTTCCATTTTTTTGGGGGGAATTGTGATGCTGATTAAAATTACCTTTCCAATTGTTGCTATCTTTTAATTTAGATATCATGGTTTTATGATTCAAACCTGAGAAAGAATTTGTTAGGAAGATGTATGACAAACCCAGAAATATCAATTATTTAGGTGGCAGGGAATCTGATCAAGCTTGGTGGTTGCTGCTGTGGATTGTTGTTGTTGTCATTTATTTTGCATGTTTTTCAGCTTGATGTAGTGCTGGTTAGGAATGATAAATGGAGGTCAACAATAGAATTTTAAAATAATTGACTGTTAATTATGGTCATATAAGATCCTATCAAGCAGCAAAACAGCCATCTGGAGAAGCATTAGAGTGATCCTAGAGGATTCGTGAGACTTGTCTTAATCTGGTGAAGAAGAGCAAAGTCATTTATTGGGACATGGCTTTTTGGAACAGTCATGAAGCATTCTTTATGTGAGGAAGAACAAAGTCATTTATTGGGACATGGCTTTTTGGAACAGTCATGAAGCATTCTTTATGTGAGGAAGAACAAAGTCATTTATTGGGACATAGCTTTTTGGAACACAGTCATGAAGCATTCTTTATTTTTTTTTCTTTTTAACAGAAAAGAGGGTTATTTCTTGGTATTCTTTTTTGCTATTCTGATTTTATTTGAGAGTCTTCTGAATATAATTAATGAATGTTACTTGCAGATCATATGCGCTAACTCCTGTCTATGAGGCTGCGACAAGGCCCATTGAAGAAGCCCCTCCTGCGAGTTCAGTAAAAGTTGAACCAGATGAAGCGAATAGCAGAGAAGTAATCCTTCCTGGTGTTAATCTTCTTTTTGACGGTTCTGAGTTGCACCCCTTCGATATAGGTGCCTGTATGCAGGCTCGTCAACCTGTCTCCTTAATAGCAGAGGCTGCCGTGGCCTCTGCATATGCTCCTCCAAAATAGGGCTTCTTATGCTGCAATCTTGCTCTGGTAATTAGAAGAATTTGTTCCAATGCTAGCAATTAGCAATTATCATGTCCATGGTCATTGAGTACAGGCTTCCACCAGGGTCCAAGGTAAAGATTGAGACTACTTCTGTTATGTCATCTACAAGTTGAACGCCATTTATTCATTTGCTAGGATGTATATTTAGTTCTTTTAAGCACTCGTCCTCTATGAACTGTTTGATGTAGCTACCAGCCTGCCACACAATTTACTTCAATGGCCTCAAATCTGATAATTCTTCAACTGCCTTTCTGATGTAGGACGTATTAGGGACAACCTGTCTACTTTAGCTTGTTCTGGGGTTTAGGATGGCAGAAATTATGCTTTTAGGGTTTATTACGGTGAGGAAAATGTTTTAGGAATTGTGGGATGTTTTACTTATTAAAAAAAAAAAGGAATTGTGGGATGTTTATGGTTAATAACGTTGGATTTAATTGCAAGAAGGCTGCAAAAGTGAAAAATTGGTTGCAGAAATTTACTGGCAGCGGCTGTTGAAGGGCTTTGGTTGGATTTGATGGACTATTTGGTAGGAAAAATATGTGGGGTGATTTAGGCTTGCAAAATAGAGAAAAAGAAGAAAAGAGAAAAGTTGGTGCCTGTTCAAGAGCTGCAAACAGTACTAGTGTGCAGTGAAGAAGAAGAAGAAGAAGAAAAAAGAGAAAGAACACACTTGGCCTCAACACTCAAAAATCAATATTCCACTATCGAAGCCTTTGAAATTATGAGTATATTTAAGCATATTTATAAAACTCTATGCCTCTTTCTTAATTTATTAGAATTGAGAGTCCTAATTTGACTAGTTTTTTTTTTTTTGATAAGTAATGATAGTTTTATTGAAAGCGTAAGGCGCCCCTACGTACACTAGAAGTATACAACAGGAAACACCTAACTAGAAAGCGAAAAAGAAGCAAGAAAATCAGCAAAGCTGATAGATAAAGGGTACAGATAAGCCATCGACCAGACATACAAGGTATGGAGAAATAACTCTAGCACCTCCTCTAGGGAGCTCTCTAGGTTCTCAAAATGCCTAAGGTTTCTCTCTCTCCAAATACACCAAAAAAGGCAAATAGGCACCATCTTCCATGTAGTAGCGCTCCCAGATCTCCCAGACTTCCACCAACAAGCAACTAAGTCAAGCACACTCCTAGGCATGACCCACGAAATACCAAAGCGGAAGAAAATGTTGTTCCAAAGAGAAGAGGCTAGATCGCAATGCAGAAGGATATGGTCCACAGATTCCCCATCCCTCTTGCAAAGACAGCATCTATCCACAATAATAATGTGCCTCTTCCTAAGATTGTCCAAGGTAAGAATTCTGCCTAGAGCTGCAGACCAAGTGAAGAAGGCTGCCCTCGGGGGAGCCTGAGACCGCCACACACACTTCCATGGGAACCACGTACCTCCAGAACCCATCATAGAACCAAAATATGACTTCACCCCGAACACACCTTTCTTGGACGGCACCCATTTGAGACAATCAGCCCTCTCAAAGTTCACCTTTGTATCGCCCAGTACCTGGAAGAAAGAGGCAAAAACATCGACTTCCCAATCATGAGCCTCTCTAACAAAGCTCACGTTCCAATGAATGGACCCACCCAAACTCTCCAAATTATCAGCCACTGACGCATCCTTCACCCGAGCAATGCCAAAGAGATCAGGAAACACTTCTTTCAGAATCGAATCTCCACACCACAAGTCATGCCAAAATCTAATCCTGCTCCCATCCCCCACCTCGAATCTAAGGAAATTGGAGAAATTCTCCCATCCTTTCCTTATAAACTTCCACAACCCTACTCCAAACGCCCCAATCACCTCTCGGGAGCACCACCCACCCCACAAACTTCCATATTTGGAATCCACCGCGACTCTCCACCAAGCATCTCTATCCATGCCATAGCGCCATAACCATTTACCTAGCAATGCTCGATTGAACTGAACCAACTTCCTAATGCCCAGCCCCCCCTTCGAAATAGGATTACAAACCTTCTCCCAACTCACCAAATGGTATTTAAAATCATCTCCCATTCCACCCCAAAGAAAGTCGCGTTGCAACTTCTCAATGCGAGAAGCAACACTCACCGGTATAGGGAACAAAGACATGTAGTACGTTGGCAAGTTAGAGAGCGTACTCTTGATAAGGGTCACTCTCCCTCCCTTAGAGAGGTATAACCTTTTCCATCTAGCCAACCGTTTTTCAACCTTCTCAATAACTCCATCCCAGATACGAATAGACTTGTAGGGAGCCCCCAATGGAAGACCCAGATACATCACAGGCAAATGAGCAACTTCACACTCTAAAATCTCGGCTAACCTTCCCACGTGAGCTACATTCCCCACTGGAATAATGCTGGATTTGGCCAAGTTAACCTTAAGACCCGATACAGCCTCAAATAAGAGCAAGAGAGCTCGCAAAGACCGAATCTTTGAGGAGCTTGCATCACAGAAAATCAATGTATCATCAGCGAACAAAAGGTGGGAAAAAGAAGCTTCGCCCACTCTGAAACCATCCAACACACCCCCACTCACTGCCGCAATAATCATCCGACTCAGCGCTTCCATAACAAACACAAACAACAGGGGGGACAAAGGGTCTCCTTGCCTAAGGCCTCGCGAGCTGCTGAAAAAGCCATGCGGTGAGCCATTAACTAGCACCGAAAACTTTGCAGAAGAAATGCACCGAGCTATCCACGAACACCACTTACCCCCAAAGCCGCATCTCCTCAACATATACAACAGAAAGTCCCAATTGACGTGATCATAAGCTTTTTCTAAATCCATTTTGCAAATGACTCCCGGCTCCCTTGATTTAATACGACTATCAAGGCATTCATTCGCAATAAGGATTGGATCAAGAATCTGCCTCCCTTTGATGAAAGCACTCTGGGATTTGGAAATAACCTTGTCCATAACCGTCTTCAATCTGTTGGCCAAGACTTTAGCAATAATCTTGTAGATACCTCCTACAAGGCTTATAGGCCGGAAATCTTTGAGAGACAAGGCTCCTGGAGTCTTAGGAATAAGAGAAATAAAAGAAGCATTCAAACTCTTCTCAAAAACTTCTCTAGCATGAAACTCAGAAAAAACCTCCATAATGTCCATTCGCACCACCTCCCAACAAGCTTGGAAGAAAGCCATTGTGAAGCCATCCGGACCCGGCGCTTTGTCGTCATTCAAAGCAAACACTACCTTTCTAACTTCCTCCTCCTCAAAGTCTCTCTCCAACCACCTAGCTTCTGACTCTAAAATGGCATCAAAGGAAAGATCATCCAACCGAGGCCTCCAACTGTGCTTCTCAGAGAAGAGATTTTGATAGAACTGAACCACATGCTCCCCTATCTCTGTCGGATTAGAAGAAATGGAATCTCCAATCAATAGGGAATCAATAGAATTATACCTCCTGTTTGAGTTGGCTATAGAATGGAAGAACTTTGTGCATTTATCTCCTTCTTTCAACCACTTCACCCTGGACTTCTGCCTCCAACAGACCTCCTCCAACAGTAAGCATCTCTCTAACTCACTGACAATCTCCAGCTTCTTTTGAATTTCCTCCTCAACCAAAGCCCTACTACCTTCCACTGTCTCAACCGCCTGAAGCTCCTCAAGAAGCTTTCTCTTGTTTCTCTCCACATTACCAAAGACCTCTACATTCCACGTCTTCAAATTCGATTTGAGGGCCTTTAGTTTACAAGCAAGCACAAAGCTGGGAGAGCCATGAAAAGAGAAGGAATCCCACCATTGTTTCACCAACCCCACAAAACCATCCACCTTGAGCCACATATTCTCAAACTTGAACGGCCTCCTACTTGCAGAAGAGTGAGCACAATCGAGGAGAATAGGAAAATGGTCAGAGAACAGGCGGGGAAGCCTCTTCTGAGACACCTCAGGAAACCTTTCTTCCCAAGCAGGAGAGACAAGAAAACGATCAATTCTGGACCAAACAAGAGGATCGCAGGAAATCGACCACGTAAAGGAACCTCCAACGAGCGGAAAATCCATAAGACCCTGGTCAGAGATAAAATCACAAAAGTCCCTCATGGCAGACACACTACCATCTCCAGATCTCTCGCTAGGGAACCTAGTAATATTGAAATCTCCCCCTATACACCAAGGCAAACTCCACCAACTCATAATCCCAGCCAGCTCCTCCCAAAGACCCCTCCGATCAACCCTGCAGTTCGGACCATACATGCCCACAAAATCCCACTCAAAGTGATCAACAACATTCCTGAAAGAAACTGCAAGAGTGAAGCTCCCCACGCACACATCCACCTTTTCCACCACCCTCTTATCCCACATGATAAGGATACCCCCTGACGCCCCTCTAGCATCCAACCAACACCAATCCACATAATTACACCCCCAGAGACTACGCACAAATTTCCTAGTAGGATTCTTCACTTTTGTTTCTTGGAGGCAAACAAGATCCACCTTCCAATCTCTGAGCAAATTACAAATCCTTAAGCGTTTACTCCTATTATTCAGCCCCCTTACGTTCCAAGAAAGAATCTTCGGCTTCATGGCACTACTACTATCCCCCTTGCCCTCCTTTTGCCGCTAATCAATCCGGAACCTTTAGCATCATAGTTAATAGAGCTCTCCAAGTTCTTAATCTCCCTCTTACCTTTCGTGCCTCCTTTACCCAAACGACGCTCCTCTTTCCTCTCCTCTTCTATACAAGTAAGGAAAGCTAACAATTGCAATTTATGCCCCACGAACGTCATCCCAACAATGGGGAAGATTTCGTTAGCACTCTGCATCACCCAATCCGAGTACCCCAAGCCACCCAAGTCTAGAGAGTAGGCATTAATAGGAAAGACCACATCACCAGCCCCTCCCCCCTCCTTGAAATCCACCCAACCAGCATCCCCTGGAGAAAAACTGCTAGAGGCCTCACCCACCACTCCAACCTGCAGTCCAGGGGTCACCGAGTCCACCACTGGCCCCCCCATCCCCTCACAACCTTCCCCTCCAGCACTGCCAAGACATGGAACCATCTCCATATCCACTTTTTCATGCCCACACACATCCCCTGTTAGCTCCCGAGACCTACTCAGCAAATTCACACTCCTCAGCTGCGAAAATGTCGAGTCCTTCTCCTTCACCAGACCACCCTCTAGACACAAGATAGGGACAACACTACATTTCACCTGCTCCTGCTCCGGAGAAGACTTCTCCCCTGCTGCACCGGACCCATCTGTCATCTCTCCCTCCCTCCGCTGACCCGACCCCTCCATCTGCACCGCCTCTTCCTCCTCCTGCATCTCAGAGCCATAGAGGAGCCTGGACTGTCCTTGAAGCTGCTCTGCTCCTACACCCGGAGATGTGTTCGAAGTCGGAGAGACAACGACTCGTCTCTGAGGACTGAACAGAGAACCAGTCCCCCGAGCGTCCGGCTCTGTGGCTACCGACACCAGCGCAGACGGCTCCCTCACCGGCGAACACTGTTGGCCGTCATTTTCCGGAGGCGAAGCCCACGTAGAGGACGAAGCCCCTGACGTGAAGGCCCCGGCAACCAAGCCCTGAGTCGAAGCAGTCCCGTGATGAAACACCGAACTCGCCTGGGCCCAGGGGGGACTTTCGCCTGGAACCACCTTAGCCCTCCACTCCATAGCCTGGTCTGGACAGCCCAAGATTCCTTTTCCTTTGGAGGCCCTGGCTTTGGCCCTGGCTGATTTGGGTGCTGCACTGGTATTCGCTTTGGGCTTAGGTTGTGATTTGGGCCGAGCCACTCTGAAACCCACCAATCTCAATATACTAATTAGGACTTCAAGAAAACAAACACAAGAATCTTAGAAACTCCTAGAAAGTTCTAGACTGAAGTTAATTACCAAAATACCTTAGCTTGTAGGAATTACAAAAAAATACAGATCTGCCCCTGATTGCAAAACTAATTATAGCTCATGAAATAAAATCCCAAATTAAGAACTGTTTTAACCCTAGACTCCTATCTATGGCCTGGCCTTCTTAACCATATAAAATTTGATCCATATGATCTTGCATGTGAGCCACAAATTAAATATTGGAATTAATGAGGTTGCGAAGTAAAAGAAAATCAATCTTCCATGGCAGCATCACTCTCGTTGGAGAAAACTCAACATCAAGTTTTGTAACGTTTGAGTATAACAAATTTTTCCTCTTGAAATTGCACCCTGCAATAGTTGATACTTTGAGTCAATGCCATTATTTGTTTGTTGGAAACAGCAACGATGATAGTGGGATATATTTCTTTTGCTCCTCATCATAAGTTTTATTTGGAATCACACAGTCAATGGCTTGGACTGTCTTGGAAAAGATTTCATCCTTGGTCTGGACTTGTTGACATGCATATCCTGCTCCTTCATAATCTCCCTTGTTTTGTCACTCTTTCTTTAGTCTCTTGAACGTCCTCTTTAGCCTCAATAATTTCTTGCTTATCTTTTGCATCCACCATCTTAACATCATAATCATCTTCTCTGTGTACAATTTCAACTACCGCTTCTTTGACATTAGTATCAAGGAGTTTGCTTTCATGAGAAATAGAAGGAAAAGTAGACTCTGAAGACCATTGGGGCACAAGGGCTGAAGTTGGATCACAGTTTGAAGATCCTCTGTCTTGGCTATGGTGAAATTCTCTGCTATATGGGTATCTAAAGCAGCATTTAATGATGCCAGCCACTCCATAGAGTTTGGCTTTTCCTCCTCAATCAGAAAGCTCTTTGGGACTTTCGCTAATTCTTTGTTCTCTTGCGATAAAAAATTACAAGTGCATTCATAATGATCTGTGTTAATTCAGGAAGATACTTGTACTTTGTATGTTCAAGGAGAATTTGGATTCCTTTAGTCAATATGTGCAAATTTGTTTAGTGATGCCACTGAAACTGTGTTCGACTCTATGTGTTAGAATTAGTGCTGACTGGAATGGATTTTTATCTCTTCCTATCAACTGTCATCTCTAGGATTTTACCCCCATTTGATTCCTTCTACCATCCCATTTTCATCAGGATGCCCTCCCACCAATAAGTAGTAGTCTTTTTGTCTATCTGGTTTTGGCTTATTTATTTTGTTTTTACCAGCTTGGTAACTTTTTCTTAATTAGGTTCTGGGTTAATGCAGGTGGCCTTTTCCATTCAACACTTCGCCAAAATCATGGCACTTCAGGTTACTATGTACAGTAGGAGAAAGTTATGGTTTGCCAATAGATCTTTCCGAAATTGGGACATGGTGCCACAGTGTTGCTGCTATATGGTTCATTCATTTATAGCTCAATTTTCAATAATAAATTCTCCCTACCTCAAGCTGCATTTAGCTTTTTGATTTGATATTTTATGGTGGTTCACAATTGTAGAGGAAAAAGTTCTGTATGATGCGGTAAAAACTATCAACAGGTCGTGATTATTTTGGAGAAAGCATAGTGTACTTCAAATCGTGGTTGTTTTCCTTTTTTTTTTTTTTTTTTTTTTTTTTTTTTTAAGTATCAATATAGGATGGGGAATGCTAGACATCCAAACACTTTTTTCTAGAATTTGGTTTCAACCTGTGTTACAATCTCACAAGATCTATCATTTTGGAAAATGTGCTACAATCTTATAGGATTGTGATACATTATGTTGGAACTAAATTCTGAAAAAAAGTGTTAGGGATGTCAAGCATTTCTCATCTAGGATAGTAGGATTGATCCATTTGATTTCAGACCTGCCTATAATTTATTTTCTTTTGTGGGTGGGAAGAAGAGGGAGAGGGGGGAGATCCTTGGAAGAACCTGGATGATTTTATTCGATAATTAAGCTATGTATATGTACTATGCCCAAAACACCATAAAAATGAAAGGAAAGAATCATTTGTGTTGATCTAGAAAATGAAGCTGAAAGGCATTGGATTTGGTTTAATGTGAAAATTTGAGAATTTAACCGTTCAATTTCTTTTGTTAGGTTGATTGTCAGGCGATTTATGATTTCTAGAAAATGAACCCAAAATTTGATTATCTACCCGATTGTACTACTCCTTGGGATTGCACTATGCCCATTATACTTAAAATTTTCTTCTTTTTGTTTTGACCATACGGATAGACGGGGATTTCAAAAGAAGAAAAATGGGGGAAACATGTAAATACTGAAAGTTATAACATGAAAAGAGAGAAACTTTTTCGTATTTTCGCAAAACTCGGAAAAGGCCGACATATCATTTGGTTAAACGACGTCCCTATTTTTGCGAATCCAAAACATCTTTCAAGATATGATCACACGGGCGTGCTCTCAGCTCTCATACAGTCATACGCACGAGGAGTTTACACGTTGAATGCGACTCCTCCGAATCAGCAGCAGCAGCATGGGAACTATCAACTGGATATTTATTTATGTGGCCTTCTGGAAGGAAGTGGGATATTTATCATAAAAGGTGGAGACACTTGTCGAGGCATGTGAGCAACTTACTCCGACTATTTCGTATCCGTTCACGTGGCAGACATGAAAAGGCATAGACGCTCTCGGAAACCAGAGAGCGTCCAAAAGATTCAACAGTCTCTCTGCGAAGTGGCAAGTATCTTGCACTCGCAGTAGAAGTCCCTCTCTGTCTCTCTCTCTCACACACACACACACACACGCATAAGTCAACATTGAGCTTCGAGAACTCACTAGTTTCATTGAAAAAAAACGAGGATCAGAGATGCTCCATCCACTTCTCTGCGATTCCAGTGCTGCTACTAAAGCTTCCATGATTCCTTCAGCTTTGTCTTCAAGTGGCAGTGGTGCTCGTTCTTGCATTGGACCTTTTCCTATCTCCGAAATGGGGTAATCCACTCTAATCTATCTCTGGAATTCGACAAGTTCTTGATTCAGCTTCTTTTAGCATTTTTGTTTTGTTCATTTGAAGATTTTAAATAATGTAATTTACTGGACTTGTGGTTATATCTTATCAGGTTGAAATTTAGTAATCGAGCAGGCAATGGGCCAGGACTTGTCAGTAAGGCATGTTTGTGTTTCTATGATGTTTATGAGTATCATAATTTTCCTTTTCCTCCAAACTCTGCGTATTAATTCAAGGTTTGGTTGGGCTTTCTTTGCATGGGTTAGAGAGGGGACCCTGTAAAGCATACTACAGTGAATGTTTCTGGTCAGCGTGCTCAAGAACGTGTACTTGAGGTACTTTCCATTATGCTCATGTGTTTGACCATTGCTTTCTATCAGGTTGACACTTTTAAAATATGTAAATAGTTGGATCATTTGCAATGGTAACTCTCCTAATAAGTATTACAGAGCAGTTAAAACACTAAAGCATTTGAGAAAATCAGTTGAATGATTGAATATTAACCTGTATGGATTTTCATTTTGAAAGTAGCTAGCAAGGCAGGCATTTGAATTTAAAAATTTAAAAATCCATTATAAGTATCATGATATCTCATAAGAACTGCATAAGTTTTGAGAGGTCTTATCAATCATCTAATGATTCTAGTTGCAGAGACTTTCACTGGGCTTTTTTATGAAAAAAATTACAAAGGTAAGCAGTTACGTTTTAGTTATACTGTGATCAAGTAAGTTTTTATGATTCTGTAAGGTTTGATACCTCTTTTAGTTACGAATAATGTAGTCAAACTAAGGTCTTTTTTTTCCCCCCCCCCCTCATCTTATAATACCTTTTTATTTTATTTTGTGTAAGTTGCTGAAAAGAAATCTTCCTATTTCATTTGAATCGTAGGCTCTATTTGTTTCGATGTAAAACATTTTTGGTATTTTCTAGTGTTTGGTTGCACTTGGAAAACCTGGTCAACCGAAAAACGTTTTCGATCAACTGTAAAACACTCCCTTGTTTTTCACAAAATGTTGTGCTTTTAAGGCGTAATTTTTTTTTTTTTTTCATCCATAGCTCCTCTCTTCAAATCCTCTTTCTTGGCGAACACCCACACCACTTCACACTCCAAACACCACTCCCTTTCTCCCCCATCAAAGCCACCCTCACCAATGCAGCCCCAACCGGAGCCACCTTCGCCAGTGTAACTCCTATCTCCATAACCCAACATAGATGCACGCACCCCCCTCTCGGCTGCAACTCGCTTATGCTCTTTCAATGCTGGCAATGCATGAAGCTCGATTACAACTACCTCCAGGGATGCTGAGAAAGAGAGGAAGTATGGTTACATATGCAAGGTTCATATGATTAAATGTTCGATTGAATTTTGAATGCTTTATCGCATAACTAAATGGGTATTTCAGTTGTACTGGATGCTGAGCTTGAGTATTCTTAGTTTTGTGAAGACAAGAAGTCTTTGAGACTATTTAAGCAAGCTTTATTTGGAAATTTGGATGTTAAATATTTTTCACATTTTCAGCACAAGCCAAACAACGGAAAATATGTTTTGGAAAACATTTTCAGGGTGATAGCCAAGCACTGGAAAATCAGTAATTTTCCAGGAAAATATTTTCAGCTGAAAATGTTTTACATAAAAACAAACTGGCCCTTAGAGTGTCGTTCTGTTTTCATATTGAATTGAATAGACATTTTCTTGCTTAAGGATAAAAATGTGTTTTTTTTTGGTAAAAATTGTTGTCAATGTCTTCTCTCATGCTTATATCTTTTGGTTTTATGCTGCTAATGTCAGCTGCTATGAACTGCATGTATTTTTGAGAGGTATAAGATCATTGTTTTAAGCCAAAATGGAAATAATCCACTTGTCATGTGTTCACCTTTTGTGATTATAGGAAGAAGCCCCTGAAGTGTCTGAGACCACCCCGTCATTGAAAATTTTCCCAGGTCAGGCATTTCCACTGGGTGTATCAGAAGTTGATAATGGGATCAACTTTGCTATTTTTTCGCAGCATGCAACTGCTGTGACCCTTTGCCTATCGCTTCCCGAGAGGTGACATTTCATTTCCTTTTCAATTAATAGGTTAAGATTCAGGTGTTGGATATACTTTCTATGTACTTTAACGATATTTCGATTACTTATAAAAAAAAATAAAAATAAATCAGGTGTTAGATAGATTTCAGTGTTAAAAAGAGTTGAATTTGTTTCAGGATTTAAGGTTTAACTATTTTACTCTGCCTAATGCATGCTGCACTTGTAGTAGATATAATTTGTCATTGAGACCTTGTATTTTTCGCATTGAGATTCTGCCAATGAATTCTGTTTCCTTTTGGTTGTTAACTCATTAAACTAAGGAAAGAAAGAGAGTTTGAAGAATAATGACTTAAGATTCTCATATAGAAGGTGTAGATAAGGTCATATACAATTTTTTTGTGACGTGTATATGTGTGTGTGTGGCCTTTTCCATTATGAAGGTTGGGGATCTGGGCTTAAATTACTTGTCTTCTTTGGTATGGCGTCAATAAGGAAGTGACATGGAGATTTTTGGGTGGAACATGAAAGTCTGCCTATGAGCTTATAGTTGGCGAGCATGAACTTTTTTACTACTTTTAATGTGGTGACCAGATACTCTGCAGGTTTTTAAGAGATCTGAAAGCAGACAAATTTTGATGTAGGTTAAAATGATATAGTAGTGATTTGGGGAAGATGATTGTTGGGAGGACACATATAAAGATGTTCAACCTGTCAGTTTAATTGTGTAAAATGTTGGTTTGTTCAAGACTCTCATAGATATTTCCTCAAGTTGATGTCGTTTGGTCACATTTAATGTTCCTTTTTGTTATTTCCTATATACTGCTTCTGTTATAATAGTACTCGTTGACATGCAATTGATATTTGTCTATTGTTTTGCGTGTGTGAGATAAGTTTTTTTGTTCAAGATGCTACTGAGGTTTATTTTGTGTAGTGCAATTGTGTCTTTTCTTTGGGATGTTGGGGGCATGATTACATCGAAAGAGAAATGCTTTGAAAGTTATGGTATTGTTAGCTATATATTAGTATTGTTTGTAAATGGCAGCTTTTGATTTCTTTATACACTTAGTATAGGATCCCATATTTTTAAGAGAAATGATCTTGATTGATATTATCAGGGGAAAGTTTGGCAGGCTGGATGGTGGAATGATGGAACTGGCTTTGGATCCTCATGTGAATAAAACTGGAGACATTTGGCACATATGTATTGAGGTAGTCTTGCTATTAGGTTGCCTCAAACACTACCTTCCGTTAGTTATCTTGGTTGACATTGATAGCTTTCCTCACCTGTTCCATGTCAACTAGCTGTAAGACACATTACTAAGGATCTCTTAGTGGTTTTCCTCATGGCACTATGGCAGTGGCAGTGTGGCAGTGGCAGCCCCTGCCTAGTCTTCACATGTGCATGTGCACATTGGTATTATTTTGAAACTGGATATCAATGCCCATGCAACATCGTTTTGATGTAATTGCAGTTATGTTAGTACCTATAATATTGCTTGTTTATATGTGTGCATAGAGGAGTATGGTCCACATTCCACTTCAAGCTAATGCATTCTCTGCATCATTATTGAATTCTTACACCAGTTGTTGTGTGCATGTCTCTGTGTGTTTCATTCCATGTTGGGCTGTTTAGGAAGCGGAGAATGTTGGTCTGCTCTTATAACCAGCCTATATGTGGACGTCACTATGATTCCAAAAGATGACTTGAATATTGTATTGTCTTCAAGTAAAAGTTACTTGTGAAAACTAGTAGAGAATTAGTAGCTGCTTTCGGTCGACGTATAAATTAGTATTTGGGAGATTTCACATAAAAAATGATGTAAAGTTTATGATGCCTAAACTCTGAAAAAGATATTGCTGGTCCTGAAGATTTTCTATCCGATGTTTAGTATGCTTTGACAGTGAAAAACCTAAATGGTTGATCATATGACGTGATTATGAAGCATGTCTACTTTTATTTACGGTATGAATTTTGGTTCACTGATTGCTGAAGCACTGCTTATATCTAGGCCCATCAAATAGTAATGAAATGGATTTTCCACTTGTGCGAAAGATATATTAAGAGAACATATTTCTTAGATGTTTTTTTGGTAATTCATATAATTATCACATTATTCAAAATTACTTCTCTGCAGGATTTGCCTCGGAGCAATGTTCTCTATGGTTATCGCATAGACGGTCCTCGAGGTTGGCATCAAGGGCATCGATTTGACAGCAGCATTGTGCTTATAGATCCATATGCAAAGCTAGTTGAGGGTCGCCGATATTTTGGAGATGCTAGCAACAAATTTTCTAGATTTCTTGGAAGTTATGATTTTGATAGCTTGCCCTTTGACTGGGGAGAGAACTATGAGCTTCCAAATATACATGAGGTGATAAAGCTACTTATATGCCTGTTGAGCCATGCAAGACATGTTTTTATCTTGAAAAATTGTCCTATCATATGGAAATATTTGTCTCCCTCACCTGTTAAAAATTATGGTTTGATGAAATCTGATAACGAAATGCATTCATTTTCTTTTTGAAGCTTTACTATTACTGTGGCTGCGGTCAAGGATTTTTCACTGGCTTTAAGTTGACAATTTCACCATTTCTTTTGTGTTTAAGTTGGTATATTCTTTTACATCTGAACCTTTATTTCATTTTCTGCTGTCTTTGCAGAAAGATCTTGTTATATATGAAATGAATGTTCGTGCATATACAATTGATGAATCTAGTGGGCTGGATCCAAAGATACGTGGGAGCTACCTTGGTGTGATAGAGAAGGTAATGGTATATCATTATAATTGAATGGCATAAGTGTGACTTTCCATTTTTCAAAATAACATTGAAAATATGATATTCAACAAGTAACCTAATGTAGCATCAACACAAGCATGAGTGTGGGTGTCCATCATGGACCTGAGATCTTCTAAACAATGACCAAGCATACATTATGGCTATCTCTGGGAATTGGAATCATGGTATTACGTTCATTAGTAATGGACAAAGTATAGAAGTTCCAGTTACTTCACAATCTCATATGGAAGGACATCAGGCTTCAATTTTATTCTCAGCTAAAAGAAGGGGGTTTGGTTTGTTTTTTGTTTGTTAGGGGAGAGGACAAGGATGAGGAGTTAATTAGAAGGAAGATATACTTGGTACAGGTAATGCAGTAAGAGGGGGGGCCTATACAAAACTGAGCTTCAAGTTTAGGTGCGGGCATTGTGGTCTCCCAAAACCTAGATGAATAGGAGCCTTTTATTTCCAAGAAATATTTAAACTAAAAATTAGTCCAATTCTGTGGAACTGTGGATATTTATACATCCAAATGCCAACCCTAGGTTTTTCACTTTGAAATAGCATAGGACCAAAACTTCAAATAAGCCCAAAATACTAAGCTTATAATTAAAATCTCTAGCGATAAGTAGAATCCCTAGATGCAGGCCATGGAAAAATTTCCTGAACAGCTTTTCACAGAACTCTGATGAGACTGGAAATAGTGAGATATATCTGGTTAGCTTAAATGGTATTAGGCTACACAGGAGTTGGAGGGGAGGAATTGTAATGTAGGTGAATTTAGTGCCTTTTTACACTGGTGAAGAGTGGACCTTTTGGAAAAGGAAAAGCAAGAAAAATTAATGATAATGTATACTAGATCCAACACTGTTGGTGTTTCCAGTAAACCTTTTACAATATAATATAATTCCTTCAGTGTGGTATTGTACTATAAAGAGTGCTTAGTAAAAGGTATCGTGGCTATCATTTACAGCATGCGCTCTATGGATATTTAATTGCAGTTTGGGTCAAAAATACCTCTTTGCTTATTTCAAGGTTTTATTCCACCTAAGGTGCAAATTGCATTTATTTAATGCAGCGATAAAACCTTTTTCAAAACCCTTAGATAGACAAAGTTTGATGTCTTGGGCAGGTAATGATTGGTTTAATAAATTTATACATTGTCTGTAGGAGCTGTTGTTTTGTTAGGTCTTTTGCCATCTTGCAAACTACTCTTTTTAATGGCTGATTTCCTTATTTGTGGTAGCAACCATGGCTGCATAAATCATATATTGATTAAGACACTTCAATTATGATCTAATGAGTCTGGAGTTATATCATCTTTTGTAAGTATGGTATGTAAAGATCAATGTTTGTTTGAACATTTGATATATCACGTTTTTATGACGTTTTCCTTTCTCATTTAAATTTAAAGATCCCACATCTTCTAGAGCTTGGTATCAATGCCGTGGAGTTGCTGCCTGTCTTTGAATTTGATGAGTTGGAGTTTCAGAGGTTCCCAAATCCTAGAGATCACATGGTAAATTAAAATATTTCGCTTCAAGTTCTATATGCTATAAGATTTGTACGTCTATGATATCAATTTATTCATGTTGTTGCATATGGAAGAAAGGATAACTTATCTCAATATTACTATGTTTATATTCTTGCCTAAGCCTTCAAAAACTCTTCTTCTTTTTGTAAGGATTTTGGTATATTTTGATTTTGGACTGTAGTTCCATTATTGTTTGGATCAGTGAAGTCGTGGAATTTTATGTACTCTCATTTTTATAGAATTGGTTTTCTGAATGTTTCAATGCCAAGCTAAACACGAGCAATTTTATCTGTTTGCATAGACACACCATTTATACATTTTTTGATGCGTGAATGTATATGTATCTGTTTGCTTGTTTCTATATCTCCGTACATCTTTATGTTTCTGAATTTGAATATCCTAATTTGTGTGAAATTTATATTGCTTTGTATGTTGAATGTATGCTTTATCACTGAGTAGTATATATCAAATGGAATGCCCTAGTTTGATATTATTATTTATTGTTTAGATGATTTGACTTTGGAATCAGCACATATCTGCAAAATTTTAAATCATAGAGATGATATAACAAGGGGTGTAAATCCCTTTGGGGCGGAATCTCATTTCCTCAACCAAACTAAAACATGTGGGGGTTGTATATCAAACCACACTAACACTGATAGGTATCAGACATTGGTCGGTTAGCTTTATTGGTTGGGCCGAATTTTGGTTTTATACAACCCATCCCACAACCTTCTCCAACATAAACCTTAGCAGAGCACAATCCACACCATCCTCGCCCCCAAAGCTCTTCCTAAAAAAAATTAATGAAAAATAGCGACAAAATTAGTCTAGCAACAAGAAGACCATGAGTGCCCAAACACAAGAAGACGAGCCCAAGGATGAGCAAGCGAACCGGTTATTACCAATCTCCATCAATACCAAATAAGAGCATTCCTAATAGCCTTATCAAATTTTACTAGCCAAAATAGCTAAAAACCACTTTTCTCTATTGGTGAGCCACTTTTTAAAGCACCCCTAGCAGCCTCACTATTTTAATTACTCATTATCATTATATCATTTAAATAAAACTTTTTTCAGATTTCTTTATTCTTTCTCTATTTAATCTTTTTTGAATGTTTGTCTTTTCCTAACGGTCATATTTTTGAATATGTTTTATTCTAACGGTCATATTTTTAAAAATTTGTCTTTTCCTAACAGTCATACTTATGAATATTTGTCTTATCCTAACAGTCATATTTTTGAAAATTTGTCTTTTCCTAACGAGGTTGTGCTGAGACTGATTTGTGTGAGAACGAAAGGAGAAAAAAAAAAGAAATGACAATTTTTATAGTTCTTTAATGATTTGGTGAGTGAATAGTGCTCAACAAAATTGGTGAGTATTGTTCTATAATACCCTGGTCCCATATTGGGAAGATGAGTATCCCACATAGAGTGGGTGGTTTATAAAGATAGTTATTAGTGCGAAGTCCCACATTGCCTAGTTACTAGGTGAAACTAGGTTTTATAAGGGATTCTAGGGAAGCTTCAAATTGACTAATCCTTTTGGGGTGATAGCGCAGATCTGGCTAGCGCTTATCTCTGGACCATTACAAATGGTATCAGAGCCACCCAGTACGCCAGGCCATGTGGTATTGGAGCGCTGCATGATGTGGCCCTGACGAGGACGTCAAGACTTTCAAATGGGGAGTTTGTAACACCCCAGTCTCGTATTGGAAAAATGAGTAGCCTACATAGAGTGGGTGGTTTAGAAAGATAGTCATTAGTGCTAAGTCCCACATTACCTAGTTACTAAGTGAAACTGAGCTTTATAAGAGATTTTAGGAAAGCTTCAAATTGACTAGTCCTTTTGGGGTGATAGTGCAGATCTGGCTAGCGCTTTTCCTTGGGCCATTAAAGCATTCCTAGTAGCCTCACCAAATTTTATTCACCAAAATAGCTAAAAACTACTTTTCTCTATTCTGATGAGCCACTTTTTTAAAGTTCCCTTAGCAGCCTCACAATTTTGGTTAAAGTGTTGTGATTCGTGTGAGAGAGAAAAGAGAAACAAAAGAAAAAAGAAAAAAGAGAAAAAATTATAATTTTTTTTTATAGTTTTTTAATGGTTTGGTGAGTGAATAGTACCCATCAAAATTTGTGAGTATTTTCACTCACCAAAACTTTTTGGTAAAAGTGAGGCTGTTGGGAGTGATTTTTTTAGTATTTTCATCAAATTGACTTACCAAAAAACTATTTTGGTGAGGCTACTAGAAATGCTCTAAGGAGGTTGCATTCCAAGAGCAAGAGAAGATCCTGATTGTCGACGTGGATGAGGGTGAGGGCAAGGGAAAGGGATTCTTTGATGATGATGAGGGCCCCAGCATTCTCATGGAAGAAGTTGTGGCTGTTTAGGGGGCGGAACGGCGTGACTGGTGGAGAATAGTGTTGGCAGACTACTTAGAACAGTGTACAAGCTGCGAGGAGGGTGGCGCCGTGGTGAAGAGAGTGTTGGGAGGAGACGTCGAGATGTCCTCAAATTTCCCAGGTCTCGAGAGGATTACTGGCGACTTTGAAACCCTAGCTAAAATATTTTGTATTTATAAGGGGTGTCCAACCCTCCTTGGAAGTTGATTTTTTTACCAACCCTGACATGGTCATAATTGAACCGATTTTGGTTGGTGTGGTCAAGCAGGTCAAGTTTTCTTTTGTTTTATATTAACTGTAAACATCGAGTCGGATTGTGGTTGAACAAATAGCAACTATTACTCAGTTCTCTTTGGAGGATATATTCATTCCAAATGTAACAAGTTTCTTTGAATTGTTTTACTTATTAAACTTGTAAGAAATTCTTATCATTGTAATTAGAAGATAAATCAAATTGAAATTCAAAGCGATTGTCTTTAGTTAAGACCAGGACAATCTTATTAAAAGGAAAGAAAAGAAGGCAAAGACTGGTTTTGTGACATTGAAATTTAGGAGAGCAAAGAAGTAGAAAAGAATAAAATAAAATAAGCCAATCACACAAAACACCAAGATATACGTGGTTCAATTTGAGAAGCTTACGTCCACGAACGGGGACAACTAGGAAGAAATTTCACTATCAAAAGATGAAGTACAAAATAATGGTGAAGAAAAAATACCATTCAAAACTAAAATTCCAATACACCCAAATCTCTCTCTCACACAAAAGATAACTTTTTTGACAAAAGAGAAATCTTTCTTTAGTTCTCGAGCGGAAACTGCACAACAAAATTGAAGAATTTCTTCTTCTACCATGAGAAGCTACAAAACTGTGAGAATAAGTGTGTGGCTGGCTTTTTTTTTTTTTGGTGCTTTTTTTTTTCTTCTTTTTATTCTCTTGGCCAAATAGTATGTCCCTTTATATAGAGTGACAGGCGGTTTTTGATAGGTATGCCTTAAATTCGTGCATGACAAGGATAAGTTAAGCCTAAGAAAACTTAGTCGACTAGGAGAAAGAAATTGACTTGAAAAGAAACACCAGTTGGGGCCTACCGCCTACCTACATGCCTTGATGGTACAAGTCACATCACAAATCTCCACTTTGACTTGAATTACTTTAAGTCACAATGCAAAATCTCTTCATGACGTTTCCTCCAACACCCCTATGGGTAATCATAAGCTATGAAAACCAATCAATGCTTGGACTTGAGAACCGAAATTGGTTTAGTCAACATATCTGTCATGACAATTTTCTTCACTGCGATATTGTTGAAGATATGATGCTAATCTAATTTTATTCCCATATATTTTTCATTAATTGTATTTCCATGTTAGTACGATTATGCTGTTCTATATAAACGCATGTAACTATTTCACCGAATCATTAAGGAAAGTAAGATTTTGCCCCTTCTTTCTCCATATTTTCTTTTCTTTCAACTTGGTATCAAAGCATTCGAATTCTAGGAAATAGGAGGCAGTCGGTGGTAATAGAAGAACGCATGCTCAATCAAAGACTTACACCGTCCTTGTGCTGACGCCAGGATGGTAGGTGCTACCGGAGTTGTGCTCAGGGTCTCATGAGCGTTCTCTCTATGTACTCTGAAGGTGGTCGAAGCACGGTGGTGGCTGGTCTCCTTCGTCTAACCTGAGAACGTGTTGATCGAAAGCTTGGCGCATCGATGTGTAGTTGTAGCTAGTGTTGTTGTGTTTTTGGTTTTTTAATGCTAAAGGGTCAGGAAATGTGCTTTGGGCTATTTTGGCATTTTTAGTGATGACGATGCGTTTTCTAGTGTCTAACCATGACGATGGTATACACCAAAAAAAGGACAAGTTTTTGTCTGGGGTGTAAACAACAGGTCGCGTGGTGGTGGCAAACAACAAGCCATACAACATTGTTCCAAACGGCATGTTGTCTAGTGCCGATGCAAATGAAAAGTCGTTCAACATCATCTAGGGTTACGTTGACATCTTTTGCTGCGGTCAAAGACAGCCAGGAGAAATCTCCGGCAATGGGCCTGTGTGTTTGGGCAAAAGCAATGGCGAAGTCCGATACGGCGAAGTCTGCTTCTTTGGGGAAGGATTTTCTGGCGAAGGCTTTTCTGTCGAAGATAGCTTCGGAGTCTCTATTTGCTTCGCTGGGAAGAGTGTCCGGTTCTAGTCTTAGGGGTAGGACGGCTGGTCCTAGCTACCCTACGTTAACCTCTGCAACACGTAAGTCACATTTCGGTGAAAGCCTCGATCTTTGCAGCCTCAGAAAGACGTCGGAGAGACTGCATGCGGAAATTGGGCATTGTCTATCGGATTTGTACCTCCTGGAAGATGGGTTGCTGGGTAATGGACCTAAGCCTCCCGGTTCTAACTCCTTACCTAAGACCCAACCTGATTCGCTGGGCCCCAGAGTTCCCAGGCCCATTTCCAAAAAGCACTCGGGACCCTTGTTAGCCCAAGATCTTTCAGAGATAGCCCAAGTCCAAAAGATTCAAAAGGTAAAGCTCCTTTGTCTAGCCCTTGCAAGAGACCCAAGATTTTTGTTGAGGCCAAGGCTGGTTCTGGTTCCATCCCATTCTCCACTCGCTCTTCCTCGTCGGATGCCGAAGCTTCTTCTTCCGCTGTGCGGGTGGAGACTATAAGTCTGGGTTCTGGTGAATCGACTTCGGCGGTCAAATCAGGTTTTTTGGGTCGGGTCTATCAGCGTCACAACGTAGCATACCCACAATCTACGGCGGTCTGGAGAGTAAAGCAGCGGCAAACTACGTCTGATGCAGATGCTAGTTGGAGCTGTCCTATGACTCCGGTGTCTGAGGTTGAGTCGGGCGGAGGGGAAGGAGAATCGAAGGCCACGATGTCTGCTTTGAGACAGACGGAGGTATTGCCGGATATTTCACGTGGGTTGGTCTCAGATTGCTGTCGCTAGTCTGGGTTTGGCTCAGCTGAAGTGGGAGAGAGCATTGAGTTGGTGAAGTTCAGTCTTGGTGTTGGAAAATGGTCTTCAATGACTTTATCGGAAGCTGGTGGAGGTATTTTGATGGCTCCTCACACCTTCTGCTTGTCGTTGTGCCCTGTGTTTACAGAGCTAGTGGATCAGAGACAAGAAGAATGCAATCTTGAGCTGGTGGTATGTCGGTCAGAAGAGGATGAAGTGGATGACTACGCAATAGAAGCTTTTCCAGTGGAAAAGCAAGTGGAGAGTTGTGAACCGATGGTATTAACACCGTTGGCAATGGAAGGTATAGATGGGCAGAGGGTGTCTCCTAGATGGGTGGTGGACAGAGTCAAGAATATTTATCAAATTATAGGATTATCTTGCGAAGGTTCTGAGGATAAATTGGTTGCAATATTTGAGGAGATTGAAGATGCCAGAGACAGTTCTTTGGAAGGTTCCAAAACAAAGTTTCCGTCTTCTCAAAGGGTGAAAGGGCAGCGGGAGTTAAATAGGCTGGCTTGGTCCATTAACTATGAGAAGAAAGGGGTACAATCTGTTAGTGAAAGACATAGGGGAAGGGGCCCATCTCGCTCTTATGAAGCCTAAAATATTAATATGGAACGTTAGAGGGCTTAATGCGATTGAGAAAAGATTGGAGATTAGAGGGCTTCTAAAGGAGTGGAAAGCGGATATTGTCTGCTTGGTGGAAACTAAGTTGTCAGTTATTTCAAGGGAGGTGGTATAGAGTTTATGGGGTTGTTGTCATGTAGATTGGTGTTATATGGGAGCGAATGGAGCGTCGGGTGGGGTTTTGTTAATGTGGGATAGAAGGGTGGTGGAGAAAGTGGAGGATTGTGTTGGTAGATATACCGTTGCTTGTTCTTTGCGCAACACTGATGATAATGCAGTATGGGCGTTTGGAGGGGTTTATGGCCCGAATGATGACAGGGATAGGAGGGATTTGTGGGTTGAGTTAACTAGCTTGATGAGTTGGTGGGAGATGCCTTGGTGTATTGGGGGAGATTTTAATAAGGTTCGTTTTCCTAGTGAAAGGTCTACTGGTGCCGGCTTCGCCGCATCTATGGAAGAGTTTTCAGACTTCATCTTCATGCAAAATTTGGTGGATCTACCACTTGAAGATGGCCAGTTTACTTGGTCAAATAATCAGGAGATCAAATATGGTCTAGAATCGACAGGTTCTTAGTTTCTCCATAGTGGCAGGAAAGCTTTCCTGAAGCGACACAGAAGAGATTGCCAAGACTTCTTTCCGGTCACTTTCCTTTGTTGTTGGATTGTGGGGCTCCTAGAGGGGGAAACATATATTTTAAATTTGAGAACATGTGGCTGAAATATGAGGGTTTTGTTGAGCAGGTTAAAAAGTGGTGGTTGTCTTATGAGTTTTCGGGATTGCCAAGTTTCATTTTGGCTAATAAATTGAAGGCTTTGAAGACAAATTTGAAGAAATGGAATGAAGAAGTGTTTGGTGATATAGGGAAGAAAAAGAAAGAATTGTTGGAGGGTATTCGAGAACTGGATTTAGTTGAAGAATGCCGTTGCCTAGAGGAGGACGAAAAGGTTTGAAAGATTGATATGTCGAAAGAATTGGAGAAGACTCTCCTTTTTGAGGAAATGAGTTGGAGACAGAAATCTAGAGCTTTGTGGTTGAGGGAGGGGGACAAGAACACAAAGTTTTTTCACAGGGTGGCCAACTTGCATCGTAAATTCAATCAAATAGACTCTTTGACTATAAATGGTGCAATTTCTAGGAACTATGTGGAGATAAAGGAGCATATAGTCCAATATTACAGCAATTTGTATTTTGAGAATTGTTCTTGGCGGCCTAGGGTGGAGGGCTTATCTTTTTTATCCATTGATGCG
Source organism: Alnus rubra (assembly GCA_028654335.1). Classification (NCBI taxonomy): domain Eukaryota; kingdom Viridiplantae; phylum Streptophyta; class Magnoliopsida; order Fagales; family Betulaceae; genus Alnus; species Alnus rubra. Next base: position 1,854,154 of record JAJPGS010000041.1, on the reverse strand, counting down.
GAGGAGACCATTTGGCTAGAAAGAGCGTTTGAGGAGAAGGAGGTGTGGGATGTGATCAGGGATTTGAATGGAGATAAGGCGCCGGGTCCTGATGGCTTCACTATGGCTTTCTTTCAGAAGTGTTGGGATATTTTAAAAACTAACATTATGGATGTTTTTGCAGAATTTACACACTCGAGGCAAGTTTGAGAAGAGCTTTAATGCTACTTTCGTCTCTTTGATTCCAAAGAAGACTGGTGCCATGGATGTGAGAGATTTTCGCCCTATTAGTTTGGTAGGGGGGATTTACAAGATTATTTCCAAGGTCCTCGCGAACAGGTTAAAATCAGTTTTGGGCAAGATTATCTCCAACACTCAGAATGCGTTTATAGGTGGTCGACAAATCTTGGATTCATTGCTTATTGCCAATGAATGTGTGGATAGTCAAACTCGATCAGGGGAACCGGGGCTGCTATGTAAGTTGGATCTGGAGAAGGCTTATGATCATGTGAATTGGGATTTCTTGCTATATTTGTTGCACTGTTGTGGTTTTGGGGAAAAATGGAGGGCTTGGATTCAGTTTTGTATTTCTACGGTGAGATTTTCTGTTCTTGTGAATGGAACCCCGTCGGGTTTCTTTAATAGCTCTCGGGGTTTGCGGCAAGGAGATCTTCTTTCTCCTTTTTTGTTTGTGGTGGTTATGGAGGCTTTGAGCCGGATGCTGAGTGTTGCATTGGATCAAGGCAACTTGATTGGGTTTTTAGTGGGATTCAGGGAGCCTGAGGCCTTAGTTGTGAACCATTTAATGTTTGCTGATGACACATTGATTTTTTGTGGGGCGCAGGAAGAACAAATTCGCCATCTGAGGTGTATCTTCCTTTGCTTTGAGGCAGCTTTGGGTTTAAGGATTAACTTAGGAAAATCAGAATTGTTCCTATCGGTGCGTTAGAGGATGTCGAAGGATTGGCTCGCTTACTTGGATGTCGAAGGATTGGCTCACTTACTTGGATGTCGGGTCACTTATTTGCCTATGATATACTCGGGTTTGCCATTGGGTGCTTCTTACAAGTCTGTGTCTATTTGGAATGGTGTTATTGAGAAAATGGAAAGGAGGTTGGCTGGATGGAAGCGTATGTATTTGTCAAAGGGTGGGTGGCTGACTCTTCTTAAAAGTACGCTTTCCAACCTTCCTACTTATCTCTTGTCGTTGTTTCCTATTCCAGTGAGGGTGGCTAATCGTCTTGATAATATTCGAAAGGCTTTTCTTTGGGGTGGCATTGGGGATGAGGCCAAATTTCATTTTATTGAAATGGAATAGGATTTGTACTCCATTGCACTCAGGTGGGTTGGGAGTTCACAATTTCATCCAGTTTAATTGAGCACTTCTGGGAAAATGGTTGTGGAGATATGGTAGGGAGAGAGGCTTCATGGCGATTGGTGATTGACGCAAAATTTGAGAGCCTCAAGGGTGGTTGGTGTTCGAAAGAGGTGTCAGGTTCCTTTGGAGTGGGTGTGTGGAAACATATTAGGAAGGGGTGGGAGAAGTTTCGCAATTTTGTTCGTTTTGAGGTGGGGAATGGAACACATTAGTTTTTGGCATGATTGGTGGTGTGGGGATAGATCCTTGAAGCAATGCTTTCCAACTCTTTTTAGTATAGTGAGGAACAAAGATGCGATGGTGGAGGATAATTTTGCTGTTCATAATGGTGTTATTCAGTGGAATGTTCTTTTTACGCGACAAATCCAGGATTGGGAGATGGATATGCTCCTTTCTTTCTTCGATCGACTATACTCCATTTCGGCTCGACATGGAGAGGGTGACAGGTTAGTGTGGAATCCCTCTAAAAAAGGTTTATTTGAGGTGAGATCCTTCTATGAAGAGCTTATTAGGAAAGATGGCCCATCTTTTCCTTGGAAGAATATATGGCTTGTTAAGGCTCCAACAAGGGTGGCTTTCTTCGTATGGTCAGCAGCTTTGGGCAAAATATTGATGCATGATAACTTGCGTAAGAGGAATGTTATAGTGATTGAGTGGTGTTGTTTGTGTAAGAAGAGTGGGGAGTCTATTGATCATTTGTTGCTTCACTGCGAAATCGCCCGGGATCTTTGGAGCTACATTCTTATTTTATTTGGGGTAGAGTGGGTTATGCCACGAACGGTGTTGGAGTTGTTGAATAGTTGGGGGGCGGCGATTGGGTATGGTCGTGCTAAAGAAGCTTGGCGGTTAGCTCCTCTGTGCTTATTGTGGTGCATTTGAAGGGAGCGGAATGCGCGGCTATTTGAAGATATAGAGACATCTATGGTGGAGCTACGGAAGTGGTTGCTCAATACGTTTTATATTTGGATAGCGTCTCATCATAGCTTGAATGTTTTTACTTATGTAGACTTTTTAAAATTATTCTCTATTCGTCCATTTTAGGGGTTCTCTTGTATACTTCACGTGTATAAGGGTTGTGCCCCTCTGCGCTTATTTTTATAAATTGCAATTACTTATATAAAAAAAAAAAGATGTCACGTTGGAGTCCCTTTCAGATTTCAAGCTCCGTTTTCCCACTTTTGCCCTTGTGGACAAGGGCCATTTTAAGGATGGAGGAGTGTTACATACCTATGTTAGACATGACAAAAGCATGAAGGCAGCAGAAGATGCCGAAGCCCTAGTTGAAGAAGACCCAAGTGGCAGCTGATCCGATTATGGGAAGTAAGGGAAAAAGTCGGCTATCCGAAAGCACGACTTTTTGGTAGGAAAAGGGAAGTTCTTCTATGGAAAGAATTTCTATTAATAAAGGATTTATATTCCCACTAGAGTTAGCAATATTTACATATCGTTCTGTATTTTATATTCAGCAATATAACCCTATAAGTAGGGGTTTTGAGGAATAAAATGATATGAAGAAAATTATTATTCAACTCTTGTAGTTGCTTGGGAGGCAAGGGTACCTCGAATACCCTACTATCACACCATTCACATTCATCATAGGTAAACTCAAGAAAACTGATCCTGCGGCTTTGCCTCTCACCAAACCTACCACCCGTTCCCGAACACAGGCCCGCAATACGTAAACCATGACAATCAAGCTGGAAGCAAAGCTGTAGTGTAAAATCATCTTTTGGCGGAGTTTTCCCCCCTTTATATATTTATATTGTATGCTTTACTTAATTCGATGAAACAAATTGAACATGAATGTTTATCCTCTTATTTTCTTTTTCTTTTCTCTCACAACCTGACTTACGAAGTGGTAATGGGTGCTTTGGGACTATTTGTCTTTCTAGATCAATACATGGGGGTATTCGACAACAAATTTCTTTGCTCCTATGAGTCGCTATGCGAGTGATGGTGGAGGACCACTTAATGCTTCCCGGGAGTTCAAAGAAATGGTCAAAGCCTTGCATGGTGCTGGGATAGAGGTATGTTGTGTCTTTCTTCCCTCACAAGTAAAATATGTATTATTTTTAGTTGCAAGCAGTTTTCTTTTTGTTGCATCACTAATTAGAAGTCTCTAATACTTGTTATGTCAAATGAGATTTTTTTTTTCTTTCTTTCTACAGGTCATTTTGGATGTTGTTTATAATCATACTAATGAGGCTGATGATGCCAACCCTTATACCACTTCATTTCGTGGCGTGGACAATAAGGTGATTTTTCACTTCTGTTGTGAGATTTTACTCATCTTGCGCTGTCATGCTCCTAATGTTCTATGTTTTGGAGCACTTAGATGCTTTACTGGATGGTTGGAATATTCTCATGTCTATTATATTTGTTTAGAAATTCTTCAAGGTATCAACTTATATTATAATTTGATTGTGTTGTTACTGTCATCTATTGAGACATATCTAGTTACTAATATTTGAGTTTTCTATAGAACAATTAAGGTAGAAATCTGTGACTGGGAAGTTAAATTCTGCAATGTTTGAAGGTCATGAACCACTGACTGAAAAGAATTTAATTGGATAGGATAGGGGGACATACAGTTATCATCTATTAGATTTTTTATTCATTCCTGAATGAAATGTGCCGCAAATCCTTCTACAGGTTTATTACATGGTGGATATGAACAATAATGGCCAACTGCTAAACTTCTCTGGCTGCGGTAATCCAATTGTATTTCTTGCTGTTTTCTTACTGCTTTTCCTTAAGGATTTAAACTTCTACAGATATATATTATAATTTTCTTTTAATTATCTTTGGACTGCTTTCATACACCTTTTTCAATATGCTACTTCAGAATGATATATTTTAGCTCTTATGTAGAAGTCATAATGTTTATCACTACGGGTGCATCCCATCTTTCCATTGCTGGTATTTATTTCTGTCTGAAGCAGGCATTTGAGGCATACATATATGAGGTATTGAAATAATGCAATATCGATGTGTTGATATGGTACTCGTAAAGGATATATACAGAAATGATATTTTAATATATAATATGTTCACAAACATGTAGATAGCTGAATTTAGATATGGTAATTAATATTTTTAAAAGTAATGAACTCTTTTTTTTTTCTTTTCCTGATAAGTATCCCTTATAATGTTCCAAATCGCCTCTCTCTTCTTCCCTTGCTTCTCACTCTCTCTTTCCACCCTACCGGTGGCGCGTGGAGGTGTGTCACGTTAGGGATTTGTTTCGTTTTCTCTTTTTCGGAGTTCGCCGTCCAGCAATGCTAGAGTTTTTGTAGCACAGCACAGCGGAGCGGAGCTGTTTGTTAACGAGTACTGTTAGGATTTTTGGAATTTCCTACGAAGCTTCTCTGTGGTGAGTTTTTTGGTTGTTTCGTCCTTTCAGAAGGCTGCTCCGCAGTTATGTCTCCGTGGAGGTTCATCTTTTCTGAGGCTCAATAGACAAGGCTGAGATGGAGTGTCATTTCTCTGTGGAAGCGAAAAATTTCTCCTTTTTGGCGAAGGCAGATGCGTCTAAGCTTCGTTTGAAGGAAAGGAGGAAGGGGTTCTATGGGTATGTTTTTCTGGGTTTTCAGTGCTCTGAGTGGTTGTTGGCCACGGTTGAGGAGGCATTGAAGGCTCTAGTGAAGAAGGATTTCGTCTCATCCTACCGCGAAGATGTGAAAGCCTTGGTGGTAAACGGGGGTGGTAACAAGGCCGGCCATTATCTTGAGGTGGCTGACTACGCGGAGAGTGTTCGTAAAGGGGTTATTTGGATCCCTGAAGGCCATAAAGGTTGGGGCTGGTCTCGGGTGATGGGTGAGTTGTAGTAGTTGCTAACGTTTATTGAAGCATAGGGTGGGTCGCTGGTTTTTGAGGCACCTTCCCCGAAGGGGAAACAGAAGAGGAGTGTTTTGTCCACTTGTTTTGGTAGGGTTTATCCGTCCTTCGCGGAGGTGGTTCGTGGAGAGGTTGTCAAGCCTTCTGGGTTGTTGGTTCCGAAGGTGGAGCTTTTTGGTTTGAATTTGCTTTTGGTGGCGGGGTGTAGGGATGTTGTAGACGGGAGAATGCTGGTGAACTACTCTGTTTTGGAGGAGCAGACGTCTTGGTCGTTGGAGAAGAAGTAGAAGCAAACCTGCTTGCTCGGTGACAGCGATTCTAGGAAGAAGAAGAAGAAGTTAGGGCTTTTCCGCCCGTGGAAGAAGATTCTAGATTCTAGAGTGGCTTCGAATCGCGTTGGAGCGGACTTCAGCTTCCGGGTTCAAGCGTGTTGACTTGGGTCTGAAGCCCAATCGCTGCAGTCGAGCTAGGCCTAAGTCCACGAGGAAGAGGTTGGATCTTGGTTCTCAGGGTGTTGGATCCGGTTCGGATCCCGATTCGGATCTTGTGCAACTTGAATCGTTTTTGGCTGCTGTTTCTGGGGTGGATTTGGGTCTTTCGTCTTCCGGGATCTTTGTAGATCGGTAGTCCTTCGCCAGTGGGTGTGTTTTTGGTCCAGCAGTTGATTCTCTTTCCACTGAGTTGTCTGCGTCGGGGGCCGCGATTCAGTTTTCACGGGAGCGCGAGCATCTTGTAGTCCCACGATTCGTCTTTCCCCCCTGCCGACATCGGAGGTGCCGTCTTCAGTGTCTCTACTTGCTTCTCACAGGTCTGAGGGGATTTCTCCGGTACCGGTAAGCACTGTTGTTGGGTTTGATTCTTTTGGTTCCTCTCCTCCATTCCGAAGCAGTTTCGGTGGTGCTTGTTTGGCCCCTCAGCTTAGACCTGAGGGGTCTTCTTAGCCCATCTTCGCCCCTTCACAGGTTTACTCAGGGGTAGCTGAGTTGGGAGAGAGGCTCTGTTCTTTTTCTTTTATGTCATCGGTATCTAAGCCTTTCCAGAAGTATTACCGAAAGGCAAAGGAAGGCAGATCATGGCATTTGGATGAGAATTTATTTGCAAAGTCTGTGGCAGCAATGAGGTTGTCTGTCAGTTTTTCAGCCAAGGAAGTAGTTGCAGTGACGAATTCTGCGGGAGTGGCAGATTCCGTGAAGGTGTTTGTTAATCCATCTATTTCGATGAAGGGATTCCTTTGGCGGAGGTTTCTCAACCCCGAGCCCGACTGTGAAAGAGGCGAAGTTGGGCTTTCTCAACCTGAGCCCGGTCGTGCAGATTCCTCATACCTCACTTTTAGAGTCGATCGTGTTGTCATCGACTCTGGAAGTAAAAAAAGTTAGGGTGGTAGGGATTCCCTCCCCTTGCGTGGTTGCGTCACTACAACCGTTGGAAAGGGTGATGATTCCAAGGTGAATGGTTTGTCTCAATCTCAGAAGTGGCCAGTAGGTTTTGGTCCATCTGGGGAGGTGGTTGTGTGGGAGAAGGATGATGAGATTTGGGATGGCGAGGATGGAGATTCCCCTTACCCTTTGGGTGTTCTTCCTCCCAACATGGCATTGGATTGGGAGTTGGATTGTGTTGAGAACGAGGATTCGTCCTTGGCGATTTTGGATGCCTTTGAAGAGAACTTTCTTCGGGAAGTTAAGGTTGCGTGGCCGAATACCAAAGGTAGGTGGGAGATTTTGAATTTGGTAAGCTTCATTAATTACGGTGATGTAAGCGCGTCCTTTCGGCATAGGAAAGGCAAGGGTCACATGCTATAGAAGGGAGTGCTTCTTGAGGGTTCGGGTTTGAGGGCTTTTGGTTATTGAGGGTTTGTTGGGTTTCTTTCTTTTTGTGGGCTGTTTTGGCTGCTCCTGTATATACTTCTTGTGTACTTAGAGGCGCCTTACGTTTTTTTATAAAATTATATATATATATAAAATAAAAAATAAAAAAATCCAATCTCATTAAAAAGGTGTAGGGCGCCCCTTAGAGTATACAAAGAAAACACCTAAGTAGTAAGAGAAACTCGAGCAAGAAAGTCATTAAAGCTAAGTGACAAAGGGTACACATAAGCCATAGTCCAAAGGTACAATGTATGGTAAAAAGAGGATGAAATCTCCTCCAAGGTCCTTTCCAAATCCTCAAAGCTCCTATTGTTTCTTTCCCTTCATAAACACCAAAAGAGGCAAATAGGCGCCATTTTCCACACCGCAACGCTTGGCCTACCAGAATACCACCAACAAGAAAATAAGTCGACAACCTATCTGAGCATAACACAAGACATTCCAAAACAACTAAAGAGAGTACGTCACAAATCAGAAGCCACGTTGCAGTGAAAAAGAAGGTGATCCACGGATTCCCCTGTCTTCTTACACATGTCGCATCTGTCTATCATGATAACATGCCACTTTCTAAGATTGTCCAGGGTAAGAATCTTGCCAAGAGCGGCTGACCATGCAAAAACGGCCGCCCTTGAAGGAGCCTGGGTACGCCAAACACTTTTCTAGGGGAAGCAGCTACCTCTAGAATAAGCCAAGGAGCAAAAAAATGACTTGACCTTGAACAAACCTTTTTTAGAGGGGGCCCAACGCAACTTGTCTTCATTGCCTTTTCGCACTTTAACTGAATGCGACGCCAGGAGAAATGAAGCAAAGATATCCACCTCTCAATCGTGTGCCTCTCTAGTGAAGCTCACATTCCACTGATTGAAACCGCCCAAAAACTCCAAATTATTTGCAACAAAGGCTTCCCGCACTCGAGCAATATCAAATAAAGCTAGAAAAACTACCTTAAGGATTGTGTCCCCACATCACAAATCATGCCAAAAGCTAGTCCTAGTTCCATCCCCCACATCAACTCTAGTAAAGCATGAGAAAGAGTCCTAACCTTTTCTGATGTTCTTCCACACCCCTACTCCAAAGGCTCCTGCCAGCTCAAAAGAACATCACCTGCCCCATGAACTGCCATATTTGGAGTCCATCCCTAGTCTCCACCGCGTATCTCTAACAGCCCCATAATGCCACAACCATTTACCTAGCAAAGCATGATTGAACACCCTCAAATTTTCGATCCCCAATCTCCCTCAAAGATCGGAGAGCAAACCTTGGCCCAGCTAATAAAGTGATATTTAAATTCTTCACCTAACCTGAAATTTAAATTCTTCACCTAACCCGAAGTACGTAGCTAAATTGGAAAGAGTGCTCTTAATAAGGGTGAGATAGCTACCTGTAGATAGATACATCATTTTCCAGCTGGCTAACCGGCGTTCCATCTTTTCCACGATGCCATACCAAATAGACTTAGCCTTATAAGAAGCCCCTAGCGACATACCAAGATACTTTAGGGGCAGAGAGGAAGTCCCACAACCCAAGATGTCAGCCAACTCAACCACATTATCCATATTACCCACAAGAACCTAGATTGATTTGGCCAGTTGACCTTCAAACCAGAAACAACTTTAAATCAAACTAAGAGGACACACAAATAGCGAAGATGATCAAGGCTGGCCTCACAAAAGACCATAGTGTCATCTGCAAACAACAAGAGTGAGATGTTAACCCCAGGGAGCCTAGAACCCACAAAGAAGCATGAGAGAAGACCCCTATCGACAGTAGCAAAAAACATTTTGCTTAAAGGCTCCATGACCACTACAAACAGAAGGGGAGACAAAGGATCTTCCTGTCTCGGCCCACGAGAACTACTGAAGAAGCCAAACAGAGAACCATTAACCAAAACGGAGAATCACACCAAGGAAATGCAATGTGCAATTTATGAGAGACATTTCTACCCAAAACCACACCTTCTCAACATGTACAATAAGAACTTCCAATTGATGTGGTCAAAAGCCTTCTGAATATCCAGCTTGCAAAGCACTCCAGGCACACCTAACTTGGTATAAAGGGAATGAAACACCTGAAAAATTTCTTCATCCTTATGGATGAAGCATCCTGGGATCAAGTATCATGAGGAGGCAACAAATCCACACATCCATGAAAGCAGAGCTAGAAATCACTATTTTAAGTTTAGTGTTTTCTTGACGTACCAATTATTCCTCTTCTGCTTGTCAAGTGAACAACTGCCAACTCCATAATGTTAAGCTGTGTTCTGCTTTGACAGACAATTGCTATGGCAAATTACATTTTACATTAGTGTCTGCTGAAAGTATGATATGCATGCATTTGGAACTTATTTAGTCTGACAAATATTTAAAACTATTCTTATAAGCATTTAAATTTCCTAAGATGCAGTATTTTGTTGGTCTCCAGGAAACTCATTAAACTGCAACCATCCCGTGGTCATGGAACTGATTCTTGACAGCTTAAGACACTGGTATGGGAGAATTTACAAATAATTTCACTCATAATACATTACTTATGGCATATATCATGCTTTACCATAGGAAATTCAACACATATTTTGTTAAATGTCTTGAAGTTATCTTTTCACCAGCTATTTGACAGTAAATTTTATTCTCTGGGTGAATCACATCTTTTATTGTTTTGTACATTGAACAATTGAAGTGTATTATGTACTACTTTAGAGCCCCTATTAAGTGTAAAAGGGCACTGCTATGTGGACTTTGTTACTAGATTTTCTTGAAACTTGGCAAGTCTATACAGAATAACCACCAAATGAGTTGATTTAATTTGACCATGTTAGAGAGAAAGGGATAAGTGTCCCTATTCTAGAAGGTAGTGAGGTGTCCCTATTAGGTGCCCTAGTGTGAGGTGTCCTATATCTAGAACATTGTATTTACTCCTATAATTACTAGTATATGAATGAAATGTAATCAGGTGTGAATGTTTTTGGTGAAATACACAAATCTTAACTTAGTATCAGAGCCTAGAAATAAAAAAATAAAAAAAAAATAAAAAAATAAAAAATAAAAGAGGAAGAAGAAGAAAAAGAAAAAGAGAGGTGTAGCCCCTCCCTTGTTTTGCCAATTTTTCTTTATTCATCTCTCTTCCTTGTCTGCGGAAGTGTAGGGGGGAGGTGATGGTGGCCTTACACTACCGCAATCAACCTCATTAGTATGGTGGTCGATGGCAATAAGTGATGGATGAAAGAAAAAGAAATCTATTTGGCGTTTATGGGTGTAGCTGGTGGTTGGTGGTTGAGTGGGTTACTGTTGATTGTGTTTTGATTGCAAGTGGTGTGTTGTGCTGTGTTGTTCGATCGTGGTTAACATTCGTGTGAAAGTGAGTCTATCTTTGGTGGTTGCGACGATGAGACGAATCTACGGTGGTTGTGGTGGTGGCTAGAGTTGGTTATGGTTGTCATCATTGTTGTGGTGGTCTGTTGACATCGTTGCAGTTGTCGGTGGTGTCTGTTCTTGTTCCTATGATGGTTTTCAATGTTGTCTGGTTGTCGATTACAAATCTCTAACATGTTTCAAAGACGAAAAGGGGTGTTTATGAGGATAACTTCAGTTTGGGTTAATTCCTTATCTAGAATACCTTAACCTAGTTTCATCTTTAGGCCAGCCCATTCAAATCCAGCCCAAGTTCAAAGCCCAATCCATACCCCAATTTTCTTCACTTGGGTCAAGCAGAGGCCCAATAAAAAAAACCTACCGGATCGACCCAGTTGATATTGGCGCTTCCTGGTGGTGTGTCATTTGGCGTTGGTGTTTTCTGACGTATCTCACCGGCATTGGTGTTTCCCTGTGAGTTTTCAACCGGTGTTTGTGTTTTCTTGCGTGATTCAGTTGGATTTGTCGATTTCAATGACATTTCGGTGTTTCCAGAGACGTTTTGGCCAGTTCGGAGTTTTCCAGTGATGTTTTGACCGATGCCAACCAGTTTTGTTCCTTTTTAGCCGGTTTTAGTTGTGTTTCAGCCAATATAGGTATATTTTGGCCGGTTCAAACATTTGGCCAGTTTTGTTGTGTTTTTGGCTGGTTCAGACTTTTTTAGGCTAAGTTTGTTGTGTTTTCAGCCGGTTCAGGTAGGTTTTTGGCCAGTTTGATGATATTTTGGCCGGTTTACAATGTTTTATTCCAGTTTTTGTGATATTTCGGCCTGTTCAATGTTATTGCAGCCAGCTCAGTTCGTTTTTGTCAGATTTGGTGGTTTTATAGCTGGTTTCGTGGTGTTTTCGACCGGTTCTTTATGTTTTTCAACCAGTAGAAAAGAAGAAGTCTGTGCAAACCCCTACGGTTCTAGTAGAAGAGAAGAAGCTTTCTGAAGGTTTGGAGGCTCCTAGTCGGGTACCAGAGTCTAGTGTTGCCCCTCCGTTATCCGCTGGAACGACTGAATTGGGCGAGAAGATCTCTTCGGCTGAGAAGTTGACACCGGAGAGGGAGCTCCCTTTGAAGAAGGTTACATAGCCTCCAGAGGAGAAGGATCCGCCTTTTGTTTGCGACCAGAATTGGGAGAAGGAGGCTTGGAAGAAGGAGGCAGAGCTTTGGGGGAGGATCTCTGAGATGTATCTGAGGGTGACTGAGGAACAGAGACAGAGGCTTATTGAAATCTGGGGCAAGATGATAGAGCGCAAGAAACACGAAAGTAAGAGGGAGCTTCGAAATCTACAAAGTTCCATCAATTACGGAGACATTAAAGCTTCTTCGAGGTGTAGGAAAGACAAGGCCATTAGGTCGTAGGGTTGTATGGCTTGGGAGTTCTTGTGGGTTGTTCGCTGGTGCTCTTTCGGTTTTTAGGTTTTTCTTGGTTTTTTTGGGTGCGTTGCTTGGGTTCTCTTATGGGTTGTCTTTTGGGTGTTATTTTGGTTTCTAGGTTTTGTCTTTGGGGCTTTTTGTTGAGTTTTTGTTCGGGTTTTTTTCGGGTCAGCTTTGGCTCTCCTGTGTACGTAGGGGCGCCTTACGCTTTCATTTCTATAAAATTTTACTTATCAAAAAATTTGATGGTATTTCAGCTTACGAATGAGTATTTACAAAGCCTTTATGACAATAAGAGTTCATTTGTACAAGCTAAGCTTAGATGATATATATGCTCTAGCTTGAGGGGGAGTGTTAGAGAGAAAGGGTTAAGTGTCCAACACTTTTCTCAAGTTCCCTCCATATTTCTCTGCCTCTCTCTCTCTCTCTCTTCTGCTTAAACTGGTTTCTCTTTTCTCTATTTTGATTCAAGAATCATACTGTTTGGTTGTGGGAGATTTGATGTTGGGTGATGGCTGATAAGAACAAGGGTTTCAAAAGTTTAAGCTCTTCCTCCAAATTGACAAAATCCTTGTTGATTTGGGTCAAATTTGTTTGGGGGTTTTCTTCTTTCCCACCAAAAGGTAATTTCTCACAGATTAGTTTTTCATTTTCATGCATAATTTTTCTGGGCCCGTACATCCACAACATTTAGGGTTTGCATTCTTTTTTTTTTTTTAATTTGATTCATGGCATCACGGGTTGTGAACCTTTCTTTTGGGTTCGTGTTTCATGGGGTTTCTTTTTGGGGTTCATCAGTCATATGATTTTCATTATCATAATGTGATAATCAAAAGAATAAAATGGTTAGTAAAAATTCATATGATTTGGGTTTGTCCTTTGCAGAGACAGAGGTGGCCCTTTCGGTCGTATGGGTGTTTTAGAAAAAAAAATAAAGAATATTTAAATGATATAGAGAAAGAATAGATAATCGGATATATGGTGTCTTTTAAAACCCATTAGCTACGCTAGATAAAGTGGGTTTTAGCCATTTTGTATAGAAATATACATAAGCCATTAGGAGTGCTCTGAGTAAGTTATTGGATATGGAAAATAGTTAATATTGATGAAACTGACTCTATGGCTCTGTGCTTTTTTATGGAAATACTGTTTTCTGCTGTTGCATATGTTGTATTAGTTGTTGATTTATGTATCACTGAATTTCTACTTTAGGTCTCAAAATTCATCATTCTTTTCTTTAACCTATTTGCAGGGTTATTGAGTACCATGTGGATGGATTCCGCTTTGACCTTGCTAGTGCTCTTTGTCGAGGAACAGATGGTTCTCCACTTAATGCTCCCCCTCTTATTAGGGTAAGAATTCATATGCATCTGCATGTATATTGTTACTGAAGAAAGTGCAACATGGTTATTTTTTGAAAATTATGGAGATTCTAAGGGAAGATGTGGAGTGGTGGCAATTTTTCAGCAAAAGATAGCAAAAAAATCTCTGTGATATCTCAAATAGATTTTCCATACTATCACGAACATTATCTTGAAGTAACTTTTAGTCTCGTTCTTTTAGATATTGTACCTAAAATATTTTATATCCTAAATGAATTCATATACACAGAATCCTTGACAATGACAATAGGATGCAGCTGTATATACCTCATCACTTGCATTTCAGAACTGTTCCTGTGGATATCGCATATCTAGATGTGTAATTTTTTATGAAAAAATCATTACAATACTTGAATTACTAATTCATTGTTATGCATTTAAGCAACTCTATTAGAACTAAAAGGAAAAACTAAAATACCGAGTTGCTATGAACTTTCTGGTACTTGATAATCACGCTTTGTATAGCATACAGAGTTCTGTTTATGTAAAAATTCTAAATGGATTCTTTACATCTCGGTGATTATGAATTCCCAAAATAAATGCACTGTTGTTGTACAGGTATAACTCTGTTGTTCAATTAAATAAATGCATTATATGCAGTGTGTATGCAGATTTTCCTTCTACTTACTCTAATAGCACTGCATAAGGAGACTTGGTATATTGGTTTAGCAACTGATCTTATCATGGTTTATTGGGCCAGGCAATTGCCAAAGATGCTGTGCTGTCAAGATGTAAGATTGTTTCAGAACCTTGGGATTGTGGAGGTCTCTATCTTGTTGGAAGATTTCCAAATTGGGATAGGTAACTTTAATTTTGCCTCGTTATTTCTTCTTTTTCTTCTTTTCTTTTTTTTCGATTTCTTTTTCGATTTTTTATTTTTGAATTTGTATCAAATGAATAGGTACACGTAGCGTATAGTTTCAGTCTCTTCTGACTACTTTATTTGGAGCAGATGATGATCTATTACTTTGCTAAGAACTAATTATTACTTCATAGGAATTAAAGGAATATCCTTCCTTCCTTGTTATCGGTAATGTTGCTGGTGCTACTCTTGTTATATCATGGGAACATAATGTGCTTACCTACACCTGAGGTATAATCAGTTATTTTAGGAACCATAATGGAGGTCTTTGAAATTACTAGAACTTTAAGGGAGTTAAGTGAGGTTTGCTTTTTCAGGCACAAAAAACAAACTTTATTTTTCTTTTTTTATTATTTTTGTTCCATTCCACATTTTAATGTCATTTTCATCTGGATTCATTTGTTCTTAGTAAGTTTTGGTTTGTCATTTTGCTTTTCTTGGAGTTAGCCTGTCATATATCTAACTGAAGGAATCAGCTTTTGAATGTTGCCTAGTTCATATTTCGCCCATAAATACATGCTCTAGGTTAAGTTGTTTAAATTTGGAGTACCTGGAGGGTCATTTTTTTTGTAACAGTATAAAATGGAATATTTTTAAGAGAGTACTATAACGATGTTGACTAGACATAATATCTACATGTATTAATGCAACTATAACACAAGACTCCAACTCCAAGTATGAGTCTTGTGCAGCACAATTCTATCCGAAGGTTATTGATAAGAAGTCTATCTCATCCGGTCTCATCCAGACTCCTAGTTCTAAGCTAGAGTCCTAAGTCTAATTGTATGCTAAATAGATGAGAGTTAAAGAGTCCTACTTTCAGTATGTATAGGAGTCTTAATCTATTATGATCAGTATGTATAGGAGTCTTAGTCTATTATGAACTCTTGTAATTCTCCTATAAATATTCAATGAATGCTTAGCTATAGAGCAAGGTTTTACAGCCCAATATACTAGTTCTTTCATGGTATCAGAGCTAAATCATCGACCAACGTCGTGATCCATGGCTTCTGACTCCGAATCCTCTGCCACATCGGCAGCTTCTCATGCTTCACAGCATCCCCCACCACCCGCCCAGCCCCCTGTTCTCTTTTCAGTCCCAAACATGAACCATAACCTCAGTATCAAACTTACCAAAGGTAACTTCATGGCCTGGCGAACTCAGATTCTTGCGTATATCAAAGGCCAAGACGCTTATGGCTTCCTCGATGGTTCTTCTCTACCGCCTGCCCAGATGATTCCAAATCCAAGCACTGCTGTCGGAGCACCGACCACCATCGTCAACCCAAATTTCCTCGCCTGGAATCAACGGGATCAGATGATCCTTAGTATTTTAATTTCTACATTGTCCGAGCCCTATGTCATCCATGCAGTCAGCTCTCCTTCGGCTTCCTCTCTCTGGAACATGCTACCCACCATGTTCGCTTCTCAAGCCCGTGCTCGGGTCATGCAAATTTACTTCCAGCTAGCAACGGTCAAGAAGGGCAGCAGCTCGATCACCGAGTACTTTCAAACTATCAAGACACTCAGTGACACGCTTGCAGCCTCTCAATGATTTTGAGATCGTATCTTTTCTCAAAGGACTCGGCTCCGAATACGGTCCTTTTGTGACGTCGGTCACAACCCGAGTCGACCCACTATCCTTTGATGAACTTTATGGCCACCTACTTGCTCACGAGATGCGATTGGAACAACAAATCCCGATCATTGATGTTCCCCAACCTGCTACACACATCACCACCTGCAACTCCAATTTTCGCGGGCGAGGCTTCCGTGGTCGTGGCGGTCGTCCTAACAACTGGGGCCGCAGGTCTTTCAACAGCAACAGAGGACGCGGTTCCTACTTCTTGCCGGATGCAGCTTCTTCTCGGCCTTTCTGCCAAATTTGTGGCAAGCCCGGTCACACGGCAGTCCGTTGTTACTACCGTCAGGAAAAACCCAAGGCATCCCAACAGCACGAGTCATACCAGCCGTCCAATCCACAGGGTTATTACTCCTCACCTGTACTGCCAGCCGAGGACCTCTGGTATCCCGACACCAGTGCAACTCACCATCTCACTGGACAACTTCAAAATCTCAATTTGGCTCAAGAGGCGTACCACGGCTAGGACCAAATCCGCATAGGCGATGGAACAGGTTTGAATATTTCTCATACTGGTACTGCTCTCCTTCCTTTGTCTCGTCGTAAGTTCATCTTAAATCAACTTCTGCATGTCCCCTCTATTTGTAAAAATCTTTTGTCCGTTAGAAAATTTGCCCTTGACAATTCAGTTTTCTTTGAATTTCACTCTTCTTATTTTTTGATCAAAGACAAACAAACCGGGCTTCTTCTTCATTACGGGCACCTTAAAGATGGCCTCTATCAATTTTTTCCTTCTCCCTCTAGTTCGTCGTCGTTGTCAATAAATGAAGCTCTTGTTGGTGAACGCACCACTCCTGCCTCTTGGCACAAGCGCTTAGGTCATCCAGCTTTTCGCACCGTTCAGCGTGTCCTGTCTCAGTTTAAACTTCTAGTTATTTCCAATAAGGCCCCACTTTTTTGCTCCGCATGTGCTCAAGCAAAGGGTCATTAATTGCCTTTTTATCCAACTATTTCTAAAGTTTGTAAACCTTTACAGTTAATTCATTCTAATGTATGGGGACCATCTCCAACTATTTCAGTTAATGGAAATCGTTATTATGTTTCGTTCATTGATGTTTTCACTAGATATACATGGGTTTTCCCTATTCAAGCAAAATTTGATGTCATGCCCACTTTTCTTCAATTTCAAGTCATGGTTGAACGTTTACTTAATCATAAAATTATTAGTGTTCAATTTGACGAGGGTGGTGAGTATCGTAATCTTCATATATATTTTCAATCTGTTGGTATTACTCATCGTCTCTCTTGTCCCCATACACATCAACAACAAGGATGTGTTGAACGTAAACACAGACATCTTATCGACACCACTTTGGCATTGCTCACTGACAGTCATCTTCCCCAAAAATATTAGGATGAAGCTTGTCTTACATCATGCTACCTCATTAATCGCATGCCAACTCCCTTGTTACAAAATCAATCTCCCTTTGAAAAACTTTTCCATACAACACCCGACTATACTTTCCTAAAAAGCTTCGGGTGTGCGTGCTATCCAAATCTTCGTCCATATAACTCTCACAAATTTTCTCCTCGCTTAAAGGAATGTGTCTTTCTCGGGTATAGCCAAAAGCACAAGGGCTATAAATGTCTCCATCTAGAATCTGACCGGATGTACATCTCTAGAGATGTCATCTTTCATGAAGACCGGTTTCCCTTTTCCAAGGTCTCTTCTATTCCCGAGTCTCCAAGTGTTTCTCTTCCTATTGTGCTTCCTCCTTCATTGTTTCCTCCTCCTTCTACCACTATATATCCTCCGGCTTCTCCTCCAAGTTTCTCTTGTTCTCTTTCTCACTCTCAGTCCACCCCTGATTCTTCAAATAATTCTCCAGCAGTTTCCGGTTTGCCTTGTTCCACTTCCTATGTAGATCAGCCTCCTGCTCGAGTACACTCTATGATAACTCGGTCCATGAACAACATTGTGCAGCCACGGAAACTCAGAGATGGTCGAGTTCGGTATCCAACTCCTCAAGCTTTAGTGACAGCAACTTCTTCGGTCAGTTGTGAACCAACGTGCTACTCCAATGCTGCCCCTATTCTAGAGTGGCAAAATGCTATGCAAACCGAGTTCAATGCACTTCTTCAAAATCAAACTTGGTCACTTGTTCCTCCTCATCCTTCTCAAAATATTGTGGGATGCAAGTGGGTGTTTAAACTTAAAAGAAAGGCTGATGGTTCCATAGAAAGACACAAAGCTCGACTTGTAGCAAAAGGGTTTCATCAATAGGCCGGGGTGGATTATGGAGAGACTTACAGCCCAGTTGTGAAGCCTACAACAGTTCGGACAGTCCTATCTCTAGCCTACTCGGTTGGCTGGTCCATGAAGCAAATTGATATCCAGAACGCATTTCTACATGGGTTTCTTTCTGAAGATGTTTTTATGGTGCAACCACCAGGTTTTGTTCATCCTAGCTTTCCTAACCATGTGTGCAAACTCAAAAAGGCCATCTACAGCCTCAAACAGGCCCCACGAGCCTGGTTTTCAAGACTCAGTGACAAGCTATTTCAACTCGGCTTTGTCGGATCAAAAGCAGATACTTCTCTTTTTCTCTATCGCACCGAGACAATCACCATGTACTTATTTATGTTGATGATATCATCATCACAGCCTCAGATCCGGATGCTATTACCAAACTTTTACAACTTCTAAGTGCAGATTTTGCTGTCAAAGACCTAGGTGATCTCCATTATTTTCTTGGTGTTGAAGTCCTACAGCTGGATTCGGGTCTGCTGCTTCCTCAGAAACGTTATATCATGGACCTTTTGAAGAAAACTAATATGCATGAAGCAAAACCGATCACCTCTCCAATGGCTTCCTCCTCAGCTCTCTCGGCATTCACAGGTGATCCAATGGAAGATCCATCTCTCTATCGAAGTACGGTTGGCTCATTACAGTATCTCTCTCTTACTCGGCCCGACCTAAGCTATGTAGTCAATCGTGTGTGTCAATTCATGCATCGTCCGCTCAAGCCACATTGGCAAGCTGTCAAAAGAATACTTAGGTACTTGAAGCATACAATTTCTCATGGCCTTCTTCTTCATCGCAACTCTCACAATACCTTACAAGCATACTCCAATGCTGATTGGGCCTGATGTTTAGATGATCACCGCTCTACGGGTGCCTATTGTGTCTACCTTGGGTCTAATTTAATCTCCTGGAGCTCACGTAAACAACTGACAGTTTCAAGATCATCCACTGAGGCCGAATATAAAGCAGTTGCAAATACCACAGCAGAACTTCTTTGGATACGTGCACTTCTTCAAGAACTCGGGATTGGACAGTCTACTCCACCAATACTTTGGTGTGACAATATTGGCGCCACCTACATGTCGGTCAATCCAGTCTTTCATGCATGTACGAAACATGTGGAGATCGATTTTCACTTTGTCCGTGACCGAGTTGCTAATAAATCCTTAGTGGTTCGGTTTGTTCCAAGTTCGGATCAGATTGTTGATGTTCTTACTAAGCCACTTGTTTCTGCCAAGTTTCATAACTTTTGTTACAAGCTCAACGTGCGATCTCCCCCGTTGATCTTGAGGGAGGATATTAATGCAACTATAACACAAGACTCCAACTCCAAGTATGAGTCTTGTGCAACACAATTCTATCCGAAGGTTATTGATAAGAAGTCTGTCTCATCCGGTCTCATCCAGACTCCTAGTTCTAAGCTAGAGTCCTAAGTCTAATTGTATGCTAAATAGATGAGAGTTAAAGAGCCATACTTTCAGTATGTATAGGAGTCTTAATCTATTATGATCGGTATGTATAGGAGTCTTAGTCTATTATGAACTCTTGTAATTCTCCTATAATTATTCAATGAATGCTCAACTATAGAGCAAGGTTTTACAGCCTAATATACTAGTTCTTTCAACATGTATGCAGATTTGTTGTTTTATACAGTTATCAGTCCCATCATTACATCTGTAATAAAGATAATATAGTAAAATTAAGCAAAAGTTGAAATTTGTGAACTAGAGCCAATGTATCAGTATCTAAAACGTTTGAGATATGATACGTTTAGAACTTCTATACAACTCCAACTTTTTTTTAAAATCAATCATTGGATATAAAGGACCCACATGTAAAAAATAGATCCAATGGTGAGTTTGAAAAAAAGTTATAGTTGTATAAGAGTTGTACAGAAGTTGTAAACATATCATTTTTAAGACGTTTACTCCTGGATTGTGTCTATGTTTTTAATGCTGTTTAATGGGGTTCTCGTGGTTCCTTGTAGTCTCTAGGTTCAGAAGGAGCTTGAGCACCCTTTTTTCTTTTTTCTTTTTGGGCTAAATGCACACCATAAACATTGGTGGTTGTTGTTTGTGTTGGTTGACACCTCCTTTAGTAGTAAATTCTCACTATCAACATTTGGCTTGGACCTTTTAAGTACAGAGTTTCTGCCCTATATGGAAGTGATGTGTGTTCATGTGCCTTATTTGTTAGCGATTTCTTTTGCTTGTATGGGCACCTTACCTCCATTTCTTATGCAGGTGGGCTGAGTGGAATGGTAAGTACCGTGATGACATAAGAAGATTTATCAAGGTAATGCTAAGAAGGAGCAATTATCCTATGTAGTGGGTCTATAGCTTGTTATCTTTGTTTTGAGAACAGTTTAAAAACAATAATGAAATATAAACAGCCTATCACAGAGAATTAAAATTCTGAAAAATGAATAAAAACGATTATGATTGAAAGGGATCTCCTAGTTTCTCTTGTAAATTCAATAATTGGGTTGAGTTTCTTAAAATATTTTCGATTTAAACTGATTTATTAGATGTTGTTTGAAGCTACAGCATTAACTAGTCCAGAAATGGGTTAACTTTGTATCTTCTAGTAGGATTATATGTTTAATGTGAGACTTTCACATTCATTTTCTCTTCGCAGGATTAGTCATTTTTTTGTACCTTCTTAGCCTAAGTCACATATGATGGTGTTCAATGGAGAGAAAGAATAGTTATATCATTAATCACATGTCATTATTCCTGCTTTCTAATTTTTGTCTCACTTGGACATAACATAGGGTGACTCTGGTATGAAGGGAAGTTTTGCAACTCGGGTTGCTGGGTCTGCTGACCTTTACAAAGTAAGCATAATTTTTTATGCAGTAACATTATGGTTCTTTTGCTATTTATATGTTCTGTACCATTTTTTTTTATTTGATTATAAATTTAAATTTTTTATCTTTATTGCAAAGTACAAAACTATTGATTGGTACTCACAAGTCAGTGGTTCGGCCTAAATTTTCTAACACCAAAGTGTCTCTACCTGCTCAACGACAGATGGCCAATAAAATTGGACATAGGGATTATCGGCTCATTACTGATATTGAAAGCTTTACCTTCAGTTTTGGTGTTCTGAGGCAAATTGGATTTCAATACTATCCGTATTACCCTCAAACTCAAGAAAACCCAGCTTATCCTTATTTTCCCCAACGTTATAATTTTTTTCACCAAACTATCTTGATCAACACTGTGGAGGGAATACATCCTTATTGTGATGTGGCACCTTTTATTTTGGTCTTGGCCATAGATGTAGCTTGTGTTGACTGTTGAGTATGGATGTCCTCCTTAACGCTTTGTGCTAGCTGTAAATATTATTTGGAAAACTGCTATCTTAGTAGTACATAATTAGCTTTCATCCCCAACTACTGGAAAACAGCAAGTTTGCTGAAATATATGTCAGTTTATTGTCCATGTTGGTGTTAGTGTGTTTGTGAGCTTGATATACATTGTTGGCCCACTTTTGAGTGGCTCAAGTTTTTGGGATAAATGGATTCTAGCAGTTTTTTTAAGAAAAATATGTTACTAACTGCACTTAAATCAAGATGTGACTATTGTTCTCACATTTTTTACTCGATTCTACAGACGAATAAACGCAAGCCTTATCATAGTGTAAATTTTGTTATTGCACATGACGGCTTCACACTTTATGATCTTGTTTCATACAACTTCAAGGTATATTCAAATTTTAAATCCATCAGTTTATTTTCTACTGAATCTTATAGCATGGGGTATTTCTCTTAAAAGTTTTGGTTTTGTAGCACAATGATGCTAATGGAGAAGGTGGAAATGACGGATGCAACGATAATTTTAGCTGGAATTGTGGTTTTGAAGGTGATGCTTACTTGATTTTTCTAGTTGGTTGTAGTTTTGAATATAATAGTTGTGATATGATGAAAGGTCCGTGTATTTTCTATTTTGTGTATCACAACACTACACAAGTATGTATAAGCTTTCAATGTCAGTATTCAATAAAATCTCTAAAAACTGTGCAACTCTACTGAACGTCATTACTCTTTTTCATTTGTGCCTTGAATCGTTTTGTACCGACATCATGTTACATTTATCACTTACTGGAGATGCATTGTTGTTTTCTTGACCTGTTCATATTGCTACGGTTTTGTTTAGTGTGTTTTTTTTTTTTTTTTTTTTTTTTTGTGATGATAGTGCAACCATTCGATATCATTGGATAGCATCCTAAATTGTTTACAGTTTCATACTTTCTTCAAAAACTTATTAGATGATTTAATTAGAGTAACAGTTGCTACTGATAGCATCCTGAAATCTGATGCTTTGTTGTTTTCTTGACCTGTTCATATTGCTACGGTTTCCTTTTTTTTTTGTTTTTTTTTTTTTTTTTTGTGTGATGATAGTGCAACCTTTTGATATCATTGGATAGCATCCTAAATTGTTTAACTGTCTTCACAAACTTATTAGATGATTTAATTAGAGTAACAGTTGCTACTGATAGCATCCTGAAATCTGATTTTCTTATGGGTTTTTTTTTTTTTTGGTGGGGGGGGATAAGAGGGAGAGAGAGTAATGAGCTGGTGGGTAGGGACAGTTCTGGGCCCTAATTCTGGGGGAGGGACCCTGAATTATGCAGTCCGTAACAAGAAGAAATAAAGTCTCTTCAACTAGGGTTACTCATTTGTCTGGCTGAGAACTTGTCTAATGATGTAATGTTAACTTTTAGATTTTTCTTTTCTTTTTTTCATATCTAGATATCTTGTTTTAATTGACCTTTTATTAATTTGCTAGGTGAAAGTGGTGATACTAGTGTCAAATCTTTACGCTCTCGTCAAATGAAAAACTTCCATTTGGCATTAATGATATCTCAGGTAAATGCACTTGAGCAATGTCATGTATCATCTACTTGTACTATCTATTTCTTTATTTAACTTGTTAAAAATAAGTTTCAAAACTTGTTGACCCTGGATAAATGGTTTTCCCAATTCAGATTGTGACTAAATTATTTCCCACATTCGGGCTATTTATCTGATAATTCTTTCTTATGACGACTGTTAGGTAGTGTATAGGTTATCAAAACCTCCTCAAAACAGTTTTTCTCACTCAATTATCATTTTTTGGAATTTAGCCCTGTCAATTGTCAGTTGCAACTGGCAAGATTTCAATTGTTTGTTTCATGCTTCCAGTAAACTTGCAGCAACGATGTAATTTTATTAGTGCATATAAACAGGGAACTCCAATGATGCTAATGGGGGATGAATATGGGCATACTCGCTATGGAAATAACAACAGTTATGGACATGATACTATTATTAACCATTTCCAGTGGGAACAGGTGATTCTCTATTTTACATTATTTCTTTCTGATAGCTTCAATTCAGATAATGATTAATTATTTCAACTATTTTGGGAAGACAGTTGGATGCACGGAGGAGCAATCATTTCAGATTCTTCTCAGAGATCATCAAATTTCGGCGAACACACCACCTATTTCGTCAGGAAAATTTTCTCAACAAAGTAATCTCTTTGTCGGTTCTTACTTAAATGAATCAGGATAATATTTTACATGTATCTCTAAGTACTCACTTCTTATGGGGCTTATGAAGCGCTTCTTTTATGCAGGATAATGTGACATGGCATGAAGACAACTGGGACAGTTACGACAGCAAATTTCTTGCATTTACGTAAGTAATAATACGTTTATCTTCCGAGTAGAATATGGATATTTGACACAGTTTGATTGATTGTTTGGACTCCTTTTGATGCCAGTCAGAGGCTCATGGCATTTACAATCTCTTAGTTTCTTTTTGTTCATATGACACTATATCTTGATTGCGTAAACGTACGGCTTTTGTTTTCATAGGATCCTTGTAACAGTTTGCAAGAATCCTACTTTACATATGTACTAAAGGATGCTTGAACCCTCTAACTAACATTTGACAGCCTCTACAATACTTAAGCGAATGCTGGTATTACAATAAATTAAATATCATATTAGATGCATTTCAATTAGAACCTAGAGGATACCTTGAGGCTAAATATGGTTTATTTAGAGGTGCTAAGAGTCGTATTTTCCCTTCTGCCTGACAATCTTGTCCATTTAACTCCTATTAAATATGTAGCAAGTGACAATATACTGGGATCCATATTTGTGAAAGTGGTGCATGATTGGGAAGTAGAATCTGTGGTTCTCTTTCATATAAACTTTATTTATTACGGGTTCAGAGAAAGAAGGAAAGAATGTGTTGGAGCGTAAAGAATATGGCATGTTTGATTTTAATTCTTATTATGAGTCCTTAATAGGTTCTGTTTCCATGGAGGGCATTTGACACATGAAGACACTTCCAAAGTTGCTTTTTATCTTCCTTTTTTTCATTTTTTTTGAAGGGGAAGACTGTTAGGAAAGATCTTGACATTTGAGAAACTGGTTTGGAGAAAGAAGATTTATCGTGGATAGGTGTTGTGTGTGAGAAAGTGGAAACAACTTTTCAGTTTGGTTTCACTTTCAGTTGTGATAGATTTGTGGTTGCTAGTATTATTGCTCATTGGGGTTAAAAGAGGGCTTGAGTTGCTCTACGGTTTTGGAGAGGGAGGTTTAGAAGGCATAGCAGTTTTATGGGTATCAAATGCAAGAAAGAAATAGTAGAACTTTCGATGGTGTTGAGATGCGCTGGAATAAGCTTACGCATGCGTTCCCACAATCACTATTTGACAGGATGTCTGCTTCGGGCAGTATTTAACTTTTCTTTTCCTCTTTATAAGATTTCTTGGGTTCTTTGAATTTTAGATTGTAGTTTTCTACCTTTTTTATTCCTTGGGAGACCTATGGTATACTCCCCTGTGCTCTAATTACAACCTCCTTTTTTCCTTTTTTCTTCTTCAACAAAACTATTACTTTTTAGTATATTACCTCTAGATTGGGCACTATTCATGATTCCAAGATAGTTGAGTTGAAAACATGCATATTATGTTGCATCATCAAGAAAAAATGACATGTTAGGGTTTGGACGTAAAATGGGAGAGATGAATACAAGATCATAATACAAAACAAAATGTAGTTGAGTTTAGAAGCATAGACCTGAGATTCCATAATTTACTAGGTATGGAACTCTTATTTAATACATTAATGTTGCAGGCTTCATGACCATAATGGAGGAGACATCTATTTGGCATTCAATGCTCATGACTTCTTTGTCAGAGTTTCAATAGCCCGACCACCAGGCAAGAGGAGTTGGTTTCGTGTGGTTAGTTTTCTCCCCTTTTTGGTACATATACCAAAGTGTTTACTGCTTCCATGGATTGTTAACTGCATAATTTGGAATTAATTTTGCCCTCAAATCACCAAATTTTCCTTTTTCTAATTATTGTGCGTGTCATATCCACTTGCTAGATTCACCTGTTTGTTCTTTAAATTCAGCACACTGGTGGTAATGTTATTGCTAAAACAATGTTGCATGATGGCACACTGATTGCTCAATAGTTTAGATCTTCACATTGTTCCATCCATTTCTTTGACTCCATCTGTGGACCAACTGTTCTTCAGCACATCTAAACAATAATGCTACTCGAGTGCACAGTAATACTACTTGAATATTGTTCACTGACATAATCCCTAATCCTCATTCCTCTATCCACTTTTAACATTTTCTTTTCGTTTACATGTGTAGTGTGGGATCATGAAACACGTTGGATTAGGTTTATCTGCTTTATAGAATCGTCGTCCTTGAATTGCAGGTGGACACTAGTCTTGAGTCTCCAGACGACTTTGTCCGTGATGGTGTCCCAGGCATTGGAAGCACCTATAATGTTGCACCCTACTCCTCAATTCTTCTTGAGGCAAAGTAATGAGATGATTTGCAGGAGCTACTTGCTGATGAAATCCGCAGACAGTTCGTTCTGATCTGGATTACAACGTACGCCGGTGGACCGTTCCGATTCCATGCATCCACGACATGGTTAAAACCAAAGATGTGGAGAAAACAGTGCCAAACATGGAATGCAGGTACACAACAATCCCAAACTCAAACTTTCAGCGGTTAAGAGAGCATAAAGTTTCTTCATGATAATGCATTATACTTTTGGATGAGAGAAAGTATACTCTGGTACCAAAATAAAGAAACACTTTGGAACTTCGCAATCATATTTAGAGTGTGCTTTTGAATTTAGTTTTGGCTACTAAGGTGGTTGGAATTTGTGAACGGCTATGAGTGCCAATTGGTAATGGCTGGCTAGTAGGGCTGTATTCGAACTCGGCTTAAACTCGAGGTGAGTTTTAAACACCTATTCAAACTTTGGCTCAGGAGGACCCTTGACGAGGCCAAACCCTGGATGAGGTCGAACGGCCGTTAGCTATGAAAACATGTTCCACATGTAAATGTTGGATCAAAGTGGTCAATCAGCCCTACCGCATGGCTGTCAGGTGTTACCTCCAATCTTCCATTTATTTCCAAATGTCGATCATCCTTTCGAATCCCAACATGATGCTGCAGCCGTTAGATCAAACACATGTTGACAAATATCTTAAATCGGTTTTAATGAGATGAAATTGTAGCCAATTTAATGTGATGAAAATTATGGCCGTTCGCTATGAAAATGTGTCCCACATATGGTCGTTGGGTCGAAGTGGTCGATTAGCCAATGACGGAGAGAGGGGGGGCCATGCCCCCCCCCCCCCCAACTCTTGAGAAAAAAAAAATTAAGGTAAAATAATAAAAAATAATAAAAAATTTAAGGTTTTTTTTGGCCTATTGGCCCATATTAAGAAATTTTTGTTGCTCGATCCTTGGTCTATTCCATTTTATCATCTCTTTAACTAGTTTCATTTCATTTGGAACGATAGCTTTATTGTCAAAAAAATTTCTTTTAATATTTCACGGGTAGCAACGGACATGCATGTCTGAAATTGCTAACAATGGAAGGAGTTTTACAAAGTTGTAGAGATTTTGTTCAAAGTAAATGAAAATGGTTTAGTAAATCAGTGTATTAGAAGAAGACAGATGTGGATTTGAGGAGTCGCACGCTTGACAAAGTTCAATTTCTTAAGGATGTGTGGCCAAAGATAACATGAAATGGAGATTCATTTCAATATAGATAGATGGCATTAGAAAAGTCTAGAAGATATGTATTTCATTTGTTGTGCTACGTTTAGCATAATTTGTTTTGTGTAGAATATAGTGTGTTTTGTATAACAGTTAGTGGGCTATTGTGTTAGTTAGAGCGGGTTGTTTTAACAATGGAAGGAGTTTTACAAAGTTGTAGAGATTTTGTTCAAAGTAAATGAAAATGGTTTAGTAAATCAGTGTATTAGAAGAAGACAGATGTGGATTTGAGGAGTCGCACGCTTGACAAAGTTCAATTTCTTAAGGATGTGTGGCCAAAGATAACATGAAATGGAGATTCATTTCAATATAGATAGATGGCATTAGAAAAGTCTAGAAGATATGTATTTCATTTGTTGTGCTACGTTTAGCATAATTTGTTTTGTGTAGAATATAGTGTGTTTTGTATAACAGTTAGTGGGTTACTGTGTTAGTTAGAGCGGGTTGTTTTAACAAAAGGAGTAAGAAAATTTTAGTTTTAAGAGCCATGTCATTCAAGTAAAGTCTTGCGAGAACGTCGAGAAACACACGATTCATCTAACTCAAATTTCTCAATTTTAGTATAGAAACTAAGATTTTTTTTTTTTTTTTTCAAAAAACTCTTTTCAATTTTGCTTATTAATTTTTAATTTAAAGGGAATAATAAAAATATTAAAACTGGATTATGTTTAATTTACTTAAAATTTGCCTTAATATATATTCAAACTTATAACTATAACATAAAAAAAATAAAATTGAGTATGAAAATTAGATTGTTTGATTGAGACAAATGTCTCACATATATGGTATATGTATATAACATATGATATAATTATATATTATATCATATACTTTACATTTATATTTATATTGAATTATAAACTTATAACTATAACATATAATTCCTATATAATTATTATTATTTTGTTTTTTTGACCGTTGGCTTATATGAGGCGGCTATACAACCAAACCTTGGGCTATGAATGAGTGGGGAGTTGGGACAGATTAAAAAACTTGGATTAATGTGAATCATGATTTCCTATTGTTGTATGGTTTCTTGGGCATTGTGACCTCTTGACTTTTGGTAAATGCTAAAGTGATTCTGATTCCTATTTCCTACCCACTACTATGTACTATCCCATCCCCCATGGACCACAACCAAAGCATTCACTATGTTGTGCGAATGTGTGTTGACTGTTGCGTGTGTGGAAGGTTCGGTGCAGGAAGATGAGTCTTTCTCTAATAAAGTATCTACCCAATTATTTGATCAAATTATTGCTATCAATTTAGACAGATAATATATATGAAACTCTCATGTCTTAATAAGTGATCGAGCTTCCTAAATCTATTTGGACAGAAAAGTTTTATAAGATTTTTCACGTTATCATACGTCCGGATAGATGTTCAAGCAACTCAAATTTATTTAGACAGATAAATTTTATAGCATCTCTCAAAAAATTACTATTAAACAAATAATTTCCTTTTATGGTGATTTTGGTTGATAGTTGGAGATCGATGACAGGTGTATGGCTAGACATGAAAGCCTTAAAAAGAGCCAATCAAATGGATCCCAACATCGCGACAGCCAATCACTGCCAACAAAGATGCACGTCCCACGCTTCTCCCACAAACCAAAAACACAAACTTTTTGGGTGACTGGGTGTCCTTTTAACACGTGTTGTTGACCATATGTTAACAGGCTCTCGCTCTTGCTCTCGGTCAGTCTCTGACGCAATCAATACTTTCTTTGATTACGCCCAATTCAATTTTAACTTCAATTTTCTTATCATCGCCTGCGCACACCTATACTATATACAAATTATTTCATTATTCCGAAAAACTTCATTCAATTATAAATTTTGTAATCATTTTTCTAAATTTTTTCTATTAAATTTTAACGGAGACCTTAAAAATTTTCAAAATACTATTTTTTTTTTTAAAAAAAAAAAAAATCAAATTGTTTAATTTTAGGTAATTTTATAAATTTTATAAATTTTACAAAAATATAAAAGCTATTTCATCCATTTTCCGTCTGACTTGACATCAAGGCTCAATCTCTAAGAGGATGGGTAACACTGTAAATTTTTTAAAGTTTGACATATTAAATGAGAGCTTTTCAATTT
Source organism: Alnus rubra (assembly GCA_028654335.1). Taxonomy (NCBI): domain Eukaryota; kingdom Viridiplantae; phylum Streptophyta; class Magnoliopsida; order Fagales; family Betulaceae; genus Alnus; species Alnus rubra. Next base: position 1,824,990 of record JAJPGS010000041.1, on the reverse strand, counting down.
TAGGAGGGTGATTATAAAATCAATGAAAATTCAGAAAGATTAAGTGAAGTTTTTTCCTAATTATTTTCTCATGATATAAATACAAAATTAGATTTTAAACCGAAGGTTCAAGAGAAAAGGATTAACTCGTTAGTTTCCGGTTAAAAAATAATAATAATTAAAAAAAAGGATTAGTGTCAAGCACAAAATTGGATCCCACAAGTAGAATTGTACATACATTGTTTGGAAATATCAATCTCCTTGATCTACCAGGCCCATCGAAATTATTTGGGCCCAATCGGCCCACCCCGACTGAGCCGACCGGCCCACCCGACCAAGCCGACCAGCCCAAATACATTGCAACATCTGAGATTGCGAATATCTCAGAATCACCCGAGAGTCAAGGGATACGAATCACAAGTATCTCGCTCCGATGTGCAACAAAAGTCGCTTCAAAGAGGTTACGACTCTCGAAGATTCGTACGCACGAGTCATGCAGCTACGAATCCCGGAAGATCTGTATGCTCGAGATCACATCACCAACAATTGCAAATCCTTAGAAATCAGAGATTCTCATAGCAGTCTAACTATATCCAGAATCTCTATAAATACAAAAGGATATCAAATATCACTAAGCACTTTATCTCTCAAAATTTACTCTAAATACTCTCTCAAATCGCCTATTAACTTAGGCATCGGAGCGAGATTGTCGACACCCCCGACACAACTATTAATTATATTTTGAATCTCAAAAATGACATGTCACCTACCAAAAAAACTGCATCATCATACGTGGTTATGATGCTATGTATAATCTTCTTATATGTTCATGGAAAAGCATGTAGGGACAGAGTAGTCAATTTACGAGATAGATGATTCCAGTGACGATTTATTATTTTATTTATTCAAAAAGAAAAGCACAAAAGAAGGACATGTATAGCTCATGCTTGGCTAATGTCTTACTGTTTTCCAATTATGGATCCCCACTGACGGACTCTTTGCCTGGCGCGTCCACAATGAGTTTTTTTTTTTTTTTTTTTTTGATGGACCACAATGAGTTGTCTCTATTTACAAACAAGAAAAATTATACTTTGCCCCTTCAATTATTATTCAATTTTTAATGTCTCCCTAAAATTTTAAAAAGTTATAATTGATTTTTCAAATTATCTAATCTTTTCACTTAGCACTCTAAATTAGGAATTTATGTTAAATCTAGGGCGGTAAATAAACAAATCAGTTCGACAACCTCCTCGTATTAAGTGGACTCGAATTCGATTCACTAAGTAAATGAGATAACCGTGAACACAAATTAGGGTCGATTATTAAATGAACTATAAACTCATCTCAAATCGTATTATTTTAATTTCGTAATTAGAAGAAGAATCATCTTCTTAATATAATAAATATAACTTGAATTATTGTTATTGTGGGTCTTGATAAATATATGTGTGCTACTGTGTATGTATAAATATATGTGTGTGCACGTAATAAATTTATGTACATACTATAAAACATACATATAAATTCGAGATTGAATTATGTAAGATTCAAGTTAATTTATTTAATTAACTCAAATGATAAAATCGAAATACTAAGTAATTGACTAATAATTAGTATGTATATATGAAAAAAAAAAACAATCATGATATTTGCTTTATATAAATAATAAATTAATTAATTAAGTACCTCGTAAATAAGCTCAAATTCGTTCGAAAAATAAATAAGTCATGCTCATACAAATTATCTAATTTGGTAATAAACTCGAGCTTGGCTTACATTCGAAATAAAATTAAACGGACAGAGCTTTAATATCCAACGCTAAGCTATATTATAACCCTAGTTAAATATGATAGAAAAATGAAAAGGCTACGTTAAATGAAAAATTCAAACAAAATCACTTTGGGAGGAGGCATAATTTTGTATTTTCACACAAATGATATGGGCATAATAGATATTTTATTTTTACGTGTACCGTCTTCCATTGGATTTCGTAGAAAATCCTAACCATATATGAGGCTCAGTAAAAGAATTAAGGGAATTTGGAGGTTAATTGCAACTTTATAAAATTTGGAAACATTGCAAATTATGTGGTAATTAAAGAGGTAACTATAGTTTAATTCCCTAAACCCTAAACCGTCCCCCAGCATCCCATTGATAAAAAAAAAAATTAAATTTTATTAAAAAGTTGTATCTGGTTTAATAAAAACCAATATTTTTTAAGAAAAAGAGGGTGACAGCCTAAACCGTCCCATGTCTATCAGCCCTCATTTCCTAAACAATAAAACCGACTTCATTAATCCTAAAATGAGAACCAACGGAACCATTCACAGTAACATTAGAGCATTCTTAGTAGTCTTATCAAATTCTACTAGGTAAAATAGCTAAAAATTACTTTTTTCTATTTTAACCATCCACTTTTTTATAGCACTCCGAATAGCCTCACAATTTTAGCTATTTACTATTATTATTATATTTAAATAATCTTTTTTTTTTCAGAAGGGAGGTACTGTTTGATGCATGAGAAATAAATTAAAAAAAAAATAGAGAAAATTTTAATAATGTTTTATTATTTTGATGAGCGAAAAGTGCTCACTATTGCACCAATTTTTTTTTCACTAAATTCGATGATGGTGCTAGAGACTCATTTTGGACCATTTTTGTCAATTGGCTCACTAAAATAGCAAAAAAAAAAATCATATTTTTATATTTTAGCTATCAACTTTCACTATTCTATTTAAATATTATTTACTAAAAAAATTATTCTTTCTTTATGAAAAATATTCCAAAATCAATTTCTTTCTCCCTCACCATTTTCAACCAGCATCAACACAAAATCCCCAAAGCAAAACTTAAAACCGTTGTTCGAATCGGTCACCACATGGCGTCCTTCTTGTTGTCGTCGAGTTGGATCTGGAGACGTAGCTGAGGAGCTGGAAGGTGAGCCGCACGTGTTGGATGACAAGCATATATAGGGGCGGGAATTATATTGAAGTCGTCGAGCTAGTGGATGCAGTCGAAAGGGGAGTGAAAGGCGAAAGGTTGGGTCGGAGAGGATGGGGACGTGCCGAGATGTTATGAAAATGGAATTCTAAGCGGAGTAAGGATTAATATTAGAATATATAATATGGTATGATTTTTTTATTTTTTTTTTTTTATGTTAAAAATATATGTTATGATTTGATATTTACCTTATAGGATAATTACTTTTTAGATGATTGATTGTAATATTTGATGGTAATTACAATCAAATTATTTAATTTAATTACCATACTTATTTTTATTTCCACCTCTACAATTCCAATATTTTCTATTTAAGCATGATAAAATAATGACAAGATACGCAAAAAATTAATCTCAAACCTTGTGTTTGAAAGAGTTTAGATTTTCTTTAACGAATTTAATGGGTTTAAGTTTCTTTAAAACTTTAAAAATTACTTGGTTACGTGTTTGTAAAATCATTCACGTAACACGAGAATTGATGGAGCCGACAATAGCGTCCTGGTGGATGGTAGAGAGATTGAAGTGGACGTTGCTGAGGCCGTCGTGACAGCAGCCATGGTGCCCTCGATGACAGTGTCCATAGGAGACGAGAGGACCGGTGAGGAGAAGAAATTGATTTTGGAATAGATAAATCGATAGAGGAGAGAAAAAATAAATTTTATTGTTTTTTATTTTTTATTTTTTTGCGAGTGAATGCTCATATTTTATTCCATGTGCATCTTCCTCGAACACTATTCCTTTTTGGTAAATATGTTTGATGAGAGCTCATTCTATAAGGATGGACCGTAAAAGTGATGTTTTATAGCATTCAATAAAGAGTTGACACTTCATTAAAAGACTAAAATACATTAAGCATGAAAAACGCCCAATATTTTTCCTTTCAAAGAGCTCAACCAGTTTTAAACCAACCACCTGTTCAGCCCCACCCGCTGCCGGATTCCACTGACGGCCACCGCCAAATTTGTGCTGGAACGTAGAGCGGCAAAAAATGGCCAGATCTGGAACTGTTGCCCAGCACGCCGACCCCAATCCAGACCCCGACCCCCGACCACCGGCGGAAGCCCACGCACCCCGACCCACCAAACCCAATCTAGCAAAGCCTGATGTCAAATTCAATGGCAAAGAGAGAGAAAGAGAGACACGAGGAAATGAAAGAGATCCGGCGAAGCCCAAGCCCAAGCCCAAGCCCAAGCCCAAGATTCGATGTCGCTTAAACCAGCACATACTAGCAGTTTTTGGCCAAACCGGCGTTGACAAAATCCAGTTTTGGTGCTGTTGGAACTTGGAGTGGTTCTCCGATGGCTGTTGATCAGTGGTCCGGTGGAGATTCTGGTGATTGTCCAACGGAAAATGACGGAGATATTTTTGCAAAAGGAAATAGAACCCAGCGATGTAGTTGTCTGTCCAGCGGAGGCAAGGGTCCGACGAATATTAGAGATAACAGAGATGAGTAGGGGATTTGGTGTTTTTATGTTTATAATATTTTTGTTGTAATTTTTGGTTTTTTTTGAGTTGTCAACTTATAATTAGATGCTGTAAAATAAGAGTTTTACATCTCATTCTTATCGAAGGTATTCTCATGTTTGATACGTCACTTTAAAAATAAAAATAAAAAAAGTTACTGTTATGTTTGGCGTGACTTTAGCTGGCAATATTTATTTGACTTCTAAAAGCTGGGCGTTGTTTCCATTTTGATGAAAGTGCCCATGCTTCCTTAAATTAAATAAATAAATAGCATTTCTCTTTTAAAATAATATAATAATTCAGATATATCCCAACGGCTGGAAAGTGGAAGCCCAAGAAGAAAACTTCCTCCTCCGTTCACCACGACGTCCGCGTCGGTCAATTCCAAAGAAATTGACCTTTGTTACCTTTTTAATAACCAAACATTTTTTAAGGCCTTTGCAAACAACCGTCTAAATTTACATGATTTTAATATATATATATATATATATATATATATATATATATATATATATATATATATATATATGTTCATTTTAAGACAGAAATTTCGTATAAATCGATTTGTACGAAATTTCATATAATCAACATAAAAGAGTGACATGTATCATTTAAACATGTGAGAAGCACACGTTTTTTTATTAATGCTATTAAAAAAGCATGTGAAAAATACATACTATTAAAAAAATATGTGTTTCTCACATGCCAAGAGACATATGTCAATCTTATATGTGGGTTGTATAATATTTCATATAAATCGGTTTGTAAGAAAATTCTGTGGTATTAATTTATAAGCAATATTTAAAATTAATGTATTTGACATTATTCATAATTTTATATTATTTAATTTTTTTAAAAATATGTATTAATATTAGCTTTATGTAGATCATTAAATACATAAACTTTAAATTTTAACAATAAAATAGAAAGAGTTGCATTTAAGAGTTGCGTAACTCCATTTTAATTTTCTTCACTTTTTAATTTTTATATCACATTAATTACTTTTTAATTTTTTAATTTTTTCATACAAAATTCAAATTTTCACTCTATTTTATAAGTTTATATCACATAATTCACTCCTTATTACTTAAAAAAATAAAAAAAATAAATCAACAACCCCATCGTTTTAAATGTAAATAGAAACCTATAATATTTGATGGTTGAGATTTTCATAATCATTCAGTCACCCTTCTAGATTTTACTTAACTTATTTCGATTCAATTACTTTGCCTAAACAGAACTCCGAACCTCGTAAGACCAGACATCCCGAGTTGACCACCTCCACTCCTGAGTTGACAGCTACGAATGCGTGCACCAGTGAACTCAAATTGTTTTTATTCACCGCCACGGTCAATTAACCATTGAAAAAAAAAAAAAAAACCTGTTTCTCGCCAGTTGTTTTATTATATATATTATGCACATAAATTTTCAGCCAACCGGTTTGTAAATTTTTTTATATAATTCAGATGTAAGATTAATATGTGTCATTTCATAAGTAAGAAATATATATTATTTTAATAACATGTACTTTTTACATGTTTTTTTAATAACATTTAATAAAAAAAACGTGTTTCTCACATGTTTAAAAGACACATATCACTCTTATACGTGTGTTGTATAAAATTTTCTACAAATCGGTTTTGTAGGAAATTTTTTTTTTCCATATATTATATATTGACGTAATATTGTTAATTTACTCTTAAATTAATTTTTGTTAAAAAATAAAAATTTTCAATAGTATATTAACGAGTAAGGTTAAAAATTATATTTTTATCATTGTAAAGTAGATGTGACTTTTAAAATTATTATTAGATCAAAATACAATAGTGACTCATTCCATGACGGAACTAGCATTTAGAATTTGGGGGTAAAACTAAAAAAAATAATAAAAATTGGGATATAAAATTTTAATATTTTAAGGATTACAAGAGTATTTAAAAAAAAAATAAAGAAAAACAAGGTAGCTTAGGGAGCCCACCATGTAGCTCCGCCATGAATCTATTATAAATTTAATAATAATTTAAAAGTTACATCAATTTGAGAAGATAAAAATATGGTGCATAGTATTACTCATAAATTAAGAATGCCAAGTAAAAAAAAAAAAAATGACAAAAGAACGCTTCGTTAATATACTGAGATGATCACCTTAACATAATAAAATAATTATAAAATAAAAATATAATTTCTAGTATTACACGTACAATTATAATTACCTAATTATGTAAATATTATAAATATATGTGAAAAAAAAAGGGGTCTATGGTATAGGACATGATAAGGAATTAAGGATAACGTTGAGTTATTTTGAAAATTTGAAAAATAAAGTTCGAATAATCGATAATTGAAGAAAGAATGAAATCCTATTTTGAGGTTGAGCTCATTGACAAGGTACGTGGAGCGAGGCGCATAGGAGCCCCGCCTTCTTAATATCGTCAACCGAGTTTCCCAAGAACCTTCTCACTTCTCTCTCTTATAAACCCTTCCCCTCCCTCCTCTCTCTGTCTCTCTCACTGCCTTTTTTGGTTTCTCCATCTACAACTCGCTTCCTTTGTTTCTCAGAGTAGGCGGCGACAATGGCTTACTTCAGTTTTGTGGGTTTGATGCTTGTCGCTTTGGTGGCTGGCTCCGCTTTAGCTCAGGGTCCGGGAGCTGCGCCGGCCGCTTCACCGAAAAAGTCTCCGCCGGCTTCTACACCGACGGCTGCTCCTCCGGCTTCTACACCGACGGCTGCTCCTCCTCCGACTCAGACCTCGTCCCCGACGCATTCCCCTACCGTGTCTCCACAATCAGCGGCTCCCGTGCCGACCAGCGCCACGCCTTCGGCCGGTGCCCCCAACAGCTCGCCTCCGGCTCCTCCCACATCTTCGCCTCCGGGAATCGCTCCAACTGGCACGGTTCCCTCGATCAGCTCGCCTCCGGGTACGTCTCCAACCAGTACTCCTGCCAGTGACGCAGCCTTGAACAGAGTCGCCGCGACCGGATCCGTAGCGTCAGTGATCTTGGCCGCGGCTTTGTTGCTGTAGATCCCATCGGAGTTATGTTTCTCTCGTTGGCCTCCATTGTCCCAGATTTACTAGGGTTTTATTCTAGTACTAGTTTTATTTTTATTTTTAATGGAGTTCGTTTGTTTTTTTTTTTTTAAATTTATTTATTTGGGTTTGCTGGTGGTTATAGCGTTGGATGATGAATATTATTTGGGTCTGTGCTCTTGATTGGATTGAGTTTATTATTATTATGCAGATTATTGTGTATGCTTTATTATGGATTCTTTTCTACTCATGCTTTAGAGTTTTGGCTTCAGTTTCTGTTCTATATTTTTGATCCCTGTTTTGTTCTGTGTTCTGTGTTCTGTGTTCCTGTTCCCCCGCCATGTCAGTTGAAGACATTTTGATAGTGATTACAGTGGGTGAGAGAAGTGTGTAGTCTCCATGAAAGAGAGAGTAGACACTAGGTAGAGCTTGTGGTGAAGGGGTTGTTTTTGTCTTTTTGCTACCGATTAGAGTAAAGCTGGCCGAGGACAGCTGGAAAGCATGGGTCGGTGTTTTTTTTTTTTTTTCAGAAATCAAGTAAATGGTGGTTTGGTTGGTTTTTGTTGTTCTCTGTTAATTGGTTGGTTTTTGTTGTTGGTGGAGAAAAGTGGAGATTTCTTTACACGTGTCACGTGGTCACAGCTGTTATCGGACCTCCCTGTTACGCACCCATGTGCTTTGCGACAGCCAAGAGAGAGAGAGAGAGAGAGAGAGAGAGGAAGAATGAATACCTTAGCTCTAGTCTTTTTAGCCAAAGAAAAGTTGGAAAGTATTTATTTTTTTATTCTTTTGTATTTATACTATTATGCTTTACTCATTGAGTTGAGTCGGTTGGCTAGGTCTTTCGTCTTTAAAGAGGGTTTATTTTTTTGTTTTTTTGGTGGATGGGTAATAACCCCCATTTAGATTATCTAATTAATGATCAAATTTAGCTTAAGACTACCCGGTTGGGGTATCAATTTGTGTTTGCGTGTAAGGTTTGAATCGTGTCGAGACACAAATGTAAGATTATGTGTCAAAAATTGTCGGTCATTATATTGCGCGTTGAGGCATGAATATAAAATTATTTAGGTCAATCTTAACTCGATCTATTTAATTAAAAATATCAGACTCTTTAGTTGTAATCTGTTAATTTTGTGTTGGATTTGTATCGAATTAGCGACGGATCGTGTCAGCCATAAGAGAGAGAGAAGACTTGTGACGGTGTGACATATATACTTGAATCTTATTAGAGCGTTTCAAGTAAAGCTTTTATATAGTTAGTAGTAGTTATATGGTTATTATGAACCATTTTATCATTTCAGAAAACCCTTCAAAATAAAGGGTTATCATCCAATTTGAAACTTTAGTGTAGCAACTTCTACTCGTATAATATGAATTTTCTCCATCTTATTTTTCTCTCCATTCTCTAGCCCTTCTTTCTCTCCTAGCCCCCTCCCGCCCTACTCAATCTCTCTCTCCACCGGAGATGATCAACACTATTTAACACACCTGCAAGCTTGGGAACAAGCGTTGGCTGGAACATGTGTAAAATGGTTAGCAGATGGGGTAGATTCAGTAGAGAAAAATGAGTAGATAAAAAAAAATTATTTGGACTATTTCTTGATATGCTCGATCGTTAAGAGGTGCCGGCCTGATAAAGTTAAATGGGCATTTTATCGTGTTAGGCATGGGGAGAGAACAGAGTAGAGGAATTATGGGCAAGGCTTGGGGGGGCACATCGATCCTGGGCACACGGGATGCAGGCCTCAAGCTGCGGTGCCATGGATATCAGTATTTTGGGATGCGTGGCATCTCCCAGCTTCGTGTCAGGACACACAGCAAAGTGTTGAAGGTGTGGCAAGGGATGACGGTTACTGATCGATGGTCCACTGCCTCAGCCTCACCGTTGGACAAATGTTAAATTTGAGGCAGATTTTACTAGGAAACAAACACGCCATTTTCTGTGATGCATTAAATCTTACTTACTAAGTCACGGGTTTCTTGTATTTCTCTATTATTTTCATTTATTTATTTATTTTTATGAAACCCAATCTCAACATGTTTACTTCAACCATTGTTTCATTCGGCACTCTTCCTCTTACATTCTTTTTTGGGTTAAAGGGAAAATTCATTGAAAACTAAAGTAAAATCTTTATTTCAGGATTATTTATTTTAGATTACATAAATTCTGAATTTCTTTTTATTTTTTTTTATTTTTTATTTTTTATTTTTTATTTTTTATTTTTATTTTTAATGAGAATGACATAATCATAGTTCTCCATTAATAATAGCCAAAATAGCTATTGAAAAAGTACAACTTTTTTTTTCTTTCTCAAACATATTTTCTATTCTACTATTTACTTGCATTTAAATATTATTTTTCATTATTTTTTAGTTATATTTTTGCCAACGCTTAATGAAAGAGAAAATATTGAATTTTCACACATTCTTTGAGCTACACCGTACGAATGTTGCACATGTACAAAATTCTAGCAAAATTACATAATTTATGAAAGCAAAAAAAAAAAAAAAAAAAAAAAACAATGCAAAAAGGAAAACATAGCAACTAGAAACATACAATAAGACTAATAATTCTTAAGATTGACCATGCAATTGACACATGTGCTTTATAAGGTTAAATTGCAGGTGAGAATGAGTTTGACTGTCTCTAATGTTTACATGTATTTCAATGAATTCTAGATATTCAGGGGGTATGCTCATGAGAAATTTGTTCATAGGGAGTTTCATCAATTTGTTCATATTCAATGTCATTATCATCGTTAGTATTTCGTTCGTATTCAATAATCATGTTATCCATAATTATGCACGCTTTTATAATGAAAAAGTAGGTGGGAGAGATAACGGGATGAATGAATATCATATTGTTTTAGTTTTAACTTTTTTTAATATTTTATTAGTTATAGAATGAATAGTGAATAGACTATATAGAGCCCATTCATTATTCATTTTATAAGGAAAATAACCACTTTACCTCATGATGTGCTGGATTGAAAATAAGCTTGATAATAGTCAAATTTAACTATTTTGAGACATTTGACTAGTATGCTGGAGATGCTCTTAAAAGTCTTAAATATAAAATCTTTGTAAAACCTAGTATTAAATTGAAAATTAAGGTCAAATATTAAAAAAAAAAATAATAATAATTAGAGTTTTACACTGGGAGATCACATTGAGATTAAAAACATGAAAAGACAGAAAAAGACGAAAGAGAGAAATATATAAGCCAGAGAAATATAGAATCCTCTAAGCCAGGTTAAAGACTCCCGGAAAGAGAAAGTAGTTTGAGCCCAAATGGCGTCTTTCTACTGGATGAAGGACGGGGTAGGAGAGGTAGGAGATTGAAATGGGGTAAGAAAGGATTTCAAGCCAGCAAGCCTACCTTTGTGGAGTTTGAATTCATATATGGTAATTGCGGCATTGAATAGGGTTAATGATATGAGATTGTGAGTAATCAATTTAATAAACTTAATCGGAAGGTCCTAATATTTGAAGGAGCAGGTAATCCATAACAATTAACTGTCTGAATTGTTAGCAATTTAAGTAACAATTGTGAGAGAGTTCATGTGAGACCCAACTGTCAGAGTAATTGACTGAACATCTCAAAATTTATTTCGGCAACTGAATCTTACATGGGCTGCACCATGAAAAATAAACAATCGGGTCTTTAAGTTTATTAATTAATTAGTATTTAATTTTATATTTTTAAGATTTAGTGTTATTTTATAATTCAATAATATTCATGTTCTTGATCTATTTGTAGGAAAATTATCCCCGTACTACGTCATGGGCTTTCACATAATAGCTGTGGATCCTCCATCTGGGTACCCAAACTTCTTAATATTAAAAAGTTTGAAACTGAGAGAACCGACTTGCTCTCTAAGAAATTAAGTATTTTCTCTCTCGTACGTCTTGCTATCCAAGCCAGCCAGTTGTGCTTGAGGAAGAGGACAACCCTCTGATTTTTCCCTCCTCCCTTCCACATGCATTAAGCCCACACCAACGGGTTTCTCTATACTAAAAGAGCGAAACTCTCATTTTCTTCTAGAGTTCTCTCTAGAATTTCCCACATCGATCTTATAAGGCTTTATTCATGGCCTTTAGTGAGCTATCTAAATGGATTATTCCATTCTTCCTAAAATCGCAGTCTCATCCTTTCCACAATTGCCATGTCGCCTTCTCAATCTACCGCACTATTCATCTCTTCCACCGCTCCGCTCTCAGTCATTGTTGCTCTTGATATTGACTTGGTTTTTAGGTCTATTTTTTTTCTAAGCTAGATCTGTCATCCTCTTTCAGTTCAGCCCACCCTCGCGCCTCTGCCTGACCCTCAAGCGTCCCCACTTGGCTCTTACGTGCTTGTGCGTCCCCACCGCTTCCTACACTGAAGTTGCCGTGTTTCGGGTTTATTATTGTTTTATTGCAGTTTTGGGGCTTTTGGTGTCCACGCCACCAGTTATGGTGCTCTCTCAATCTAATTGCATATCATTTTATGATGTTCTTTGGACTTCGTGTTGGTGTCTCGCCGATGACTTTGATTCGACCTTCATTAGTGCCTTCTTTGCTATTGTATTTCTCTTTCTAATGCGCTACTGCATCTGTTTCTTTATGGCGGTTCAAGAAGGGTTATGAGACCTTTCGAGGTTTGTGACTATTCTCGTGCCTCTTGGTTGTGCCATCCCTAGTACACATTGTCTAACCTAGGGGTGGGGCGGGGCAGATTTTTGTCTTTTTTGTCCCCACCCCGCAACCATACGAGTTGAGAAATTCTCACCCATGAACCGCATAAAACCAGGTACATCCATGCGGGGGCGATCGAGAGGTGCGGGTTGGGCAGGGCGGGGCGGGGCAGGGCAGGTTTTTTGTGTGAAACCCTCTGGATTTCTTTTCTCTTTCTAAGTCATTTCAGATTCTCAGCAACCAAACACAATCGAATAAATTAAAAATAAAAACTGAAAAAGAAGAGGAAGTAACAGAGGAGAACTCACCCGTCCAACAAGTTGCTCTCATTGTTCCTACAACAGACGACCCGTCTCTTCCGGTCCTCACCTTTCGAATGTGGGTGTTGGGAGCCTTCTCGTGCATCCTCCTCTCCTTCCTCAACTAGTTCTTTTAGTACCGAACGGAGCTGCTCACAATCACAACCATTTTTGCTTAGATTGTCGTTGTGCCTCTCGGCTGACTAATGGCTTCAAAGATCACTAACCAAAGGTTAGGGTTTTGATGGAGGAGGGTGAAGAAGATGAAGAGCGGCGGCGGGGTGAAGAACAAGGAGAAGGGGAGGCTGAATTGAAGAGAAAAGAGAAAAATGAAGAGTCCTAGACCTTCGTGCGGCGCTAGGTTAGAAAAAAAAAAAAACGAAGAGTCTAGAACTTAGGTTTTCTTTTCTTTCTTTTTTTCTTGTGGAGCGGGGCGGGTCCTCGAGTTTTTTTAAAACCTCAACCCGCCTCGCCACGCATGGGTATACCATATTTCAACTCGCACCTGCAAAAAAAACTCTGAAAACTGGCTTAGACGAGGCTTGGGCGAGGCAGGGGATGCGGGCCCGTGGGTTTTTGCACCATCCTAGTCTAACCGCCTTAAATGACAGTAATTTTTATTGGTGTTCGTATCAAGAATCCATATCGCCTCGTCATTCATTTTTAATTTCTGTTGACTCGATAAGGTTGTTTTGGAGCTTATTGTAGGGTTGTCTTGCCCTTTGTTGTTGTTCATGGTTGTAGTTCATCTTTTATGTACTTATTAAAAAAGAAAAAAGAAAAAATCTTAATATTTTATAATTTTTTTTCCCTTATTCAAACTATTCCATCTTAATTGATATTACAACGTAACAAATTTGCCCTGCATGCTTATACCGGCTTAAGCCCCCTTCATATTCGAAGCGACTATTCCCCTTTACTAACTAATTTTCCCTTTTGCTCAGCAAAAAAAAATAAAAATTCATCAATTATTTGTGCAGTATATATATATATATATATCTGGTCTATATATATCACTCTCTTGTTCGAGGGACATGCATGAAGCTCAATGATGCATCATAGTCGGACATATCCAACACTCTGATCATGCAGTCTTCTGAATTGTGTAAATAAAACTATTCAGATAACAATAAAAATCTCAATACAAACGGAAACAAAGAAAGAGAGAGCACTGCCTCCAACCTGGCTAGATTGTCTAAAAACTACATAGAAAAAGCAAACCAAGTAACAACAACCGACACGGCCACCATAGTTGGAGAGAGACTAGTCCCCGAAGATGAATCAGTTGAGGTGGTGGTTGTGGGTGTGGTAACTGTTGTATTACCTCCTGATGATGAGGGCGTTCCTGATGAGGGCGTTCCGGACGGAGCTGCGGGGGCTGCGGCTGATGCTTTGCCGACAGTCACAGCAACCTTCATGCCACTCCCGCAATGGCCGACGATGCCGCAAATGAAGTAGTGAGACCCCGCAGTTTTCAGAGAGATGGTGGTGGAGCCACTGCTATCCGTGCTGAGGGAATTACCCAACGTGCAACTGTTGTAGTCGCTTCCGCTCACTTCTTCCACGGTGTGTCCAGCTGAATATTTGAACACTATAAAGAAAGGGGAAAGATGCAAGCTTTAATCAATAGTACCACGGGTAATTTTGGAAATTCACATTTATTTATTTATTTTTATTTTTTTAAGGTTGAGACCATGCGCTTGGTATTGCGATTTTGCAGATAACAGATATGATTTTAAACTAAATTATAAAAAATTGATCGTTTAGTAAGTGGTGCGTTTTTAAAAACGCACGATTCTAAAGGCTAAACTGTACTTTTGTCAAACGTTTAACTCATTTTAAAAATCGCGTTTTTAAATTTTACATTTTAAAATTGCTATCCTAAATAGACTCTAAGAGTGCGTTTATATAGCACTGTGATTTCGTATGCCGAAAGTGTAATTGTAAACCAAATCGTATTAAATATATCGTTTACGAGTGCGTTTCTAAAAAATTTGAAATTTGAAAACGCAGATTTTTCTACGTTTTCAAATCGTAGGCAATATGTACGTTTTTTTTTTAAAATGCACGATTTTAAATGTTAAACTGTGATTTTATCAAACGCTTAATTGCGTTCAAATCACACATTTTATAATTGCATGTTTTGAAATCACAAACCTAAACGGATCATGAATATGAAACTTACCCAAGCTATCGCCAACTGCAAAGGTCTTGCCGCTAGTCCAGGTGCTATAATCAGTACCAATTGTCCAACCGCTGGAGTCTCCGACGGTGTAAACAGTGGCCAAGCTTGGCACGATCATACACAAGACTAACACTACCACACAGACAATCGGGGCATTGTAGCCCATTTTTTAGGAATATTTGAGCAGAGAATGAGGCTTCTGGGGTGGTAGCTAGTTGAGGAATGGGATGATTCCATATATATGTGTGTATATATATATATATATATAAAATAGTGAAAAGGGTTGGTGTTATAAAGTTTGGTCCACTTAATCAGCTCATTACTGGCATGAATAATTTTGATAGCAACTCCTTCCAAAAGGGATGACTTAAATTATACTCTATACCTAATGCTGAAAAAAGTAGGTCCTCTTTCTTACTTTAAATTCTATTATCCGTTTCACCTAAGATATGGTTGTTAATTGAAGATACTCCATTTTCATGTTTTGAGAAATTTATATACATGTAGGTTCCTTATTTTTCCTTGTCCAAAATAAATTATACATGTTGAAACAGATTTGTGGACGGTCAAGTTCTTCATGTAAAATAAGGGAGAGGTCGTCAGAAAGTCCCCGATTACGAAGGATCGGAAGGCACTCCGACGTAAAATTTTGTATTTATATAAGGCAATCCCTCCTTTTATAGGTATGTTGCTCTGACCATTGCTCTCTAGGGTTTTAGTGACTATCGCCGGCCAGTTATTTGTTACCGACGTGGAGATCCCCCTCTCAAAAATATCGAAAAAGGCTGTATGGCGTGAGCAGGCAATTGAGTGAGCTGCATGCAATGGAAGGTGTCAACTACAGAACATTGTACATGAGCAAGGGTATATTCGGGTATGAGGCTAGCTGTTGGGTTTTGTTTTGACTTTGTTGGTATGAGCATATCTTGACGCCTCCCCGAATTTCTATAGCAATCAACCCGTCGGTAGAAAAGTACCCCAATACCTATGATATGGCAAAAGATATTACTCAAGCCTTTTGAGATAAACAAACAAGAATAAACTATCTATGGAGAAAGGCCATAAAGCCCCCATTATTTTTTTCCTTCTGCCAATTTATGAGTTGTTACGTTCTCTCAGCTGTTGCTTTCAACGTTGTAGTTATGGTAGTAAAGTCTAAGAGTTCATGAGAGACGTGTCAAACTGATTGGAAAGGGTTCTTAAACATCATAATCATGGACATCATTATGCGAAGGAAAGAGATGGAGTTTTTCATGAATGCTTGAAGGCTACTCAATGTAGTTTACAAGTTAATGCGGTTAAACGCAGGTGATCAGGGGAAAAAAACAGGGACTGTTTGACGAAATGGGTCCTCTTATGGTCAGCGGGGTTTGTTGGAAGGGGACATCAAATACGTGTAAAAGATAGCCTATCATTCTTTCTGGGCCAGAAAAAGAAAAAGAAAAAAGAAGCTTTTGATTAATGGTGATGAACAACTATTAGACGCAACTAACGAGGAGGAATTCTTCAAAAAAAAAAAAAAACAAGGAGGAAGAGAAAAGCCTGTTTGTTTAAGCTATCAGAAAGGCACCCGCAAAAGTGCTTTTAGTAACCGGCCACTCATGGTGTGGGCTAGTGGCATTTAATGTTGTCTCAATGGAGGCTAGGCTGTCAGAATTTCGCGATGAGAAGCGGCCAGATGATGCTAGATTCTTTGGTAAAGATGGTGTTAAGTTACAGGAGTAATGCTACATATCATTCATTTATCTTCTTAAAATTGATGTGGCTCTTAAAATTGTCATTAGATTTATGATAGATCATTATAGGATTTTGATCAAATGGTGATTTTAAGAGTAACATCAATTTTAGGAGGACAAAAAGAGGATAAATGGATGATATGTAGCATTCCTCAAGTTACAGTTCGATTAGTCTTGAGGGAGGCAGGGACGGAGGGACGGCGGGGGGGCTAGCAGGGGCCATGGCCCCCCCCCCCAATTTCTTAAAAAAAAAATCTAAAAAATAAAAAAATATAAGGTAAAAATAAAAATTTAGTAGTAAAAAAAAAATTTCGGCCATTGGCCTCTGCTCATAAAAACTCTTGACTCCATCCCAGGAAGGAAGGCTTGTAATTTTCACCGTCTAGACTTCTTTTAAGTGATTCTCAGCGAACAATACCTACTATAATCACACCAAAGTAGAATTGTCATTTTGGTTGCTTCCTTATGCTATTTTCATAAAAAAGAAAAAAGAGAGGTTGCTTTTAGTATAAGCTGAACCTCTGGCCGTACGTACGCATGGCATAAAAAATGAAACACAAGTCATTAATCGGATCATGCAGCGATAGAGCCCATGTGGATCTGACCCAACTGGATAATAGTGGGTGGTGGGTCTATTAGAATTTAAGTATCATCGGGACATATTCAATGCACCCTCTCAAATAGTGAAGTAATAAAATATTTTTTTGGCAGTCTCAGTCAATTCTTAATTTTTTTTATTTTTTTTTATTTTAACAAAGCCTGGTTCAAAAGTTAATTGGGATTAACATTATTTTTTCAACAAAAATTAAAGATTAGTTATGAGATCATACTGGTATTGCATGAGGTTAGGTAACCTCCAGTAAAAAAAAAAAAAGGACGACTCAACGCTCTAAGAAATATTCTCTCCACCTGTAACCATTTTCCTTTCAATTTTTGACCTTTTGGAAGAGCTTGATGAGTCAGTAATACAAAATAAGTTTTCGATTTAATATATATATATATATATCTAAAAAAAAAAAAAAAAAAAAAAAAAAACCAAAAATTAGAAGACAAAGGAAACATAATCATAAAATTGATGATTATCTATATAAAAATAAATAAAACTGATGATTTGATTGAGTGGAAAAAAACAGTAGTGAGTAGTGAGTCTCCACCACATGAAAAGCATGGCATCTGGGAAGGTGCGGTGCGTTCGGTAACGCTTTGGGTTTGGGGACGTTGGGGGCCCATCAGATTCCGCCCAACCAACTAGTGTGCTGGAGGTCCCACTTCACCACACCGCCAACTACGCCCATTGATAGGGTCCTATCTCTCTTTCTTTTTTTTTTTTTTAAAAAGAAAAAAGAAATTAACTAATTTAATTTTAATTCAAAAGAAAAGAGAAAGTAATGTGTAGGAGTTGGCTACTCTTTTATATGAGCAGTGAGCACGTACACCATGTAATTATGTAAATAATCCTTAGTTTTCACTTGGATAATTATTTTACTCACCGAAAGAAAAAGTAATTTCTTTTATTTATTTATTTATTTATTTTTGTGGGGCCTAAAAGATGATCAATTGATTGCATTAATCTCACGTAATCCTGGTTAGGTAGCCGTCTCTGCAGCCAAACAAGTCACGGGGATGAAGCTGTGTTAGCAGTATTTTGACCCCTAAATATATAAATCCAATCTTCAACAAAGCTCTACCTAATTCTTAGAATTCCCACATTACGAGTATTTTCTTTTTTCTTTTTTTTTCTTGGAAAAAGATAAGGGCCTAAGAGCATTCCCATTGGATTATGTAAAACTCATATTTAGCTAGAATAGATAACATAAATGCTAAAAACACACTCCATTGGATTATCTATCCTAAATCTAAAGTAGAGTTTTGGTAGATTTGTGAATAGTGCAACTCTACATGTGGAGTTGTACTATTCACCAATCTATCCATTATTTTATTGTTTTCTATATACAAAAAGTAAAAAAAGTAAAATGACAAAAGTAGATAAGAGATAAAAAGAATAAAATAAGAGTAAAAAAAGAGTATAGAGTTAAGAATAGATAATCGGATGGAGTGTGCCTTTTAAAACCCATTAGCTAAACTAGATAAAGTGAGTTTTGATTAGCTATTTTAGATTGAAATATACACGATCCAATGTGAGTGCTCTAAGAGATTTTAATCTCAAATTATGTCCAAAGCAGTTTCAAAATTTCATTTCCTTTTTATGCAGAAGAATTGTGAAACTGGTAAAATAATAATGGACTTGATTGGTGTACTATACCCACACAACAATGATACAACCAGGGGCGGAGCCACCTTGGGACTTGGGGGGCCTTGATTGGTGTACTATACCCACACAACAATGGTACAACCAGGGGCGGAGCCACCTTGGGGCTTGGGGGGGCCAGGCCCCAAGGTTCTCCCCAAAAAAATTTTAAAAAAATTTTAAAAAATTAAAATTTTACCCCAAATTTTATTATTTTTTCTAATTTTGGCCCTCCAAAACTTTTTTTTTTCAATTTGGTCCCCCCAACTTGGGGGGCTGTTGTACCATTGTTGTGTGGGTGTAGTGTAAATATTGTGGAGCCCACCCATGTAAGGGGCTGTTGTACCATTATTGTGTGGGTGTAGTGTAAATAGCATTTTCCAAATAATAATATATTTTAGGAACACTTCCAAATTATCACCCTGTTTTTGCACTTACACTAACAAACTACCAACCCTTGCAATTTGAACCTCTATACTTTCAAAATATTTCGAGTTTCCCCCTTAATCAAATTTACCTGCTGTTTTGGATGGAAAAAACCACACGTGCGTCTCAATTATCTTCAAGTGACTAATTTACCGTCAGTGTAAAAATGCATCCTTTTAGGAAAAATAAAAATAAAAAAACCTAATCTAATGCAGGGAGTGATAGTTTGATAGATAGGAAATGGCCATGTGGCCATGCTCTTTGTTGGAGAGGGTAACTGCCCATCTGTTGTGGCAAAAGGTGGTCATAACCAATGATAGAGGGTGACGCCACACCTTATTCCTCTAATTTTCTTTTTGAAGCACTTCTTGGCATTGTAATTTCATAATTGATACTTTTAAGATGGAGTTAATTTGGGAAGCATAAATAATTAAATAGTTTTGATGCACATGATAGTCATGCAACATTTTCTATCCAAAACTAACGGCCAAATCTAAACAGGTGGGTGATTTGAAGCGTTTTGATAGTTTGTAGTTTTGAGCTGTAGTGAACTGTTATTTGGAGGTGTAAGTGCAACTAAGACGATAGTTTAAGGAGGTGAAATATAATCTACCATAAATTTTATAATCCCATCATTTATATATATATTTCTTAAAAAAAAAAAAACCCAAAAAAGCTATCTAGGGTCAGCTACAGAAAATCCCGTTTATAGTTTCGTAACAATTCTCTGTTCTTTTTTAAATTCCTCAAACCTAGTCCTTAAAAGTATCATGTGTCATTTAACATATGAGAAGTACGTCAAATAACATGATGGATTTTGACCTACGACTACGAAGTTTAACAAAATATCATAGGAGATGGAGTTTCACAAACAACCAGGTTTCTGATCAAAGTGTCTGACTACTGAAGGAAAATTATTGGGAAGGATTAGGTTATCTTTTTACTACAGAGAGCAGATATTTAAAGCTTTAGAATGCTTCTATGTCGAGTAAATTCTGTTTTTAAAGGACAGTTTCTATTAACTTCATCAGAAGGATCTGATAGATTCAAAGTTTCTTCTTTTAGCTGATCAGATCAGATTCAAATTCATAGAATTTTCAGTCCCAATGTTGTTGATTTATATCAATTAAAGAAAAATTTTCATAACCAACATAGGGACTAGGGTAATGAAATCATGACCACACAGCCATACAATAAGAGAACTAGAAAATTGAATGTGAAAAACAGAAGATATGTAAAATATGTATAAGAGCATCCAAGATATGCAAACCCTTGTCTCAGCATACTTAAGAAAGAACCTTAGTTAAGTAGAAAAGGATATGAGGATATCCCTGCAAAGGAGAGATTATGGAATCCCCCCTCCTTTTCCCACCTTTCTTTTTTCTTTAGGTTTGCAAAGTTAACCAATCCATTGAATCTATTAAGTTATCAGAACTTCTGTTCATCTTCTCTTTTATCTTACCTGCTATGAACTAAACAAAAATCATATACCAGAAGTGAAATATTCTAAAGGAGGAAAATGAGAAAAGCAAAAGTGGAAAATATTGCCACCAGATTTTAGAGGTAGCTACTGCCTGGCAACAAGCTAACAATCTGAATTTGACAGCAGAACATTCAACGAGCTAAGCTGTCATCATATGTTAATGGCCAGCATTATTTGAATGAGTGAAAATGACCAATAACCAAGCTGAACCGGCCGAAAACACAACAAAACTGGCTGAAAAACGTCTGAACCGGCTAAAATATACCTATATTGGACGAAACACAACTAAAAATGATCGAAAAGGGACAAATTCAGCCGGCACGGGTCAAAACAGCATTGGTAACCGGCCAAAACAACGCCAAAAACCAACAAATCTGGTTGAAACACGCCGGATAAACTCAAACACCGGTTGAAAACTTTTTGGCAAATACCAATGCCGGTGAAACTCGCCAGAAAATACCAATGTGGGTCAAAACTGGTTGGCTGGCAAGTGGCAAACACCAATACTAGTTAAAAGCTTGCTGGAAAACACTAGCACCGGTAGAAAACTCGTTGGAAAACATCAATACTGGTCAACAACTCAACGGAAAATACCAAGGCTTTGAACTTGGGCCAGACTTGACTAGGCCCAAAGATAAAATTGGGATGAGGTATTCTGGATAAGGAATCAACCCAAACTAAGGTTATCCTTATCCTCGATAGGGATAACAAGGCCTACAACCAAACACCCTTTTTTTCTTCTTTTTTTTCATTGAAACATGCCAAGGTTCCATTATTTGGCAACCAGACGGCACAGACAATCACCATAAGAACACGAACAGACACCACCAACAACTACAATGACAATAACTATAACCAACTCCTGGCCACCACCGCAACCACCGTAGATTTGTCTCACCGTAGGAAACCATCAAAGATCGGCTTGCCACCTTTCACAATATTGTTAACCAAAACCGAACAACACAACACACTGCTGGCGATCAAACCACAGTCAACGGCAACACTCACAACCACCGATCATCATAACCACCACCAAGGTTTGGTGGCCACTCCTAAAGATGTGGCCGAACACCAAACACTACGTACTACAAAAACGATGAAAAAAAAACAAAAACTCTGCACACAATGCCACAACTACAAGAAAACTACATGATACAACCATAAATGCCGGACATAATTTCTTTTTTGTCCATCACTCACGGCCACTGATCCCCATACCGATGTGTTCAATGGTAGCGGCATGAAGAAAATGGAAAAACAAAAATATTCCCTTTTTTTTTTCCTTTTTTTTTTCTTTCTTTTATATATATTTCTACAATTTGATACCATGTCAAGATTAATGTATTCCACCAAAAAATTCAACCACTTTTCACTCATACGCTAGTATTTATATGAGTAAATTAGATTTAGAACACCCTGGAAAGTTAGTCTCACATTAAGTAGGTAGATTATAAAGGTGTTCATAAGTGCTAAGTTTCACATCGGTTCTTTATTAGGTGAGATTGAATTTTATAAGTGATTCTAACAAACTCTAATTGTAACTTGACTAATCTTTTTGGAATGATAGTGCAGATGTGGCTAGTACTTTACTCAGATTGTCACAAATGGTATTAGAGCAATCTAGTAACAAGATGTGGCATTGACGAGGACGACAGGAGTTTGAGCGGAGGAGAATGTGACACCCTAGAAAGGTTCCCACATTGAGTGAGAGGATTTTAAAGACACTCATGAATACTAAATCCTACAATGGAATTGAAAGAGAAGAAGGAAAATTTGGAGAAAAAAGCGAACATATGTAGAGAATATGGTATTATCTTCCTTGATAATTCACTGATACAGTTTCATGCAATTATATAGAAGAGCAATACATTCTAACATGGAAATACAATTAAGGAGAATTATATGAAAATAAAATATGGGGAATCTGGGAATAAAATAAAATCAACCGCATATCTTCAATACTACCCTCAAGTTGAGGCGAAGATGTCTCAAACACCCAGCTTGTATAAGGCTGAATGAAGAACACTAGTGGACACTCCCATTATCAAAACATCCGCAAGTTGCTCCATTGTGTTTGCATAAGGTGTACAAATAAACCCTCCGCAAGTTGCTCCATTGTATTCACATAAGGTGTACAAATAAACCCTGTACACAAATTTTCCTTCATAAAATGTCTATGAATTTCATTGTGTTTCATTCGATTATGTTGAACTAGATTATGAGCAATATTAATCGCGGCCTTTTGTCACAATATAATCTCATAAGCTCTTTATAATCATATCCTAGTTCTTTCATTACAATCTTCAATCATAATAACTCACATATCCCACGGGCCATGGCTACCATTACCAATTATCCTCCTTGTGACTAGGTCCTGGAAAAAACAATAATCAGAATAGAAGAAGACTCTACAATTTAACTCATGAGTAATACGAGCAATAGACAATAAATTAACTACAAAATCTGGTATATGGACATACAACAATGACATAGGTGTGACATAAATGGACCCTTTACTAGACATTGAGAGAACTATCAGCTATTCTAAAGCTGAAACAAATATTATAAGAAAAAAACATTGAAGATATACTAGTCATATGATCGGAGGCCCCTAAGTCAATGATCCAAGAATCATTAGATAGAGGAGAAAATAGTCCACAGACTCCACACTTCTCTTGTACATACAACACCCATCGACCACAATGATATGCCACTTCGTTGTCCACAGTAAGGATTTTCTCTAGAGCCGCTGACCAAACAAAAAAGAGCTCTCTCAAAGGAACCTTAGTCCACCAAATACTCTTCCAAGAGAAATGAGTGTCATCATTACAGGCAAGGACACTGTAGAAGGAGCTAACAACAAACATTTGGTTGATATTGTAATATTTTCTATTTACGTTGAATTGTAATCAAATCATGGGGATTTGATTACCATATTAGTATTTACTCTAAACCCTATAAATATGGACCTTTGTATTGTAGACAAGGCAAGTTAATAAGAGCACAATGTAGCCCTTTGGGCTTTACCCTGTGGACGTAGGTCATAGACCGAACCACGTAAATTCTCTGTCTCTTTTCTCGCTTGCTTCCGTTATTATTTCAGTTATTATTCAGTTCAATTTGACACGGTATCAGAGCCACAAATCATCTAAATTAGGTTTTCTTAGTCTTTCAATTTCCTGGCTTAGTGGGTATCAAAGTGTTCCTTTGGTGTTCTGTTTGATTAGATCCCTGGTGGTTCGGTGTATTTTTTTTTTGGCGGTTCGGTCCCTGGTGTTTGGTCGCCCGTTCCTGGGTAGCAGCAAGTCGGCTGTTTCTGTGAAGTTCTCGACCGCCGCCTCTTTTTGGTTTCTTGGCAGTCCCTTTGGGTGTTTCTCGGAAATTCTGTTTCTGGGTGATTCCGTCCAGTTGGTGGTGTATTTGTGCGATTTCTGGTCTGGAGATTTCTGGTGGTCCAACGATTTCTGGATGACTGCCGGCAATCTCTGTTGAGGTTGTCTCATGCAATCTATGGTGGACAGAAGTGTTTCCGGCGTTTCTGTGCAGTCTTGGTGTCTTTCCGGCAGCTTTTAGAGAAGACAATTGCGGTTTGGCTACAGGTGCAGCGTGCGTGTTCTTACTGTCGGCGTTGAATTGATGCGTTTTCTGGGCGTGTTCTCCATTCCTTAGGAGGGCGTACGTGTCCTTTGGTGGGCTATTTCAGAACCAGTTTAACGTGTGGTGGGCTAT
This sequence comes from Alnus rubra, assembly GCA_028654335.1. Lineage (NCBI taxonomy): Eukaryota > Viridiplantae > Streptophyta > Magnoliopsida > Fagales > Betulaceae > Alnus > Alnus rubra. Next base: position 1,800,732 of record JAJPGS010000041.1, on the reverse strand, counting down.
TATGAAGTGGCCAAAAGTTGTTTGCATCCAGAGAAAGAAGCATGTCCTTAGGCAGCGCCTTAGCTATCGGTTTTGTTCTGCGTTGATTCTAGGTGCGATAATTCTGGAGGGTTCTACAGTTCGGTTGATGTCTTACTGTTCTTCTGTGGAGGGGTTGGTTCCTGTGTTTTAGTTTTCGGTTGCTGTGCGGTGAAGTTTGGTGTTCTGTGCTGTGCGAATCTATGTGGGTCGTGGAACCTGGAGGGTTTGGTGCTGTTAGGTGTTGGTGCGGTGAAACAAGGTGCGATCCTGTGGACTCGTGGAGTGCGTTCTGTGGGCGAAAAAAAAAAGAAAAAAAAAAGGCAGGTTTTGTGTTTCTTTGAAGGAGTTTGTCGTGAACTCCTGTGAGAATTTCTGTTTAGCGTGTTATTCTCGTGGGTGTTGTGAATTTCTGGAGTGGCCTCCCGTGGCCTACTATGAGTTTCCGGTGAACGAGGAAGGATGAAATCAGTGTGTTATTCATTCCTTGGTGAGTGTCGGTGTCATGGGTGTGGATTTCTGGTGTGAATTTCTGGTCGCGTGGATCTCTCGTGAATTTCTGGAGGGTCTTCTCTCTCGGTTCTGATCTCAATTCTGGAGTGGTAGACTGGTGCAGTTCGGTGCAGTCTTATTTGCGGTTCAGCGTGTTGGTGTTATTCTGGCAGTGTGGTGCAGTGTGTTTTCTGCGACGTGTGGTGTGGTGTTTTTTTCCGGGAGTTTAAAAAAAAAAAAAAAAAAAAAAAGAAGTTTTGAAGTAGTATTTCAAGTGAATCAGAGAGTGGGTTTCCGGTGGGTGCTCCTCTCTTATGTGTGGTTGGCCGTTTCTGATGCGGTCCCTTGGTGTGGTGTCATTCCACGGTTGTGGAATCCGTTGGAGTGGACAGGTTCCGAATGAGGAAGTCCCCTTTTTAGTGCGGCCGATTCTATGTGAGTGGCTGATTCTAGGTATGATCCGATTCTGATCGGTGATTCCAGGTTTTCAGGTTCTGGGTATGATCCGATTCTGATCGGTGATTCCAGGTTTTCAGGTTCTGGGTATGATCCAGTTCTAATCGGTGATTCCAGGTTTTCAGGGAGATTAATTCTCATTCCAGGTTTTAGGGGAGTTATTCCCATTCAAGGTTTTCAGGGGAAGTAATTCCTGTTCAAGGTTTGCAGGGGGAGTAGTTCCCGTTCAAGGTTTTCAGAGAAAGAAGAATAATCAAACTCAAGATTTCAGAATCTTTCATCTTAAGTTTGAGAGGGGATGTTAGAATATATGGAAAATATATTATTCTTTTCCATATATTCTTTATTTGGTTGATATTGTAATATTTTCTATTTACGTTGAATTGTAATCAAATCATGGGGATTTGATTACCATATTAGTATTTACTCTAAACCCTATAAATATGGACCTTTGTATTGTAGACAAAGCAAGTTAATAAGAGCACAATGTAGCCCTTTGGGCTTTACCCTGTGGACGTAGGTCATAGACCGAACCACGTAAATTCTCTGTCTCTTTTCTCGCTTGCTTCCGTTATTATTTCAGTTATTATTCAGTTCAATTTGACAAAACAACCTTTTTCTGAAGGGGGACTCGAAAAAACCCCTGCCTCCTTTCCACCAAGCGGAGGACAAAACCTCCTTCAGGAACCGAAAGCTCAAAAGCTTTAGCCTCCACGTAAAAACCAACTCACAAAACCCATCTTATTTCAATATTTTTAACTGACCATCTAAAGTTATTTTCAAGAACAAGATTTTAGATTGTCCCTGCATTTGCAAGTATTTCTAAGTGGGTTTCACATCATTTTCGACATGAAGGCCTTCTTATTGACATAGTTTTAATCTATAAATCTAAATCATGGACAGATTCAAAATAATAACTATGAAATAATGTTTTAAAACCTTAAAATAAAATGGTAGTTATTAGAACAGAGAAATAATACTAGGATTGTTGTAAATTCTGACGTACTCTTCAACTGAGTATGCGTCCATATATATAGCAGAAGAAGTGTAGTTTAAATACAACTCTATCTCTAGGTTTAAACTAAGATAAAACTAAACAATATGCATGCTGGATATTATCATCTCAGCATGCGGTTACAAACAAGAAGACTAATCCTATTACAAGTCTTTAGAGCTAAAGAGTTATCTCTAGGTTCAGTTATCCATAGAGTTTCAAGTACAAGTGTTTGAAATGTACAATAAGTCTAGAAGCTAAGATTTATCCTTAGTGACCGGATATGTGTTAATACCCTCCCGCAAGATCAACGGGGGAGCACACACGTTGAGCTTGGAACATAGATGTTGAAACCGAGTGGAAACAAGTGGTTTGGTTAAGACATCAGCAAGTTGGTCGGAGCTTGGAATGAATAGGATCTCTAAGGATTTATCCGCAACTCGATCTCTCACAAAATGAAAATCGATTTCTACATGTTTTGTACGGGCATGAAAAACTGGATTTACGGACAAGTATGTAGCACCAATGTTGTCACACCATAATTTTGGTGTAGACGTGAGAGAGACACCAAGTTCACGAAGAAGAGCTGTAATCCATAGAAGTTCTGCAGTGGTATTGGCAACTGATTTGTATTCTGCCTCTGTGGAAGATCGAGAGACCGTTGGTTGCTTGCGGGAACTCCAAGAGATCAGATTTGAGCCAAGATAAATGCAATAGGCTCCAGTTGAGCGACGGTCATCAGGGCAACCTGCCCAATCAGCATCAGAATAGGCTTGAAGACTAGTGGATTTTGTGTGATGAAGAAGAAGACCATGAGAGACTGTGTGTTTGAGGTATCGGAGTATACGTTTAACCGCCTGCCAATGTAAAGTAGTTGGACGATGCATGAATTGGCAGACACGATTAACTGCGAACCCCAAATCCGGCCTTGTGAGAGAGAGGTATTGGAGAGAGCCAACAGTGCTTCTATAGAGTGAAGGATCTTCCATGGGATCACCTGTAAAAGCTGAGAGAACAGTGGAGGAGGACATAGGAGATGTGATCGGTTTAGCCTCCAACATATTTGTTTTCTTAAGTAAATCCATGATATACCTACGTTGAGAGAGGAGAAGACCGGACTTGAGTTTGAGAACTTCAACTCCAAGGAAAAAATGAAGGTCCCCCAAGTCTTTTACAGCAAACTCAACCCTGAGGAGTTGAAGTAATTCGGTAATTGCAGCAGGGGCAGATCCAGTGATGATTATGTCGTCCACATAAATGAGAAGATACAGTGTGACAGAATTCTTTTGATAAATAAATAGGGAAGAATCTGCTTTGGATCCCATGAAACCAAGTTGGATGAGCTTTTCACTGAGGCGAGAAAACCAGGCCCGTGGAGACTGTTTTAAACCATAGAGGGCCTTGTGAAGCTTGCACACATGCTGGGGATAGTTGGGATTGGTGAAGCCAGGTGGTTGCACCATATAAACATCTTCAGAGAGAAAACCATGGAGAAAGGCATTCTGGATATCTATTTGCTTGAGTGGCCAACCTGCAGAGTAAGCAAGAGATAGAACAGTCCGGATTGTTGTAGGTTTAACAACCGGACTAAAAGTTTCACCATAGTCGATACCAGCCTGTTGGTGAAAACCTTTGGCAACTAATCGGGCCTTGTGACGTTCAATTGACCCATCGGCCTTCCTTTTGAGCTTAAAAACCCATTTGCAACCTACAAGGTTAGAGGCAGCCTGAGGAGGAACAAGAGACCAGGTCTTGTTTTGGAGAAGAGCATTAAATTCTGCTTGCATGGCGGTACGCCATTCGGGAATGATCACTGCATTTGAGAAGCATGTAGGCTCGATGAGAGCTGAGTGAGTCTCGGCCATGAGGGCCCTAGGTAGAGGGTACCGGATGCGGCTATCTGTGAGTTGTCTCGGCTGGACAATGTTGTTTATAGACCTTGTGCGCATAGGATGAATCCTGGTAGGCGGTGGTTCAGGAATGGAACCTAAAATTGGTACAACCGATTCTGCAGAAGTATGTGGTGAGAGAGGAGCAGATGCAGGAAGTGGGGATGCAGAAACTTGAGGAATGGACTCGGGAATTGTGTTTGGAGAAGAGGAAGAGGGTAAGACCGATTGAGTGGGGGGGAGAGATGGGAGAAAAGGAGGATAAACAGATGTAGAAACAGGGGGCTCGAGAGTAGGAGGTGCTGATTTAAAAGGAAAACTATCTTCATGAAAAAGCACATCTCTAGAAATGTAGATGCGGCCGGACTCGAGATGATAGCACTTATAGCCTTTATGATTTGGACTATACCCAATAAAGATGCATTCTTTTGAGCGAAGAGAGAATTTGTGAGTGTTATATGGACGGAGATTAGGAAAACATGCACAACCAAAAACTTTGAGAAAAGTGTAGTCAGGCGGGCGATTGAAAAGTTTTTGATAAGGAGATTGATTTTGCAACAAAGAAGTGGGAAGTCTATTGATTAGAAAACATGAAGTGAGACAGGCCTCATCCCAAAAGGTTTTGGGAAGTTGGCTATCAGCTAGAAGAGCAAGTGTGGTGTCTATAAGATGTCTGTGTTTGCGTTCAACACATCCTTGTTGTTGATGTGTGTGAGGGCAAGACAGACGATGAATGATGCCAATGGATTGAAAATATGTGTGTAGACTACGATATTCACCACCCCAATCAGTTTGAACACTCTTGATTTTTGTGTTTAGAAAGCGTTCGATCATAACTTGAAATTTTAGAAATGTGGGTTTAACATCAGATTTGGATTGAATTGGAAACACCCAAGTATAACGACTAAAGGCATCAACAAAAGAAACATAATATCGATTTCCATTAATAGAAAGTGTTGGGGAAGGACCCCATACATCAGAATAAACTAAATCTAAGGGTTGACAAATAGTAGGAATTGAAACTGGAAATGGCAATTGATGGCCTTTTGCCTGAGGACAGGCAGTACAAGGAGAGGAAGCCTTATTGTTGATGACTGGAAGCTGAAACATAGAGAGGACTTTGTGGACTGTGCGGAGGGCGGGATGACCTAAGCGCTTGTGCCAGTGATCAGTGGAGGTCCGTTCACCGACAAGAGCTTGTTTATTGATGGAAGATGATGAGGAAGGATGAAGTTGGTAAAGTCCATCCTTAAGAGGGCCTTGATGAAGAGTGATCCTGGATTTGCAGTCCTTAATCACAAAAAAAGAAGGGTGAAATTCAAAAAAGACATCATTATCACGTGAAAATTGTTGGACGGAGAGAAGATTTTTACAAATAAGAGGGACAAGGAGCAATTGAGTGAGGATATAACGACGACGAGTAAGAGTGAATAGAGCAGAACCAATATGAGTGATAGGCAAACCTGAACCATCGCCTACACGAATCTTATCCTGGCCGGTGTATTCCTCGGAAGAGAGATTGAGATGTTGATGCTCACTTGTGACATGATGAGTAGCCCCGGTATCTGGATACCAATTACCTTCAGTTGGTAGGGTAGGAGAGGAGTAATAGGCATGTGGAGTCTGCTGGTAGGGCTGCTGTGATTGCTGATATGAGTCAGAAGATTGGACAGATTCCAACCTTTGGTAGCATCGGGCAGTGGTGTGGCCAATCCGACCACAATATTGACAAACAGGCCGGTTGGAAGAAGGAGCATCAGTGTTGAAGTAAGAACCACGGCCACGGTTTGAAGAGGAGTTGCCTCTGCCACGGAAAGGTGCTCTGCCACCGGAAGGAGATCCTCTGCCACCACGATGGCCTCGTCCCCGAAGCATGGCGGCACGAGTTGTGTAATGTGCAGACGGCTGGGAGAGCTCCAAGGCTGGAAATTGTTGCTCAATCCGCATCTCGTGAGCTAAGAGATGGCCATAAAGCTCATCAAACGACAGAGGATCTACCCGAGTTGTTACAGATGTAACAAAGGAGTCAAACTCAGTACCAAGGCCTTTTAGAAGAAAAGAGACGGCTTCAAATTCATTGATGGGTTGGCCAGCAGCAGCCAATGTGTCTCGGAGGGTCTTGATTGTTTGGAAATACTCCGTGATGGAGTGATTTCCCTTCTGGACAGTGGCCAATTGAAAGTAAATTTGCATAACACGGGCCTTGGCTTGGGAGGCAAACATGGAGAGGAGAGTACTCCATAACTGGCTGGCTGTTATACATCCAACAGCATGAACCACATAGGGTTCAGTAAGAGTGGAGATAAGAACACTTAGAATCATCTGATCCCGTTGACACCATGAGAGATAATCGGGGTTGATGATTGTAGCCGGAGCACCCTCGATGGAGTTGGGATTCGGTATGTACTGAGCAGGGGGCGGGGAAGACCCGTCGAGAAAACCGAATGCATCTTGCCCTTTAATGTAGGCAAGGATCTGTGTATTCCAGGCCATAAAATTTCCTTTGGCCAGCTTGATGTGAAGGGAGTGAGACATATTTGGAAACATAAGTTGGGAAGAGGGTGTTGGAGGAGGTGTTGACGCCATTTTAGAGATAGGTGTAGAAGGAGGAGAGGTTGTGGGAGAGATTATGGCAGCGGTGGGAGAAGAGGGAGCAGAAACCATATGAGACGTTAGTCTATATATGGCTCTGATACCATATTAGAACAGAGAAATAATACTAGGATTGTTGTAAATTCTGACGTACTCTTCAACTGAGTATGCGTCCATATATATAGCAGAAGAAGTGTAGTTTAAATACAACTCTATCTCTAGGTTTAAACTAAGATAAAACTAAACAATATGCATGCTGGATATTATCATCTCAGCATGCGGTTACAAACAAGAAGACTAATCCTATTACAAGTCTTTAGAGCTAAAGAGTTATCTCTAGGTTCAGTTATCCATAGAGTTTCAAGTACAAGTGTTTGAAATGTACAATAAGTCTAGAAGCTAAGATTTATCCTTAGTGACCGGATATGTGTTAATAGTAGTGGACAAGATGAGAGAAGGTGCTGCTAAACTGGTTTTATTAAGTGTATTGAAGACCAAATCCAGGAGAGATTCGAGTCAAGTGGAGGGACCAAAAACACTACAAGAGACAAAAAAAATAAGTTACAAAGGTAGTTAAACAAAATTTGATGGCCTACACTAAACAGAGGATATGACCCAAGATAGTGCTGACTAGAATAAAAATTTTAAGTACTAGACCCCAAATACCGAAATATAACATCCAGGTTACAGCTTCTAATTGCAGGCAAACATCCCTGATTATTTTGTGGATTTTTTTTTATTTTTTTATTTTTTTTAAAAAAAAAAACTAATAACGTAAAGACGGTTCCAAGCTGAGTTGAGACTCATTATTAATCATTATCCCTATTCGGACTTATTTTTACAATTTCAACTTTACTTTAGGTTCAGGGTTTACCTGTTACATAGGAATGCTCTATCTTACTCAAAAGCCTTGCATGCAATTAACAAAGTAATAAATAACAAAGCTAATCAAATGATTGAAACGGGTATACCGCATCGATCATTATAATAGCTTCTGATCTGCAGAATTAAAGTTAAGAAGCTTTACCTACTTTGGAAAAAAATATGCGATTTCACTCTCTTGAAAAATTCACTTTCAATTCTGATCAGCATTATCTGCTTGCTCTGCACTAGGGTTCAACTCAGATGATGTATCTCCAGACTGTGCACTCTCCTCTTTTGGTAGTTTAACAAATTGTCTACTGCGTGCCACTCGAATTGGTCTTCCCATAAATTCCTGCAGGACAACTCTTCTCAGAAGCTCTTCACTAGGAAGTCTTAGAAAGTTCAAACAGAACGCAGTCAAGCAATATAAACATGCTCACAACCATATTCATAACTCATAAATGTCTGCAGGACAACCTCTTCTAAGAAGCTCTTCACTAGGAAGTCTTAGAAAATTCAAACAGAATGCAATCAAGCATTATAAACATGCCCACAACTATATTCAAAACTCATAACTGCAAATGATTCAGCACAGCCCAAATTACCTTCCCTTGGAAAGCAGAAAGAGCTTCGTCTGCATCTTTCTTGAATTTGAAGGCAACAAATCCATATCCAGTGGACTTTCTTGGATTGTCATTAAATATAACTTGCGCAGAAACAACACTACCGCTCCCTGAACTAAATAATTCTCTGAGATCTTTAGACCTTGCTTCATACGACAAATTTGATACAAACAAGTTGAATGTTAGTTGCTTTGGTTGCACAGTAGGGGAAGGGGAGGGCTTCTTCTTTCGTGCCCTGGCATAATCGAGCTTCAAAGTGCGACCCTCTAACTCCTAGAAAGCATACATAGAAAATAAAAATCAGTAACTCAACAAGATGGCAAGTAAGAGACAAAAACTGATCCCTACATAGTTGCGCAGAAAATGGCAGGGGGAAAAAAAAAACTAAAGCTTTGAATCCGAATGACCTTAACAACAAAACTGCAGAAATGCTTTCTTTTTCCTGAAGGAAATGTAAGGGATATTAGGTTAGGGCCCATTGGCCTTGGGTTTATAATTGAATAGTTAGTTGAGTCTATATAAGATGCAGGGGAGGGTTGTATTAGGTATCAAAAGGATTATTCTCAAATCAGCCATTGGAATTCTTGGGCTTCTCGAATTTCCCTTCCTTATTCATCATCCATCTTTCACATTCAATCATCATTATCCATTCCAATTTCATATCCATTTCCATCTATATACTAGAAACTAGAAAATTCATTACAGGAAACACCAGCACAAATGAACTTAACAGAAAAACAAACACAAATAGCCACGAATGAGCTCAATGGTTATATATATGTTTTCTCTTCTATATGTCCTGGTACCTGGACGCCGTACGTCTTTAATGATAATTCGATTAGTTTTTTTTTTTTTATTATTACTATTAAAAAAAAAGAAAAAAAAAAAGAGTAGAGTTTTCTCAGGTGTACCACATGATGAAATCCGAAACTAATATAAGAATTAAAGAGTTTTCTATATTCTGCTTACTCAGCAACCCAACTAAACGAAAAAGGCTTATATAAGAAAAATAATAAAACCCAATATGCTTACATACGATTCGAGCTTATTGAGAGCCGTAAGAGCCTCTTCAGGCGAACCCATAGTGACAAACGCCAAACCCCTATTTCTGTTCTTGTCATGCATAGAAAGCTGAACCACCATCAAAATACCACAAACCCAGATCAGATAAACACACAAAAACCATAACCCATCTGAGAGAACAGATAATAAATCGCTCAAAATAAAGAAAAAACCTCAACGTCTAGGACCGTCCCGTGCTCCTCAAAGAGAGCGCGAATGTCTTCAGCGGTACAAGTCCAAGGCACGTTCTGGGCAATCAATCTGGACCGTGAGAGCCCTTCGGCCTCCGGTTCCAATTCTTGGCTTTCGGCGGAAACATTGGCTGAAGAAGAGTCAAGAGCTTGTTCTTGCGCGGTAGAAGAGAAGTGCAAAACGAAGTTGCTGACTCTTTTGGCCTTAACGGAAAGGGTGCGAGCATGGGCGTGAGAGACAGGAGAGAGCGAGGGGAGAGACCAAGAAAAAGAGAGACTGTAGCTGCTGTTAATGGATAAAGGAGTAGGCATGCGTGAGAGTTGTTGTTCAGTGCTGAAGAAAGTCGTCGATGGAGGGTGTAGAAAACGAAGAAGAGCCATTAACGTTTGCGCTCTGCGTTCTTGAAAGAGGGACTGAGAGAGTGTTGCTTCCAGTCTTCGCGGAGAGAGTGTATTTCGGATAAGAGAAGTGGGGAGCCAGGAGACTGCCGTCAAGGTTATCGGGTCAGCCTAGTGATTAAGATCTGCATAACGCGTTACCTTAACCAATAACGACGTCGTAATCTCCAAGAACGGTGTTTGGTAAGAGAAATGTTACGCTTTCCAAATTTTTTCTTCAAAATTTGAAAAAATTTGTTTCATATGATTAATTATTTTGGAAATATGTCACCAATCTCATCGCATTGTGACATATTATCTGGGAACCAAATTTTGAAAACTCAAGCATTTCTCGTTTGATAATAGTTGCGTCTTGCCTCATTGAATTTACCTCCTCAAGGACCTCAACCATTATTAGTCATTAAAAGTACTAGAATCAGCTTTTTTAAATATCATTTTCATCCCTAGATGTAGAGAAAATTCTTAAAAAACTACTTGAATCAAATTATGTTTTTGTTCCTTAAACTGAGGAAACACCAAAGGAACCAAAGTTGTACCTTACATCTAAGAAAGCAAAACGGTTCCCTTAACATTATTTTAATATAAAAAAAAACTTTTTTTTTCCTCTCTCTCGTTCTTCTAGTATTTATTTGAAACAATTTTTAAATGATTTATCTTTCCTCTCTTTTTCTCTTATCATTTAATTAAAAAATATTTAAATGGTATAGAAAAATGATAATAGAAACTATTAGCGAGGACATTTAAATAGGGAAGCAAAAAGTGACTTACTTCTCAAAATTGAGAAAACAAAATTAAAAAAAGAAAAGAAAAAACTGATACTATTATTTTAAATGAAACATGGCATATTCACACCATTAAATGCACAGCTGTTAAAAAATGAATACTATTTAATTCATTTGAAACGGGGAGAAATCATATTTCGTTTACTAGCCACCGTCAGCAATGCCCGTAAAAGAGCCATTTGGGACAAAAAGAGTGCTTCATTGGCATCAACATAGCAATTTGTGGCAGATAACAAAAGCATCAATGTTGGTACGTAATTTTCAACATTTTATCAATTAAACCGTTTGTCATAAATTAATTATGATATAATGCGGCATTGTTATTGTAAAGGGTGGATAACCTTTTCTAGAATTTGGGTAAAATATGTTAAAAATTGTTCCGGCATTTGTAACCTTTAAGAGCATTTTCAGCGGTTAGAGTTAAAGTAGCTATTCAAAAAGTACAAATTTCCACTTTAATTACCAATTTTCTTAAAAACACTCTAACAATAATCTCTATTCCACTCTTTATTTTTTTAAATAATATTTTTTTATTGTCTTATTTTCTTTCTCTCCCTCTTCTCTTTCTCTTTCTCTCTCCGGTCACTCCTCCTCGCCCCCCTCTTCTTCGCATGTTCTAGAAGCATCTTCCATTTTTGGATCTCTTCTCTCTTTTTCCTTTCTTTTCTTCTTCTCCTTCTCCTTCTTTTCTGATTATTCCCCTGCTTCTATCTTCCTTCTCAGCCGAACAAGGAGAAAATGAGATCGTGAGACCGAGGGAGACCTGGGTTCAGTGGGTCAAGCGATCGCCGGTTGGTCAATTCCGATGGAGCCTGAGACGCGACTTCCGATGACCTGAGACACAATTTCCTGTAGTTGGAACCTTATTTATGATGTCTAATGGGCATTTTTTTGGTGAAAATTGAGGTAATTTATTGTGGATTATTGTTAATCTATTTTGCGTATTTTGTTTTGTTGGTTCTTTGAGCTATTCAATCACTATGTATTGGTGAAGGATCCAGTTGTGATTGTGCGTGCGTTGGCAGTGGACATGATTGTAGTGATTTCCTATTTCTAGTGATAGTGGAGCTTCCGATTGAGCAGATAGCTGTTGATGCGAACGAGAGGCTATCGTTGGTGTTGAAGTGGGGGAGAGGGTGAGAGAAAATATAATAAAAAAAAATTAAATAATTGATGAACAGTGAATGGACAGTAGTGCCTATTCACTATTCATGAAGTTTAAAAAAAAAAAAGTTTGGAAGAAGAAAAAGAGAAAAAATAGTCAAATTTGACTATTTTGGTTAAAATAGCTCTTCTGCTGGAGATGTTAAGAAGCATGATGGAATAAGTGCAAATAAGGAGAAAGAAGAGAGCTGCATGCGGCCAATCTTAAAAAAGATTGGATGGTTTGAAGATTTAGGAGAAAAAGGATAACGGATTTCTTCATATATTTTTGTTTTTGTTTTTATTATTATTATTATTATTTTGGGGGGGGGGGGGGGGGGGGGAATATAATCATGGAAAAGAAGTTTTAAGGATAAACCATGAATGAAGAAGAACATTACATCATGTCCTGAAACTCTCCATTTATAGCTAATAGGCAGCATAAAAACTCAAAATGTATCAAGATAAACTGTGTCAAGGCCTCAAATGAAAGCTACATAAGATACCAGGAAAGTTCTCATCAAAATTCATAATTCAACGGTCAAACCATTCCCAATGGTATCACTTCAGATACAATGGCAAGATCTTTCATTTGTCTCAGAAACACATTTAAAGACTCTTTTAAGTCTCATTAGATTGCTGTTGTCTGGTTAATCGTTGAGTAAAGAAGAAAGCCCTTCTTTTTACTTGGAAGTCTCTTAGTGAGAGAATTCTCAATAACAAACAAATTAGTTCAAGGTCTTCTGGAGTGTAAACACCTTTATGAATACAAAGAATTACCAAGGGGGAAAGAAGCAAACATCAGACCTATTCATGAAATTTGTTAGAACCTTTGCATTTCAGAGTCAAGGGAGTTCAATTGCAAGGGTGACAGGGGCTGTCTTGCTGAATCTAGATCATTAAAATCAAGCTTCTTCTCAATTGGGCTGCTCATCTTGGGGCTTGACTTACGCTTGTTTGACTGCTAAGAAGTAAAATGTAACATTAGACCATAGAAATCGAATTATCATGCCAAAGAAGTAATATAAAAACACAATGCAAGTCTTTTTTTAATGTGTATGTGTGTAAAAACACCATGAAGGTTTTTCTTCTCCAATTTTTCTCACCTTGGCAGAAGCACTGCCGGTTTGTTTCCCACTAGAACCATGACGGCTTCTTTCTTTCTGGTATTGCCTCAGTAACCTTTTATTCTCCTCATCCAATACATTATTTTCTTCGAATAGCAATTTAACCTACATATATCATATATATATATATATATATATATATATATATATATATATATATATATATCTTAGATTAGTACTTCGGGAACATGGAGTCCAATGCATAGACACATTTTGGCAAAGAGAATACTACTCTTCTCACCTCCTCTTCAGCTCTATTAAGGTTGATCCTTAAATGCTCCTTATCTTTCTCAAGTGTCTTCATTTCAGCAGCTAGGGATAAAACCTTCTGAGTTGACGGCATCAAGCTACCACAATTTCATAGAAAATGATAAGGAATCGAAAGCAATGGCAACGCAAGTATGGGAAACATTTTGTGATAGTAAAATTTTCTAACGCCATTGTAATTGTAAGAAACACAAAGTCACCACAAACTAAATCAGCCAAGGGGAAACAGTGTCAAAGTAAAAGAACTACTCTCACCAATGCCACATTTTTAGCAACCTTTGACATGACTCATATCTGCTATTTGCCTCCAAGAATGCATGTGCGGATGCAACATCATCTTTACCGATCAATGTTACCAACACTGACTCAAGTAAACTGCTCTCTGTACTTCTTTCCTCAGCGGATAAATCAACCTTCAAGTTAAAAAAAAATTTAGGTGTCAGCCTTAATTCAATTTCAGATAGAATCACATTCTCTAAATTGCTCTACATATTACAAATTCATTATCAAAACAAAAGAGAAGAAATAACAAAAAGATACAGACAACTTGCTACCAAAGCTAAATCAAGTTCTTTTGTCATAAAAATCTAACACTAATTTTAGTGGAGCATAGAATATGCAGTTCCGTGGAGAATATAACGAAAAGGAAAAATACGATAGACGAGATCATTTTCCCGTACCAAAGACAGACAACTTGCTACCAAAGCCAAAATCATGTTCTTTTGTTATAAAAATCTAACACTAATTTCAGTCTACTTGTACAGTATTTAAGAAATTTTTCATTGTAAACTGTAACTCTGAAACATTCCTCTCTTGTGTGTGGTCCAGACACTGTTACTACGAGTTGGCGAAACATAACGCAGGTGTCAACGAAATACAGGGTTCCTGTGAGCTATTAGCCTCTGAGTGCAATCCTTTGTTGACTATATTGTTACACCATAAAAGATTATATAATTTGAGAAAAGAACTGTTCAATTGTTTAGCTTTATAAACATCATAAATGTGGCATGACTGTTGGTTTCGTATATTTGGTACTACATGATATCTCAAAACTATAACTCCCACATACCACAGATAACTCATCATCTTCACCTACCAAGCATTTCTCGAGGAAACATACATAGAAAAGCATTACCACTTTATGAGAAACTGTGTGATTTCACCATAAAATAAATATAAATTAAACTATAGGGGAACCTTATTCAGCCAGATCTATGTAGCAGCAATCCACATTAAATGAAAGGGATTACACGTAAAAAATGTGTGGTTAGTTTAATATGCTAGACCCAATATTAAAACAACCCAGTTTTATCCAGAATTTCCTTGGCCAGTTTCATACGAAAATGCTTAAATAGTTTTATAAAGAAAAAAAAAATCATTCAATTTGACAACAGATTTGCCTCACCTTCTAGAACCTTATCTGTGCAGCACATCTTTCCAATACCAAAAAATACATGCAACTAAAACAATTGCTTTCTTCATTCCAGCAATAGAAGAATATAGGACCAGTTCTTCTACTTCATGACTAATACATAATACTATGGGTACGACGAACTGCTAACTCTTTCTCACTCAAAACACAATGGTCTATTCAACGAGTTGCACTACATTCCTCTTTAATTCATATTTTTCCCAAACAATCAATACATCTTATCCATCTGCAATTATTTACTGTTCTACATAGTGCCTAAAAATGATAGCCCAAAATAAACAAGCAGAGATAAAATATTGATAGAGAGTATAAAAGGTACAATAAAAACGTTTATAAGAGAACAAAAATCGATGAACAAAAGTATCAAGCTTAACTTGATTGAAAACTGCAGCAAGAGCAGCAAGCTTCTCAAGAATGAAACATTTGGATGCAGAAACATATGATGTCAAACAGATATTAAAGAAAAGTACCTTCTACGGCTATAGATAACTGCATAAAAAAAAAAAAAATCGCATACACACCCTCACTTACACATACAAAACTACTTGTACGATAAGCGCCCCCTAATATGTACAGATAATATCAAAGCTTTAACTAGACAGAGTTCAAGTCACCGATAACAGTCTTTCTGGCAGGTATTGCAAGATAATATTGCAAGCTTCTCAGAATACATTCTCTATCCATTTCTAAATTCATTGAATGAAGTTGAAAAATCATTTCACTATATAATCCAATCTTGCCAATTTACATAATCAAACATTTTAACATTCTCACCAAATCCACTGAAGTGCAACCTCAATCAAACTGCCCGTTACCTTTATCTTTTAATTTCTCAAAATCAAGAAGAAAAAAGAAATTACCGCACGCATATCGTACTCGTGCTTGTAGAACTGCAATTCGTCGGACAACCTTCTGACGTCCCCCTCCAACTCATGAACTCGAATCTCAGCTTCCTTGGCGCGCTGATCGGCCTCATTCCCGAAATCCATCAAGGCTTCCCGGTCATGATCGTAAAGCGAGCACTCCCTCTCCCACTTACTACACTGACTCAAAAGATTCGCACACTCAGTGGCCAATTTCTGATTCTCCTCCACAAACTTCTTCAACGCTTGCGCATTCATACTCGCTTCAGCCTTAGGATGAAAAAAAGAAAAGAAAAAAGAAAATCTTTAAATGAACAAATAAAAGGCACATACACGCACTTAGTAAAGTTGAAGTGTACGAACCCTAACGCGCTCGAGGACGTCTTGTTTCTCCTGCAATTTGGTCTGTAGGGAAAGGCAGCGGTTGTGGAGTCGGCGCCGCGCATCTTCGGAGGCACGAAGCTTCAACTCCAGAGTGTGCGTGGATACAGGGAGCCCTAGGGAGTGATCAATGGATTCTTTGACGAAATCGTCGATTTCTTTGGGAAGATCCATCTTCAAGGAATTCTTGGACCCAATCAAAACCCTAGAACCCCCAAGAACCCGAATTTGATGGTTTGAAACGGAATCTCAGCGGATTTCTTAAGGGTTTGGGTCCGGTAAACGGAAATTGGTGTTTTGGGTCCGAGATATTTCTGCTTCTTTGGAGGATTAGAAACCCTAAAATAGGAAAAGGGGAATATGAGTGGTGGAGTTTGGTCTGAAAATCGAATCGTCGATGGGTTTTTGTCCCATTTTTTTTTTTTGGGACGCTTTTATCAGTCTGGTTTCAAATCAAAGAGGGCTAGCCGTTGGGGCGCGTTTTCAAATGAAACGAAATTCAGGGGGCCCACATTGATGACTACGAGCGTTTATATATTCTAAATTTTTAATAATTATTTTTAAACTAAATAAAATATATTTTATTATGTCAAATATTTATCGGAGAATAATTTCGTTCAAATTGAATAGAAGGAAATTTTCTCCAACCCAATCAATTTATTGCCATGTGTCCTTATACCAAGTGCTCCTCACATGGTCTTTTAATATTTTTTACACTGTCATGCTCCGTCAACTCCTTCTAATGTCTACAATTCCTTCTTCTTCTTTTTTCTCAAATATATACACGGATGAGTCCAAGAAATATAACTACAACAGAAATGTCTCATGCATAACTGCAACTATTGTGCAGGAGTTTAGAGATATAGAGTGGGTCCCACATGAAACCCATATAGTAGGACCGTTGTAGGTCTCACCCATGTCTCTAAACTCCTGCACAATGATGCCTCTAACTACAAAGTGCAGTTATTCATTCTATTCAGTTAAAAGTAATAGCCACAGAGAGAAAGAGTGAGAGAAGACAACATATCTATGAGGTAAATAAGCTACCAAGAAAGTGGTAGATGATACAACCATAACAACAAAACATGAAGAAAGCGTTAAGCGGGAAGTTACTGGGTCATGCGTGGCCTTCATTTCGATTGGGTAAAAGTGTAAAACAAGGATGAACAGATAAATTTTGGTAGTGAAGGAAGGTAACATGGTGCAAAATTTTTCTTTGTAGGTAGTGGAAGTAGACCAATGTAGAGTAGTAGATTTTTTTTATTTTTTAAATAAGGGAAGAACCTTTATTATAATCTGAGACCCAAATGACTAAATGCTATAATTAGGGGTATAAAGATTCCTAAAAATAGTGTACAGAACTAATTCCTAAATTGGAGGGTAGCTATCATAGCAGATGGACAAACAAGAACACCTCTCGTTAAGCATGTATTAAAACCAAAAAAAAAAACTCTCAATGCCAAAAGTTAAGAAGCATAAAGGCTCAATGGCGACTCTGCTCGGCCTAGCCTTGCCAATGTTGCCATGTTGCGGAGCGTCTCAATGTGGCTGACGGTATAGGATGAACATAATGCATTTTTGGAAACAGAGGTTTCCATATTCAGCCACCATGTTAACCCAAGCAGTACAAGTAAACCTCAATGCCAAATGCAGTTCCCCATGTTTTTTCAAACAAGATGGTGTGAGAATCAACAATGGGTAGAAGTGGGTATAGACTCATTCAGAGTCGAATTCCCACCTTCCCAATCCTTTGAAGTTTGATCCATTGAAGCATCATCTTTTCTGTTAATGTAACAATTATCGAAAACAACAATGGAGATTACAGAACATGGGTCATAAACATCCCAAGTATATTGCTTATTTCAGCGAGGAGTCAGGGTGTTTGAAAATATTGAAAAAGCTGTTTTGGTTTACTTACCCAAAATAGAGAATTGCATTCATATTTATATTTAAGTTACATGTACATGGAAGCTATACAAATACATTAGTTACAAAATATGTGAGTTGTCCCCAAAGAGTAGCTCAATTGGCTGGAAACCACTCATCATGAAGCGGAGGTCACTAGTTCGAATCTCCCCTCCCCCCTCTTGTGTGGACATGTAAAAAAAAAAAAAAAAATACAAAATATGTGAGTTACAAAAGATAAGGAAGCACAAGAAGCTATACAAATATAATAAAGATGTAAGTTATAGTAGGTGAGTAAATGAAATAAAATGAAGAAGAGGAAGTGACTATCAAGTCAAGCATCAGGTAACGGCTGGAATATTATGTGTGATGAAATCTTGAGAGTCTGTAACACCCTCCCACAAACCAATGGGCGATAGAACATTGAGTTTGTCTCGCAAAAAACAAAATCGAAAGGCTGTGTGACCCTTTGTAAAAATGTTAGCGAGCTGATCAAGGATAGGAATATATCGAACTTTGATGTCCTTGTTAGTCACCTTCTCACGAATGAAATGGAAATCGACTTTAATATGCTTGGTTCGAGCATGAAACACAGGATTAGATGCTAAGGCAATAGCTCCCACATTGTCATACCATAACATAGGAGGTGTAGGTAAAGGAACCTGTAATTCACACAAGAGCATGCGTAGCCAAAATAATTCAACTGTGGCAAGAGCCATATAGCGATACTGAGCCTCGGTGCTTGATCAAGAGACAACCATTTGCTTCTTAGCTGACCAAGAAATAAGACAGGGACCTAGAACAATGCCATAACCATTGGTGGATCGTCGATCATCAAAAATTTTCCAGCCCAATTAGAGTCACAATAGACATTTAAGGAAATATCACCACCCTTGCGATAAAGAAGACGATAGTCAACCGAACCTTTCAAATACGCAATACCCGTTTGGTTGCAGTCCAGTGAGTAGTGGTTGGAGCCTGCATGTTTTGGCACAGTTCATTGATAGAATAGGCTATGTCAAGTCGAGTTAAGGTCACATATTGGAGTGCACCAACTACATGTCAGTATTCTGTGGGATTGGGTAGAAGTTCGCCATCATGTTGTGATAATTTTGAACCTGATACACATGGAGCGTGGTAAGGCTTGGCTTCAAAAATGGTTGACTCTGTCAAGGAAATCAGTGATATATTTGGACTGTCGTAGATGTAACCCAGCAGAGTTACAATAAGCTTGAATACCTAGGAAAAAGCCTAAAGGACCTAGGTCCTTTAGTTGTAAAGTCTGACTGCAGCTTAGAAATAATTTGTCACAACACCATCATTATTACCTATGACTATAATGTCATCAACATACACAAGTAGAAAAACATGAGTATTATGACAGTGATAAGTAAATAAAAAATGATTAACTTGTGAACCCAAAAAAGCCAAGATCAAGTAAGGCATGAGAGAGCCTAGTAAACCACGCCCAAGGTGCTTACTTGAGACCATAGATTGACTTGTGCAAACAACATACAAAATCAGGACGGTTGCTATCAACAAAACCTAGAGGTTGCTCCATATACACATCCTCATCAAGAAAGCCGTGCAAAAATGCATTGGACACATCGAGCTAACGGATATTCCAATAAAATTTAACTGCAAGAGCTAGAACCAGTCGAATAGTAGTGGGTTTTGTGACTGGGCTGAAAGTCTCGTGGTAGTCAACTCCACTTAATTGATCAAATCCCTTAGCCACCAATCTCACCTTATACCAATCAATGCTCCCATCTTGTTTTTGTTTAATTTTGAATACCCATTTGTTTCGATCCACATTGTGATGAAGAGGGCATAGACAAAGTGTCTAGGTTCCATTTGCCATCAAGGCATCAAATTCACTACCCATAATAACACCCCATTCAGGCTTTGAAGCAACTTGATGGTAGGTCGTTGGTTCAGGAGGTAGATGGATAGCATGAAAAATGTGTAATGAGTGTTTAACAAAATGATATAACTTAAAGTCAGGGAATTGTTTGGGCTTTAGTGCACCTGTTTGTGAATGTGTGGTCATGCGGGTGATAGGTAAGGGTGATGGGGGTAAGGATGTCATAGGAGGAGATGGTGTGGGTACAAGTAAGAGAGAATAAGAGCTAGGAGATGAGTTTATATGAGATGAAGTGGATAAGGATAAAGATGAGTGAGTGGAAGGTGATAGACATCTAGATGACTCATGTGAAGGTGAGATCGAGATTGAAGGATTTGTGTTGGATTGAGAAGTTTGAGATAATAAGGGAGTACCTGATGTGGTAGGACGCCACTATGAATCATGGAGCTAAGGTGGAAGAATCATGACAGGACGCTTAGTAGGAACTATAATCTTGCAGGAGCCATATGAAGTAGCCTTATCCATAGCAGGGAAATGGGTTTCATCAAACATTACACTGCAAGAAATGTAAACTTTCTGAGTCAATGGTTCAAAGCATCTGTATTCCTTTTGATTAGAACAATAGCCCACAAAAATTCATGATTTAGTTCTAAAAGCCAATTTATTGTCGGCATATGATCTGAGCAAATGATAACATTAACACCCAAAAGAACATAATTGAGAGTAATCATGAGACTAGCTAAATAGTTTGCTGAATGGGGGGTTAAAATTCAGAACTGGTGTTGGTAATCTGTTAATAAGAAATATTGACGTCAAGAATGAGTTGACTCAAAATTTAGAAGGAAGCCCAAATTGAGCAAGAAGAGTTAACCCAATTTCCATAATATGTCGATGTTTCCTTTTAGCAATGCCATTTTGTTGAGAGGTATGAGGACATGTTAGTCGGTGAAGTATCCCATTTTGACTCATAAATTTTTTAAATTGATTGGATACATATTCTCCTCCATTGTCAGTTTGACATTGTTTGATGACACATGAGAGTTGTTTTTCCACAAGTAATTTAAATTTGACAAAACACTGAAATACTTCTGATTTATGAAATAAGGGATACATCCAAGAAAAACGACAATAATCATCGACGAAAATAACATAAAAACGACAACCACTTAGAGATAGAACAGGAGATGTCCATACATAAGAGTGAACCAGTTCTAAAGGAGAAGTAGATATCCTAGTAAAAGCTGAAAAAGGCTATTGTTTAGACTTGCCCAGTTGGCAAGCCTCACAAACATGAGATTTATTAATTGACAAAACACTAGGTGTACATTGGGTAGTTACTAGACGTTGAAGAATGGAATAAGATGGGTGACCTAGACGCATGTACCAAACTGATCTAGTAGTTTTCACGCCTAGCAATGCAACAATTTACTTTGATTTATTGAGAGGCTTCTGAAGATGGATGGGATATAGGCCATTTTCACTTGGTCCCTGGAGGAGCACAGTTCCTGTCTGATTGTCCTTCACAGTAAAATCAGTTCCAGTTCGTTGAAAGAAACAATCATTGTCAATACAAAATTTGTTTGTAGAAAGAAGATTGGCAGAAGCTTTAAGGAAATGCAAAATATTTTTCAGAAGGAATTCAGATCGATCAGAATGAACAACAGAGGAACCAGTGTTTTGGATAGTCAAACCTGAACCATTACCTACACCAACTATATCATTGCATTCAAACGGTTGTGGGTTGGTGTTATTTTCATCATCTGAGGTAATATGAGCATTTGCGCCACTGTCAGCAAACCAATCTTGGTTCTCAAAATTTGCATTTGTCTGTGTAACCAGAGCAGCCAATTGGGTGGGTGGGTGGCGTCATTGGTAGGAGTAATCCATCTGGTGATAGCAGTCAAGAGCACGGTGGTTGTTCTTGCCACATATTTGACATGGAGAATGTGGTTGGTGGATAGATGGAAGATATATGGAATATTTTTCATATATTCCATATTAGGCCATTATCGAAAAATTCTCTATTTAAGGGTTGATTATAATCAAATCCTTATGGAGATTGGATTACCATACTTGTACTTATTCACTACCCTATAAATAGGGACATTTGTAATGTAAACAATTCAAATTAATGAGAGCACAATGTAGTCATAGAGGCTATTCAGAGTGGTGCACGTAAGTATCTAACACCGAACCACCCGTAATTCATTGTCTCTATTTTCTCTCTTTTGCTTGGCTCCTAATAATTCTCCACTATCCCCATGCATAGTCTCGGAGTTCACCAACAAATCAATATCTCCACCATCCCCGTGCAAGGGTTGTTATTGTTCCCCAAGAAAGCAATCCACCACAGAGTTCACCGATGGTTGCCTGTAGGCATACAACTTGTCATTTGGAGAGAACACGATAGCAGCTACATCAACAACGCTCAAGGCGGCGAGCTCCCTTGCCTTCTGAAAGAGGCCATTGCGCTACTTCCTAAAGTTGGAGTACAAGGAGTTCTTGTTCTCTATTTTTATGATCTCGATTTTCTTGCGACCCATGCCTCTTGGTCTTACCATCGACGAACCTAATAAAAAAAAAATGATTCCCCTTTTTGTATTATTATCGTAAGGATTAGTTTAGGAGAAAAAGAAGCCATAATATCAGTTGTAGTATTGAAACAAAGGGTTTCTTGTTGTATGGGTGAAAAGAAAAGAAGAAGGTAAGGAGAGGTATCTATATATATATTTAAACAATAAAGCTTCGAATTCCTTATATATATAGAAGTAGAAAGAAACTTCATCCAACTATAGATCCATGATATTTTTCATCTTAAGTTCTCCAAAAATATTTTGTATAATTACCTTATAAAAAGAAGGATTGAAATTTCTTATAAATTGGGTTGGAGAGAATTTATGGGACCAAACTGTTAAGCAAGTGAGAAACACACGCTTTGTTAGTAATGCTTCTAAAAAAGCACGTAAGCTATTAAAACAATGACATAATTTTCCATTAAATTGGGTTGGAAGAACTTCCTCCAACCCATTTTATAAAAATGACATGTGTCCCTTGAGCATGTTTAAAGCACATAATTTTTTAATAGCAAGGACAAAGTTTGAATGAATTTTATTAAAAAAAACATGTGTATCTCACATGCTATTAAAAAAATGGACATATGTCATTTTTTTTTAGATTAGGTTGGAGGAACCTCTAACCAAGTTTGGAGAAAATCTTTATCCTTAAAAAATATATGTGCTTTTAGAGGCTTTCTTGTTTCCGCTTTTTCAGAGTGGTGAATGTAGGTGTCTAACACCGAACTACCTGTTATTTTGTTTCTCATTTCTATCTCTTGCTTCTGCTTTTATTATTGTATTTTAGATTTCTACATGAATCTCAACATGGTATCAGAGACACTTTCCTTTGGACTCAATTTCCTTTGATTTTTCATATTTTTTACATGGTGGTGACTCCTCTGGAGTTTCTACCAACGTCTATGGCGATCCGATTAAAATATGTGACACTTTTTTTTTTTAAACAAATTGTCACAATGGCGTGTTTGGGAGACTATACATACATCAACCTGATTGACGATGTATATATCCAAGTCTCACAATACATAGCACGAACATGAATTCAATATCAGAGTTACAAAACATTGCAGCGATAACTTATAAACAAGAGAAAGAGAGAGTAAACCCACCATACACTAAGCTGATATAAACATATATGTAGTTAAAGTTTATACATTGTATCATATACATAATGATGTGAATTTTAATTGTACTCGCAAATGCACAAATCGTTTGCAGTTAATGGATTGCAAGTACGAGGTCGATCCCACGGGGAATTGTGTTCTTGAAAAACAAATTTATGTCTAAACTAATTAAATCTTAACCTAGTTCCAAAAACTTAAGAATTTGATTTTTGATAAAAAAAAGAAAATAAAACATAAACTAAATAGAGTAAAATAAAACAAAAGAAAAGATACTAAGGTTTTGGAATCTACATCCACCAAATCATGCCACATATTCTCATGTTCATCAATACACATCCGAAGTTCTCACCATACAAATCTTATGTATGTTATACTATGCTTCAAAAAATCATTCAATGAATCCGTTCTTTACACAAATCACAAAAGATATCCGGTTTAAACCAAATCATCACATGTATCCGTAAATCATAATAGATATCCAAGAATCATTTCAATAATTGAATTGAAGTAGAATAATTAGAAATCAAAAACTCATAAAATCGAATAGTATAAACTTACATGAAAATATTGTTGCTCTTCAATGGTGAGGCTTCATCTTCAACCTTAGTTGAAAATCTAGCTACATATGATTATTGAAAATAAAACCTACCCTAAAGAAAAACTAAAATGAATAAAATATATTTGGTCTCTAGCTCCCCCATCTTCTTCTTGAGGCTTAGTTGTCTATTTATAGGAAGCAAAGAAACCCTAGAAGCCCTAAAAATCCTAGAAAAATTGTACTTCAATCTTCAAGTCAAATTTAGAAGCAATCCTAGTACAAATCGGAATAGGATTCGTCCAAATTTACGTTCTTATATTTCGGGACACTTTTGGCATAGCAGACATCCGAATTAGGAAAATACTATTTTACAATGATTTGTAGTATTTTGAGTTAGTTTTCCAACGCCGCTAGCTTCAACTTAATCCAATACTTGAGAGAAAAGTTATGGCTAAAATACTATGACATGTACATAATTTGAAATTTAATCTAATTCGATTTTGACTCCGATTAGAGAAATTTCGATTTAATCCTTTCATTGATTTGGTTAAAGATAGCCACATCATCTAAGTCTTCTCAAAGTGTGCTTTCTTCCAAACTTTACATTTTTCACTTTAAAGCTGCCGTTTTTATTTAATAACCTACAAAACATTAAAAACACAAATCTAACACAAAACATTAGATTAAGATACAGCTAAAGAATTAACTAATGTAAATTAAGGGGTTTAAATATTCAATATGGCTATACAAAAATGGTGTCACATGAGACAGAAAGCCATGTACAAAAGTGTAATACACAAAAGTAGACTAACTACTAGCTCGACATAAGTGACTAACGCCAATAGCCTTTGTCAAAATAACTCAAATAAAGTGCCACAGGGTCGTCATTGACATCATTGGTACCTTAATACTTTTCTTTAAAAAGGTTTCAAAACTGATGAGGACACTAGCATTTTCTAAACATGTAAAATCATATTAGACAGTTGTGAATATATATATATGTTCCAATCTCTGGTTTGAAAACATACACATATAAACCTATCTACATCATATATATTTGTATATCATAATACTCAGTTGTACTCATCTATACAAACACTCAATGACTTTTGGAGAATACAAGTATACATGCACATTTAAACATGGAAACAAATGACATCATAACTCAATTACACCCATATACATGTGTCTCGCCCCCTACAGTAGTGACACATATGCATACAAACATATCTAAGTATGGAACGTATGAAAACATCATATGCAACTAGCTGTAGCTGTATACATATGCTATGTCTAATTCAAGCATATATGCATACCGATACATCTAGCATGAAATCACACCTATAACATCATAACACAATACATAATCATATAAAACTATGCCATGCATGCTTTCTTATACATCAATTTTTTACTTCCGTTCTTTTATCTCAATGAACTTGTTCCAGACAGCTTCTAAGATATCCTTTTGCATTACATACATATTATCATGTGGCACTTGTCCTTAGTCAGTGAGTAACCTTTAAAGAAATAAAAATATAGTATCTTTGCTCAGTGAGTAAATTACTCACCTAATCCACTTGGGGGAGAGCTTGTGATAGATTTTCTAATGCAAGCCTTGAAATAAACCATTGCATTTTACATTGCAATTACACATCAAGACCAACCCAAAGCACTTTCTAAATCTAAACACCATATAGATTATTGATTGTCTCAAGTGCTAACCTACCATGGCAACCCATAGAATATTTAGGGTTCCATTTGACACACTATTAACTAATAACACTAACCCATAAACAAATCCTAGTTTTAGAAAAGAAAAGAAAAACTCCTAATTTATGACATTTATAGTAAATTTAGGGTTTGTGTCTTATCTTTATTTTCGACCAACTTCAAATTAAAGTTTCACAACACGAAACCCTTACCCATAACTTGAATGTGGTTTAGAACTCCTCTAAACACAAAATCCCTAAATAACTTTGATATATTAAGCATAAACCCCAAAAATTAACTCAATCTACAAAAAAAGCTAGGGTTTGTGGATTTACTTCAAACCAATCGATGAAAATGAAGATCTAATACTGAGAATCATGTTTTCGGAGTTGGATTTGGCTTTAGAATTCTCTACAAACCAATACCTAAGGTTTAGATACAAACCCTAGGAGAGAGCATTTATGGGATTAAACTTCTAAAAGTGACCTTTAAGCATGTGAGAAATACATGCTTTCTTAACAACGCTTTTAAAAAAGCATATGAGCTATTAAAAAAAGGACAGAGTTTTCCACCAAATAGGGTTGGAAGAACTTTCTTCAACCTAACTTATAAAAATGACATGTGTCCTTTGAACATGTTTAAAGTACATGATTTTTTAATAGTACGTAGTGATAAAGTTGGAATGAATTTTATTAAAAAAAGCATGTGTATCTCACATGCTATTAAAAAAATAGACTCATGTCTTTTTTTCTTAAATTAGGTTAAAGGAACTTCCTCCAATCCAATTTGGAGAAAATTTTTATCCTTAAAAAAATATGTGCCTTCAGATGCTCTCTTGCTTTTGCTTTTTCAAAGTGATGGACATAGGTGTCTAACACTGAACCACCCGTAATTATTTGTCTCTCTTTTCTCTCTCTTGCTTCCGCTTTTATTCTTGTATTTTAGATTCACAAATCTCAACATGGTACCAGAGCCACTTTCCTTTGGACTACAATTTTTCCTTTTGATTTTTTCAGTTTTCCACACAGTGGTGACTCCTCCGAAGTTTCTGTCTGTATCCTTCATAGTCGTTCATCCACTGTCCTCCTCAGATCTTAGCCTTTCAAGCCCTCTGTCACAATGTTTTGCACATGAACATGAAGCTTGGAAGCCGATCTACACAACCTTGTCGAAATCAACCAAAATCGCTCATTCACGTGCCCCAAGGAGGATATGTCCGACAAGCCACGAGCTTCACGCGCCTCCATGTATCATCCAAGTGTCGTCCACGTGTTCTCACACACCTCTAGAGGGTGTCCACGTGCATCACACTCTGTTCACGCACTCCTTAGAATGTGCATGTGCCATGTGCACCTCTTACATCACTTGTCTTGCTCATGTCACGCGGGCTATATGGATCTGGTCAACCCGATCCGTGACTCACATCAGGGGGTTTTGGGTCAACTCGACTCATTTTCAAATCTATTCAAAATCGGTTTCATTCCTTTTCAGACCGTTTCACTGGTTTCATCCCAGTTCCGACCAGTTCTAGGGGTTTATTGACCAGTTTAGACCGTTTTCGGATCATTATTAGTGGGTTCATACTGATTCAGCACGGTTCAAGCAGTTTCTAGCCCGATTCATACTGTTTCAGACACTTCTCGGTTAGTTTCAATCCGGTTTAGTACATTCAGGGTCGGTTCAATATGTTTTTTGACCGGTTCAGTGGTATCCAAACCAGTTTAGATGATTTTCAATCGAATTCATCCATTTCTAGTGTGTTTCAAACCATTTTAAATCCAGTTCAAGACCTTTTCTCTGTCGGTTCAATCTGGTTTAGTGCATTTTCCACCCAATTTCGACAATTCAATCCGGTTTCATAACCTTTTTGTTTAGTTCATCTTGGTTTTAGAGCATTCTCAGATTGTTTCAACCTGATTTCAGAAATGTAGCCAAAAAGAAGAAGAAGAAGAGCGGTCCAAGCGGAACACATCACGTGCGCCATGAGCGAGTTGGGTACAATGCGCCGTCCTGATAACCGCCCAAGTGAGCACATTGTTTTTGGTGTTTCAAGTCCATGTCGGCCCCCCTTTTTTGTATTTGGCCCGTTGTCGGTACTTTGGCCTGTAGTCGGCCCCCTTTTGGTTTTATGGCTCATTGTCAGCCCCTTTTCAGTTTTTGGCCTATTGTCGGCCCTTTTAGATTTTTTGGCCCAAGTCAGCCACTTTTGATTTTGGACCAAGTCAGCCAATCTTTTGGTTATAGGCCCATGTTGGCCCTGCATTCCAGCTCATTTCCCAGCCACCTGTCGATGTCGCTAGCCCTCCTGCTTGTCAGCCTCTATCTCCTCCGGTAGCGTTTACCATCAACCTTCACTATTAGCTCTGTTTATCAACTACCGTCTACGGCCCGTTCTGGGCTTCAGCCGCAGCCATCGTTGTTTAAAAACAAAAAAATAAAAAACAAAAAACAAATCCCTTGTTTCTATTTTCAAACTCAAGCTTAGAGAATCTTTCACATTGTGTTTGAGGAGTGATGTTAGAGTATATGAAAAATATAATATATAATATTCTTTTCATTTATTACATATTAGGTCAATATCAAAATATTCTCCATTTAGTGGTTAATTTTAATCAAATCCTTATTGGGATTGTAATACAATCCTCATGGAGATTTGATTACTATACTTGAACTTATTATCATATAAATAAGGATCTTTGTATTGTAAACAATTCAAGTTAATGAGAGCACAATGTAGTTCTAGAGGCTATTCAAAGTGGTGGATATATGTGTCTAACACCGAACCACCAGTAATTATTTGTCACTTTTTTCTCTATCTCTTTCTTCTGCTTTTTTATTCTCGTATTTTATATTTCCACAAAACTCTAAAACAATAAGTGTGATTTTTTTTTTTTCTTTTAGTTCTGTCATGAATTTCTCTCATGCTTAGTGATTGATGAAATTGATTGAATGTATACATCATATAATAGATAGATTAATTCTCAATTTTCTCTTTAGTCTCCAACAATAGTGA
The DNA here is from genome assembly GCA_028654335.1 of Alnus rubra. NCBI lineage: Eukaryota > Viridiplantae > Streptophyta > Magnoliopsida > Fagales > Betulaceae > Alnus > Alnus rubra. The sequence continues at coordinate 1,772,427 of JAJPGS010000041.1, read as the reverse complement.
AGATTAAATTTGATCCTTCAACCAATTAGAACCTTTAAGCCTTACTACAGAACAATGCAAGGATTGAGCTGTGTGAAAGCTTTGAGCGTTAGCACATTTGTTTTCTTGATAATAATTTTTTATTAAAATATTTAAACCACCAATAGATTAAATGTCTTTCCTGTAACCGTTGTGCTTGCCAAATCTTAATATGACCAAACATAATGAACTACCTTATCCATAAACTATCAAATTATAGTTTTTTTTTTTTTTTTCGTCATCAATTGGAAGAGTCACATATATATATTGAAAGGGAAGTTCCATTTCATGAACCTCAAAACTCAAAAGAAAAATAAAATTAATTAAGCTGATTATTCACCCAATAAAATTTACAATCTATCCAAAAAATTACAAGTCAAAAGCCCAAAAAATTACAAGTCTAGTTATAAATGTTCATTTGCTTCTTTAGGCATGGGTTTGGCTTCTTCAGTCAATGGTTCAATCAATGACTCCACCTGCCTCTCCACTTCTTCAACCTGCAAACAGTATTTGAATAATTAATTACAAAACTGTACATAAACCAAACTCCTTTCCTTTCTACTCTGCTTAATAATTAGGGCATTGAACCCGCACCTTCAAATTGGGAGGTTAAGAACACACCACAAAAAAAAAAAAAAAAAAAAAAAAAAAAAAAAAGAAAGAAAGAAAAGAAAAGAAAAGAAAGAAAAAGTCAACATAAATCGTCACTTCTAAGAAATGTTTTGGTTGGTTCCTAAGCTTTATGTTGACCTACGATAACGAAACGTAATTTCAAACGTGGGGGCAAAAAAGGAAGCTTCCAGGAAAGCAGCCTTTCTTATTGGTTCGAGGAAGAATAAACAAACAAGCACGTGGACAGATATATAATATAATATTCTTCTTAATCAAACCATGGTTAACCTAACCAGCAACTTTGGTCAAATTATAGTAATTATTGAAATATAGGATATAAAATTAGATGGAAGACGGTGCCCTATGCACTATGCACTAAGATAAAATATATATAATATAATAAAATAAGGTATTGGGGAAAGTAAAACCTTCTCGATTGCTTCATCAACCAGATGGGCACCCTTGGCTGTTTCCTCGGCTAGATGTTCAATCAAAGTCGCAGCTTCTCTGAGTCTTCCGCCTGCCGGAAGGTGATCGGCGACGTCTTCTGCAACCTTATCCACTTTCTCAGCCACCTTTTCTATGATCTCTGCTACTGCTTCTACTGTATTCGCAGCCGCATCAACTTGCCCTATATGATGAATATTCAAAGCATCACACGATTAAACCCCCCTTAATTATATATATTGACAATGATATATAGGAGTACTGAACAAAAACAATCATTCAATTAATTCCTTACTTTTCAGTCTCAATAATGGTCCCCATTTGTTCCCCAAGAATGGTAGAATTACCGTCGCTATCATTCCAAATATCCAAACTTTCCTGCGAGGATATCATATATCCATAAACTCTCTGTTAATTACTTATATCAGACAAAAAACAATAATTGCTAGGACTAGAAGCAATATTACAAAATCAAATATATAGTCTTACCATGAACCGGGAGAAGGATCAGAAGGAAGCGGAGCTCCTGGAAGTACACTGTACATCTTTGTTTTGCTGACAATTAGCTCTGTCGCTGTCAGGCCCGTGTTGACAAACTGCAAACCGTTTCCCAGAAAATGGCTGCCGATCTTGCCTTTTGAGATAACCAGAAGATGGTTAGGATTACGAGCTGAAGCTCGGTACCTGCGAGAAGAGCCAGTAGGAAGGCCATTGAAGGGAAAAATTGGTCTTGATGTCGACATAACCTGCTCTAGCTCTTGGTCTCTCTGCAAGAATTTCTGTAGCGCTGCGCTAGCTGTTATAACAAAACTAATCTGAGTTCGTAAGAGAAGAGAATATCAATCAGGATGGAGACCGACTTGCAAGCCAGAGGTTTGAATCACAGGTGGGTGCAAGATAGATTAATATGAATAATGATAGTTGTACACCAATGTACAACTATCATACAACACCCCTTCACAAGGAGTGAGTCCCACAGTGTATGGGGCCCACCCCTTGTGAAGGGGTTTTGTATGATTGTTGTACACTTGGTGTACAACAATCGCTCCCCGATTAATATTGTTGGAACAACATGGCTTTGTTGGAGTGGTTTGAGCCATATTTATAATTGTTTGGCATTCGCTTTTTTCGTGAATTAGGTCAATATTACCCCCATGCCAAGGTCAATATATATTTCTTGTAAGTCACGTTTTATATTTGAGATTGACATATATATATATATATATATGCTCGATCACATCCACGTTTTCTTCAAGTTTTCCGATGGAGGTTCTAAATTAATTAATAAAACAGGCTCACATGCATCCACCGAACTTTCTGAAGTTCATTACCGGGTGTTACATCAAGACTTAATTTTGTAAAGGGAGACGATATAAAACTATTCAGATAATTAAAGTTGCAATTTATTGTTTAAAATATACAAATGTAATTTACAATTTATTTTGTTATATCTCTCCTTCATGAGTTTTCATATTTGCTAAATTTAACCTGGATATGGTCTCCTTGAAAATTACTTAGAGCTTAATAAAATTATTGTTGTTCTACGTAATTTCTAGTAACTACAATTATACTTACATGGATTTTTTTTATTTAATAATAAAATTAAAAATAAATCAATACTTAAATCTGACTGAGAAGTGATTGGTGCACAACAACATTGCACAACTTGTGCACAACACAAGACACGTGAGGTGAAACCCATGTGGTGGGTCCTATTTATATGGGTCTTACCCATATGTCTTCTGTTGTGCATAAATTGTGCAATGTTATCGTGCAAGAATATTTTCCTAATCTGACTACATACCTAAAACTATTCAACGAAAAAAGAAGAAGAAGGAATAAACATTTACTTTTCGTTTTACCGTACACCAAAAAAAAAAATATTTTTTACTCCCTTACTTAGCACGATCCAAATAAGATACGGTAACTCCACTAGCAACACTCCCTTAGCATGATCTAGATAAGGTACTGTCACTCCACCCCACTTCTCATCTGCGACCTATAGATTTCCCTATATGGGTTAACTAAGGTACCCATCATGGCCACCGATGACACTCCCTTATGATCCATATAAGGTACTGTAACTCCCTCTCTTGGCTAACTAGGGTATGCGGTATGGCCACCAACGACACTCCCTTACTTAGCATGATCTAGATAAGGTATTGTAACTCCACTCCACTTCTCGGCTCTGGTTGACAAAACTTCCTCTCTAGGCTACCTAAGGTATGCGCCATGTCCACCGGAGGCACCCTTTACTGAGCACAATCCAAATAGTGTACTAGAACTCCACTTCATATAGTCGGCTCCGGCCAATGGAACTCTCTTTCTTGACTGGCTAGGGTACCACCGACAACAATCCCGTACTTAGCTTGATTTAGATAAGCGTATGGCACAACATAATTGATGGTTGTCTAAACATATCCTACGTAGTATCTCTCGTCCATCACACTAAGATCAAACTAGTGGACCGTCTAAACTCAAGGAGGTACGCACATACCCACATATAGGGCTGGCAAAACGGGTCGACCCGTGGGACCCGCGACCCGTTTAAGGTAGACCAAAACACGACCCATTTATGTTAATGGGTCGGAGCTCCAGACACGACACGGTAATTTTTACGGGTCACTCGACACGACCTATGAAACCCGTTTAGCATAATGTGTCGTATCGGGTCAAAACGACTCGACCCGACCCGTTTAGCTTAAAAGATTTTTTTTTTTGGCATTTAAATGAAATAATAATAGTTTTAGCAATTCATCTCTAGAAATTAAACTCCTAGTAGGCTAGCACCAAATCACTTAATATGCTTAATTGTCTAATCAAATAACAAAAAAAAAAAAAAAAAAAAACTACATCATCATTATAAATTTACAAATACAAATTGGGTTCCCATTTTTGCTCCATATTGTCCACTTTTGAATGACCCACAAATATGCTCATTTTCTAGATGAACTTGGAATGCCACAGGAACTGATACTATCAAATGTCAAAACATTATCTTCTTCGTTATCCACCTTATTAAAGTTTGTTCAATATCAAAAGATAAAAGAAGTTAATGTCATTAAAAGAAATTAGAGTGCGCGACTCCTCCAGCTTTCTCTCTCTCTCTCTCTTCTGTTCAGTCCTAAACTCCTACGGTCCTACCTAATCCCATTTCCCTTTTTTTTTTTTCAAAAAATAAAATAAAAATAAAAACATAACTATGTCTGCGGGTCACCCATAGGTGACCCGTGACACGACCTGCCAGATCGAAATAAACGGGTCGACCCGTTTATGACCCAAACATGTTTAAAGTAAACCCAAACCCGCTAATTGCATGTCGTGCTCGTGTCGAGTTGTCGGGTTGTATCAAAATTGCTAGCGTTACCCACAGATTAGTTCATTGAAGATAGAATGAGCAAAAGCAAGGTGATATACACTAAAAAAGACAACAAGACCCTCCAAAGAAAAAGAATGCCGAAAGCCCCCCCCCCCCCTCCTAAATTTCCTTAGGTTAACTCAACCACGCCTTAAAGGAATGGGGACCGTTGGGATAGGGCCCTGCAATCCCATTTGGACCGATACTTGTGGATTAGCACAAATTAATTTTGATTGGCCTACACAAGTAGTCAAAAGAAATGGGACCTATAATCCTATTTCAGCTTAATTTTCATTGGCTTGTACATGTAGCTCAAGGGAATGAAGAATTGCTGCAATGGAGGCCTAGCCCAATTAACTTATGTATGGCCCACATGCATGCAACCTCATTGGCCATTACCAAGACGGCCCAAACACGGCCATAATGGGCCAGAAAGCCCACCAGAACCCAATCTAACTTCAAGTGTACATCCAGGAAGGAAGATCTCAAGATCATGTATAAAGTAAGACCAGGCATGCATATTTTTAATTTTTAATTTCAGTTTTTTTTTTTTAAACTTTTAAGGATATTTTTGTCTTATTAAATTTTTTTTTATCATTTTTATCATTTTGTTGATTTTAGAGGGGACATTGACATGTTTTGATCGTTTGAGAGAAACATTAATACAATTGATAGTTTGAGATACATTGACAATTGAGTGGTAGTTTGAAAGAATATGCGTATTTTTTCCTTAAGAAAAACAAAATAGAGGCATTTATGTGTTTTCAATAATTACAAAAATAATTAAAAGAGTACTTAACACTCAAAATTTTGAAAAATTTGTTGTGGTACTTTATCGCTCTTTAAACGTGGAAGACGAAAGTAAAAAAGTGATTAAACTTTGAAGGGATAAAATGTATTTTTTTTCTTTTATTTATTTATTTTTTTAAGTATAACATGAACTAAACACTTTTTGTTATCATTTCCCATCATCAATTAGAAGAGTCACATTTAACTTTTAAAGAGAAATTCCATTTCATGAACCTCAAAAGAAAAGGAAATCGCAACCATAAATAGAGGAGAAGAAATACATAACGAATCTAATTAATTTACAAAATATCCAAAAAATTACAAGTCTAAGTCCATTTGCTAATTATTTCTAGTATACTTATTATAATTTATTGGATCACATACTGATCAGCGACAGCTCAGTTCACAAACAACTGAATCCCATGAAGATAGGCAACATCTCAGTCAACAAATATTTGAAAATAAACGATCACTTTCAGATACACCAGCAGCTGTATCTTGAACAATCTTATTCTCACAATATGTTGTAGATATTCTGTTTTACATATTTGAATTCAAAACTCAAATGTACATTTGATAAGGTTGTAACTATTATAAATACAAGCACTGCCATACGTTTTATGTAGGCAGCAAACATTGAATTCTGAAATTGTTTATGGTATTAGAGCCTCAAATCGACTAACGTCATATTCTCACCATGTCCACTCAAACCAACAACCCCACAATCATTTCCCCCTCCCACATCAAGCTTACCAGAGAAAACTATCCCTTTTGGAAAACCAATATTGTTCCCACCCTTCAAGCTCATGATCTTTTTGGTTATGTTGATGGGTCAATAAGCTGTCCTCCAAAAACCATTCACAATGCTACCACTAATACTGATACAGTAAACCCTGCCTTTACTATTTGGTACCACAAAGACAAGCTGATCCTTGCAGCAATTATTCCCTCCCTCACTGGAGGGACTCTAGCTCCAGTTGTTGGACTCGAAACCTCTCGTGAAGCTTGGCAAACACTGGAGCAGCATTTTGCATCTCAGTCACAGGCACGTCTCATGCAAACAAAATTGCAATTGGCAACCATGAAGAAAGGTGCCACCTCCATAGATGATTATTTTCAGCGGGCACAGAGTTTTGCCCACACACTGGCTGCCATTGGACAGCCAATTCCAGATTCTGAACTGGTCCTATATATTCTAGCAGGTTTGAATGTGGAATATGATCCACTCGTTACCTCTATTGCTACCAAAACTGACCCCATCTCTCTGGGTGATCTTTATGGTCATTTGCTCTCTCATGAGCTTTGTATAGAACAGCACAACTCTGTTGTTGACCAATCTATTGCATCTGCAAATATTGCTCAGCGCAATACTTCAGTTCCACAGCGCCAAGGTAATGGACCATCCTACTCATCTGGACGCTACAACTCACGCAACACGCGTGGCAGGGGCAGGGGAAGGGGCAGAGGAGGTCCCCCTTCTAGTTCCTCTACATCAGCAGTTGCAGGAACTCAGCGCACCACCTGTCAGGTCTGTCAGCAACCTGGCCATTCAGCCTCCACATGTTGGCATCGCTTTGACCATGCCTATCAATGTGATACATCCCAATTGGCTGCATATGTCACAACTCCGCATCAATCTGCTGACTATCAGTGGTATCCAAACACTGGTTCCACAAGTCACATGACCAATGACTTGACCAATCTGAACATCAAGGCTGATGAGTATACTGGCAATGAGCACATCCGCGTCGGTAATGGACAAGGTTTGCGTATTCTCCATACTGGACTTGCCTCACTTTCTTCCACTCATCGCAAATTTCTTTTACCTTCATTACTACATGTTCCTAACATCACCAAAAATCTCATCTCAGTTAATCAATTTACCAAAGACAATAATGTTTACCTTGAATTTCATCCTACTTATTTCTGTGTCAAGGACTGTCTCACACATAATCTACTACTCCAAGGCCCGAGTAAGGGTGGACTGTATCCTTGGCCTTCCAACAAATCTTCCGCGTCAAATCTAGCTGCCTTTGTTGGGGAAAGAGCCTCGGTGGATCAATGGCACAATCGCTTGGGCCATCCAGCTTTTTCAATTGTTCGTCAAGTACTTGCTTCCAATAAGCTTCCAGTTTTCATGACAAAAGCCACTACTGTGTGCTCTTCGTGTCAAATGGACAAAAATCATCGCCTTCATTTTTCAAGTTCAGCTTCTGTTTTATTTCGTCCTTTGCAATTATTATTTCTAGATGTGTGGGGTCCTGCCCCAATGCTTTCTATCAATAACAATCGTTATTATCTTTGCATTGTTGATGACTACAGCAAGTACTCTTGGGTTTTTCCATTGAATGCTAAATCTGATGTAACACCTACATTCCTAAGGTTTAAAAATCTAGTTGAAAATTATTTCTCATGCAAAATTGCATCAGTCCAAAGTGACAATGGTGGAGAATTTCTCCCACTTCAAAAATCACTCACATCCATAGGTGTTTCATATCGTCTCAGTTGCCCCCATACTCATCATCAAATGAGTTCTGTTGAACGTAAACATAGGCATCTTGTTGATACGGGTCTAGCAATGCTAGCCCATGCAACAGTACCTCTCTCAATATGGGATGATGCTTTTCAAACATCATGTTACTTAATCAATCGTTTACCATCCCCGGTCACCAAAAGCAAAACACCTTTTGAAATTCTTTTTGGTCAAATTCCTGATTATTCCTTCTTAAAAGTCTTTGGTTGTGAATGTTGGTCATATCTTAGACCCTACAATTCCAATAAATTCTCCTTTCGATCTAAACCTTGTGTATTCATTGGTTATAGCAAAAACCACCATGGTTACAAATGCTTAAACATACAATCTGGCCACATCTACATTGCCAGACACGTGGTCTTCAATGAGTCCTCATTTCCCTTCTCAAAACTTTCAAAATCAAAAACTGATCAGCCACCAAGCTTGCTAAATTCTGAATCTTCACAGCTCATTTTACCACATCACACTTCATCAAATATCATAACTCCACCTCCTGATACAGAACCAGCACAGGACCTTAGTTTTCCTTCAATGTCTTCCCCTACATTATCCACAACATCTCCTACTGTATCACCTTCATTGCCTACTGTTACTGCTGCACCTACTTCTTTGCCAATACCTCAAACAAACACACATCAGATGGTGACTCGTTCCAAGAATCAAGTCTTTCAGCCAAAAACATTTGGAGATGGTACTGTTCGGTATCCTGCACCAGCCGCTCTCACTATCTCCTTAGCTCCAAATGAAATTGAACCAACAATGCTTTTCAACTGCTGTCAAGGAACCCGAATGGAGGAAAGCCATGAATGAGGAGTTTGATGCCCTCTTAAGAAATGGAACTTGGACACTAGTTTCCTCTTCTCCATCTCAAAATGTTGTTGGGTGCAAATGGATGTTTCGTATAAAAAGAAAAGCTGATGGAAACATAGAGAGATACAAAGCACGGTTAGTTGCAAAAGGTTTTCATCAACAACCCGGGATAGACTATGATGAAACCTATAGCCCGGTGATCAAGCCAATAACCATTCGAACAGTTCTATCTCTAGCTGTAACTGCTGGCTGGCATATTCATCAAATTGATGTGAGTAATGCTTTTCTACATGGTGTTTTGCAGGAGGATGTATACATGTCACAACCACCTGGATTTACACATCCTACATTTCCTAATGCTGTTTGCAAACTCAGAAAAGCATTATATGGTCTTAAACAGGCACCTCGTGCATGGTTCTCTCTGTTAAGCACACGGTTGATAGAGTTGGGTTTTCATTGTTCAAAATCTGACTCTTCACTCTTCATTTTTCGATCATCTACTGAAGTTATATTTGTTCTAATCTATGTAGATGATATAATTATCACAAGTTCTCATATATGTGCAATCTCCAAGCTTATACAAGATCTTCATTCATAATTTGCACTCAAGGATTTAGGTCCTCTCCATTATTTTTTGGGTGTTGAGGTCAAGAGGAATGATAGTGGAATTTGTTTATCTCAACAAAAATATATCACAGATTTGCTAAAGAAAACAAATATGTCAAAAGCCAAGCCTATCAACTCTCCTATGTCCTCTTCACTGGTTTTGAGCAAATTTCAGGGTACCACCATCACAGATCCTCACCTCTATCGCAGCACGGTCGGCTCTCTCCAATATCTGTCTTTAACCCGACCTGATGTTGCCTTTGCAGTAAATAAGGTTTCCCAATTCATGCAAGATCCAAGAGATACACACTGGACTGCTGTGAAATGCATCTTGCGTTACTTAAAGAGCACTTTCAATCATCCTCTCTACATTCACAAGTCCTCTCCAACCACCCTCACAGCATACTCAGATTCTGATTGGGCAGGGTGTCCCGATGACAGACGTTCAACCTCTGGATATTGCATCTTCTTGGGTCGCAATTTGATCAGTTGGAGCTTAAAGAAACAACCTACAGTCTCTAGATCAAGTACAGAATCAGAATATAAAGCTTTAGCTAACACCTTGGCAGAGCTCATCTGGTTGCAGTCTTTGTTTGGCGAACTTGGTGCAACTCTTCCTCGTATACCTGTCCTACATTGTGATAACATTGGAGCAACATACCTCACATCCAATCCACTATTTCATGCTCGCACGAAGCACATAGCCATTAATTATCATTTTGTTAGGGACCGAGTAGCAGCTAAACAATTGGAAGTTCGATTCTTATCCAGCAAAGATCAAATTGCGGATATTCTCACCAAACCCCTGGCTACAAAACGATTCTGTGAGTTAACTAACAAACTCAACATTCGACCACCGACGTTGAGTTTGAGGGAGAGTATTGGATCACATACTGATCAGCGACAGCTCAGTTCACAAACAACTGAATCCCATGAAGATAGGCAACATCTCAGTCAACAAATATTTGAAAATAAACGATCACTTTCAGATGCACCAGCAGCTGTATCTTGAACAATTTTATTCTCACAATATGTTGTAGATATTCTGTTTTACATATTTGAATTCAAAACTCAAATGTACATTGATAAGGTTGTAACTATTATAAATACAAAGCACTGCCATACTTTTATGTAGGCAGCAAACAATGAATTTTGAAATTGTTTATAATTGACCATTTGCTTCTTTAGGCGTCGGTTTGGCTTGTTCAGTGAGTGGTTCCATCAATGAATCCACCTGCTTCTGCACTTCTACAGTCTGCTTCTGTACCTCTTCAACCTGCTTCTCTACTTCTTCAACCTGCAAATTAATAGTACTTGAATAATCAACTCCCCATGCACTCAACTCTAAACCAAACCACTTTACATCTGCTCTTTATAATTAAGGCACGAACCCGCACCATAAAATTGGGAGGTTAAGAAAAAAAAAGGTAAAGGAGGAGTAAATTCGTATCCTTCAAACTACCGCCCAATTAACAATAATCATATTTGGTAAGGAATAAAAGTAAATCCTAGCCATTTTAAATAAAATGTAAGAATTTGAAGTTGGCACATGTAATAGTGTATATAAAGTCAAAGTTAGAACGTCTTTTAAAATTTAAAATAATATAAAATTATGTACACTATTAGATGTATTAACTTTAAATTCTGGTCATAATATGTATTAATTACTTTTTCTAAAAAAAGTCAACTTCAAATTCTAACTTTTTTCACTTTCTATAGATAATCAATTATTTTTTATTATTATACAAATAAAAAACTATTTACTAAACAAAACTTGGTCAAAAAAAAAAAAAATCAAAATCAAAATTCTTTCTACCTTATATCGCATCAATCACATTTTATTCTTATTCATTTTTTTTTTCTCCACAAGAATTATCAAATTGGGCTAATGTCTCTCACAAATTATAAAAAATTGTCAATATTCTCCCAATAACAAAAATACTCTTAAAAAAAAATTAATAAAATACTAAAAAAAAAAAGAAAAAAAAGAGAAAGAAATACATAAATCGTCATTGGGGGCATTTTTTTAATTCATTTTGTTTTTTTTTTTAAAAAAAAAAAATTAGCCCTTTATGATGATCTATGAAACGCTCCAAACCGCGTGGGGCGGCAATAAAGGAAGCTACCAGGCTTTGTCGTAGGTAACAGTCAGGAAAGCAACTTTATAAACAAAGGGCTATTCGAAAAACCAAGTCAAATTCTTAATGGTGCGACGAAGAAATGAAGAACAAACAACCAAGCAAGTGGACAGATATATCTTGTGACCCACCACATCTGACTGAGTAGCCTTGTGCTTGCTTGTGTAGAAAGTTTGAATAAAGAACAGAAGAAAGGAAAAAAGAAGTAGAAAGTTTAAAGGAAATTTGAAAAGGTAAGATGATATATCGCTGAAAAGCGCCTAATGACAGGACAAGACTCACAGTAAAAGGGAAAATGGAAAAGAGAACTAAAGAAGGTTTTAAAATCAGTCATTAAATATATTTCTTCATATTCCAACCATGGTTAACCTAACCAGGAAGGTAGGACCTCTGAAAGTCAAAAGTAATTAAGAAAACTGATCACATAGAGTACTCATGGGCCCAGTTGCTGATCAAAACTGGGATTTTATCATCTCACATAATATTGATTCATGAAATAGGATATAAATAAGATGAAAGAGAGTGCAATTAAGATAAAATATAATAAAATAAAGGTATTGGGTCAAACCTGCTCGATCGCTTTATCTACCAGATGGGCACCCTTGGCTGTTTCCTCAGCTAGATGTTCAATAAGCGCCGCAGCTTCTTTGAGTTTTCCGCCTGGTGGAAGGTGATCGGCGACATCTTCCGCTAACTTATCCACTTGCTCAGCCACATTTTCTACGGCCTCTGCTACTGCTTCTACTTTATCCGCAGTCGTTTCAAGTCGGCCTACATGTTCAATCCAAGCATCACATGATTAAACCCCCTTTATATATATTCACAATGCCACAACGAAAATGATAGAGTGAACAAAAAACAGCATGAAATTCCTTACTTTTCAGGTTCAGTAACGGTCCCCATTTACTCCCCAAGAGTGGTAGAATTACCGTCGTTATTATTCCAAATATCCAAACTTTCCTGCGAGGATATCATATATATATATCCATAAACTCTCTGTTAATTACTTATATCAGACAAAAACAACAATAGCTTGGAGCAATATTACAAAATCAAATAGTCTTACCACGAATCGGGAGAAGGATCAGAAGGAAGCGGAGCTCCTGGAAGTACACCGTATATCTTTGTTTTGCTGACAATTAGCTCTGTCGCCGTCAGGCCCGTGTTGACAAACTCCAAACCATTTCCCAGAAAACAGCTGCCGATCTTGCCTTTCGAGATAACCAGAAGATGATTAGGATTACGAGCTGAAGCTCGGTACCTGCGAGAAGGGCCAGTAGGAAGGCCATTGAAGGGAAGAATTGTGTTGATGTCGACATAACCTGCTCTCTTGGTCTCTCTGGAAGAATTTCTGTAGCGCTGCGCTAGCTGTTATAACAATCAAGAGGATTGAAATTGAATCACAGGTTGGTAAAGAACGTGGTTGTAAGATAAATGTTGGAACAGTAATGGCTTCGTACGAGTGGTTGAGCAAAATATCTATAAATGTTTTCCACGCGCTTTTTTCGTGGAATAGTCATCAGGTCAATATTATAGAATTTCCAAGGTCAAATTGGTCAATCGTGGCTTCTCGTTTGCTTCACGTTTCATGTTTGAGATTGAGACACACTTTAAGGGAAAAAGATGCTCACATCCACGTTTCCTTCTGGTTTGCTTCACGTGGCCTTGTTTAATAAATTCCTCCCCCCTTCCCCACTTCTTTTTTTTGTCTGTGTCGGTACGAAAATGTAGTTAAGTTTGAAAAAGAATTCATCATTTATTTTTATTTTCATTTTACTCCCGATCTTTCAATATAAAAAAACGATAAAAAAAAAAAAGGAATAGACGGGAAGGTCGGGGGTAAAATGAGAATAGAATAAAATGTTGGCTTCTTTTCTCATTTTACCCCAACCTTTTAATATGAAGAACAAAAAAAAAAAATGAATGGATTGAAATGTTGGGGATAAAATGGAAATAGATTGAAATTCAGTCGTCTGATCATCCCTACTGATAAGGGGGAAAAGGGGAGGGTTGGGGAGGAGAGAGGAATTTAAGGTGAAAAGATGCTCCCATCCACGTTTCCTTCGGAGGATGTAATAGTCCATTTCGATCGGTTGCCGGTTCACATCCACCAACCTTCCCGGCGTTCATTTAACCAACATGTACTTAAAAATAAATGACATCAGCTCGTAAAAGCAAGTACAACAGATCTTTAAGGCCCCGATTGAAGATTTCTTATTCATCCCCTTCTCTTATTTTCACTTCTCCAAAAAAATATCAACTTCAAAACATTCTTAACTTTTTTTCACTCTTTATATCACATCAATACTTTTTTATTACTTTTTTTAAATAAAAAATTCACTATAATACAATTTTTTTTTTCACCTTTTCATATAAATTATTTCAACTTTATATCACATCAATTTTATTTTCCAATCATTAAAAAAAAAAAAAAAAACCCCTAAGAGGAGGGGAGGGTAAGAGATTTTCAAACGGGGCCTAAGTTTTGTTTGAAATTACCTCTCCCCTCCCCTTTTTTTAGGATTTTTTTTTAATGATCGAATAATATGATTGATATGATATAAAGTTTAAATAATTTTTATGGAAAAATGAAAAAAAAAAATTGTATTATAGTGATTTTTTATTTAAAAAGTAATAAAAAAATGTTAATGTGATGTAAAAAGTGAAAAAAGTTAAGAATGTTTTGAAGTTGGTTTTTTTTAGGAGAAGTGAAAATAAGAGAAGGGGAGGGGAAATGAAATTTCAAACGGAGCAATATCTCCTCTTCTTCTTCTTCATGAGGTGGACTACTCTTCAGTCTTCTAAAAGAAATATGATAGAGACTAAAATGATTATCACAATCTCCTATTATTTCACGCCCTAAAAAGAAAGTAAAGATAATAATAAGATCAGATTTTAAGAGGAGTTTTCTGATTGAATAAGGGATCCATTGCACGTATAGATGGCCCTATAGACAAAAACTAAACATAGTTGCTAAAATATGAATGAAGAAAAAAATTCAGTGTTTTATTACTTGATGGTAATCGATAGGAGTTGGCATAACCTGCCCAAACCCGCATAACCGCCCTGGCCCGCACCGTCCCACCTTGGTAAATGCGAATCTATCCTTTAATAAAAGTCATGCGAGCTAGTTTTTGCTCAAACTGCATGGACCCGGCCGGATTGTGGAATTGAAATTTATTAACTGCATGGGCCCGATTCGACCCATGCCCATCTCCAGTAATCAATTTACGCGATGGGATATGTATACAAGATACTTGGGTTACATAACCATTGTGTATTAATGTTTGTAATCTTCTATACATACTAAACATTTATCTAGAAGGAATGTGAACATTGCTGGTTGGAGATTTTCCTTTGTCAATTGATTTGTTACCATTGCTCATATTTCTTCCCTCAACAATTACCCCGCTCAAGTTGAAGTGGATATTCATGACACCCAACTTGCCAAGTAGACAATGGAATTGTGTTGAACTTAGCGCCTTATTAAATAGATCAGAAGGTTGTTAAATGGTAAATACATGGAAAGTCTGAATTGTGCCATGCTGCAGTTTTTCCCGCATAAGGTGACATTCAATTTGTATATGTTTTGCTCAGACGGGATTTGAGGCGATGTGGATGGCTGCTTGGTTTTCGTAATATAATTTTGCTGGTTGTGAATGTGAGATATGGAGGTCTGCTAACAGTTGTTTAAACCATGTAATTTCACAGCAAGTTGCGGCCATAACTCTGTAATCTGTTTCAGCTGAAGAATGGGATATTGTTGTTTGCTTCTTCGTTTTCCAAGATATTGGTGAGATTCCAAGGAGTATACAATTTCCAGTGACTAAACGTCGAGTGTCTTTACATCGTGCTCAATCTGCATCACATAATGCATATAGTTGAATGTTGCTTGTGGCAGATAAGAGAATTCCTTGTCTTGGAGACTTCTTGATGTAGCGTAATACTCTATGTAATACATCAAATGGGATCTGCATGGCTTGTCCATAAACTGGCTCAACACCTGCACTGCATAGGCTAAATGTAGTATGGTAATGGTTAAATAAATCAGCTTACCAAATAGTTAACGATATGAAAAGGGATCTGCAAGAAGGTCTCCATCATGTTCATCGAGTGCCAAATTTTGCTCCAAGGGAAAAGTACAAGGTTTGGCACCAAAGAAGCCTATATCTTCAAGTATTTCAAGAGCATACTTTCTTCGTGATAGAAATATGCATTTCTTTGAACGAGCCACTTCAATAACAAGAAAATATTTCAGGTAGTCAAGATCTTTGAGCTTGAAATGGTTACCCAAATGATTCTTAAGTTTCTGAATCTGCTCCAAGTTATTATCTGCCAATAAATGTCATCTACATATACAAGAATAGTTGTGAAGTTACCTTCATGGGATCGGACAAATAGTGAGTAGTCGGCTTTGGATTATTTATATCCTGCACTAATGAGAGTGGAAAAGAGTTTTTCATACCACTATCTTGAAGCTTGTTTAAGGCCACACAAGGATTTGTTGAGTTTGCAAATTCTGGTCTCCCCTTTTTGTTCGAAACCAAGGGGAAAGTGCATGTAGACTTATTTCTCAAGGTCACCATGAAGGAAGGCATTGTTGACATCAAGTTGATGCATGTGCCATCCACATGAGGCAATAAGGGCAATGAAAGAGCAAATAGTGACCATCTTAGCGACATGAGCAAAAGGTCTCTGTATAATCAAGGCTTGTCTGTTGGTTGTAACCCTTAAGACACCAATCAAAATTTATATCATTCCACTGAACCATCTGATTGATATTTTATTTTGTACACCCATTTGAATTCAATGGGTTTATTTCCTAGTGGAAGAGGAGTCAGGTTCCATGTTTGAGTCGACTCAAGAGCATTTACCACAGCATGCATAACATCTCGCCACTTGGAATCCTGCATGGCTTGCAAAAAGGACTTTGGTTCTAACGCTGTAAAGTCACGACGGTTGTTAGAGAGATGTGTAAGATAAAAAGTGTCAAGTGAGTAAGGAGTACCTGTGGAACACACCAACGCTGATTCAAATGATTGTGGCGATTAATGTCATATAGGCGGTTTCCCTTTTGACCACAAGGATAACCCAGGAAGACACATTGTATAGCATGAGGGTTGAATTTTGATGGGTTGCATGGATGAGTGGAAGCAAATCACAAATAACCAAAAACTCGCAAGTGATTGTATTGAGGTTTCAAGTTGTGTAACATTTCATAAGAAGAATTTCCAGGGAAGAGGGGAGTAGGAGTTCTGTTAATCAAATAGGCAGAGGTTAACATAGCATATCCCCAAAAAACGTATGGGCAAATGAGTTTGAAATAGTTAGGCTCGGGACATAGTGAGAAGATGACGATGCTTACGTTCAACAACTCCATTTTGTTGTGCAGTAGAGACATAATTGATCTGATGAATGATTCTGTTAGTTTGTGATTGGTTTCATTTTGTTGGACAAAATCTCTTCTATGTAATGATGCTTTTTATCAGGGATTCAGTTACTTTCAGAATATTCATTTCAGAGCTGTGTTTCTAGAAGATTCTGCACAGATTCCAAGTAAGAGCAATCGGATCCCTTGCATCCGTCCGAATGACATGATATTCCGTCAGGACGCTCAACTGTCAAAGCATCATCCGTCCGGACGACGAGAACTTTCCATCCGGACCTTCCTCTGTGTCGAGAAGCTTCGAACTGCTCCAGGTTGCATCCGTTTGGACGTCTCAGGAACAAGGCCGGACACCTTTCAATGTTCGACAAGGAAAAGTATTTCGTTTCAAAACACAGATATGGGAAGACAGCTACAACCGTCCGAACGATGTGTGTTCCCGTTTGGACGTTATCCTTGATAAGGTAAGTCATGCATACAAAGTTCAATTGCTCGGACATCAGTATCCATGGTCCAGACGCGCAAGCCTTAATATGGAAATAGTGTGCTGTAGAAGTCCAACTGTCCAGACGTTAGTCTCCATGGTCCGGATGCTCAAGCCTTAAAATGGAAATTCTGTGCAGCTAAAGTGCAACCGTTTGGACGCTAGGGCAACACCGTCCAGATGCGGCTCTATTCATGAAAGAATTTCAAGCGAATTTTGAAAACCGATCGCACAGTTGTCTGTCCAGAAGCCCTCAGCTACCGTCTGGACGCCACCTAGGAAAATCGCATCAGACGCGATTTAGGTTTCTGTGGCCTATAAATAGAGACCCCTAAGCATGTATTTTGTAAGAATTCGGTATTGAATTCCGCAGTGCTTAGAGAGTTTATTTTATAAGTTAATGTGAATTTTAAATGTACTCGCAAGTACACGAATCGTTTGCAATAAAGGACTTTGTAAGTGCGAGGTCGATCCCACAGGGAATTGTATTCTTGAAAGACAATTTTGTTTCTAAACTAATCAAATCTTAACCTAGTTCCAAAAGATTGAGAAATTGTTTTTTGATAAAATAAAAAGAAAAAAAAAGGAAACATATACTAAATAAAGTAAAATAAAACAAAAGAAAAGATAGTAAGGTTTTGGAATCCACACCCACCAAATCATTGCAACATATTCTGATGTTCATCAATACACATCCGACATTCTCACCATACAAATCTTATGTATGTTCTACTATGCTTCCAAAAATCATTAAATCATTAAATCATTCAATGACTTCATTCTTTGCACAAATCACAAAAGATATCCGGTTTAAACCAAATCATCAAATGTTTTCGTAGAACGAAACACAATGAAGATCGAACGTTTTGATAAGTAAAAACCCAAGCAATCAATTAAATGAAACTATCTCAAATCATCACATGTATCCGTAAATCACAATAGATATACAAGAATCATCTCAATAATTGAATTGAAGTAGCACAATTAGAAATAAAAAACTCATAAAATCAGATAGTATAAACTTACATGAAAATATTGTTGCTTTTCATTGGTGAGGCTTCATCCTCAACCTTAGTTGAAAATCTAGCTACACATGATTATTGAAAATAAAAACCTACCTTAAAGGAAAACTAAATTAAAAAGAAGAAAATATATTTGGTCTCTTGCTCTCCCTTGCTTTTTTGAGGCTTAGATGTCTATTTATAGGAAGAAAACAAATCCTAGAAGCCCTAGAATTTCTAGAAAAGTCAGAGGTTAGTCTTCTAGTTTGAGTAGGAGACTCAAAACTCAATCCAAGAAGGAAAATGATTCCAAATTCGTCTAAATTTGCGATCTTTTATTGTGGAACACTTTTGGCATAGTAAACATCTGAATTGGGAAAATTATATTTCACAATGATTTGTAGTACTTTGAGTTAGCTTTCTAACCTCACTTGATTCACCTTAATCTGATACTTGATCTGAAAGTTATGGCCAAAATACTATGACATATATAGAATCTAAAATTTAATCCAATTTTGACTCAAATTAGAGAAATTTCGATTTAGTCATCTCTTTGATTTGGTTGAACATAACCACATCATCTAGGTCTTCTCAAAGTGTGCTTTCTTTCACCTTAAAGCTATTGTTTTCTCTCAATGACCTGCAAAATACTAAAATACAAAAACTAACCAAAAACATTAGAAAATAACAAAACTAAAGGTTTAGTAAATGCAAATTAAGGGGTTTACCGTCTACATATGCAATATTTGACACTCATCATAAGTTATTGTGCTGATTTGCTCACTCTCAAGCCGTTGCCAAGTGTTGTTGCTGTGCTAAACTGAAGTCTATCTTAGGGGTTGGCCTTAAGGTAAAGATTCCATTGAAGACCTCTTCAAGTAGGTGACTTGGTTGGGAGGCGTTCGTGTTATGTTATACTTCAGAGTTCAAGGTAGGTTCACTGCATAAGGGTATATGAGTGTTATTGCTTTGTAACTAGCTTTGTCTTTTGAATAGTGAATATCCTGGGTTTGGCTAACCCAGAGTAGTTTTTCTCTTAATTGAGTTTTCACTTCGTCAACAAAATATTTGTCTCTTTAATTTCCTTCTTCCTCTAGTTTGTTGCACACTACTGCACACACTTGGTAAATTAGAAGTCTTTCAGATTCCTTTGTTGAAATAAAAGGATGAAATAATGAATTCTGTGCCAGTGTCCCTACGAATAACTTTGATTGTAGTCGAGAATTGTTTTTCAACAAGATTAATGAAGGATTGTAGAAAGAGAACGGACCTTAGATTTTTGTTGCATCAAATATATCCATGTACAATGGGTGTAGCCGTCAACAATGGTAAGAAAAAAACGTGCCCCATTAATGGAAGCTGTGGGGTAACCACCCTAAATATCAACGTGTAGTAATGCAAACGGTGCAGTAGAAGAAATTTGACTAGCTAGAAATGGAAGACGTGTTTACTTTTCTAGAGGACAAACAAGACATTGTTCTGAATCTGAACTACAAATTTCAGATACATTATTGGAAAGAAATGACATAATTTTATTAAAGAGGTGACCTAAGCGGCAATGCCAAAGCTGCGAAGTAGACTTTGCCACCTGACAATGTGCGAGTCTGATGTTGGTGAAGTAATACAAGCCGTCCCGCTTAGTGCCCAGACCAAACATCTTCATTGAGCGAAGGTCCTTAATGAAATAGAAGTCAGAGGAAAAATAATAATGAGACAATGCAATGTCCGACATAGGGTATGCATAGAGATCAGATTAAAGTGAAAAGTAGGAACACAAAAGACATTATGAAGAACGAGGGAGGAGGAAAAAGTCACAAATCCAATGTGAGTTATTGAAGCATAGGAGCCCTCAGGTAATTAAACAGTTTGATCATGAACATGATAAGACTAGGTCAAGGCAGTTGGAGAAAAAACCAGATGGTTAGTAGCAACACTGTCAAGAATGCATAATGAATCATTACACAAGACAAAAGATGTACATGAGAGAGATGATTCAGTACTACCTACTTGGTGGGCCATGGACTGTTGTGGAGTGGCGTTATTCAAAATTGCAAGGAATTTTTGACACTAATAAGGTGTAAAGGAGAAACTGCTGGTGGTTGAAATCTGGTAAGCATGGGGCATAAGACCAAAGCCTGAGCCATATCTTCTGAAGGACAAAGGCATATGCACGATTGACCGAACGAAATGGTTCCATCAAGAGGACATGTTCAGAAACAACTGCATATGACTCATTGAGACCCATGAGAAACTTCATGGTACGCTAATATTACTGTAGTTGAAGGGCCTCTTTTAGTGCATTCCCAACCCTCCATAACAATTCCTCCTTTCAATAAATTTCTGGCCTTGCAAAATTATGCTATACATAAGACAATTAATTCTCCAACTTTGCAATAGCCTCTGTCAAAGTAACCCAGATAAAGTACCACAAGGTCCTTATTGACATTAGTGGTACCTTAATACTTTTCTTTAAAAAGGTTTCGTAACTGATGAGGACACTAGCATTTTCTAAACATGTGAAATCATATTACACAGTTGTGAATATATATATGTTCCAATCTCTTGCTTGAAAGCATACACATATAAACGTATCTACATCATATATATTTGTATATCATAGTACTCAGGTGTACTCATATATACAAACACTCAACGACTGTTGGAGAATACAAGCATACATGCACATTTAAGTATGGAAACAAATGACATCATTACTCAATTACACCCATATATATGTGTCTCGCCCTCTACAGTAGTGACCTATATGCATACAAACATATCTAAGTATAGAACGTATGAAAACATCATATGCAACCAACTGTAGCTGTATACATATGCTATGTCTCATTCAAGAATATATGCATACCGATACATCTAGCATGAAATCACACCTATAATATAACATAATACATAATCATATAAAACTATGTCATGCATGCTTTCTTATACATCAATCTTTTACTTTTGTTCTTTTATCTCAAGGAACTTATTCTAGACAGCTTCTAAGATATCATTTCGCATTACATACATATTATCATGAGGCACTTGTCCCTAGGCAGTGAGTAACCTTTAAAGAAATAAAAATATAGTATCTTTGCTCAGTGAGTAAAATACTCACCTAATCTACTTGGGGGAGAGCTTGTGATGGATTTTCCAATGCAAGCCTTCCAATAAACCACTGCATTTTACATTGCAATTACACATCAAGACCAACCCAAAGCACTTTCTAAATCTAAACACCACAGATTATTGATTGTCTCAAGTGCTAACCTACCATGGCAACCCATAGAATATTTAGGGTTTCGTTTAATACCCTATTAACTAATAACACTAACCCATAGATAAATCCTAGTTTTAGAAAGAAAAAAAAAAGCTCTTAATTTACGACATTTATAGTAAATCTAGAGTTTAGGTCTTACCTTTATTTTCGACCAACTTCAAATTAAAGTTTCACAACACGAAACCCTTACCCATAGCTTGAATGTGGTTTAGAACTCCTGTAAACACAAAATCCCCAAATAACTTTGACGTATTAAGCATAAACCCCAAAAATTAACTCAATCTACAAGAAGAGCTAGGGTTTGTGGATTTACCTCAAACCAATCGATGAAAACGAAGATCTACTACCGAGAATCACGTTTTTTGAGTTGGATTTGGCTTAAGAATTCTCTACAAACCAATACCTAAGGTTTAAATACAAAGCCTAGGTGAGAGAATTTATGGGATTGAACTTCTAAAAGTGACCTTTAAGCATGTGAGAAATACACGCTTTCTTAGTAATGCTTTTAAAAAAGCATGTGAGCTATTAAAAAAAGGATAGAGTTTTCCTCCAAATAGGGTTGGAAGAACTTCCTCCAACCTAATTTATAAAATGACATGTGTCCTTTGAACATGCTTTGAGTACATGATTTTTTAATAGTAGTGATAAAGTTGGAATGAATTTTATTAAAAAAAGCATGTATATCTCACATGCTATTAAAAAAATAGACACATGTCCTTTTTTCTTAAATTAGGTTGAAGGAACTTCCTCCAACCCAATTTGTAGAAAATCTTTATCCTAAAAAAAATATGTGCTTTTAGATGCTCTTTTGCTTTTGTTTTTTCAAAGTGATGGACGTAGGTGTCTAACACCGAACCACCCGTAATTATTTGTCTCTATTTTCTCTCTCTTCCTTCCGCTTTTATTCTTGTATTTTAGATTCACAAATCTCAACATGGTATCAGAGCCACTTTCCTGTGGACTACAATGTTTTCCTTTGATTTTTTTTTTTTTTTTTCAGTTTTCCACATGGTGGTGACTCCTCTGAAGTTTCTGTCTGCATCCTTCATAGTCGTTCATCCACTGTCCTCCTAAGATCTTAGCCTTTCAGGCCCTCAGTCACAATGTTTTGCACATGAACATGAAGCTTGGAGGCCGATCTACACAACCCCGTCGAAATCAACCAAAATCGCTCCTTCACGTGCCCCAAAGAGGATATGTCCGACAAGCCACGAGCTTCACACCCCTCCATGTATCATCCAAGTGTCCCACGTGTTCTCGCACGCCTCTAGAGGGTGTCCACGTGCATCACACTCTGTTCACTCACTCCTTAGAATGTGCACGTGCCATGTGCACCTCCTAGATCACTTGTCTTGCGCATGACATGTGGGCTATATGGATCCGGTCAACCTGATCTGTGACCCACAACAGTGAGTTTTGGGTCGACCTGACTCATTTTCAGACAAGTTCAAAATCGGTTTCATTCCTTCTCAGACCGGTTCACTGGTTTCATCTTGGTTCTGGCCAGTTCTAGGGGTTTATTGACTAGTTTAGACCGTTTCCGGATCATTATCAGTGGGTTCATACTGATGCAACACGGTTCAAGCAGTTTCTAGCTCGATTCATACTGTTTTAGACACTTCTCGGTTAGTTTCAATCTGGTTTAGTACATTCAGGGTCGGTTCAATATGTTTTTTGATCAGTTCAGCGGTATCTAGACCAGCTCGGATGATTTTCAATCCAGTTCATCCATTTCCAGTGTGTTTCAGACCATTTTAAATCTAGTTCAAGACCTTTTCTTTGTCGGCTCAATCTGGTTTAGTGCATTTTCCACCTAATTTCGACAGTTCAGTCCGGTTTGATAGCCGTTTTATCTAGTTCATCTTAGTTTTAGAGTATTCTCAAATTGTTTCAACCCGATTTCACCCGTGCAGCTAAAAAGAAGAAGAAGAAGAGCGGTCCAAGCTGAACACATCACATGAGCGAGTTGGGTACAGTGCGCCGTCCTGATAACTGCCCAAGTGGGCTCATTGCTTTTGGTGTTTCAAGTCCATGTCGGCCCCCTTTTTTGTATTTGGCCCGTTGTTGGCACTTTGGCCTTTAGTTGGCCCCCTTTTGGTTTTATGGCTTGTTGTCAGCCCATTTTTAGTTTTTGGCCTATTGTCGGCCCTTTTAGTTTTTTTGGCCCAAGTCAGCCCATCTTTTGGTTTTAGGCCCATGTTGGTCTTGCATTCTAGCTCATTTCCTAGCCACCTGCCGACATTTCTAGCCCTCTCACCTGTCAGCCTCTGTCTCCTCCGGTAGCGTCTACCATCAGTCTTCACCATTAGCCTCTGTTTATCAACTACTGTCTATGGCCCATTCTCAGCTTCAGCCGCATCAGTCGTTGTTAAAAAAAGAAAAAAACAAATCCATTGTTTCACATTGTGTTTGAGGGGTGATGTTAGACTATATGAAAATATAATATATAATATTCTTTTCATTTATTACATATTAGGTCAATATCAAAATATTCTCTATTTAATGGTTAATTTTAATCAAATTCTTATTGGGATTGTAATACAACCCTCATGAGGATTTGATTATCATACTTGAACTTATTATCATATGAATAGAGATCTTTGTATTGTAAACAATTCAAGTTAATGAGAGCACAATGTAGTTCTGGAGGCTATTCAAAGTGATGAACATATGTGTCTAACACCGAACCACACGTAATTTTTTGTCTCTTTTTTTTCTCTCTCTCTTGCTTTTGCTTTTATTCTTGTATTTTATATTTCTACACAAATCTAAACAATTAGTATGATTTTTTTTTTTTTTGTCCTGTCATGAATTTCTCTCATGCTTGGTGCCCGACGAAATTGATTGATAATAGATAGATTAATTCTCAATTCTCTCGTTAGTCTCCAACAATAGTGAAGATTAAATTTTATCCTTAGTATTTAACCAATTAGGACCTTGAGCCTTACTATAGAACAATGCAAGGAATTCAGCCGTGCGAAAACTTTTGAGCGTTAGCACATCCGTTTTCTTGCTAATAATTTTTTATTAAAATATTTAAACCACCAATAGATTAAATGCCTTTCCGGTAACCGTCGTGCTTGCCAAATCTTAATATGACCAAACATAATGAACTACCTTATCCATAAACGATCATATTATATTTTATTTTTCATCATCAATTGGAAGAGTCACATATATATATTGAAAGGGAAGTTCCATTTCATGAACCTCAAAACTCAAAAGAAAAATAAAATTAATTAAGCTGATTATTCACCCAATAAAATTTACAATCTATCCAAAAAATTACAAGTCAAAAGCCCAAAAAATTACAAGTCTAGTTATAAATGTTCATTTGCTTCTTTAGGCATGGGTTTGGCTTCTTCAGTCAATGGTTCAATCAATGACTCCACCTGCCTCTCCACTTCTTCAACCTGCAAACAGTATTTGAATAATTAATTACAAAACTGTACATAAACCAAACTCCTTTACTTTCTACTCTGCTTAATAATTAGGGCATTGAACCCGCACCTTCAAATTGGGAGGTTAAGAACACACCACCAAAAAAAAAAAAAAAAAAAAAAAAAGAAAGAAAGAAAAGAAAAGAAAAGAAAGAAAAAGTCAACATAAATCGTCACTTCTAAGAAATGTTTTGGTTGGTTCCTAAGCTTTATGTTGATCTACGATAACGAAACGTAGTTTCAAACGTGGCGGCCATAAAGGAAGCTTCCAGGAAAGCAGCTTTTCTTCTTAATCAACAAATAAGCAAATGGACAGATGTCACAGATATATAATATAATATTCTTCTTAATCAAACCATGGTTAACCTAACCAGCAACTTTGGTCAAATTATAGTAATTATTGAAATATAGGATATAAAATTAGATGGAAGACGGTGCCCTATGCACTATGCACTAAGATAAAATATATATAATATAATAAAATAAGGTATTGGGGAAAGTAAAACCTTCTCGATTGCTTCATCAACCAGATGGGCACCCTTGGCTGTTTCCTCGGCTAGATGTTCAATCAAAGTCGCAGCTTCTCTGAGTCTTCCGCCTGCCGGAAGGTGATCGGCGACGTCTTCTGCAACCTTATCCACTTTCTCAGCCACCTTTTCTATGATCTCTGCTACTGCTTCTACTGTATTCGCAGCCGCATCAACTTGCCCTATATGATGAATATTCAAAGCATCACACGATTAAACCCCCCCTTAATTATATATATTGACAATGATATATAGGAGTACTGAACAAAAACAATCATTCAATTAATTCCTTACTTTTCAGTCTCAATAATGGTCCCCATTTGTTCCCCAAGAATGGTAGAATTACCGTCGCTATCATTCCAAATATCCAAACTTTCCTGCGAGGATATCATATATCCATAAACTCTCTGTTAATTACATATATCAGACAAAAAACAATAATAGCTAGGACTAGAAGCAATATTACACAATCAAATGTATAGTCTTACCATGAACCGGGAGAAGGATCAGAAGGAAGCGGAGCTCCTGGAAGTACACTGTACATCTTTGTTTTGCTGACAATTAGCTCTGTCGCTGTCAGGCCCGTGTTGACAAACTGCAAACCGTTTCCCAGAAAATGGCTGCCGATCTTGCCTTTTGAGATAACCAGAAGATGGTTAGGATTACGAGCTGAAGCTCGGTACCTGCGAGAAGAGCCAGTAGGAAGGCCATTGAAGGGAAAAATTGGTCTTGATGTCGACATAACCTGCTCTAGCTCTTGGTCTCTCTGCAAGAATTTCTGTAGCGCTGCGCTAGCTGTTATAACAAAACTAATCTGAGTTCGTAAGAGAAGAGAATCTCAATCAGGATGGAGACCGACTTGCAAGCCAGAGGTTTGAATCACAGGCGGGTGCAAGATGGATTAATATTGTTGGAACAATATGGCTTTTTTGGAGTGGTTTGAGCCATATTTATAATTGTTTGGCACGCGCTTTTTTCGTGAATTAGTCATCGATAAGGTCAATATTACCCCCTTGACAAGGCAATCGCTACTCGTTCGCTTCACGTTTTAATGTTTTATATATATATATATATATATATTCTTTGTAAGTCACGTTTTAGTTTTGAGATTGACATTAAGGTAGATACATATATATGCTCGATCACATCCACGTTTTCTTCAAGTTTTCCGATGGAGGCCTTCTAAATTAATTAATGGTACTCTATTTCTGTTAGGAATTAATAAAACAGGCTCACATGCATCCACCGACCTTTCTGAAAAGTCCGAGTACTATTATTGGCCAGTGCATCAAACCAGCTAACACTCTTATACTAGGCAATAATAGTACTTGATGCACGAGCTGAGTCAATAGTCTTCCTTTTTACACTCAGCTCGTACGGACGAATGAAAAGAAACATGATTATTGATGTACAATTTATTGGTTAAAATATACAAATGTAATTTACTATTTATTTTGTTAAGTCTATCCTTCATGAGTTTTCATATTTGCTAAATTTAACTTTGACATGATTTTCTTGAAAATTAATTAGAGCTCAATAAAATTATTGTTGTTCTACGTAATCTTTAGTAACTACAATTATACTTACATGAATTTTTTTATTTAATAATAAAATTAAAAATAAATCAGTACATAAATCTGATTGAGAAGTGATCGGTGCACAACACAAGACACATGGGGTAAGACACATGGGGTGAGACCCATGTGGTGGGTTCTACTTATATGGATCCTACCCATATGTCTTGTGTTGTGCGTAAATTATGTAATTCTATTGTACAAGAATACTTTCCTAATCTCACTACATACCTAAAACTATTTAAAAAAAAAAAAAAAAATTGTAATTTGTTGATGTGTGAGCCGTCATGATGGCCAAACGAATAGTTTACTAATAATAATAAAAAAAAAACTAAACTAAACCTAGCTTTTAATCACGCAACGCGACGTCACTTTTAAAGGTTAAAAAGCAACAGTTCCCAATACACATTACACAAGACAATTGCAACATGGCTATCTATGCCAACACGTTTTGTTAAAAAAATGAAACGGAGCATTTTGTCCATCTTCCTTAAGCTGGTTAACCTAAAAGTTTCAGAAACTTAAAATTCTGAAATGGTGAAAACTTGAAAGATGAATCTCAGTCCTCCTAGTTTTAGAAATGCTTTGCCCATCTAATATAGATGCCTTTTGTTTTGATAAAAAACTTTGGCTTTCATTCAAGAAACATAAGAGCCATAGTCGGCATTTACAAAGTGTTGGATTGATGAAGGGCATTCACCTATCCACATAGAGTCAAAAGACCGATAAATGGCCAGTTTAGCCAACTCATGTGCAACCTTATTTGCCTCAAGGCTTACATGTTGAACTACATGGAAATGGAACTCAGCCAAAAAGGTGCGGACATCCTCCAACAGCTGGCCATATCTATTCCAGCACTGAGCATTGTTCACCAATTGCACCACCTGCAGAGAATCCCCCTCAAAGACCACCCTCTGGCAACCCACCTCGCCACAGAATTTCACCGCCTTCCAAAGAGCCGTTGCCTCAGCCAAAACAGGGTCCCGGACAAAGGGAAAAACCGAAGCAAGAGCAGCCACAACAGCCCCATGCTCATCCCGAAGCACCACCCCTACTCCCATCATGTTCTTTGTGGAACAAAGAGTAGCATCCCAATTTAGCTTAAGGCATCCCCCCACTGGAGGCTCCCATTTCTTCACAACCTGCCTGGACTTATTGTGAAACCTGAGTTCTTGACTAGCTACCAACTTGAAGTTAGTCATCGATTCCTCCGCTGAACGTACCACTTGAAAAGGGCACGTAACCTCCCTTCCATGGATGATAGCATTACGGCGAAGCCATATCAGACGAGCGATTGTCACAGTCTGTATTAGGTCCTCCCCAGACAGACGCTCCCACAGCTGGATAAACCACCCCAAGCCATCATCTGCCACTACGGAGAGTTTCTGCACATGCCTTAAGCACTCCTGCCAAACAGCCACTGAGGCAGGACATTCCCACACCATATGAAAGGTAGTTTCAGCACTAAGCGAGCACATAGGGCACAACTGGTCCAGCACTATATGGCGGCCGTATAGGGCATCTTTGGTTGGGAGAGCATTGGAGCACAATTTCCATTTGAACAGTTTTACCACACCTGGCGTAGGCAACTTCCAAATATGGTTCCACACCTCAGTTAGCTCATTTTGTCTCGAAGTTTCCCCACTTTCCTGAGCTCTGGTTGCCATCTCTTGATGATAAGCACTTCTAACTGAGAAACAACCATTAGAAGTACCCGTCCAAACCAACTTGCCTGGAGTCCAAAGGGGGCTAATTGCCAAATTACAAATAGCTTCAACATCTGAGGATAGGAGCAACTCTCGAATAACCCCAACCTTCCACCATCCGGATACCTCATCAATCAAGTCACAAACCCTCATGTTTGGATCACTCTCCAAAACGGGAGATTGAACCTTGAAATGTGGAGACCCTAATAACCACTTATCACTCCACACCCTTATACTTTCTCTATTGCCAACTCGCCATGCAAGACCCCTTTCCAAAGCTTCCCTTGCCCTAATGATACTTCTCCATGCGTACTTATCCTTCATAACAGTACCCACCATGGACTCCGGATGTTGAAGGATGCGCCACCCTTGCTTGGCTAAAAGGGCAATGTTCAAAACCTCGATGTCTCTAAACCCCATGCCCCCATCCGCTTTAGCTCTCCCCAGCTTCTCCCACCGAATCCAAGCTAGCTTTGATTTCCCCCACCAAAAACTACTGCTCATGGAATTCAATTTTCTTGCATAGTGCTTTGGGAAGTAGGAACACTGACATACTATATGTAGGAATCAATTGGACTACTGCCTTGATTAGTATCTCCTTACCCGCCGGAAACAACATGCGTTCCTTCCAGCCTTCCAACCGTGCTTGGACCCTCCCCAGAATATTAGCAAAATCAGCATTCTTGGCTCGACCAATGACAGCCGGCAAACACAGATATTTTTCATACCCACTGATGGCTGTACTGCCCACTGCATTCCCTATATGCTCCTGGAAGGCCATACTCGTGTTCTTGCTAAAGAAAATGGATGTCTTAGCCGTGTTTAGTTTTTGACCCGATGCCCCTTCATACCTATGAAGTAAATTAAGCATTTGACCCCACTCCAGGAAATTGGCCCTACAGAACAGCAGGTTGTCATTTGCAAAAAACAAATGGGTCAGCCTAAAACCATTTACTGCAATAGGAACCCCCGATATCCTCCCCTCAAGTTCTGCATTAACAATTAGAGAGCTCAAGCATTTAGGACAAAGGAGAAAAAGGTAAGGGGACAAAGAATCCCCTTGTCTAATCCCTCGAGATGGAGTGAGTGTTTCGGACGGGACACCATTCACAAGGATGGAATAGGATACTGTTGTGACACATTTCATTACAAGAGAGATCCACTTTTCTGCAAATCCCAATCGACGCATCATTCCTTCCAAGAAGCTCAACTCCACCCGGTCATAAGCTTTACTCATATCCACCTTGATAGCCATGTAGCCTTTCTTCCCCCTCATTTTAGTCGCCATGGTGTGGAGAGCTTCATAAGTGACCAAAATGTTATCAGAGATGAGTCTACGTAGAACAAAAGCACTTTGGTGCTTGGAGATAATCAATGGCAACACCAGTTTTAACCGGTTAGCCAGCACCTTCGAAATTAGTTTGTAGGACATATTGCACAAACTGATCGGGCGGAAGTCATGCACCAAGATTGCCGGAGACACCTTAGGAATCAAAGCTATATGAGTTTCATTGATTCCCGGATCAAATATTCCTCTGTTGAGGAAATCCAATACTGCCCCTCGAACTGCATCGCCAATGGTCTCCCAATTATGAGTAAAAAAACATACACCAAACCCATCCGACCCTGGGGCCTTTAGGGGAACCATTTGACCAAGTGCATCATTCACCTCTTCTGGTGAAAATTCTCTTGTAAGCCCCTCATTCATCGTTTGGGTAATTCTAGGCTGCACCTCCTCCAGACATCCCTGCTACCCCCTAGTTTCCCCCTCACTAAATATCTTCTGGAAATGTTTAACAAAAGCTTGACTGATAGCTTCTGGATGCTTACAGAGATGGCCTTTGGAGTCCTCAATCTACTCAATGAGATTGGATTTGCGCCCCTGTGTTGCCCAAGGATGATAAAATTTTGTATTCCTGTTTCCATTCCGAAGCCAATTCTGCTTTGCCCGCTGCTTCCATTTAATGTCCTCCATCTCCAAAAGATCATTTATCTCCGACTGGAGCTGCTCAATCTGGTCTCCATTCCCTGCGTGTTCCCACCTTTGGAGTCTTTCCAGTCGATTGGTCAAATACTTGATCTTCCTACTAACATCCCCATACTTAGAGGAGCTCCACACGGACAGTGCCTGCTGGCAACGGGAATGCATCAATCTTGTGGTCATGAGAGAATGCTCACCATCGACCCCTCTCTGCCAAGAATTCTTGATCACCTCAATATTGTCTGCGTCCAAGTTCCAGTAAGCCTCATACCGGAATAGTCGTTGCCTTCTTGGGGACATAGGTTTAAACCGAACCCATTAAGGGTTATGATCAGAAGTTCTTGTTGGGAGTATCACCACAACTGGCTCAGGAAAATCGTTGCACCATCCTTCTGTTGCTAAGGCCCTGTCCAAGCGTTCCTTGATAAAACTGGTCAGCTCCCGCTTGTTTCTCCAAGTGAAATTCGATCCTTTGAAACCTAGATCCCGTAACTGGCAAGTTTCCAAAGCAGCATTGAAAGAGGCCATCTGCCCCTTGTTTCGCAAAGCTCCCCCCTCCTTCTCATACCAATTAGAAATCTCATTAAAGTCTCCCAAACAAAGCCACTGATGTGGGCTCAAGGAACCCAAGTGGGAAAGAAGATGCCAAGATTCCCCCCGCTGCCACCAATCCGGATGGCCATAGAAACATTTCAGCTTCCAAGGGTGATTAGTTCTGAACATTGTAATGTTGGCATTGATATGTCTAAGCGAAAAATTCACAATATCCACTTCCTTTGAATTCCTCCAGAACAAAGCTAGACCTCCACTTTTTCCCACTGGATCCACAGTAAACAAACCTTCGAAACCCATCTTGCATCTCATAAACTGCAACCTCTCCTTATTTGCCTTTGTCTCAATTAGAAACAAAAGCGTTGGGCTCTTATCCTTTACCATTTGCTAAAGATCTCGAACTGTGTGAGGGGTCCCAAGACCTCGACAGTTCCATGCTAAACAACTCATTGGGTTCGGTAGTGCTGCCTTGCAGCCACCGCCGATGATCCCACATCAATAGATTGTTCCGGAACATACCGCCTCTCTCGTTTTTGATGGACACCTTCGGGACCCTCCTGGTCTAGCACTTCATAACCTCACTTCTCTGGAAGTACCCTAGACGAGGATACTGCTAGCTACCCACCCAGACTGCCTCATGCCAACTTCTTCCAATGTCTGATTCCACCCCCTTATTATGGGCAAAGGGGGTCACCTCTCTTGAGTTCGTCACATTAGCGGCAATATGAGCATTTGCAGTAGGGTCCGTCGAAAGTGCATCTAGATTTTTCAACGTACTGTTTGCATGAATAGTGTGGTCGACAAGCTTTCCTTTCTGTTCTACATGCTGGGCTCTTTCATTGCTGGACTTGGGCCTAAAAACTGGACCTCTCGCAACCTCCGATTTAAAACCGGCCCATTCCTAGCCCGTCCAACTTCGCCTTTTCCTGCTCCTTTTTTGTCCCTATTTTTCTTTGAAACGGTAGAATCCCTTCTATCTGTTATCGTTCCAGGCACCTTAAAAGCATTGATACAATCCCTCGGGATTTCGTCCTTCCTTACAGAGACCTTTCCTTTCAAGGAATATTGATCTGCAGGAGTGTGGGGCGCCGTGAATTCCTGCCGATCAGCCTCTCCCCTCGTAGACTTTCTAGAATGGGTATTGCTCCCCTTTTGGCAAGTTTTTGAGGTCCTCGGATCACCCTCTGCCGCCACCAGAGAAGGATGATGATAGGCCGTTTGGCTTCCATCTCCATGGTCAAGAGCTCTGGAGAGATCATCCGCTCTTATCCACGAACCCCATCCCCATGCACCTTCTTTGTGGTTTGCTCTCTTGGATGACGATATAGGGCAGCCCCGTGCTTCATGGAGAATCCTTCCGCATTTGAAACAGAATGCAGGAAGTTTCTCGTATTTAAACGTCATGCATAATGATTCCCCTGCAATGATAAGGGCCTGGCCACGCTCTAAAGGTTGATACAGATCAATGACCACTTTAATCCTCAGGTACCTTCCCTAACGGACGTCATCATCTGCCACCGCCACCTCCAAAACTTGACCCAATGATCCCCCGATCTTAGTTCCCACTCCTTTATTCATGCACTCGAGAGGCATGTCATGAACTTGTAGCCATATCGAAGTATGATGGAGCTTCATCTGAGAAAGGGGTGTCCTTTCTTTAAGCTTGTCAATAATCAGAATAGTTTTGTCATAGGACCATGGCCGACCCTCAAGAACCTTTCGTTGATCACCTTCTTCCTTGAACTCGAACAACCAGAGGTTTTCACTGATCTCCTTGAAGAAGATGTCCCTCCCTGTCCGCCATATGCGTGTAAGGAGAGATTTGAAAGCCTCTTTGTTGACCCTCTTAGGGACCCCTAGCCTTCCCACCAGACATTTTGAGCCTCTTTCGCACAGATTTGCTACATCCTCAATACCTATCTTGATTCCTTGTTTCTCCACATCTGTTTGTGGGAAAATTCCAACCCTTTCCCTGAGTCTTCAGCCATAGGAGACTTCAAGTTAGAGAGTTTCCCACAGTGAAAGATCGGGACATACAACTCCTACGCTGGATGCCGGGAGGAGATGAATAATAATTTCCTAAGTTAGTTAACAGGGAATCATCACTCATTCAAATTTTAATATATAGATGCCCTTGGCGAGTGATTGAGGGCGGGCAATTAAAGTATTTGGAAAAAAAAAATACACAGTGAAAAATTGAAATGACTTCTAACACAAAGTAAGTGTGTGTGTGTGTGCACAAAGTGTTAACAAAATATCAATGCGGAATTTAAAAGACAATAATTTTTGTTAACGAAGTGGAAAACTCAATATGAAAAAAACCACTTCGGAGCAGCCAAACCCAGGATATCCACTATTCAGAAGACAAGATTAGTTACAAAGTAGTAGTACTTACATACCCCTGATGCAGTGGTCGTACTTTGCACTCTAACGCGTAGCCTAACACGAACGTCTCCCAACCAGGTCTCCTACCTGAAGGGGTCTTCAATGGAATCCTGTTACAACACTTATCCTTTACCTTATCAGATAAGTGTTGTAACAGCACACACAATAATGGCTTCAAAGAGACAATTCAACTCAATAATCTCACAATATAACTCTCTAAGCACTAATGGAATTCAATACCGAATTCTTACAGTTCTCAAGCCTAGGGACCTCTATTTATAGGCTGCAGGTTCAAATGAGCGTCTGGCTTGATAAAACCTAGGCGCCGTCCGGACGGTAGTCATAGGGTGTCCGGACGGACAACTGTGCGATTAGCTTTCTGAAAATTTCACTGAAATTCTTTCTTGATTTAAGCCACGTTTAGACGGTGGTGCCATGTCGTCTGGACAGTTGCACTTCCACTGTAATCAATTTCCACATCAAGGCTTCGAGCGTCCGGACCAAGGGAATGGTCATCCGGACGGTTGATCTGATGCACGGAATTTTCATATTTGATGCTTGCACGTCCGGGCCAAGAGGACTGTCGTCCGAACGTCTGGATTTTGAATGCGATACTTGCCTTATGAATGAGCACGACCGGACGGTTGCAACGATCTTCCCATAACTATGTTTTGGAAGGAGATCCCATAGCTGGTCGAACACTGAGTGTTGTCCGGACGTGCTTCTGAAACGTCCAGAAGGATGCAAGCTGGAGCAGTTTGAAGCTTCTCGACACAGAGGAAGGTTCGGACGGAAAGTTCTTGTCGTCTGGACGGATGATGCTTTGGACAGTTAGGCGTCTGGCCGGTATATCACATCGTCCGGACGACTGGTAGGGAACCGAATTTTCTGACTTGTAAACTGTGCAGAATCTTCTGGAAGCACTCTAAATAGCGGAATCCTTGTTAAAAAGTATCATTACAAAGAAGTGATTTTGTCCAACAGAATGTGGCTAATTACAAACTAACAAACTTCCCCTTTGGCCATTCTGGGACAAAAATCACTTGACCGGTTAAAAATACAATCTCAATCCAAATAAAAAATTACTCTTCCTTTTTGTCACAAAGGGGCAAAGGGTAAAACAAAGTAATGATAAAAACCACACAAAAATTACTCCCCCTAAAGGTCTCAGAAGGATCAGGGTAAATAGTGTAATAAAATACCCAGGAGTTTAAACAAATGTAGCAAATTATCAAAAAGATAACAAAAATGTCTCAAAATACATCAAAAACTACAAAGAAAATCAGGATGCATCTGCCATCGGTGCATCGTCCTCGTCATCACTGCTGGACGGATGATGGAACTTGAGACACTCCCGGAGATCCAGCTGATTCTGCAACACACGGAGGTTAATAGAGTAAACCTCCTCCTGCTGCATGACTGAGATGGACTGCTGCATGGACGACATGGAGAGCTGCATGGAACTCATACCCCCCCTGAATAGCAGCCAATGCCTCCATAATCTGAGAATAGTTGGCATCCTGTTGAGGTGGCGGAACAGTCTGAGAAGAAGACGCCACATCCGGTATGCCTACAAGAATAGGAAGAAGGCAGGGGCACATCATCATCCTAATCATCTCTCCGCAGCTGAGCATTGGATTTCATTAGAGTCTGCTTGCTGATAGGATCATGGATCTTCATCTTCGACTTGCCAGCAATATTGATGCCTATCTGGAGAATAATTTGTGTTAGCAGACAGCCAAATGGGAGACCAATATTGCCCTCATCACGGGCCTCCAGAATAACGCCCAAAATATGCTTGCACAAGCAGAAAGGCAAGTGAAGACTGATAGCATACACGAACTGGGCCCTCTTCAAAATCAGGTCACTGCGCCTGACAACAGGCCAAAGGTTGCCCTGGACAATCTTGGCTAGCAAGCGGTGTGGGGCAGATAAGGCACCGATCCTAATGGTGGTGGCGCGCTCCTTTCCTTGGGGAACAGCATGAAAGAACTCTTTGAGATCATCCAGAGAAGGAGGGATTACTACCTCATTATAAGGGCTGGCAGGAATCTGGAGAACAGGTACTCCTATGAACTGACTTATGATCTGGGGATCAACAGTGATAGTAGGCCCACCTATAATAGACTAAAGCACCAACCCGCGGTCATCATCCTGAACCACCTCGAGGTTGGCATAGAATAGCCTGACCAGCCTGGTGTACATAAAACATGCACAGGTGTGTAGATACCTCTAATGATAGGTCTGGATAGTGTCGTGGATACTGTCCAGATGAGCCACCATGATGTCTGACCGAACAACATTCTTCTCAGCAATGACTGGTCGGTCCATAATCTTAGCTCTAAGAGTTGCCCTATCTCCCTCTGTCCTCTGTTGAACTATGCACTGTGGATTGCCTACAGACATGTTTCTGCAAAAGAAACCAACAAGATTTGCCAATAATAATCCAAAAGAAATATTCTTGTTAGTGCACATAGAAAATCCGGCATTATAACGGTAGTAAAATAGACTTCTCAGAAACTACAAACATGAAATATCACAATACAGTCCAACACAGCAGATATCACAAATATGCTCAAAAGAATATTCTAACATTCCCAAAATAAACTCAATTACATTCCAAAATAATCAATATTCTAACAGTTTAAACAAAAAAAACTGAAAAGAATAAAGTTAACTAGAAAAAGTACTTGGAATGTGGAGAGTAATGGACAAAAAGACAAAAAGGACGAGAAAATGCAAAAACTCTCGAGAAGTCACTCAAAGAGAAAATGTGGGGTAGCTTTAGAAATGCGGCGGCCAGGGTTTATAAAACCGGAGGGGTCCCCGTCCGAACGGCTCATTAACCCATTCGGTCGTGTGTTGCCTCGTAAACATGCGGACAGGCCGCGCTCGTCCAGACGTGTAACATACCCGTCCGGCCGACTGAGCCACACCCATCCGGACGTAAAGAGGGGCTGTCCGGACGCTTCACACTGAAAAGGCAGAAACTGAGGGAAAAATTAGCAGAAAATATTTTTCCTAATATCATCTTCAGAACACGCATGGATAATCAACTGATAAACACAATCAAATAGCATCTCAAAACTAAGCTGAGATATAAGAGAGAGTTCAGAGTTTAATCAGCACAAAGATTTTCCTATAGGCAGAACATTTAAATAGACGACTCAAGTCATGCAATGCGTGTGTGTGTGAAGACTTTTTTTTTCACAAGGTATGACTTTCACTGATATGACAAAAAGCAACTAGATTTTCTAGACAAGTGAGAAAATCAGTGAAAGATTAGTCAAAAGTCAAACCTTATTAATTACTAGGGCCTAGCCACCTTCATCTGATACACTACCCCTAAGATGCAGCATCCAATTGTTTTACTTGTACTATGAAGGACAAGATAAATATTTTACTTGCACCATGAAGGACAAGGCATATTGCAAATTCAGTATAGAAGCAGTGAATATACAGTCATAGCGCAGAATTCATAAGAGTAATTGCTTGATTCTTTTGATGCTGCAACCTAGAGAAAATGCTAGAGTTTTTAGGTTCTAGGTTCAACTAGCATCTAGTCAATTTATCCATCTTATCAAAAACCTCTTCTCTTATCTAGAATTTGTAGAAGCAAAAAGTCAGAGAAGGAAAGATGTACCTTTAGGGGAGTCTTGGATAGTGTACATTTTCATCGCATGAGGAAAGAAGTTATCCAACTTTTACATATACAGGAAAATACTTGGCAAATATAGTCATAAACTCTCAATCACACCTAAGCAAAGTAAATTAGTGCCTAAAGAAATGAGATATCAGGTAAAAATACAATCAATATCTGACATGCCAAGAAAAGGAAAAATTTCCTACATTTTCTCCCCCAATTTTTTTTTAAATTTTTTTATTAAAACAAAATGCTATATGGAAATGACATCATATAACATGCAATGCATGATCAAACCTGTGTAAGCTCGATGTTGCCAATACAGAAAAACAGTCGCTCGACCTGCTTTTTCTGTCTTCCCCAAATAGTACCTGCAATATTCTCTCAAGAGAAATAAGGGGCAAAACAAAATTGGTTCCTAGATTGCATAGTAAACACAAAATATAGTAAGTAAAAGTCAAGCAATCAAACTTGATGCCTTAGGATTAGGAACCAAATCCTAGGCATGAACATCTTCTCATACTAGGTGCGTCCATTCTCTCTCATGGGGTGAATGTCTTTCTTCTTCTTGACCCAAGCTTGCCTTCTTGTGGGTAGTTGCTGGCAGGACTTCATCTGTTGATCCATCCACTCCATCATGCTTTGCATCCAGATAGGTGGCTCCCTGTAGTATTGATCATCTTCCACCTTTTGCGACCTTTTAGAATGCTTGGATTTGATCTTGGATTTGCCACTGTGATTGGCAGGTACAAATCGCTGCTGAGGCCGCTGATGCTGAGATGCCAGGTGTCGTGGTGCATGAGACCAAGGAGCTTGATAATGAGGGGTCTGATGCCTGGATGCTTACCTCTATGGAGCTTGATAATGATGGGTCTGATGCCTGGATGCTTACCTCTATGGAGCTTGGTAATGATCCTGATGCCATGGAGCCTGATACTGGGTCAGAGGTCTTGTGCCATAATTTGCTTGCCAAGGCACTTCTTTCTTGACTTTTGCTTTCTAAGCTTTGAGTAGGGAGCACTGAGGTCGGACATGCCCACTTAGACCGCAGTGATGGCATATTGGAGATTTTCTGATGGAAGGGGGCTTCTGAGTGCCCGACATATCTCCATTAAGCTTGTCCTTCCCTTTATCTTCAACAGTGGGGGGAGGCTTAGGGACTGCAGGCTTAACAAAGATAGTCTTGGAAGTAGAGGGAGTATCAGAGGGAGGAGTGATGTGTGTTTTAATGAGTACTCGCAAGCACA
This sequence comes from Alnus rubra, assembly GCA_028654335.1. Taxonomy (NCBI): domain Eukaryota; kingdom Viridiplantae; phylum Streptophyta; class Magnoliopsida; order Fagales; family Betulaceae; genus Alnus; species Alnus rubra. The sequence continues at coordinate 1,733,910 of JAJPGS010000041.1, read as the reverse complement.
CGAATCGCTTGCAATATAGTGTGTGCAAGTGCGAGGTCAAATCCACAAGGAAATGGTCAAATGTTGGTGTCTTGTTTAATCAACCTCATTTTAACCTAGTTCCAAAAGTTTGAGGATTGATTCAAGAGTAAAAGACTAAATAAAAGAGATGAAATGAAATATGCAAATTAAAAGGAACTAAGGCTAAGTAATCTACCAAACCAAATCCAACAACTCACACTCTTAGTTTCCACTTGAACACCCAAAGAACATTAAGCTTTGGATGTCATTCAAATGTCTTAACCACAAACTCTAAAACCATTAAATAAATCCAACTCAAAGATAAATTACAAAGAGTACCCATTTGAAATCAAATCATCCAATGTATCCATTCAATGAAGAAATCACAATGGATATCATCATTCAAATCGATAAAACAATGTATCCATCGGTTGAAACACATTAAATGTCCTATATCTACTAACAACCACATTCATTGCAAAAGATAAAGCATTTAAATGAATGGAACTTGAACAACAAATATGATATATCATCAAATGTCCAAGTAGTATAACAAGAGTGTGAGTGTCATCAATGGAAAGGTTTCATCATCAACCTTAGTTGAGATTACTAGCCTTCCATGACTAAGAACACCACAAGAAAATGAAGAACAAACATGGAAATAAAAGAAAAGCTTTACAAAGAGAAAGTGTCTAAAAACAAAAGATACTGAAATACACTATGAAATGAACGAAATTAAACCTAGCTACTGTTATCTGAACTCTCCAACAAGGAGGCATGACTATGGCTTTTTTAGTAGGAAATTAGGGCTAGAAACCATGTAAAATGACTCCTCTAACCCCCTCTAGGGTTCCTCTCTTGCTAGAGACAACCAAGGTCATGAAACCAGCGTGTTCTGCTGCGAAAATCAGAGGGAGAACTGCTTTTTGTCACGGAGAAGCTCCTGATTGGGTGTTCTGGCGCGCTTCAGCAAAAGAAAGTTTTGAGAAATTTCGATTGATCGACTTCGGGCAAAATTTGATCGATCGAATTTAAGTTCGATCGATCGAGTCCTTCAGAACTTCCAAATTTTCCAAGCAATTCCACATGAATTTTGTCATTCCTCACTTATTGACCTACAAAACATAAAAACACAAAAACTAACCAAAGCATCAGAAAATAACAAGGATAAAGGTCTAACTAATGTAAATCAAGGGGTCCAAATACACAATATTTGGCACTCATCAAATACCCCCAAACTTACATTTTTCTAGTCCCTTAGCAAAAACAAAGTGGAAAACAAAATCAAAGCATGAAACATAAATCCTCTTTCGTGGGAGAAACGATTGCATTTAGCATATGGAACAAGCCTTTTAAACCCTTAGGACTCCCTAGGCACCCTTTACTGAGCACAATCCAAATAGGGTACTAGAACTCCACTTCATATAGTCGGCTTCGGCCAATGTAACTCTCTTTCTTGGCTAACAAGGGTACCACCGACAACAATCCCGTACTTAGCTTGATTTGATCTGTGAAACCCGTTTAGCATAATGTGTCGTATCGGGTCAAAACGACCCGTTTAGCTTAAAAGTTTTTTTTTTTTTTTTTTGTATTTAAATGAAATAATAATAGTTTGAGCAATTCATCTCTAGAAATTAAACTCTTAGTAGGCTAGCCCCACTCTTGAATGACCTACAAATATGCTCATTTTCCAGATAAACTTGGAATGTTACAGGAACTGATACTATCAAATGTCAAAACATAATCTTCTTCGTTATCCACCTTATTAAAATTTGTTCTATATCAAAAGATAAAATAAATTAGCGTGCATGACTCCTCCAATTTCATTTTATTTTTTTTGTTTTTTTTGTTTTTTCTCTCTTCTGTTCAGCCCTATACTACTAAAATCAAAACAAGACCCAACATAAATAAGGTGAGTGGGAGACTAGATACATGTAGGCTCTAACATCTGTCTCTCTTTCGTTCTCTTATCACCTTAAATCCATACCTTTACTAATTACTTAAACATCAAAGTTGGTGCCGCCGCCACCAATTAATGACGTTCCATTCATATCTTTGGTTGTCATGCAGGATTTACGAATCGAGGACTAGGCATGCATATTTTTAATATTTAATCTTTAGTTTTAGTTTTAGTTTTAGTTTTTTTGAATTTAAGGATATTTTTGTCTTATTAATTTTTTTTATCATTTTTATCTTTTTGTTGGTTTTAGAGAGGACATCGACATGTTTTGATTGTTTGAAGGGGACATTGACACAATTGGTAGTTTGAGATACATTGACAATTGAGTGGTATTTTGAAGGGATAGGGATAACGTACTTTCTCCTTAAAAAAACAATAAAATAGAGGCATTTATGTGTTTTCAATAAATACAAAAATAATTAAAAGAGTACTTACATTTAAAATTTTGAAAACTTTGTTGTGGTACTTTATCACTCTTTAAACATGGAAGACAAAAGTAAAAAAGTGATTAAACTTTGAAGGGATAAGATATATTTTTTCTTTTATTTATTTATTTATTTAAGTATAACATGAACCAAACACTTTTTGTTATCATTTCCCATAATCAATTAGAAGAGTCACATTTAACTTTTAAAGAGAAATTCCATTTCATGAACCTCAAAAGAAAAGGAAATTGCAACCATAAATAGAGGAGAAGAAATACATAACGAATCTAATTAATTTACAATATATCCAAAAAATTACAAGTCAAAGTCCATTTGCTAATTATTTCTAGTCTACTTATTTGCTTCTTTAGGCATCGGTTTGGCTTGTTCAGTGAGTGGTTCCATCAATGAATCCACCTGCTTCTGCACTTCTACAGCCTGCTTCTGTACCTCATCAACCTGCTTCTCTACTTCTTCAACCTGCAAATTAATAGTACTTGAATAATCAACTCCCCATGCACTCAACTCTAAACCAAACCACTTTACATCTACTCTTTATAATTAAGGCATGAACCCGCACCATAAAATTGGGAGGTTAAGAAAAAAAAACGTAAAGGAGGAGTAAATTCGTATCCTTCAAACTACCACCCGATTAATAATAATTCTATTTTGTAAGGAATAAAAGTAAAGTCCTAACCATTTTAAATAAAATGTAAGAATTTGAAGTTGGCACATGAAATAGTGTATATAAAGTCAAAGTTAACACATCTTTTAAAATTTAAAATAATATAAAATTATGTACACTATTAGATGTATTAACTTTAAATCTTGGCCATAATATGTATTAATTACTTTTTATAAAAAAAATCAATTTCAAAACATTCATTTGAATAGTAGTAAGAAATGATTAATGTGATATAAAATTTGAGAATGTTTTATAGAAAAGTGAAAAAGTTTTGTTTTGTAGTGGGTTTTTTTGGTTGAATAATAATAAAAAATTATTGATGTGATGTAAAAAGTGTAAAAAAGTAAGAAAGTTTTTTATTTGATATTTTTGGGAGAAGTAAAATGAAAATAAAAATTTTGTGGATGAGTTACCAAACAAGCTCCTCTAACTTTTTTCACTTTTTATATCCGATCAATGATTTTTTATTATTATAAAAATAAAAAACTATTTACTAAACAAAACTTGTTCACCACAAAAAAAAAAAATCAAAATTCTTTCTACTTTATATCACATTAATCACTTTTATTTCTATTCAATTTTTTTTCTCTCCACAAGAATGATCAAATTGGGCCAATGTCTCTCATAAATTATAAAAAATTGTCAATATTCTATCAATAACAAAAATACCCTTAAAAAAAATTAATAAAATACTAAACAAGAAAAGAAAAGAAAGAAATACATAAATCGTCATTGGGGGCATTTTTTTAATTCATTTTGTTTTTTTTTTTTAAGAAAAAATAAAAATTAACATAAAAATTAGCCCTTTATGATGATCTACGAAACGCTCCAAACCGCGTGGGGCGGCAATAAAGGAAGCTACCAGGCTTTGTCGTAGGTAACAGTCAGGAAAGCAACTTTATAAACAAAGGGCTATTCGAAAAACCAAGTCAAATTCTTAATGGTGCGACGAAGAAATGAAGAACAAACAACCAAGCAAGTGGACAGATATATCTTGTGACCCACCACACCTGACTGAGTAGCCTTGTGCTTTCTTGCGTAGAAAGTTTGAATAAAGAACAAAAGAAAGGAAAAAAGAAGTAGAAAGTTTAAAGGAAATTTGAAAAGGTAAGATGATATATCACTGAAAAGCGCCTAATGACAGGACAAGACTCACAGTAAAAGGGAAAATGGAAAAGAGAACTAAGAAGGTTTTAAAATCAGTCATTAAATATATTTCTTCATATTCCAACCATGGTTAACCTAACCAGGAAGGTAGGACCTCTGAAAGTCAAAAGTAATTAAGAAAACTGATCACATAGAGTACTCATGGGCCCAGTTGCTGATCAAAACTGGGATTTTATCATCTCACATAATATTGATTCATGAAATAGGATATAAATAAGATGAAAGAGAGTGCAATTAAGATAAAATATAATAAAATAAAGGTATTGGGTCAAACCTGCTCGATCGCTTTATCTACCAGATGGGCACCCTTGGCTGTTTCCTCAGCTAGATGTTCAATAAGCGCCGCAGCTTCTTTGAGTTTTCCGCCTGGAAGGTGATCGGCGACCTCTTCCGCTACCTTATCCACTTGCTGAGCCACCTTTTCTACGGCCTCTGCTACTGCTTCTACTTTATCCGCAGCCGTTCCAAGTCGGCCTACATGTTCAATCCGAGCATCACATGATTAAACCCCTTTATATTCACAATGTCACAACGAAAATGATAGAGTGAACAAAAAACAGCATGAAATTCCTTACTTTTCAGATTCAGTAACGGTCCCCATTTACTCCCCAAGAATGGTAGAATTACCGTCACTATCATTCCAAATATCCAAAATTTCCTGCGAGGATATATCCATAAACGCTGTTAATTACTTATATCAGACAAAAACAACAATAGCTTGGAGCAATATTACAAAATCAAATAGTCTTACCATGAATCGGGAGAAGGATCAGAAGGAAGCGGAGCTCCGGGAAGTACACTGTATATCTTTGTTTTGCTGACAATTAGCTCTGTCGCCGTCAGGCCCGTGTTGACAAACTCCAAACCATTTCCCAGAAAACAGCTGCCGATCTTGCCTTTCGAGATAACCAGAAGATGATTAGGATTACGAGCTGAAGCTCGGTACCTGCGAGAAGAGCCAGTAGGAAGGCCATCGAAGGGAAGAATTGGTCTTGATGTCGACATAACCTGCTCTCTTGGTCTCTCTGTAAGAATTTCTGTAGATAACAATCAAGAGGTTTGAAATTGAATCACAGGTTGGTAAAGAACGTGGGTGTAAGATAAATGTTGGAACAGTATAATGGCTTTGTACGAGTGGTTGAGCAAAATATATATAAATGTTTTCCACGCGCTTTTTTCGTGGAATAGTCGTCAGGTCAATAGTATAGAATTTCCAAGGTCAATCGTTGCTTTTCGTTTGCTTCACGTTTTATGTTTGAGATTGAGACTGACTTTAAGGGAAAAAGATGCTCACATCCATGTTCCTTCGGAGGATGTAATAGTCCATTTCGGTTGCCGGCTCACATCCACCAGCCTTCCCGGCGTTCATTTAACCAACATGTACAAAATATTAAACGACATCAGCTCGTACATGCAAATACAGCCGATCTTTAAGTTTCGTTTGAAATTTTCTCTTCCCTTTCCTTCATTTAATTTTTTTTTATAATTGATGTCATATCAAATTTAAATAATTTTTATAAAAAAGTAAAAAAAAAATTGTATTATAGTGAATTTTTTATTTAAAAAGTAATAAAAAAATGTAAATGTGATATAAAAAGTAAAAAAAGTTAAGAATATTTTGAAGTCAATGTTTTTTGGGAGAAGTGTAAATAAAGAAGGGGAAGGGAAAGAAAAATTTCAAACGGGGCAATATCTCTTCTTCTTCTTCTTCTTCCTCATGAGGTGGACTAATACTCTTCAGTCTTCTAGAAGAAATATGATAAAGACTAAAATGATTATCACAATCTCCTATTATTTCATGCCCTAAAAAGACAGTAAGGATAATAATAAGATCAGATTTTAAGAGGAGTTTTTTTGTTTGAATAGGGGATCCATTGCTCGTATAGAGGGCCCTATAGACAAAAACTAAACATAGTTGCTGAGATATGAATGAAGAAAAAATTCAGTGTTTATTACTTGATGGTAGTCGATAGGAGTGGGCATAACATGCCCAAACCCTCATAACCGCCCCGGCCCGCACTGTCCCACCCTGATAATAGCGGATCTATCCTTTAGTAAAAGTCATGTGGGCTTGTTTTTGCTCAAACTGCATGGACCGGGCCAGATTGCGGAATTGAAATTTATTAACCGCATGGGCCTGATTCGACCCATGCCCATATCCAGTAATCAATTTACGCGATGGGGTAAGATACTTGGGTTACATAACCGTTGTGTATTAATGTTTGTAATCTTCTATACATACTGAACATTTATCTAGAAGGAATGTGAACGTTGCTAGTTGGTGATTTTCCTTTCTTAATTGATTTGTTACCATTGCTCATATTTCTTCCCTCAACATTATCCCCCCCCCCCAAAGTTGGAGTGGATATTCATGACACCCAACTTGCCAAGTAGGTGATGGAATTGTGTCGAACTTAGTGCCTTATTAAATAGATCAAGCGGTTGTTGAGTGGTAAATACGTGAAAAGTCTGAATTGTGCCATGCTGTAGTTTTTCCCGCATGAGGTGACATTCAATTTCTATAGGTTTTGCTTTTTCATGAAAGACGGGATTCGAGGCGATGTGGATGGCCGCTTGGTTGTTGCAATATAATTTCGCTGGTTGTGAATGTGAGATATGGAGGTCTGCTAACAGTTGTTTAAACCATGTAATTTCATAGCAAGTTGTGGCCATAGCTCTGTAATCTGCTTCAGCTGAAGAACGAGATACTATTGTTTGCTTATTCGTTTTCCAAGATATTGGTGAGATTCCAAGGAGTTTACAATTTCCAGTGATTGAACATCGAGTGTCTCTACATCGTGCTCAATCTGCATCACATAATGCATATAGTTGAATGTTGCTTGTGGCAGATAAGAGAATTCCTTGTCTTGGAGACTTCTTGATGTAGCGTAATACTCTATGTAATACATCAAAAGGGATCTGCGTGGCTTGTCCATAAACTGGCTCAACACCTGCACTGCATAGGCTAAATCTAGTATGGTAATGGTTAAATAAATCAACTTACCAACTAGTTAACGATATGATGGGGGATCTGCAATAAGGTCTCCATCATGTTCATTGAGTGCCGGATTTTGCTCCAAAGGAAAAGTATTAGGTTTGGCATCAAGGAAGCCTATATCTTCAAATATTTCAAGAGTATACTTTCTTTGTGATAGAAAGATGCATTTCTTCGAACGAGCCACTTCAATAACAAGAAAATATTTTAGGTAGCCAAGATCTTTGAGCTTGAAATGGTTACCCAAATGATTCTTAAGGTTTTGAATCTGCTCCAAGTTATTGTATGCCAATAAATGTCATCTGTAACGCCCCAGATTTTAAGACATAACGTCTTAAATAGAATTTAAGACTCGTGGCGATCAATCCATATTTTTAGTCGCTCGATCGACCACTTCTGCCGATCGATCGATTAATCGCTCGATCGATAAGACCTGTAGCTCGATCAACATGTCGAACGATAGACACTTTATGTCGCTCGATCAAAATTGCTTTGATGAGAGCATAACCATGCGCCACCTGTCCTTAATTGATAAATAGATAGACTGAATATTCAAGTGAGCTAATTAACAATATTATTAGTATATAATATTATTATATATAATATTTATTATTGACACAATATTATTTAATATAATAATATTGTCAGTGATATAATATTATTGAGATAATAATATTTGTAATAAAACGAACTAAACTCTAAACGGACTTAAAATTATAATCCTAATGAGTTAGTTTGAAATGGTAAAAACCCAAGGTGAAAATATTTGCGATAAAAAGATAATTAGTAAGTTTTGAATAAATATCTTTAGATTAAACCAGATTAAATTAACTAGATAAAACTTAACTATAGTTAATCAAAATATCTCTGATATTTTAATAAAGTCTTTACGTAAAAATATATTCCGCTGCTAAATTATACTCTGATGACGTTATTAATGATGTTATAACGATATGTAGAAATTCAAAATTTTCATTTACGCATTTTTGGAAAAAAAGTGGGTCGTTACAGGTGATATCAAATCGGTTTGCTTTGAGGACTGTTAGGCTTGACCCTAGAAGTTAGAAATAACACAAGAGCTATAGGAAACATAAACTCTGAAAAATGTTTTGTATGAATCTTATAAATGCTTCATGAGTATGTATGTATGCTTCGTTAGCCACAGTTAGGATTTGTGAAGTATGACTATATATGCTGCTATGGGTATTAAATAGTGTATGTATATGTGCAATTTTGATACTTTGGGTGATGAATGCTCATATATACTTTCAATCCTTGACAAAAATTGAATGTATTCATTTTAATGCTTTGTTGTATGTTAGAGAACATGTTGATTTGATTTGCATGCTAAGTTAGGATTATATTGTAAAATACGAGATATGAAACCATTTTTATTTAAAAAGAATGATTTTGAGACAAGATTAAACATGAGCTTTCAAACATGGTCCTAACTCCTAATGTTTACAAAATAAAGGTCTAGATGTAATGAAAACGTCTTGAAAGTAAAGTTTTGTAAAAATGATAAATATAATTATAGATATGGTATACCTATTTGTAATTCTATTGTTTGATAGTAATAAAAACAACCTACTGAATAAGAAATTAAACTCTTATTTCAGAATGAGAATTAATACTCATTCATGTGCTATTAAAATACTTCCAAAAGATTTTGAACACGAGTAGAAAGTTTGTGGAAAACAAAGGCATTAAAATTTTAAAAATATGCTAAATTATATACAAGTTGAAATATATAAGTTTTCATATAGTGTCACTATTGATTATGTTTGTAAATAAATGTTTGTGATTTTTATATAACTTCTAAGTTTAAGATCGATAGTTGTATAGATGTTGAGAATAGAATCAATATTTTATTATCAAGATCTAACAAATTTAGATATATTAGTGCAGAGATCTCCCACCCGAATGACAATTTCAGTGTAAGGTGAATAAGAAACCTAATGTATGAAGGTATTTATGATCTCATGATTAGAACGATTGATACTTAGTATTATTTTGAGATATAATCATGAAATGATAATTTTGGAGATATAGATGACATAATCTTGGTGCTTTATCTATGGTATGACATATGATGAGAATATGATGTATGGGGTTCAACTATCTTATTTCAATAAACCTTTGCAGATTTATGGATATTAAGTTGGTAGATGGATCTAGCACTTTATTGACATGTTTAGGAATGATATTTGTCCTATGTCTATGCTAAGGATAACCTTAGAATCAAAGGAGAAAATATTGAAGCTTGAGGTATAACCAATTACCTTAGAAGGTAAGGAAAGATATGATATGACTAATGAGTATCTATTACCCTTTGAAAATAGGTGTATAAATTGTGGATTATTAATTTATATACATTTGCGGAAATGAGTTGATTAAATAATTTGATAATATTTGGATAGATTATCTTCCCTTAATCTGTTAAACTTTGGCGAAGTTTAGAATCGATTAATTAAGAAATTATTGAGGTTTTCTAGAGCTTAAGTTAATTGATATAACTGATTTGATATGTGATTTACATAAGATGGATCTTTCGGAAGATCCTAATTTTGATAAATACCTTAACTATCAGATTTGAGGATTGATTAACTGCATAATTAAATTGGATTGATGTTTAGGATTGAATCGTTGACCTATGAGGATAATAATATTTATGCAGGAATAAGAAAAAGATCATGGTACTATATAAAAGAGTTGTACCTAAGTAAAGAACCAAAGGAATAAAGTTCAAAGGATTATGAGAGTCTTAGGAGATCTTTGATATTGAGAGATAAAATGATACGTAGAAAGCTATTACTTTCTTGTAGTCTCTTTGATAAGATTAATTAATCATGATTGAGGAAACATAGGGAGCTCACAAAGAGGACTACGATATCTTGAGATATGGATTATCGATCCTTTGTGTTTTCCAATTTATATTATTAGGACCTGATAACGAATAATGATTTGTGACACTTAGGAAATATAATTTGATCAGTGAATTTTAAGGTTATATAATCAACGAATTTTACTAATTTAAATCCTGGAGATAGGAATTCTGGACAATCAAGGAATTGATTGTTTGAAGAAATAACGATAGTTAAGAATATTCTTGTGAAGTATAGATTGATATTTGTGTCATAATGAGTGAGATAGGTTAAGTCATAATCAGAATAAGTAAAATGATAGGTCTCATGATTGTGACCGACATTTGATTAACTATCTTTGCTACTAATATCTGTTTGATTGATTGTTTGGATGATCGCCTTTTTACTGCGATTGATTGTCCTTCGCCGCAATCGAACAATGATGACGTAAAGGAATGCTGGAAGGAAACAATGGTTTAATAAGATTTGGTTCACGCATCCACGATGTAAATACCTATGCTCAAACAAAGAATTAATGTCGGGTAGATTACTATCATACAAGGTAGGTACGTAATCCTTCTTGATACTAAAATTGAGTAGACTTAGTACTCAACTATTAGGATTAAGGATTTCTACACTTAAGAAGTTCATTGTTAGCATAATAATTGTATATATAAATGGGGATATTTTTGAAAGCTTCCGATTTCCTTATTTAGTAATTTAGTTTCCCAGTTTTCATTATGATAAAATTTGAGGATGAGATAGCATTTTCTTTGACTGATAGTAAATTAAATTGGCCTTAGTGATGGATTTAAGTTGCTTAGGTTGCTGAGTTAAGACTGTGGAGATTATGAACCTTAGCCAAGTAAATTGAGAATCTTGATATTATATTATATGATCTGTTATGGAGATATATAAATTTTAATTGAGGATTTCTTAATGATATCTTAGATTATCTATTATAATGAACTGTCGGAATTTTAAATAAAGATTTCCAACTTGATTTATATTGGCTAGGTTTGAGGTTTAAAGGATTAATATCAATTATGTGATAGTAGCCAGATATTACAGATTTTGATGATAGGTTTATATTTTGAGGTGATTCTGAATCATGAAGATGAGAATATATGATTTTTGTTATTGGAAGAATTTTTGGTGTTATAGAAATATGATTTGAATATTATTTTTGGAGAACAATATGTTATGATTAAATCCATTTTGAGGTTTAGTTGGTTGAAATCATATTTATGGGATAATACTGTTAACATTCTTTTGACTAGAATCATAATGAATAGTAATGACAAATATGGAGACTAGGTTATGATGCATTATTAATATTGGTAAATAGTTGATTTTAGAAAAGTGAGAAATGCTACGTGATAGCCAAATGAAGTCATTCCTAAATCAGGCAATAAGATCAAGGTAACTAATTATGACATTTGAGGACTAAGCCTTAGATTTCGAAATTTCAGACTTATGGATCTTTAATGTTATATTTTGATGACTTAAGAATTGTTTTGTCTCTGATCTACAGAATTAGATGTTAGCTATATATATATATTTGATTTTTAGCTAATCTACGTTTTGAGGTTAAAACTTGCATTCAATGCAAGGATGACATCTGAATTATATATTGAAGTCTGTTGACTAATTTGAAGATAAGATTGAGAGACATTATTATCTTACACTCTTGTTAAGGATAAGCAAGGAATGATTATATTATAGGATTTGATCTTAAGCATTATACCTTAGTCATGAAATCAAAAATAGTCATGATTGATCTAATCTATGTGCCTATGATATAATACAGATTTATGTTTGTGGTAAATTTCGAGGATATAACTCAATTCGAATAAACAACTACTTGGTGCTATCATTGGAGAATTCCATAGGTTAAAACTTTGGAGATAGACTGACATTTTTTAGGACGGTACTATCTTGATTTTGAATTCTTGCTTAATGGGAATTATTGCGAATGATATGATTGATATTTTCGAGGTCTGAAGAATTAAAGACTGTGTCTTACTTGAGGATAGGAACAATTATACTTGGAATTAATGTTTAAGGATTTTCTAATGGAAAGAGACTCCGACCCTATGGATACCTAAAGACGAATAGAGACGATCTTTTTTATGGAGACGTTAGACCTTGAATAAGTTTTTTCCCTAGAAATGTGAGGTGGAATTTCAATAACATAAGATGAAATTTTAACAATAGAAGATAAGGTGAAATTCAGTATATTTCTTGAGGTATTTCAAATATAATGATTTGATCAGGTACTGCTAACACGGACGAACAAAATAGACGATGACTACAATAAGAGCAGACCTTTACATTGAAGTAGAGAAATGGAAATAGAAATGATATGAATAAATTAGATTCTCATGTAAGTATAGATAAGCATTACTAGTTAAAATAAATTAAGTGCTATATCTTAAAATCTAAGTCGTTTTGACTTTAGATTTAGAAATCTAAATCTCCGTTGAAAACTTTATGGTTTTCGAATTTCGGGGACAAAATTCCGTTAAGGGGGGAGGGATGTAATGCTCCAAATTTTAAGACATAACGTCTCAAGTAGAATTTAAGACTCGTGGCGATCAATCCACATTTTTAGTCGCTCGATCGACCACTTCTGCCGATCGATCGATTAGTCGCCTGATCGATAATACCTGTCGCTTGATTGACATGTCGAACGATAGACACTTTATGTCGCTCGATCGACATTGCTTTGATGACAACATAACCACGCGCCTCCTGTCCTTAATTGATAAATAGACAGACTGAATATTCAGGTGAGCTAATTAATAATATTATTATATATAATATTTATTATTGACACAATATTATTTAATATAATAATATTGTCAATGATATAATATTATTGGGATAATAATATTTGCAATAAAACGAACTAGACTCTAAAGGACTTAAAATTATAATTTTAATGAGTTAGTTTAAAATGGTAAAAACCCGAGGTGAAAATACTTAAGGTAAAAAGATAATTAGTAAGTTTTGAATAAATATATTTAGATTAAACCAGATTAAATTAACTAGATAAAACTTAACTATAGTTAATCAAAATATCTCTGATATTTTAATAAAGTCTTTATGTAAAAATATATTCCGCTGCTAAATTATACTCTGATGACGTCATTTATGATGTCATAACGATACGTGGAAATTCAAAATTTTCACTTATGCATTTTTAGAAAAAAGCTGGTCGTTACAAGCTAAATTTACAAGAATAATTGTAAAGTTACCTTCGTGGGATCGGACAAATAGTGAGTAGTCAGCTTTGGATTATTTATATCCTGCACTAATGAGAGTGGAAGAGAGTTTTGCATTCCACTATCTTGAAGCTTGTTTAAGGCCACACAAGGATTTGTTGAGTTTGCAAACTCTGGCCTCCTCCTTTCGTTTGAAACCAGGAGGAAGGTGCATGTAGACTTCTTTGTCAAGGTCACCATGAAGGAAGGCGTTGTTGACGTCAAGTTGATGCATGTGCCATCCACATGAGGCAAGAAGGGCGATGAAGGAGCAAATAGTGACCATCGTAGCGACATGACCGAAGGTCTCCGTATAATCAAGGCCTGTCTGTTGGTTGTAACCCTTAAGACACCAATCAAAATTTATATCATTCCATTGAACCATCTGGCTGATATTTTATTTTGTACACCCATTTGAATTCAATGAGTTTATTTCCTAGTGGAAGAGGAGTCAAATTCCATGTTTGAGTCGACTCAAGAGCATCTACCTCAGCACGCATAACATCTCGCCACTTGGAATCCTGCATTGCAAAAAGGACTTTGGTTTCTACGTTGTAAAGTCACAACGGTTGTTAGAGAGACGCGTAAGATAAAAAAGTGTCAAGTGAGTAAGGAGTACCTGTGGAACACACCAACGCTGATTCAGATGATTGTGGTGATTAATGTCATATAGGCGGTTTCCCTTTTGACCGTAAGGATAACCCAAGAAGACACATTGTATAGCTTGAGGGTTGAATTTTGATGGGTTGCGTGGATGAGTGGAAGCAAATCACAAACAACCAAAAACTCGCAAGTGATTGTATTGAGGTTTCGAGTTGTGTAACTTCTCATAAGAATATTTTTTAGGGAAGAGGGGAGTAGGAGTTCTGTTAATCAAATAGGCAGAGGTTAAAATAGCATCTCCCCAAAAAATGTATAGGCAAATGAGTTTGGAATAGTAAGGCTTGGGACATAGTGAGAAGATGATGATGCTTGCGTTCAACAACTCCATTTTGTTGTGCAATAGAGTCACAATTGGTCTGATGGATGATTCCTTTGTTGAAATAAAAGGATGGAATAATGAATTTTGTGCAGTGTCCCTACGAATAACTTTGATTGTAGTCGAGAATTGTTTTTCGACAAGATTAATGAAGGATTGTAGAAAGAGAACGGACCTTAGATTTCTGATGCATCAAATATATCCATGTATAACGGGTGTAGTCATCAACAATGATAAGAAAATAATGTGCCCCATTAATGGAAGCTGTGGGGTAACCACTTAAATATCAACGTGTAGTAATGCAAACAGTGCAGTAGAAGAAATTTGACTAGTTAGAAATTGAAGATGTGTTTGCTTTGCTAGAGGACAAACAAGACATTGTTCTGAATCTGAACTACAAATTTCAGATACATTATTGGAAAGAAATGACAGAACTTTATTAGAGAGGTGACCTAAGCTATGATGCCAAAGCTGCGAAGTCGACTTTGCCACCTGACAATGTGCGAGTCTCATGTTGGTGAAGTAATACAGGTTGTCCTGCTCATTGCCCAGACCAAACTTCTTCATTGAGCGAAGGTCCTTGATGAAATAGAAGTTAGAGGAAAAAAATAATGAGACAATGCAATTTCCGACATAGGGTACGCATAGAGATCATATTAAAGTGAAAAGTAAGAACACAAAGGACATTATAAAGAACGAGGGAGGAAGAAAAAGTCACAGATCCAATGCGAGTTACTAAAGCATAGGAGCCCTCAAGTAATTGAATAGTTTGACCATGAACAGGATAAGACTAGGTCAAGGTACTTGGAGAAAAAACCATATGGTTAGTAACAACACTATCAAGAATGCATAATGAATTATTACACAAGACAAAAGATGTACATGACAGAGATGATTCAATACTACCTACTTGGTGGGCCATGGACTGTTGTGGAGTGGCGTTATTCAAAATTGCAAGGAATTTTTGACACTAACAAGGTGTAAAAGGGAAATTGTTGGTAGTTGAAATCTGGTAAGCATGGGGCTTAGGACCAAAGAGCCACATCTCCTAAAGGACAAAGCCATATGCATGATTGACCGAAGGCAATGGTTCCATCAAGAGGACATGTCCCCAAACAACTGCATATGACTCATTGAGACCCAAGAAAAACTTCATGGTACGGTAATATTGATGTAGTTGAAGGCCCTCTTTTAGTGCATTCCCAACCCTCCATAACAATTCCTCCTCTCAATAAATTTCTGGCCTTCCAAAAATTATGCTATACATAAGGCGATTAATTCTCCAACTTTTCATTAAGAATTCCCCTCGACATTTGGAAGCTCCCATTTTTGCCCACTTCACCCAATGAATCTTCGCCTCTTTTTTTTTCTTTTGGTTGCCCCACCAAAACTTTTGCATTTAAGGAATTAATATACCTGAAAAGACCTTTAGGCAGCATGAAAATACTCATTGTATAAGTCGGGATGTCTTGAACAACTGATTTCAATAAAATTTCCTTGCCTCCTTGTGATCATTTTCCAGTTGCTCATCCTGCTCCAGATTCTGTCTTTAATGCTCTTGAATGCATGCATTCGTGATTTTCCCACCATTACTGGTAAGCCAAGATATTTTTCAAAAGCCCGTGTAGCTCGTAGTTTTGATGATGCAGTAAAATGTTGTTTAATTGGCGCCTTGGTGTTTTTGCTAGAAAATAGAGAAGTTTTCTCTTTATTTAACTTTTTCCTAGACGCATTCTTATAGATGCCCATTACTTGTTGTAAGTTGCGCTACTCCATAGGGTGTGCCTTACAGATCGAAGAGGAGGACATCATCTAAAAAAAAAAAAAAAAAAAAGGTTAATTCTCACTCTCCCTCTAGCAATAGGAACCCCCGTGAGATTCTTCTCCCTTTCTACCTTTTGCAAAAGTGCACTCAATGCCTCAACACATATGATAAATAAATATGGGGATAGTGGATCCCCCAGCCGAATGCCTTTGGTTAGTACAACTCTCCCATGCGGTTCACCATTGATCAAAATGGAATAGCCTATATGGACATAATCATTAATTATATCCACTGATCATCAAAATCCATCTTGCGCATAACCCCTCCATGAAGCACCATTCCACTCTATGATATGTCTTGCTTATATCTAATTTTAATGCCATGTAGCCAGTTTTCCCCTTCAAATAAGTACTTATCGTGTAAAAGGTTTCAAAAGCTGTTATGACATTATTAGTAATAAGCTTGACAGAGATATATGCACTTTGGTTTGATGAAATAATATTTGGAAGGATTTTCTTGAGTCTGTGAGTGAGGACTTTGGACACTAATTTATACAACACATTGCAGAGGCTAAATAGTCTAAAATCAATGACCTTAGTTGGATGTTTGATTTTTGGAAAAAGAACCAAAAAAAAAAAAAAAAAACCCACTCGTTACACACCCACCATCTCATATGGGGTGGGGCCTATGTGGTGTGGGTCCCACCCCATATGAGAGGGTGAGTGTGTAAAGAGTGTTTTTGTAACACTCCCCGCCACTATTTTTGATAGAAGTACGCTGTAAATCCATCAAGAATTGGAGATTTCAAGGGCGCTATCTGCAATAGAGCCAAACTAACCTCATCCACAATGAATACCTTACTTAGTTGTTTTACTCAAATTGATTAAAATTCCAATTATAATTTACATTTATATTATATTTTGTGAGACAATCAAACTATTGTTTAATTTCTATTTCTTTATTGCTTATGTTAATTAACATTTTATGAAATAATTTTGCTTGCGATCTTGTCTTTTAATCTTGTTCCATGTAAACTCTCCCTTGACAAACATACGTGACCTGCACCAATAAAAAGCATCATATAAGATGTTTGGACATGGAATAAATTTCATTAATCATACCTTTAAAGTCATAGGCCACCGTCCCATGTTCTCTTCCACAATGATTGATTTTGAGATAATTTCATCCACGGCTACACGATAGCATTATAAACACGAAAGTCTATTTTTATCCCATAAATCCAAACAAGGCAAAGTTTATGTAGAAAAGATCATGTGGGAAGAAAAAAAAAAGTCGTTTAGGATAAGATAAGATATTAGCAAGAGTGGATTTGCGTGAATATTAGACCTCAAAATAAGCCAACTTTTGGGACTCTATTTCTTTTCTTTCTTTCTTTTTTTTCTTTCTTTTTTTAATAAGTACAAGAGAAAAAGTACAAACATTAAGGAACTAAAAAAGAAGATGAAACAGCTTTTCCTAAACAGGTGGAAAAGGAATTAGAAACATAAGAAAAGGGAATGAAGTCTGGTCGCGGCCCAATTTGCCACATGATGGGTACCAAAGTTTGCACTTCGGTTGACAGAACTAGCAGACCAGCTAGTTGTGGTGGGAATGAGAGAGTGAATGTGAGAAACAATAGAAGCAATACGCCAGTTTTATGTAATCAAAGGATTCTGAAGAGCCAGAATGACAGTAGTGAAATTCCGTTCTAAAATAAAAGACTGCGCATAAAGAGAGAGAGCCAAGTTTGTAGGTAGAAGGCAGCAAGCGCTTCTTCATAAACTGCTCGTCGTGAGTCGTGAGGAGATGGTGGTTCGTATCTCCCTTCAACCTCATCATATATATGAATATAATAATGTTTCTTCTTGGCGTCGAGCAAAACTCCTTGAATTAGTTTTTAATTGAGCTGCTCATTTCTTAGCTTGATGACATGGCATCATAAGTCCAATACATTATATTGCTCAACCCTAAAAAATTTAAATAAAAATTAGACTAGATTAATTAATGCTTATATCGGCGTACAACCTAGCTCTATTAATGTTATTCCATTAACATCGACGATTCCATATATATATATATATATAGGGATAATTACACTTAACTCCCCTAATTTATCCACGGTTTGGCGATTTACCCCCTAATGTATCAAAATTGGTACATGACCCCCCCGAACTTGCCAACGTGTGGCAAAATCAACCTTCCGTCCAATCGACCGTTCGTTTGGACGGAAAGTTGGTCACGTGCAAGTCACGTGACTTGGGGAGGGTCTCTGTCTTAAACGGTCACATGACTTGCACGTGACCGAT
The DNA here is from genome assembly GCA_028654335.1 of Alnus rubra. Classification (NCBI taxonomy): domain Eukaryota; kingdom Viridiplantae; phylum Streptophyta; class Magnoliopsida; order Fagales; family Betulaceae; genus Alnus; species Alnus rubra. The sequence continues at coordinate 1,715,498 of JAJPGS010000041.1, read as the reverse complement.
TTTCCGTCCAAACGAACGGTCGATTGGACGGAAGGTTGATTTTGCCACACGTTGTCAAGTTCGGGGGGTCATGTACCAATTTTGGTACATTGGGGGGTAAATCGCCACACCGTGGATAAATCATGGGGGTTAAGTGTAATTATCCCATATATATATATATATATATATATAGAAGTGTGTAAGGCTTCATACGAAAGTAATGACCTTCACCTTTTCCCCACAAATAAGTGGAACTTTTTTTTTTTTTAATTGAATAAGTGGAACTCTAAAATGTCTGTCAAAAAGTTCAATCCAATTTTTAACATACCATGTTTGATCTTTCTTAATAGGTTATCTTTTCTTTGAATATGCTCCTTTGCCTCAACAAAATAAATTATGTAATAAAAAATCTAAATGGAGAAATCTAACTTACTACCCTTAATCTTTTATTACTTTTGCAATCATACCTTTAAACTTTAAAAAGTGTCAATTTAGTGTATCTATCTTTTAAATTTTTTTCAATTTTAACCCTCTGTTAGAATTTTCTGTTCAATCCTAATGGTAGTGTCAAAATTCCTAAAATACCTGTATTAATTTTTTTTCTTTATAGGAAAATTAAGAGAAAAAATTGCAAGCATTTAGGTGTTAGTAAGGATTTAACAGAATTTGCGAAAATACTCATGCTTGAATTTTTGAAATTTTTTATAATTTTTCTTTAAAGACAATATAGAGGTATTTTGAAAATTTTGACAGGATTTAAAAGAAAATCGTAACGGATGGGTGAATTGAAAAAAAAGATTTTTTTTTTTTAAAGATTTATACACTAAATTGACACTTTTAAAGTTTTAAGTGTATCCATTTCCCAATCAAAATTGTAGACCCTTATTAGATAAACTCCTTTGAATGTGTTCCTCAATCGCCAGTGCATCACACCAAGTAACCGCGGCCTCCAAAGAGCACTACGAGGTGGAGCTATTGCTAATTCGTTGTTTTGTTTTTTGTTTTTGTTTTTTTGTTTTTTTTTTCAGGGGAAACTTTACTTAATCCTTTTGAACTTTCAATACTTTTGCAATGTCATCCCAAGGTTCAAAGTCTCTCAATTTAGAGTACCAACTTTCAATTTTTTGTAATCTCACCCTTCTGGTTTGGATTTGGGGTTAAATCAAAGGGTATTTTAAGAACTTGAACAGTATTTCCACAAAAAAAATCCTAACAAAGGGGTGAGATTGAAATTTTTTTAAAGGTCGATACACTAAATTGAGAGTTTTTGTACTTTGTAAGGATATTACAAAAGTGATGAAAGTTCATGGGGTTAAAGTGAAGTTTTTCTTCTCTTTTATTTTTGTGTTGGTAGTTGACCACCTCGTTTGACTTTGTTGAGTTGATTTTTTTAATAAAAGTTTCCAACATTGAAAAGGGAAACATAAATTCGGTTTTAGTTTCAAAATTCGTTGTCATAAATAAAACCCAAAGATTAGGAACAAAATTATTCACTGTTGAGTAATGCTAGAAGAAAGATCAATGTCCCTGTTGTGTCTTTCAAAAATTGATGTAACTTTTAAAATTATTAATGAATTTGTGATATATCAATATTAGATTTTGATTTAATGGTTATTTTAAAAGTCACATCAATTTTTGTAGGACAAAAAAAAAAGATATGAGTTTCATTCTAGCATTATTTACAAACAAGAAATACACATGTATCCCATAATCATCTCTATACAATCAAGTTTCAAATCCACCATTGAATTTGTGGAATCTAATGTGGGTCCTATAAATTCAATGGTAGATTTAAAAATGAAATGTGTACAAAATGTGTAGGAGATATATTTATATAATTTATCTTTACAATATATGATGTTCGACTAAACTCTCATTCGCTACTAATAAGGAGTTGACAAATCCTCCTAATAAATTAAAAATTTCATGTAAGTAAAGATTTTGAATGTAAAAAACTCATTTTCAAATCACAGGAAAATTGGTGTTTTTTTTGAAAACGTGAAATTTTAAAGGCTAACTTGCGATTTTAAAAGCCAAACTGCGTTTTCGCCAAATGCTTAACTATGTTTTTATAAATCATTTTTTCAAATCCCTTATTTTAAAATTAGTATTTTTAGATTGAACTTTTTGAAATTGTAAACCCAAATGGATCCTAACTATCAAACTTTTTAATAACATGTTCCTTACTTAACCTAAAGATAATTTTGAAAGATTTTCTCTCATACTCTTCTTAGGGATTTTCTCTATTGGAAAGTATGTTATACTCCATGTGGAACTAATATCACAGCTCATTCTTTGGCGAAAGAAGGGGTTATTCAGGGAGGTAATAGGATATGCTTAGGTTGTATTCTTTTTTATTTTTTTGAACCAAGTAGACGTGCCTTCATTGAAAATAAAAATGATCCCAAAATTGGAATCTAGGGATATAAACGATCCCTATTTACAGCATACACAAGAAAATCTGGAACATCTTCCAGCCACGCCATGTCTAAAAATTTGGCCGAAGCCTCTTTTGCTAGGACATGGGCTACATTATTAGAATTCCTCCCAATATGAGCTACCTTAACATACCTTAGACCTTTAAGCTCTTAAAGAATGTCATCCACAAACAAACCAACTGCCGAAAAATCTGTCTTCCTAGCATTAACATCGTTGACCACTTGTTTGGCATCCCCTTCTACAATTACTTCAAAAAAACCACATTCTTTACAAAACAACACCGCTTCAAGGGTAGCCATAGTTTCAGCTAGTGTCGGAGAGCCTATAACCTTCTTGGTGATTGCCCTTGCCCCCATAAAATTTCCACTATGATCCCGGGCCACAATCCCAATACCAACATATCTATCTTTCATGTTTAAAGAAGCATCCCAGTTAACTTTTATAATACCATTTGGGGGTGGTTGCCAATCGGTTAAAGCTACATGAGGCTCTGTAACTTCTCGAATGTGTCCCCCATGTTCCTCCTGAAGGTGTACTCTACAATAATCACTATAAGCGTCAGATGCTTCCTTATAAACAACTTGTGGAGGGGTGAATAAATTTTCAAAAATAAATTTATTTCTTCGCAGCCAAATACGTCTTGCAATAATGGCCAATAACCCCACATCCTTCTTAGAAAACCTGTCCATACTATATTCCATAAATTGCATGAAATTGTCCCCCATAAAATAAGATTTTTGAAACAGAATAGAACCTCCTCCCCAAACATCTTGGGCTGCCGGACAGTTCCAAATAACATGCAAAGTAGTTTCTACCTCTCTTCTACAGCAAGGGCAAATGTTATCTTCCACAATTTTCCTCAAAGCTAGATTGCACCTGGTAGGGAGTAAATTATTACAAGCACGCCATAAAAATATCTTGACTTGATTTTGCGCCGGTAGGCTCCAAATACAAGACCAAACTCTTTGGCCGGATGCTTCCCTTGATGTGCTACCGTGGCTACGTGCTTGGATTTCCATGCCTATATGATAGGCGCTTCTAACTGTGAACAACCCATCAGTAGTACCAAGCCATGTCAATCTGTCCGGAGGGTAGAAGGGGCTGAGAGGGATAGATGGAATGACTTCCGCTTCATCTTGGTGGAAAATATCCTTAATGAAGTTACAATTCCACCCTCCCAACCTAGGGTCAATAAGCCTTGAGACCGTAGCAGTATCCGGAAGCACCCGGATTGGAGACATCACCGAAAAAGAAGTGGGGGTAGGCAGCCACCTTTCATTCCAAATATTGACACTCTTTCCATCCCCTATTCTCCACAATAAACCTTCTTGCAACAGATATCTACTGGAAGTTAAACTTCTCCACACAAAAGAGGGACGAGCTCCCACCTCCGCCTCCATGAACGAGCCATTTTTAAAATACTTGGCCTTTAGAACTGTGGCAATAAGGGAATCAGGATTTTGCAAAATCCTCCACCCTTGCTTAACAAGCAAGGCTTTGTTGAACATCAAAAGATCCCTGAATCCGAGTCCTCCCATCATTTTAGATCTGCCCATCCTCTCCCAACTCATCCAATGCACATTGGACTCCTTAGCCATATGCCCTCACCAAAACCGCTGCATCATACCCTGCAACTCTTTACATAATGACACTGGCAGAAGGAAGACACTCATGCTGTATGTAGGGATCGCTTGTATAATAGCTTTAAGAAGAATTTCTTTCCCTGCCTGTGATAGGAATTTTACCTTCCAGTTGTTAAGCCTTTGTTGGACTTTGTCTTTTATGGAGTTGAAGGATTGTAATTTTGATTTTCCAATGTACGATGGCAACCCGAGATACTTGTCTATCCTCTGTGCTTCTGTAAACCAGGACATGTTAAGGATTTCGGCCTTCTTCTCAGCACTTGTATTACGGCTAAAAATTATAGATGTCTTTTGAAGATTAAGTTTCTGACCGGAACCCGCTTCATAGATCCCCAGAATCTTCATAAGCCGCCTCCATTCCACTGAGTTTGCTCTGCAGAAGAGCAAACTGTCATCTGCAAAAAACAAGTGACTGACTCTTGGTCCCCGTGGTGAAGTAGGCACTCCTGTAATGACACCAGTTTCAGCAGCATGGGAAATCAGAGAGCTTAAAGCTTCAGCACACAACAGAAAGAGATAAGGGGAAATGGGATCCCCTTGACTAATTCCCCTAGTAGGTGTGGTAGAACCCACTGAATTGCCATTAACCACAACTGAATAGGTCACCGATTTGACACAAGCCATCACCAAATGAATCCATCGATCATCAAACCCGAGCCTCCTCATCACAGTCTCCAAAAAGGCCCATTCCACTCGATCATATGCTTTGCTCATGTCTAACTTCAGCCCCATAAAACCAACCTTGCTCCACAGCCGATTCTGCATGGTATGCAATATCTCATACGCTATAATAACATTATCCGTTATCAACCAGCCCGCTAGAAAAGCACTCTGTGAAGAGGATATAATTCCTGACAACACTCCTTTAAACCGGTTAGCCAAGACTTTAGAAATTAGTTTATAAATGACATTACATAAACTGATAGGTCTAAAATATGTGACACTTTGAGGGGAAGAAATCTTCGGAATCAATACAATATTAGTCATATTAATATTTGGATCTAACACACCAGTATCAAAAAAAGACATGATAGCATTGCAAACCTCCCCGTGAATGGTGCTCCAATTCTTCTGGAAAAAACTTGCTGTGAAGCCATCAGGTTCCGGGGCCTTAAGGGCTGCCATTTGGCTAAGAGCTATGCCAATCTCGTCTGGAGTGAAATCAACCAGCAGCTGATTGTTCATGGCTGCTATGACTTTCGGTTGGATAGCATTCGAGCTGGCTTCTACCTCCAAATCAGACCCTGCCTTGAACAATTCTGTAAAATAATTAATAAAAGCCCCTTCAATCTTAGAATGTTCAGTAAACAGCTGCCCCTCTTGGTCAAGGATCTTTTCCATACGATGGCTTTTAAATTTCTGATTTGCACTTGCATGGAAAAACTTTGTATTACGATCACCAAATTGCAACCAATTTTCTTTCGCCCGCTGTTTCCACTTCATCTCCTCTTGTTCAAGGAGAGAATGAATATCATCCTTCAATTGGAGCTCTTGTTCTTCCTCAATCAGTGGCTGCAATTGAAGGGCTTGGAGTTCCTGCTCTTTGGCTTGTATCTGGTCCTCAAGCTTCCCACCTTCTTTTCGAACCCAACGTTGCATAATTCGTTGACAGCCCTTAAGATTATTCCGAACATTGGACGATACTGCTTCCCATGGCTTGCGAACTCTCCAGACTTGTTTAACCAAAGCTCCAAATTCTTGATTTTTTTCCCAGCTTGCCTCATACCTGAACTGTCGTCTAGAGGGCCAAACATTGTCCCGGTGGTTAGAGAATGATACAAGAAGGGGGTTGTGATCTGAGTATACCCGAGGAAGGACCTCCACATTAATCACAGTAAATATTTGGCTCCACTCCGCATTAGCAGTCGCTCGATCAAGACGCTCCCTAGTCAGAGTATTTTGTTAATTTCCAAGGCTTCCATTAGGATTTACGAAAAATCCTAACATAATGATGGTATTGCAAAAAATTAATTTTGGGTGGAGGGGATTACAAAAATGATGAAAGTTCAAAGAATTTAAGTAGGTCCCTTTTTGTAAGAGTGTTTGTTTCTTAGTTGGAGTCTATTTAAATCACTTATTCAATGAATTATAGTTCACAAGTTTTATTAAAAAACACTACTGTTTATTGTGTTTTTTTTTTATTCCCACGTTAGCTTTTGTTTTACCTCTCTCAACTTCATAGTTGCATAGAGAAGACCACATTCTAGTACAACTATTGTCACAATTTCAAACATGGAGAAACTTCACTTTACGTGTCGGAATTTTCATCACTTTGGCAATCACTTTTCAAAAGTTGCAAAATTCTGAATTTAGTGTATTAAATTTTAAAAAGTTTGCAGTGTCACTCATTTGTTAAATCATAACGAAGGAAGCCAAAATACTTAAAATACCACTTATTTAAAATTTTAAAACAAAGTAAAAAAAAACTAAAGAAATTAAAAAATTTGATGTTAGGCTGAGCCACAACCAAGCGCTTTTTTATTTTTTATTTTATTTTTTAAATACAGTGGTATAAGGGACATTTCACCTATATTCTGTCTGATTTAGCCCCAAAACCTAATGGTAGGTGTGACATTGCAAATTTTTTAAAGTTGAATATACTAAATTGAAAGTTTTTGAACTTTATGGGGGTGATTGCAAAAACGATGAAAGTTCAGAGGGGTTAAGTAAAGTTTCTCCTTAATTAAAATTAAAAACTTTGAGTGTTACATATATATTGTGTACATATTTACATCTTTGATCCAACTATTGCAGAAGCTATGACGGCGCTGAGGGCTCCAATATTTGCTATGGAGTTGGACTGCAAAAGGTGAAACTAGAAGGAGATGCTTTCCAAGTTGTGCTGACACTATGGAAAGATAAAACGAATTGGTGCCGATAGAAGCAACTGATTAAAGATACAAAAGTTATATTGAATGGCTTGCAAAGTTGGAAGGTGATTCATGTCAGAATGAAGGTAAATGGAGTAGCTCATAGGCGAGTTAAAGAAGCGTTTTTTCTTATGAATGAGCCAGTTTACATGGAGGAATCCCTTCATTGTGATCATGATAATGTAGTTGCTAAACGAAGTATTGTTCAATATACAATTAACTACCGATTATGAATTAGATATGGAATTATGGTATTTTGAATGATAATAGGAGTCTAGGGAATATCTCATGCATCGTATTTAATTAAGTCATGTTCAGTAGGGAGTATGTGTAGGAGTTTATTTTTATTTCCAAGTAGCGTTAGGATTCTAGTCATCTCCAAGTAGCATAAGGAGACTATCTTTTATCTCATTTACGAGTAGAAGTCGATTTTCTAATTCAAGTAGTAGTCAAGTAGTTCCTCTATTTAAACGAGACGTTTATTCAACAAAAGGCATGTAAAAAATTATTCCCCAAGCTCATTTTTTGACAAAAAGGCTTAGGAATTCTTCAAAATCCTACGCTAATTCTCACTAAATTAGCAACCATAGGCAAACATAAGAAGCAAGATCCTGTTTCTTACCCAGTCGAAAGGTGACAAAAGTGACCAGTTACGAATTCACGTAATTATTTGATATTAGAGCTAAAATAACACGTTACAGATTCGAGTCACGGAAGGGGCAACCTATGGGCTGGATTAAAATACTAATAGGTGAGTGGAGTAGCCAAAAGAGGATTGTCTACCACTGGGTCAATGTCAATAAAGTGAGCTACAGTGGACTTCGACTGCGGAAGTGTAGTGGTATGTTACGATCCTTGTGTCCCACTTGTGTTACGTTTAATCTTAATTATATGTATATAAGCTCTTAGACACCCTTTTCTTGTAAGTCAGTTTTCAAGGGTGAGTTCTACCCAAAAGTTTATTACAATTTTGTATTAGAGCTTAGTTCTTCCTCAATGGTGGATCGTTTGGAGCAGCAGTTCTCTAGTTTCAAAACAATGATCGAAGGCTTAGTTAAACAATCAGACGAATAGTCTAAAACAATGGATGAAAACACTACTAAGGTGAACAGTTTATTGTATAAGGAGAGTAGTGGGTTGGGAGAGAACTCCAATGGCAAAACTTGGGACAAACATCACTCGGTGATTTCCCTACATGCTCTCACGGGAACACCAATGCCTCAGACTATGCGGGTCAGAGGAGCTCTGGGTAGGTAGAGGCTGATTATGCTGATGGACTCTCGGAGCACATATAATTTTCTCAACTCCTGTATGGTGTAATACCCCGCATTTAAAGATATTAAATAAAATATCTTAAAATATGATTTAAGGCCTAATAATAGGAATAAGATACATATGAATATTTGTGGAATAAATATTCATCTAGATAGGTATAAATATTTAAGAGATTAAATATTTATTAGAAATATATGTATAAGTGTATAGAAGTTAAAATGGATTAGAAATTAGACTAAGTCTAAAATCGATGGAGCGATTGTTTAATGTCTTAAAATCGAACATGCGATTAAGGAATCGAACCATTAATAGAAACAAAAAATAGATCGTTCGATTAAATAATCGATTGAGCGATTTAATTATATTGGTGCTGAAATAGATGGAATTCTGACTAAGTATAATAGATCGATCGATTATTTTGTAGTGTAAAAATGTGATCGATCGATTTTCTGCAGAAATGCAGATTCATGCACCAAATCACTTGTAATGCGATTTTAAATACAAAATCTATTCGAATCTTCTTCCCAGCCGTTGGATATGATCACTTTAGAGTGATATGAGCCGTCCATTTCACCATATAAGGAGCCCATTTCTTCCCCTCCATGATCACTCATCCTTTCTCAATTTCTCTCCCAATCTGTGTCAAATTCAGTTCTCTCTCTCTCTCTCTCTCTCTCTCTCTCGGTTTGGGTCTTGCAGCAAGAACAAATGTGGTAGTAGATTAGAAGGTAAATCTCTCACTTTAGTTCTCTTTTTCTCCCTCTTTCTCCTCCTCTCTGTCTCGTTCTCGGTTCATCTGCAGAGAAAGGAAAGAAAAATAAGAAAGAAGAAGATGGAAAGAGAAGAGAAGAAGAAAAGAAAATGATATTTAGTTTAAATAAATTTTTGTTTTTAATATTGTGATTTTATGAGTTATTTGTTATTTGTTATGATTTTCAAGTTGTGTTTTAGACATGGTATTCAAAGCGGAGTTATTAAATATAAAAATACACTGTTATAATGTCTAAATAAAAGTCACTATTTTACAAAAGTGCCGTTACGTTGCTCAAATACTTTTAAGTATTTTTATGCATTTAATATATTAATGTCATTATTCTGCCCAATTTTATAAAAGGATAAAGTTAAGATTATTTTATAACTATGACAATTAGTTATATTAATTGTTATGTTTAAAAAGAAATATTATGCTAATATGATCTAAAAGTGAAAAAGGACAATTTTTATTAAAAATGGGTATTTTGGTTATTATTTATAAATGCTATTACAATACCCGCATAAAATATGTGGTATTATAATTAATCCATTTTATATGCCGTTATAATGTCAAAACGACATTATATTATTTAGAGATCAAAAACGATAAAAAGAATATCAATATTTTATACCGTTGTGCCATCCATTTTTATTAATATAAAAAGGATTATTTTATTTGTTGGTATAAAATATAATGATGAGGTTATATTTATATTTTATGTATGGCCGTTGTGATGACCGAATAAATAATGATTTATTTATGAAATAAAGAAATAAGTTGATTCACCTAGTATTATTTGCTAGTCAATTAATGCATGGATATAATTATGTAGTTTCTGTGGATAATCTTTGAAGCGTAAACTGTAAGTATCTTCATACTTACTGATAGTGATGCTGGTGAATTTTTTCTATAATATTGTGATTACTACTTTATTTAATTGTTTGCGCATGTGAATTTGCATGTTTTATTGTTTTAATAACCTGATTAATAACAAGCTGGCGGATCTAGATCCACAGTGGGTACATGAGGCTTCACTGGAGTTCTTATGTTCACGGTGAATGACGAAGTGCCCAAAAAGTAGAATAATAAATACAAAAACTAGTGTATCTAAATCACCAGGGAAGACTCAGGTTTCCAGGAGCCTAGGCTCCCAAATAATATAATTAAAAGTTAAATGTGAGAAAGCCTAGGCTTCAAATAAAACGCTAACCGTGCCTAGCCTACCAGAGGAGTGGAAAAAGGATAATGCTTAAAACTCTGCATTTAAAACTGTAATATTACTGCTTTATGGTTATGTTTATATTCAATCTATGACTATGATTAGCTACCATGAATCATAAATTGCGTATACATGTGATTATAAAGCCATATTACATTGTGTTGCATTTATTAAATAAATCAGCATTCATTATATTATTGAAAATAACAGACTCACTTAGGTATGTTTGTGTTACTATTTCTCTCAGTATTATTTATTAATACAGGTTATGAAGAAGAGGAGTATCAGGATTATCCAAACTCGTAAATGGATTCTGACATTAGTATTTGAGGCTAGACTGCCTCCTTTTTGCGAACTACTACGATGTAGTTCATTAGCTTAATTTTCAGAAACAATGTTTATATTTCTGCTGATGTGTAATAATTAAACTCTAGTTATTTTGGCTTATATAATTATATGTGCCTTGTATGGCACAAATACTATCATTATGTGTAATTATTCTGTAGTACTTTATTTATCTATTTTGAGGTAATTTCAGTTAGAAGCTCTGATGTGTTATTCATTTCCAAGTATGTTAGAAAATTATAAATATATTCCACTGTCAATATTTAACTTTGATGATGTCGTAATGTCACGTGAAAATCGAAATTTTCACATGACATTATGACATCATTAGAGTTAAAGGCGGGGTGTTACATATGGTAGTGCAACTTGGTCTGAGACCCACCCATTTGGGACTGATGCAAGTCATCGTGGCTAACGGATCACAGTTGAGCTGTACTAGGATGTGCACAGGTGCAACGCCTCGACTTTTATGTAAGCAGCAAAGCAGAAATATCATAATTCCGCATGGTGCTACTACATTTACATACACTGGCAGAGGAAGAAAACATGTATGATTTTTTTTATTTTTTTTAAAGGATTACATCTCACTTTTCATCACATAATACCAGAGCTTCTATCTGAGATAACATATTATAAATAGAACATAATATTATTACAACAATATGAAACTACTATTGTCTTGAGTCAAAATCAAGGATGTCACAACGGCATTTACACACATAATTTTAAATATTGACTCAACATAAGTCAGTCCTTCAAAAGGTGAGAGGCCTCCTGCAAGCCTCATGAGCAAAATCCTAGACAAGCATAAGGGTCATCATTTATCTCCTCCTCAGCAGTATCTATAAAATTACCACAATTTTACGGGGGGAATGTGTGAGTCCACCACTCAATAAGTATAAAATATTCTGACCATACATGTGTGATGTGAGCCTCTCTTTTTCCTTTGAAAACCTCAATCTTAAATTTACTAAACGGTAATCTTTGCAGAGTTTTGTTAATACATACTTAATAAACACCCAAAATGTTTTTCTTTGCATTTAATACCTATCAAACCCATATCTCATACCATGGAGTATTAAAACAATTTATATCAAGTTAATGAAAAACGATAAATAAAAACATAAAACAATATATATCATACAACATGCTTGATTCATATAATAAATGCATTAACAAGTTCATTTATCACATTTCACACATTTAAATATTCATTTTTCATGTCATATTTCTATATGTCAAGTGTACACTCCCACTTGACCGCTGGAGTTTGCTAAGTGTATACCTCCACTTAACTGTTGGATTGCTACCAATTAATCCTCTTATAGCTTCGAGGTGCTAAGTGTACACTTCCACTTAACCGCTGGATTTTGCTAAGTGTACACCCCCACTTAACAGCTGGGTTGCTACCAAATTATCCTCTTATAGTTTCGAGGTACCAAGTGTATAACCCTACTTAACCGTTGGGTCCCCATCTTTTACAAACTTTTTACATATCACATGTAATCATATCTCATTTTCCTTAGAAACTCATTTTCCTTTAAAAAATTCATTTTCTTTAAACACATGAAATATATCATATCAACATAATTTATCATAATGATATTCCAAAATATACAGGCTCATAATCACACTAAAAACATTGTACAATTTATGCAATAAAACATCAAGTGTAGGGTCAGTAAGTTTTATACTTACAGCTTTGGCTTAATCTCCTGAAATGATCCCTGGTGTATTTACTACGTACTCTCCCTTACTAAAGAAATCACTACACCTTCCCATTCCTTTCTCTTACTATCCTTTATTTGTATATGCAATGGACGAAAGAAAAGAAAAGAAAGACTTTTGTTTTGTATCTTGAAAAAGAACACTCAGAAACCAAACAAATGATAGCCAATACAAGAAGATGCATCGGTGTAGTCTTATAGCCAAAGGCTTAGAAACTATTGAATGATTTTGTTGAGTTTCGCTTCTCTCACGATTGGTCTTCTTTGGTTCATTTATTTGACAAGCATTAATGAAGCCTACCTTTTATTTCTCACCTTGTCTAAAGGCTTTTGGTTGTGATTTGTTTCTCTCACGATTGATCTTCTTTGGTTCATTTGGTTGCTAAGAATTAATGTAGCTTACCTTTTATTACTCAATTTGTCTGAAGGTGGCATGCGTATTTTGAACTTATCAAAACAATGACAAAGAATGTGTATTTTTACAGACAAAGGGTGGAGATGAATTAAATGAAGAGAGGCGCATGCTTTATTTCTTATTTTTCTACTGACAAAAAGTTTATCTATAATAAATGTAAGACACGCTCTCTTCCTTGTTAAAGCTTTCTTGCTATCATTTTTTTATTATTCACCAGATTTCCTACCGTGAAAGCCGGCCTTATTTCAACAATATTTACATCTTGGATGTAAATGTCGCAGAGAACCAACATTAATTACATCTTCATGCTTTGTTGACTTCTCTGAGTTTTATTTTTATCCATGTCATTTCTCTTCAATGGAAAGAGCTACAAAGCCAAGACTTGCTTTTCTAAGAAGAACCCACGTGAACATCTCTTCTTCTTTTCCTTCAAACTTTCATATCTACAAGGCTAGGCTTTAGCCTTGTTTCCTATAAGTTTCCTACTCCATTTTATTTATTACTCATAGACACTTTAGTTGACCAAATCAAATGTTTATTTTTTATTTTTTAAAACTTCTAGAATTATTTTCTAAATCACTTCAAAATATTATCTATTACTAACTATATCTACTAGCCACTAACGTTAAACTAATTAACTAACATTTTCCTTGATTAAAAATAATTAATCCAAATATTACCATAATAAATACTACTTAAATTTAATTATTACGTTTTCATTAATTATTTATATTCTCAATTATTTTATTCTGGGCGTTATATCCCTCCGCCTTATGAAAAGTTTGTCCTCGAAATTTAAGCATAACTTAACCTCAAATAATATAATAGAATGGAATATCATCTCAATCCTCAAACATATGTGGATATTTATTTCTCATGTTCAGCTCCAGCTCCCACGAGGCCTCTTTGGTCCCATGATTTCACCATAGAATTTTGACAAGTGGGATTCTCGTTGTACGCAATTCTTGCTCCTTTCGGTCCAAAATCTGAACAGGCACTTCTTCGTAGCTTAGGTTTCCTTTGATTTGCAGCGGTCTGTAGTTGACCACATGTAAAGAATCGTGCACGTACTTTCTTAGGGTGAATATGTGGAACAGATCGTGTACTCCCGCCAAGTCGGATGGTTGGGAAACTCTATATGCCACAGGGCTAACCCTCTCAGTTATTTCAAATGCCTCGATAAATCATGGATTCAACTTTACCTTCTTACCAAATCGCACTACTCCCTTCATTGGCGAGACTTTAACAAATACTTGGTCACCAACCTCAAATTCTAACTCCATGCACCATTTGTCTGCGTAGCTTTTCTTTCGGCTTTGAGCAGTTAACATCTTCTGTTGGATGAGCGCAATCTTCTCTTTTGTGTCTTGCACCAAATCTGGCCCCAAAATCTACCGCTCTCCTACCTCATCCCAATACAAAAGCGATCTACATTTGCGTCCGTACAATGCTTCATATGGTGTCATGCCAATAGTTTCTTGGAAACTATTATTGTAAGCAAACTCAGCCAAAGGTAGGTATTGAATCCAACTACCTTTGAAATCAAGTACGCACATCCACAACATATCTTCTAGGAAGGCCTCGCTCCACTGAAAGCCAACTAATGGCATTATTAGACCAATTCTATGAAATTTTTGATGAGTCACAGGGTCTGCCACCGAATAGGCCTCATATCCATAAAATTCTACTCAAGCCAGGAAGTGGGCCGGTTAATGTAAGGCCATACCATTACCCCTATTTTAAAAAAAGTGAGATTGAAAATACTGTCACAAGTTTGCTACAATCGGGGGTAATCTGACCTGGTATCAGCATGTATTCTTCACCAGTACTATTAGTCAAGAAACATGATGGATTGTGGAGGTAATGTGTGGATTACCGGGCGCACAGTCAAGTGACTGCGAAAGATAAATTCCCCATTTCGGTGATTGATGAGCTGCTCTACGAGTTGAGTGGGGCCCACATCTTTTCTAAACTGGATATCAGGTCGGGGTACCATCAAAGAAGAATAGCGGAGGACGGTATTGACAAGACAACATTCCGAACACATCACAAGCACTATAAATATTTAGTAATGCCGTTCGTACTAACAAATGCGCCATCCACCTTCCCAATCTCTCATGAATGTGATTTTTAAAGAATTGTTGCGGAGGTATATCCTTGTTTCTTTGATGATATTTTAATATATAGCAAGACATGGGCGAAGCATTTAGTGCATTTGAGAGATGTCTTGGCAATTCTAAAGGTTAACCAATTGTTTGCGGGGCGTGAAAAATGTCAATATGGGCAAGACACTAAGTTATCTATAGGTCACATTATCACCCAAGAAGGAGTAGCTATGGATTCGGATAAAATAGCTGCAATGGTACAATGGCCCAAACCATCATCAATTAAGGCCTTGAGGGGATTCTTGGGACTAATTGGATATTACAAAAAATTTATTCAAGGATATGGTTCAGTTGCTGGGCCTCTTACTAAGCTACTTAAAAAAGACGCTTTTGAATGGTTGGCACAGGCGAATCAAGCCTTTGATCTCCTCAAATAGGCTATGACTACGGGGCCCGTGCTGGCATTACCAGATTTCAATAAGCCTTTTGTGGTAGAGAGTGATGCGTAAGGCTCAGGAATTTGGGCGGTGCTCATGCAAGACTCAAGGTCCATTGCATGCTTTAGTCAGACTCTGAAGGGAACAATTTTATCACGTTCTACATATGAGAGGGAGATGTTAACTCTCATAGCAGCAATTCAGAAATGGCGGCCATATTTACTTGGTCAGAAATTTATTGTTAGAACAGATCAGAAAAGTTTGAGGTATTTATTGGGCCAAACCATAACCATTGAGGCCCAACAAAAATGGTCGGTAAAACTAATGGGCTACGAGTTCACCATTGAATACAAAAAAGGTATGAAAAATTCAGCAGCTGATAGCCTTTTGCGACACGGGGAGTCTGTCCAGGTATTAGCTCTCTCTAGCCCTGTTCCACAATGGGTTGAGCCCATCAAAGAAGAAATACTCAAAGAGAAAGAGCTTGCAAGAGTTGGTTCAAAGAATCCAACAAGGAGAAGCCAGTGGCCCTTAGAGCTATAGATCCGGCTTAATTTTCTATAAAGAACGCATTTATTTAAGGGCACAATCTCCACTGACAAATGCTATAATCTACGAGCTGCATAGTGGTTCCCATGAAGGATTTCATAAAATATGACAAAGATTGAAGTCTGTTTTCTACTTGCTAGGTGCACTTTCTCAAATAAAGGCGTATTTGCAAGAGTGTGATGTGTGTCAGCGAAATAAGGTTGAACTAAATTTGCCTGCCAAATTACTACAGCCCCTCCCCATCGCACTGTTATATGGAATGATATTTCTATGGATTTTGTGGAGGGCTTACCTCATACCCAGGGAAAGTCAGTTATTTTTGTTGTGGTAGGACGGGTATCTAAATATTGCCACTTTGTAGCATTCAAACATACATATTCAGCACTCACAGTGGCTTTATATTTTTTTTGAGCATATTTTCAAGCTCCACGGGTTGCCTACTTCCATAATTTGCTCTCGCACACTTCAAAAGGGATCGAGTGCAAAAGAGCTCAAGCATACACCAATTGGGATCGAGCGCATTCGGCTGTGCCGAAATGCAGAGTAGCAGCAGTGCAGAGGAAAGAAGAAAAAGAAAATATGGGCGCTGAAATGTATCCTGCAGTGCAGTGAACAAGGATTCCTTTCTTCATGAAGAGGAAAGATCACTTGAGCCTATTTTAGGACTTCACACACGGCAGTGGAAAAGGAAAGAGATCTTTTAGAGTCCTTCAGTTTTCAAAATTTTCAGTTCCTCTCTCACAAAGAAGAACGTGGGAAATAGCTATTGGGATGAATTTCTCTTCAACAGAGGCAATTTTCAGCACTACCATGAGTAGCTAACTCTTCTGAATGGTGTTGATGTAGACCTATCCAAGTGAAAATGGCTTAATTGTATTTTTTCTTTAGGATTTTCTGTAGATATATGATGGTTGTATAACCTAGAGAATTGCAACTCTTGTAATTGATTTCAATGTTTATAATCAATTTTGATGAAATCCTTATCTTAGATAGTTTTTTATCTTGATTGAACTCAAATCGTTCTTATTTTCTGTGATTATTAGAAGATGGTTATGTAATGATTTTCTTTGACATGCAATTAAGAGAATTTGATAGCCATTCTTATGGAAGTCAAAACATAGTACACCCTAGTTTAGTATAATGTAGATAGACGATTCGTGCAAACCGAATATGAGTTATGTTTATTTCTTGATTCTTTGTAACTAAATTGAGATATTTAATAGTCTATGTCTAGGGAAGACGGATCGTGACGCAAGTTAGTGGTAGGTGGCGATCAATGCCAACTGAAAATGGGTTATACTTATTTCTTGGTGATGGTATTTTTTTTGACGACATCATTGTGTGTTTGACAAACATACATGAGTCATATCATGCATAGAATGAATTTTCATTGTTAAATACAATAGTCATTATTACGAGGTTAGTAGTGAAATTAATACCCTATCCTTTACTCCCATTTATTTGCATTATCATTTATGTTTTAGCATTTAAATTCAAAACAAATTAATCATTTTAATGTTGAGTTAAGCTAGAGTAGATAGATCTTGTAAGACTTGATAACAAAACCAACGTAATTCTTAAGATTCGACACCCTCTTTTTAGTCCTATCCTACAATGATTCGTTCTATCATGAATAGTAATTTTATTATAGATATACATTCATTCGTCTGTGTTGTAGTTTATTTTTATTTCCAAATAGCTTTAGGAGTATAGTCATCATCTCCAAATAGCATAAGGAGTCTATCTTCTATCTCACTTAAGAGCAAATGACTATTTTTTTTAATTCAAGTAGCAGTCAATTAGTTCCTCTATTTAAAGGGGATGTTTATTCAATAAAAGCAATGCACAACATTATTCATCAAACTCATTTTTTGACAAGGAGGCTTAGGATTCATCCAAAATCTTACATTTATTCTCACTAAATTAGCAACTTTAGACAAAAATAAGAAGCAAGATCCTGCTTCCTACCCGGTTGAAAGGCAACTGACTCGAGCAGTTACGAATTCACGCAACATATTTTCATACTACATATATACTACATCAGTATTGATTAATTGGAGGTTCGTATATAGTCGTTAACAGTTATCTTTACAGTATATGTGATTCGATCAAATAAAAAAGAATGAATTTTAAAAATATTTTAAAAAAAATCTGTAAATTATAATATTTTTATGTTCTAGATGTTTAACATTCTTGATTCGAAGATTTACATAATCATGTCATCATAGACTTCCCAAGGCACACTCCTCTGGCCCACAGAAAAGTTTAATATATAAGATTAATTAACTCCGGCAGCTATGCCGTCCATTTCTATGAATACTATTACTTCACCGATCGAAGTGTGAATGTTATTCTCGTGCACCGAACGCACCAACTGCAGGATAGGATGCAGTCGTCATGATTAGGACTTGGAACCAAGAATTGCAGAAGATTAAATAGAGTATACTAAAGGTAAAGGAAACTCAAGAAGATACCACTGTCTCCTGTAACCCTGTTTGTTACTTTCTGTATTTGTATTGTATTTATAGGGTTTTGTTGTCGGGGTGCCTACCGTTTTATAGTTGTTTGATTTCTTGTAACCCGCTTTCTCAAATTTTCCATATTTGATTCGAAAAAAATAAAAATAAATACAGTAATCTTGTTGTCGGAAAAAAAGAAAAAGAAAAAAGGGACGAACGCCTTTATACTAGAGATGTGTTTGGTGTCGTTCTCTTTTATCGGTGCAATCCAAAACTAATCATGGGTGATAGAGTCCAAATTATGTTTGTAAAAACTTGTAAGCATGTTAAAACTCACTAATCTTAAAAGTGTATTGGAATAATTGATACAATAAAACTTACTAAGTAATTGTGTAATAACTAGTTATTTCAAAAGGCTGGGTTTATAGAAAATAGTAAGTTTTATTATTTAATTAATATTTTAAGATTCTCATTTATATATGAGCTCAAACTTATTTTCAATAAACAAGATTCAATATATGAAATATTTAATTGAAATAAAAAATAATTTAGAAGTACCTATGCTTACCATAAAGAAAAAATATAATATAAAGTATTGAAAATAATTTTTTTTGGCTCAAACTTATCTTCAATAAAAAAGATTTGGTATATGAAATATTTAACTGATCAAATGAAAAGTAACTACGACTTCTGAAAAAATAGAATAGAAAGTATTGTAAAAACTTTTTATTTCTATATACATAAATTCTACAATGCCCAACTTATTTATTGTTGAACGAGGCTCGTGAAAATACGGAATAATAATCTTTAATAATCAACATAAATCTACAGTAATAAAAAAAAGAAAGAAATATTATTATAATATTTTGAGAATATTATCACAATAAATATTCTGTACATGATTTGCATAAGAATCTAACATTAAATAGCATATCATAACATTCTAAAATAAGTGATCATTTGCAGTATTTCTTTTCGAGGTAATATATATAGTCACGATCGCTGCTGGTGTTCATCTTTCACTGCTGTTGTTGTTCATACAATCTTTTATATATATATATATTTATATATATATATAATTTTTTTGGTGTTCATACCACCTTAGATATGGAAATGGGAGTAAATACTTAGACCTTCTTGACTTGACTTGGTGAGAAGAGATATGATACGTTTACAACTTCTATATAATTTTTGTACAACTCTAATAACTTTTCTTAAAATTAATCATTGGATATATTGGACTCACATGTAAAAAAATAAATCAAATAATTAGTTTGAAAAAAAAATTGTTAAAACTGTACAAAAATTATGTTCATTTATCTGGTGGAGAAATACCAAATAAAACTTACATATCAGAATCACCCATTAAATCTTTGAAAGAGACATGTTCTTGACCTTTATTTATTTATTTAGAAAGTTTTATTTGCAGCAGTTAACACCGCCCTTTCAATTCAATCAAAAATTAAACACCTCCCTTAGAAGATCAGGCACTTGCTCATCTCATCTCACCTCACCTCTTCTTCTGTTTCTTGATGCTCTTCTTTAATGGCGAGGAAGCAAAGAAAACTCTTCCCTGCTCTAACTGCATCAAACCAAACCGTAGACTGTGAACCTTATAACTGCGAACCTTTCCCGGACTACTACTACTTCCCACCGCCACCTCCTCCGCCGCCATCTCTCTCAGGCGCCGCTCATTCATCCCCAATCCTTCACATCTCACCCTACCTCATCATCTCTTTTTTCTTCTTAGCCGGCGTTCTTGTTCTTGTTTGCTACTACGTTGCCATAGCAAGGTCTTGTCCCAGTTGGTGCAGCAGCCGGAGAAACAACGGGCCCGCACCCTCCCAATCCGACGGTACAGATGATCAAGAGTTTCTTGATGAGACTCAGGTCGATCATCCCATCTGGTTCATCACCACCGTTGGTTTGCAGCAGTCGGTGATAAGTTCGATTGCGGTCTGTAAGTACAAGAAGAATGAAGGGTTGATTGAAGGGACAGAGTGTTCCGTTTGTTTGAACGAGTTTCAAGAAAACGAGACGCTTCGGCTCTTGCCTAAGTGTAGCCACGCCTTTCATATACCCTGCATTGATACTTGGCTGAGGTCTCACACAAACTGTCCTTTGTGCCGTGCCAATATTATGACCGATACTGTCAGTCTAGACATTGTCGATCAGAATTCTAACAATTTGAACGTAAACGAAGAGACCCATATGACCAATTCTGGGAATGAAAGCGACTTGCGTGATTATCAGGTGAGAAATCGTGAGATGTCTGAAAACAGGGCTGGAACAGGGGATGAAGGTGAGTTGCTAGAGGTGGATGGTGAAAGAATATCAAAAGAGGGTGTGAATTGTAGCGGGGAGCATGCTTTTCGTGCAGTCGGTCAATCTGAAGGGAGCTCGATTAATCAAATGGAGGATGCTGAAAAGTCAGATTTTTTGGATAATGTAGCCAACAAGCAAGATGGTAGACGCTGCAGCATGCACAGATTGATGGGCAGTCATTCTTCAATTGAGCAATGTCTGCATATAAGGCCTCTTTCTATGAAAAGATCAGTTTCCAGCGGTGGGAGGGTTTTGTCATTGAGATACAACCGGAGCCTGAGTTCAATTCTGTAATTGTAAAGTTTTCAACTTTTTATTTTATTATTATTCTTAAAAAGAAATAGCTACAAGTGAGGAATCTGAGATATATACTGGGAGATATATACTGGGTTATTCCATGTTCTTGGACCAAGTTTGCTTTACAAGAAGTCTCTGTATCACGAAGTGTGAATGCAGGGCAGGATTGATGTCTCAGAAGGCAAAGGTATCACTTCCACTACCAAGTACTTTGTACGTCATTGATTTTTGGCTGGGGATTCCGCTACTTTTTTCTTTTTCTTCGATTCAATGATAAAGGATGTGTGAAGATATTATGCATATATACGTATATACTAATCTTTGGATCCAATGTATTTGCTGCAATATTGTTGTGGTCGGCATTAATTAGCAGTTTATGAGTCTCATATTCTTATAGCAGTTGTCTAGTTTCAAGATTCCTTTGAGGCTCTCTTTCTTATCCCCTGCCAAGGAAATTTATTGTATCAGACAGGAAAGATCCTTTCTCAGCTCAACAGGAAGAGAAACTCCAACCCCATGGCGGGGCTCACATGCTGACAGTGACAGGGATGTGATCACGGATACAGAGGTAAGAACGTATAGATCACAATCCTGTTCAAGTAAGATCGTATTAATCGCAGAAGAAAGCTAGGACTTCACTTCGAAGGAACGGTGTCTTGGTTATGGTTAGCTATTCATGTTATTGTGATGGGTTATATGGTGCCGAAATATTGGTATAAGACTATATATATAGGTTAATTCTAAGTTTTTAAAGGTGAAAATGTGGTTACTGACTCTAACCGTAACCGCGGTTATTCTATTTTTATTACCGGAACCACCCAACCTTAGGCGGTTAGCGCTTATTTAAAACTATAGCAGCACTGCATAGTCGCTTTTAAATTTGTCAGTATTTTGCTTTTGAGCCTTCATTGGACCTCTTTTTTGGGCTGATTTTATATATTTTTGGGCTTTTTTTTTGCCTCATGTATGGTGTTTTTTTAAAAACCATATAAAACGACGTCGTTTTGTGTGTGTGTGTATATATAGGTAGGTGGTTAGTGGTTTTTCCCTACCCCTTATAGAAATGGTTAGGCGGTTAACGGTTTAGAGCGTTTAGCAATCGGTATGTAGTTATTAACTGTCTGCCTTTTCACCCCTATCAATTTCTAACCTCACTAATTAAATCAATGAGTTAGATCTCTTAACCCTAACTCATTAATTTCATGGTGCACATGTCGCATAAAAAATTACTTTTCTTAAATGTCGTGTATCGAGCGTTTCAGTCATATCGCGACACGAGGATAAGAGTATTTATTTCAACCATAACAAATTCATCACAAGAACCTGTACCTCTTTGTCCACCCCAAACGTATTTTTCCTTGTCAATCATAACAGCTCTAGATCGAGCCCACCAAAGAACCTCCCTAAACACACAGCTTCGGCCTGAGATTCAAAACCGCCCACAATTTCCTTCGCAACTATGTAGCATCAAGTAGTTTTTGTGGATTATGATATGTTCTTATAATATAACCTTTTCGTTTTTTTTTTTCTTTTTTTTTGAGGCTAAATAGAAGTTTGAGAATTGAGAGTTCCATGCATGCATCATCCCAAATAATAATAATAATAATAATAATAATAAATCACACAAAAATTTCACAATATTAGTATAGTAACTAATGGAAAATACGAGAACGTTTTATATTCTAGCAAATATATATATAGATGTAATTAACAATATTAATATTTTTATAAGATATTTACAACGGGCGGGAATATTCAGATAAAATATTGATGGTAATGTTGATAAAGCAGCATATAATGGGACTATGGGAGAGAAATTCAACATCAAATCCTTTCATTTCAAATGAAAAATGAAAGGAATATAGAATCCATTGTACGGTTTAAACATAGTGCCATATATACAAAGAGAGGATCAATAAAATTTAATGTGGATCATCAGTACTTGAAATAGTGAGGATCATAATCCCAGCTTAAGACTCCTAATCAATTTCCTTATTAATTAGTTCATCTTTCATGTATATATTATTATCTTAAATTATGTTTCACGTCTTTCTATGTTTAATCATATATAGTGCCATTGCAGAAACCAGTCAGCTATCTCAACTACCACACCTTAACCGGTTAACTTGTGCTGCCAGTTTTCTTAAATTGCCAAACAATATTGAATCTATACACTTTTGGTGTTATATTATGATTTAAACACCTCACCTGACTTTCAACTCTCAAGATGATTGATGTAAGCCTAACTGCACTATGAATGTTCCACTTTACCCACATCTTCACGGGAATACTGAAATTTGCTACTATAATTTCTGAAAGATTTAAAAATTTGCATTTCAAATATTAGCAAAAAGGTATAGCTAATTAAGTATTTATGTGGCTTCTTCAGTACATTTTAATATATATTTTACACTAAAATGATACCCCTGCCAAATGCCAAATCTGCCTGTTAAGTTTGAGACCAGTCGCAAGAAATCTTGCAAGAAAAGTGTCAAAATTATTAAAATTACAAAATTAATATATATATATATATATATATATTTCATCATTTCTACATCGGAAATGACTGTTTCAAAACGATTGATCCTATCCTAGCTATGTGAGGATGGGGACCACGCCTTATGAAACATATGTTACTAGTTCGGAACCCCATTTCTCCCTCTTGTGTGGACATGTCCAAAAAAAAGAAAAAAAAAAGTTATGTGAGGATGGTGTTATTTCTGGTGCAAAAATAGCACTGTCTAAGTATAGAAATTTATAATAAAATGTAACACACAAGTGTATTCTCAAGGATATTATGGTAATTTGTAATGGAAAGATTCAATGGATTCAATGGATAATACGAAATTGTATTGAAAATGGGATGAAAGATACATGAGATGATCTGTTTCGAAGTAGATCGGGCCTCCTTCAATGAACTAAAACTAAAGTCTACAAATCTCTTCAATGCCGTTTACAAACTATAACGGGCTTTTTATAACTAGACTAAGCCCAAACTAACTAATTGACATACAATAGATAGCCCATTATTCTAACAGCTTATTCTAAGCGTAATCTCGCTTAACCACTAACAGCTTGGCACGTCAAAGACTTATTCTTATCTTCATAGCTAGTTCGCACCCTTCACCCTATTGTTATTTAAGGATAATTCCGTAATTTTGTAAGAAGAACAATGGATTTCATTGGAAGAAGGTTGTATTGATTCGTATGCCTATTTGAATACAGGGAAACATCTTTTATGCTAACATACAAGCCCAACTATCTAACAAACTCAAGCCCATTTGTACTAACTGATCGAGTAGCCCAAACTAACAAATGCTTCCCGAGCCCAACTCTGGACGATTGCCACGTAATCTACATACATGTAGGTATGTGACATAAAATGAAGAAATTAAAAGAATAATGGAAGCAAAAGAGAAATAGAACAGATAGATTTTGTTGTGGTTTCAGACTTAGGGCCGGCGCCCTACATTCGCCATTAGGAAGTGTCAAATAGAACTACATCTTTATTGAATTATTTTTAATCAATTGTGTTACATAATGATCTATTTATATATAGCTAGGTAAAATATGGTAAATAAAATTAATTTGGAAAGGTAATCAAGTCCGGGAGATTTGGTTACAAACCAACAACTATGTTAAATATCTATTATGAAAAATATATCAAGACTAATATGGAAAATATCCTATATATTCTAGCATTCCCTCAAATTCAAGGTGGAATTGAGTTTGAAAGCAAAAATTAAAAAAAAAAAAAGAGGCATTTCCTTCCCTTTTTTCTTTGTATGACAATTTTTTGATTTTTTTGTTTTGTTTTGTTTTTATCGAATTGAGTCAAGTGAGTCATGTTGAGTTGACTCAATGAGTTGATTTCTTTTCTTTAGTAGACTCGATTTGACTTGATTGATTTGACTGATGACTCTGCGGTTTGAATCGCAGATGATGTGAGACAAAGAACGGCGATGTAAGGTAAAAGATATAAGCCTTGTTTGTTAAACATCGGAACAGAACACAGTAATGCGGATTACTGTTTATGTAGTTTTTTTTTTTACTTTTTCATATTTTCTAATACTAATCAACATCAAAACATTTTTACTTTTTTCACTTTTTATGTCACATCAATAATTTTTTATTACTATTCAAATAAAAAAATTTATAACAATACAAATTTTTTTTCATTTTTCTATACAAATTCTTTTTACTTTATATCACATCATCACTTTTAACTAATTTTAAAATTAATAGCACAGTACTTTGTTTTGTATATGTCTTTGCCAAACAAGCATATATATATATATATATATATAGATACTAAAGATGATGTTACAAGGATTGGAGACAGTTGAGTGGGTGGCCGATGACAGTTTCTAGTGGTCGGAGATGTTTGTCATAGGTGGCCGGATGTAGGCGATGATGGTGACACAATTGCCGATAACATCGGTACGGTGGCCAGATAATTGGGACGATCGACAATGGACACCATTAAACTAGCTAGGTAGACAAGGATCAATATAACTTGGTGGACTATGGGCCAAACTAGGCCGAAGTTGGGCCAGACTAGGTTGGGTTGATATGCCCAAGGAAAAAGGCTTTGGTGTAGTGTGTGCATGACACATGCGATACGTGTGGGAACGAATTGCATGATGACGCGTTGAATTTGGGAATCTTTGTTGGGGGCACCATGTTGGGGGCTATTTGAATTTGGACCTGTGTTCGTGATAGGTAGGCAGAGTCAAGCATAATACTTATGCCGATTCGATGGATCGACGGCTACTAGGGCACTATGGCTTGCCCTAGTAGCATTGATATGGTTTGATTAACAATAATATGGCTCAACGATATCATGGTTCCACAGTAAAGTTTTCAACAGTGTTGTGTTTAGCGAAGTAATGGGCGGAGCTATGGTTCTGTGGCGATGCGAAGGAAACGTTATATTAAATTCATTAACATGCATCCTTAAATATCACAATGTTCAAGAGGATAACTATAATAAATATATATGAAATGATGAAAGTAGGGAATGAGTATGGGAGAGACGATGTGACCTGGTGGTTACGCAACATGACAGCTAGCTCTTCCCTGGTTTAGCGATAACTGACTAATTCCTCAGTAGAGTTGTGGATGTATCCTAGCTAGTTTGTACTGTCTTGAATTATCATTATGGGGTTTGAGCATTCGCTAGCTTAGCCTATTTTGGAGTCATATGGAAGTGTCTTAGTTAGTGTGGTTGCTCTGATCACACTTGTTTTCTCAACTTGTCCAGGTAATTCTCTCTTAGGTTAGCCTTTTTTGTTCACATCGATCCTTACATACCAAAGCACTACATCCCTGCTTCTCCCATAAGATAACTCATGATCTTGGTTTACAATTGCCATGACATCGTTGAGAGCTAAATTTGGTTGTGGATGGTTGAGCTTTGGTAGAGGCTTTTCCCCTTTTAATGTTTTACCCGTGCATGTGAATGGTCACTGCTCTTCTTCTTCATCTGTTGGTGTTGATAAAATCACCTTCCCGAGAGGGGAGGGTTCCGACCGAGCGGGAGGTGTCGGATGCTCCATTAACCGACAAGCGGTAATAATGACGATACTGATAAAGGAGGGCGGTTAGGAGGCTAAATCCCTGAAGATCTGGGATTTACTGGAGTCCCATGCTCCGTCATTAAAGAGCCCACCTGCCCATCGCTGCCAAGAGTGTACCTAGGTCCTGTTTACGCACAGGGAGTCACTATTCCCTAAAAGCCGGGATATTCCTACCTAACCCTGAGGACAACTGCCTATAAATAAGAAGACCCAGGTATTAAGTTTTTTTTGGATACAAGTTCTGAACTCTCTTTCTCTCTCTCTTTTTCTCTCTAAAGTACTTCATCTAACTTGGGCGTCGGAGGAGGACCGCTGGGGAAACCCACAGTGCATCCTTTGTCTTTGTAGGTCAGTCGGTCATACCCACCTACTGTAGTTTCTGCGTCACCGGCCGGAATCAGCATCAACATACCCACCTACTGTAGTTTCTGCGGCACCGGCCGGAATCAGCATCAACAGTTTGGCGCCGTCTGTGGAAATCGCTCGTTGCTCTTACGAAACTTACCTGTGCATCCGGTATGGTGACTACGAGGTCGGAAGCATTGAGGGGCCGGTGGGGAGATCGGATGAAAGAGCGCCCCGAGAGGGGAGAGTCTTCCTCAAGACCGTCTCCCACACTGGAGATCCTCAATGAGAGGATAGCTCAGATGGAAAAGGAGATGTACGAGTTGGAAAAGAAGAATGCCGAATTGCAGCGACACCATGCGGAAGATTCGAACTCAGCAACCCCGCAGCCTGTCGGGGGAGAAGAGCAGGATGAAGAAATGCAACCAAGGAGTCAAGGAGGACGGAAAGAAAGAAAAAAGAACCAAAATGCCATGGATCAAAGGCCTCGAAAGGGCAGGACGTCGAAAAGGATGGACAAAAAGCTCAAGGAGATTATTGAGAAGCTGGAGCAGAGATGTGACCTGCTGACAGAAACGGCGCAGCAGAACGGGAGCACGTCTAGAGTCGGAGACCTGCTCCAGAAGTCGGCTTCCCCATTTGCTGACCGGGTGGCCTCATTCCGTCTCCCCGAGAAGTTCAAAGTCCCCGATATCAAGATCTACACCGGGCAGGAGGACCCGGTGGAGCACTTGGACAACTACTGCGCTCACCTCGAATTGCAGGGTACCCCGGATGAGGTGGCGTGCTGCGCCTTCCCCCTAACCTTGTCGGGAAATGCCAGAGATTGGTATAGAAGGATGCCCCCGAAGTCTATACAAAACTTCGACGAATTTGGAAAAATGTTCGTAACTCAATTCATGGCGGGAATTGTGAGAAGGAAGCCGGCAGGCACTTTGATGTCGATACAACAAGGGCGAGACGAGTCGCTTAAGGAGTTCCTCCAGCGCTTCAATCAAGCAAGACTCACTACCGAGAGCCCCACTGAAGAGTTTGTGCATTCGGCCCTTTATCAGGGGATCAGGAAAGATGGGCCGCTGATGGCTGACTTAGCCCGGAAGCCGACTCGTTATCTCCATGAGTTCATGGAAAGAGCAGACGAGTTTATCAACCAAGAAGAAACGCTTCGAGCGTTGCTCGGGAAAGGAATCGCCCAAACCTCTAATCAGGGAGAGAAGCCGAAGAAAAAGAAGGAATTTCACAAGAGGCAAGATACAGCGGAGCCCGAGATCAAGAAGAAGTTCCAAGATTACAACTGGACCCCCCTCAATGCGCCCATCGAAGAGGTCCTAGCGGCGATTAAAGCGGATCCCATGTATGAGAAGCCGCGGAGATAGTGGGAACTCCTCACCCGAGATCCGCTGACCACTATTGTGCTTTCCATGAGTCAAATGGGCATAGCACGGAGAATTGCAGATCCTTGCGGGCCTTAATCGAGAAGTTCATCTGGAACAGGAAGCTAGTCTGTTTCCTGGCAGGTCAACGGGGTCCTTCTGGGTTTGATCAAAACTCCCAGCCTGAGGAACGAAGGAACCAGCCTCAGAGATATCGGGAAGAGCCTAGAGAAAGGATGGAACGTCCCCTGGATCGTGATAGGGAGCCTAACAACCGACCAGCCGACCGGGACAGGCGAGAGAGAAGCAGGAGTCAAGCGCGGCTGCCTGGTCGGGAAAACCTCCATGAAATTCATACAATATCCGGTGGTTTTGGAGGCGGAGGTGATTCAAGTACGGCGCGCAAAGCATATGCGAGGCACCTAAAGGAGTTCGAAATATATTCGGTCCAGAGACCGCCAAAAATGAGGAAGTACGAGGACTTACTCATTGGCTTCTCAAATGAAGATTTTGTTGGGGTCTCGCTCCCCCACTCGGACGCTCTGGTGGTGACTTTAGCGATCGCCAATCATAAGATACACAGGGTCCTTATCGACACCGGGAGTTCCGCCGACATAATATATAAGTCAGCCTTCGAGTTGATGAGCATAGGTCAAGGGAAGTTGGTCTCGGCGAAGGGTCCCTTGGTCGGTTTTTCCTTGAGAACAGGTCCTCCCGATCGGGTCTATCGACCTACCGGTCATGGCGGGAACTAGTCCCCGGGAGAAAATGATTATGGTGAAGTTTTTAGTTGTGGAAGGGCGGTCGGCTTACAACGTTATCCTGGGGAGGCCAGCCTTGAATGATTTGGGGGCCATAACCTCAACCCCCCATTTGTGCATGAAATTCCCGACTAGCTCAGGAGTCGGTGTGGTCAGGGGTGACCAGAGGGCTGCCCGCATGTGCTATATCACTACCTTGAGGGCCGGCCATGCAGAAGATGTCGGGAAAGGGGAGAAATAGCAATTACAGTCCCTGGAGCCGATAGAGGACTTGGAAGAGTTCGAAGTTGGAGGTCCAGGTGAGAGAGTAAAAATTGGCTCCCAACTTCCTGAGGGGCTAAAGGAGGAGATAGTCTCGTTCCTCAAGAGTAACAGTGATGTGTTTGCGTGGAATCATGAAAACATGCCCAGTATTGACCCCTCGGTTATCGTGCACAGGCTGAACGCGGATCCCGGCTTTAGACCCGTCAAGCAGAATAGAAGAACTTTCACCCCCGAGAGAAACCAGGCGGTGGCCGACGAAGTCTCGAAGTTGTTGGCAGCAGGGTTCGTCCGAGAAGTTGACTATCCCAAATGGCTCGCTAATGTCGTGTTAGTGAAGAAGTCCAATAACAAATGGAGAATGTGCGTGGACTTCACCGACTTGAACAAGGCCTGCCCAAAAGATAGCTTTCCACTGCCCTGCATAGACCTCCTTGTCGATTCAACTTCTGGACACCAACTCCTGAGTTTCATGGATGCGTTCTTGGGGTACAACCAAATACAAATGGTGGAAGAAGATCAGGAGAAGACCTCCTTCATTACCGATCGGGGCCTGTATTGTTACAAGGTGATGCCGTTCGGACTGAAGAATGCGGGCGCTACATATTAGAGGTTGGTGAACAAGATGTTTGAGAAACAAATGGGTCGGAATGTGGAAGTCTACGTTGATGACATGCTCGTGAAAAGTGAGAAGGCCCTGGATCACGTCTCCGACCTGAAGGAGACGTTCGATACAATAAGGCATTATCAAATGAGGTTAAACCCGGCCAAGTGCACCTTCGGGGTCTCGTCTGGGAAATTCTTGGGATATTTGGTATCCCAGAGGGGCATAGAAGCGAACCCCGAGAAAGTCCGAGCGGTGCTGGAAATGCAATTGCCGAAGACCACGAAACAATTACAGCAACTGACCGGACGGATAGCGGCCTTGAACCGATTCATTTCGAGGTCTAGCAACAAGTGCCTTCCCTTCTTTAAAATTCTGAAGAAGGCATTCGTGTGGGATTCGAAGTGCGAAGAGGCTTTTGGGAATCTGAAAGAG
Organism: Alnus rubra; assembly: GCA_028654335.1. NCBI lineage: Eukaryota > Viridiplantae > Streptophyta > Magnoliopsida > Fagales > Betulaceae > Alnus > Alnus rubra. The sequence goes on along the minus strand of JAJPGS010000041.1, from coordinate 1,685,302 downwards.
TATTTGATGAACACCCCTCTTTTGAGTCGACCAGTGGAAGGAGAAGTCCTCTACATGTACTTGGTTGTATCATCCTCGGCTGTTTCCTCAGCTCTCGTCCGGGAAGAGAAGGGTATACAGAAGCCGGTGTACTTCACGAGCAGAGCACTCCGCGAAGCGGAAGAGAGATACCCTAGGATAGAAAAGTTGGCATTTGCTCTGATAGTGTCCGCCCGGAAGCTGAGGCCTTACTTCCAGGCGCACGCCATCCGGGTATTAACCGAGTACCCCTTGAAGAAGGTCCTCCAGAAACCGAACCTTTCGGGTAGGCTTGTCAACTGGGCTGTAGAACTCGGGCAATTCGACATCGAATACCATCCGCGAATGGCGATTAAGGGTCAAGCACTGGCTGACTTCTTCCTTGAATTTTGGAATACTCCGGAGCCCCGGGACCCAGCGCAGCATCCACTATGGGTAGTTTACGTGGACGGCTCCTCTCAGTGCCAACGAAGCGGTGTGGGAGTGGTACTGGTAAGCCCGCAAAAGCAGAAGTTCCAGTACGCCATCAAATTGGACTTTGCCACGACCAATAATGAAGTAGAGTACGAAGTGGTGCTGGCGGGCTTGGCAATTGCGCGGGAAGTTGGAGCTCTCGACGTCGAAATCTGGAGCAATTCACAAGTGGTCGTAGGCCAGATCTTGGGGGAATTTGCTACACAAGGAGACCAACTGGCCAAGTACTTGGAAAAGGTGCATGATCTACAGTCTAGTTTCAGGACTATGACTGTCACGAAAATCCCTCACGAAAAAAATGTTCAAGCGGATGCGCTGGCTAGGGCTGGTTCCGCGACCGACCAAGAAATTGCAAAAATGAAGCGGCAAGTACTGGTTCAACCCAACCCCTCGATTGACAAGAGTCAAGGTTTGATGCAGGTGGCCCGAGAGAGGGAACCGGAGCCCGAGTGGGCCTCGAATGTGATTAGATACTTAAGAAGCGGGGAGCTACCTAGTCATAAAGAACAGGCCCATAAAGTGAGACTACAGGCTGCACGCTATACGATGGTGGACGACGTGCTGTACAGAAGGGGATACTCACACCCTCTGCTGAAGTGCCTCTCGGCTCCAGAGGCCCACTATGTCCTGAGGGAAATTCATGAAGGAGTTTGTGGAAACCACTCGGGGGGAAGAATGCTGGCCATCAAGGCGGTGAAGGCCGGGTATTACTGGCCCACGATGACGCGAGACTCGATGGAGTTCGTTCGGAGTTGTGATAAATGTCAGCGGTTTGCCCGGGTGATGAAGAACCCACCCGAGAGACTCACATCAGTCTTGTCACCTTGACCGTTCTCTAAGAGGGGGGTGGATTTGGTCGGACCGATGCCATGCGGAAAGGGGAAAAAGAGGTTCTTGGTGGTGGTTGTGGACTACTTCATGAAGTGGGCGGAAGCTGAAGCCCTAGCAACCGTCACCGCCAACAATATCATAAGTTTTCTCTGGAGGTCAGTCATCTGTCGCTTCGGAATTCCGTACTCCTTCGTGTCGGATAATGGCGCCCAGTTCGACGAAAAACCGTTCCGTAGCTGGTGCACTGAGCTCGGCATCCGGAACCATTACTCAACACCTATGTATCCCAAGTCGAATGGCCACGTGGAGGCTACCAACAAGACCTTGCTGGCCACATTGAAGAAGAAGTTGGATCGGCGAAAGGGACTATGGGTCGAGTACGTCCCTGAAGTTTTATGGTCATATCGCACCACAGCTAGAACCCCGACCGGAGAAACCCCATTCTCACTGGCATACGAAACCGAAGCGGTGATACTGGTAGAGATTGGGTCCCCGAGCCACAAAGTCTTACACTACGATCCGACCTAGAACAGCGAAGGAATTAGCGCATGCCTGGACTTGTTCTAGGAGCGGAGGGACAACGCACAGGCGGTGCACGAAGCTTACCGCGCTCGGGCGGCCAGATACTACAACAAGACGGTTGATCCTAGGAAGTTCAATGTCGAGGATTGGGTGCTGAGGAAGCTCAACAAAATGACGAGGGATCCGGTCGAAGGGAAGTTCAACGCCAAATGGGAGGGACCGTACCAAGTACTCAAATGCCATAGCAGAGGAGCCTATCACTTGGAGTCCAGGGAAGGCAAGCCTGTCCCAAGGGCGTGGAATGCAGAACACCTGAAGAAATACTACATGTAATTCCAGTTGAATTCCCCTTCTCTTATTTTTGTAAGCTCGAATGTTTTGAATGAAATGTCGGAAGTTGCAAAAAATCAGTGCGAATAAATTTTTTTCTTATCCTCCCTCGGTTAGGGGGGTAAGTTAAAAGCTTTTTCGGTTACCCTCCCTCGGCTAGGGGGGTAACTCGGCATAAATTTTTTTTTCTTATCCTCCCTCGGATAGGGGGGTAAGTTAAAAGCTTTTTCGGTTACCCTCACTCGGATAGGGGGGTAACTCGGCATAAAATTTTTTCTTATCCTCCCTCGGCTAGGGGGTAAGTTAAAAGCTTTTTCGGTTACCCTCCCTCGACTAAGGGGGTAACTCGGAATAAATTTTTTTTCTTATCCTCCCTCGGATAGGGGGGTAAGTTAAAAGCTTTTTCGGTTACCCTCATTCGGATAGGGGGGTAACTCGGCATAAAATTTTTTCTTATCCTCCCTCGGCTAGGGGGGTAAGTTAAAAGCTTTTTCGGTTACCCTCACTCGGATAGGGGGGTAACTCGGCATAAAATTTTTTTCTTATCCTCCCTCGGATAGGGGGTAAGTTAAAAGCTTTTTCGGTTACCCTCACTCAGATAGGGGGGTAACTCGGCATAAAATTTTTTCTTATCCTCCCTCGGCTAGGGGGGTAAGTTAAAAGCTTTTTCGGTTACCCTCACTCGGATAGCGGGAGAACTCAGCATAAAATTTTTTCTTATCCTCCCTCGGCTAGGGGGTTGTTACCCTCACTCGGATAAGGGTGTAACTTGGCATAAAATTTTTTTCTTATCCTCCCTCAGATAGGGGGGTAAGTTAAAAGCTTTTTCGGTTACCTTCACTCGGATAGGGGGGTAACTCGGCATAAATTTTTTTCTTATCCTCCCTCGGATAAGGGGGTAAGTTAAAAGCTTTTTCGGTTACCCTCCCTTGGCTAGGGGGTAACTCGGCATAAATTTTTTTTCTTATCCTCCCTCGGATAGAGGGGTAAGTTAAAAGCTTTTTCGGTTACCCTCACTCGGATAGGGGGTAACTCGGCATAAAATTTTTCTTATCCTCCCTCGGCTAGGGGGATAAGTTAAAAGCTTTTTCGGTTACCCTCACTCGGATAGGGGGGTAACTCGGCATAAAATTTTTTCTTATCCTCCCTCGGCTAGGGGCGTAAATTAAAAGCTTTTTCGGTTACCTTCACTCGGATAGGGGGGTAACTCGGCATAAATTTTTTTTTCTTATCCTCCCTCGGCTAGGGGGGTAAGTTAAAAGCTTTTTCGGTTACCCTCACTCGGATAGCGAGGTAACTCGGCATAAAATTTTTTCTTATCCTCCCTCGGCTAGGGGGGGTAAGTTAAAAGCTTTTTCGGTTACCCTCACAAGAATAGGGGGGTAACTCGGCATAAAATTTTTTCTTATCCTCCCTCGGCTATGGGGGTAAGTTAAAAGCTTTTTCGGTTACCCTCACTCGGATAGGGGTGTAACTCGGCATAAATTTTTTTTCTTATCCTCCCTCGGATAGGGGGGTAAGTTAAAAGCTTTTTCGGTTACCCTCACTCGGATAGGGGGGTAACTCGGTATAGCTTGGTGTAAAATAACTAAGGTAATGCAACAGCTATTACCTTAGTTCTTTAGGGGGGAAGATGGGTAGTAAAACCCCTGGTAGGAACCGGCATCAACTAGTAACCCATGCAATGCAATGAAGTCGGCACTAAGATACTTCTTTGTTCTCAGCAATCTCAAAAAAGAGAGACAAAGGAAAGATACTTCTTTGTTCTCAGCAATCTCAAAAATAAAGGGAGGCAATGAAATCTATGAATTTAATTTTCTCAAAAGGAAATAATACAAAGCCAAAAAAAAAAAAAAAACACGTCTACCCACCGCCGGGATGGTCGTTTCCCGAGTCATCATCCCGGCTTCGTTCTCCGACTGGGGCATCTTCCGGATTTGGAGCGTCTTTGCTCCAGTCTGCAACGTCGGGGAAATACTCGATCCCGAGATCCATCATCTTGGAATAACAGGAGCTCGGAAGCGAGAAGAAGTCGGAACTCACGCTCTCATAAGACACTCGCAGCCGATCCGAGCAGAGAACTAAAGCTCGAAAGTTCTCGAACCCAATGTGAAAGCCGAATGCCAGGCTTTAGTCCGAAGCCAAGGGATGAAAGAAAACTGCTCGGTGAGTCTCTTAACTCTGGCCTTGTAATGGCGGTATTTCCTCCGAATACGTTGGTACCGACTTTCCATCCCCTCCAGTTTCTCGAGAGCGGATTCTCTCTCGGCAACGGCTTGATCCCTATCGGCCTCGGCAAGCTCTCTCTCGGAAACGGCTTTCCCCAGAGCTTCTGATACTTTTGCTTTCTCAGCCGATATACGGCCGTTATCGCTCAGATCTCGATCCTTGTCAGCTAAGGCTGCATCTCTCTCCGCGAGAGCTGCGTTCTTTGCCACAAGAGCCGCATCCCTTTGAGCTAGGGCTGCGTCTCTCTCAGCAAGAGCGGTGCTCTTAGCGGCCAAAGCCGCCTCCCTCTCAGCCAAGGCTGCATCCTTCTCAATGACTAAGGCTTCCTTAGCAAGGACCGCTGAGTTAAGGTCTGCGACAAGGGTCAACTTCTCGTCCCTTAAAGAGTTCAGTTCCCTAGAGAGGCACTCCACTTCTGGATGGGTGCTGACCGGCTCGGTGGGTGATGGTGCCCGACCGGCGTTGGGAGCTACCTCATCCCTCCCGGCATCGGGGGGAAAGTCGGGAATACGGGCGGGGTTAGCCTCGGGAACTCTGGCCCTGGCCTGAAGAACCCCGTATCTCTCCTTCAAGTTGGATAGTTCTTGGGTCAGGCCGACAATGACCTCGTCTTGAGACACCACGGTGTGCTCAAGTCGGCTGATCTTGGGACGAAGAACGGTTTCTATGTCGGGGTTGGCGCGTATGTGCTCCAGAAAGTTAGACCAGGCTGCGACGGATCGAAGAGAATCCTGGATCGAAGAAAAAGGTGAGAAACGACCAGGGGAAAAAAGGAGCAGTTGTCACTAAAAAAAAAAAAAAAAAGAAGAAGAAAAGAAGAAAAACAACAAGAGGAGGGTACTGCTATTTGGGACTCAATGATGTCCTGAGCGAACTTGAAAGGCGTAGTCCTACCGACGTCTTGAAAAAACCCGTCGGGAAGAACGGAGGCCAGCGCTTCCAGAGGGTAGCCGAGCAGACAGATGCCTAAGAAGTCAAACCCTGCCCCGGAAGTGCTCGGGACAGGTGCTTCTCCCAAAGGCCCGTCCGCAGCAGCGTTTGCACTCGGCTCTGGGGTCGTGCGTTGCCCAGGCCCCTCACCTTAGGGTTCAACCTCGGCACCCGAGGCTAAGTTTTCCGTTCGAATGTCAGGAGAGATGACCTCCAGCTCCTCGGCGGTCTCCTCCCCGCTCACATGAGCATCGGGTGTAGGCGGAGATTCTTGGGAGGGCTCGCTCCCCACTCGAGTCCCACCGGTCGGGCTTAGGGGAGAAAGGGGCTCACCCCGCCAGGTAAACTCTGGGAGACCAAAGTCTTGGGCTGCGAGGGAAATCTCGTTGAGTAAGAAGTCATCCCCCTCCTCCACATTGGGTCTCTTGGAGGCCCCGCCTTCCTGAAGATTGTCAGCCTTGCGCTTGGTCCCGACACCCTTGCGAAGGCGTGCTGTACCGAGGAGGGTGGTTTGACGGTTCTCGGGGTCGGAACTCTGGTCGGGAACCTCTGGCGGGGTGGCATCCCTCTGGATCTCAGCATCCGGTGCTTCCTCTCGGTAGCCCTCATTTGATCCCCCCGCCGAGTCGGCCCCTGTCGCTGAAGGGGAATCCGGTATGCCCATTTCTATCACCACCCCCCAGCCTCTCGGAATAGGGGAGCCTCGGTGTCTGCAACAATGGTGGTATCGTTCCCCCGAGTCTGGAGGGTTTCGCGCGTCCTTTTTTCTCGAGGGGGAGAGGCGGCACGTGCGGCCCCACGGGTGCCCTCAACGCCGGTGGCCCGCGAAGGGGGTTCCCGAGTTCGCGGTGTCCCTCTCTAAACGGCTGGCGGGATGGATGCCGTTGGGACCTTGCTCTTCGTAAACTTGGGCCTCCCGGCCCTATCTAGCGGGACCTTATTCTCGGGAATCTTGTAGCCCAGGTGGTCGTTCAATGACTCGGCGGTGACGATCACGTCAAAGTCATTCTCCACTTTGTGGTGCCCGTTACAAAATTCGATCATTCGGGCAACCTCCTCCTGCTCAGCATCGGAGATCTCGAGGGGGTTCGCCAGATTATCATCCAGAGCCCTCCATTCCCGACTAATCCTTTGAGACTCAATGATTTTCATTGATCGGGGGCATTCCCATTCGCCGGACACCCGGAAAACTTGCTTTTCCCAGTCTTTGTTATTAGAATAGATGGGTTTCAAAAATATAAATGATGGATCTTGTCGGGTCCACAGCTTTACGACCCCCTCGGCATCCATACCCGGCCGGTATACATTCATAAACTGCGGAATCGACATCTGAGACCCGATCACGGTTCTCCAAAGTATGAATGACGCGAAGAGGTACCTCCACGAGTTCGGAAAAATTTGACTCGGAGCGACTTTCAGGTGAAGCAGAAATTCTCGGGCAATGTCGGGAAACGGGAGCCTCAACCCCGCCATGAACATCCTCTCGAAGAGGGTAACATCATCGCCCGGGATACTCAACGCCGATGGATCCTGGAAGTGCAGACAAACCGAGTTGCCGATGTCATAGTTCGCACGCAAGATCCATTCACTCTGCACGGAGAAGAGGGAGACATGACGGTTCTCAAGAGGGATGAGCACTGCGGGGAGGTCCCCGGGAGCGACCTCTTCGTGCTGCCCAGCTACGTTCTTGGCGGCCACACGGGCAGGCACCGATGAGGTGCTGGCTTTGCTCTTACAAGGCATGTTGGAAAGGTGTTTAGTGCACCGGTGAAAGAACGGGAAGAGCAAAAAAGGGGAAGGAGGAAGGCGAAAAAACAGAAGCAACGAGTAAAGTGAAAAGTAAAGGAGAGGGAAAGGCTTTTTATAGGGCTCACAGTGACCGGGGATTGCCGGTGCCCGCAACCTGGAGCCCAAGCGGACCATTGTGGGGGAAACAGTTCCCACTACCGGAAATCCAATCGACTCGGTTAATAGATTTCGTTTGGATTTTGAGGCGACAGCAATAATTACCATTCCGGGTGCGGCAGTTGACGTGTCAGGCGCTTTAAATGTTGACGACGTGGCAGCAAACGTCTAAAATTCAAATTCAAAAATAATAATAACGCGCCCTCCTTCCTCGGCGAGCATAATTCAACAAGGTCGGGGCGCTCAGCCTCTCGGTGTCAGTGGACGAGGTCGTCATAAAAAAAACTTAACTCTTTCGTCTCATGGCATGAGACAAAAGACTTGGGGGGTAACTGTTGATAAAATCATCTTCCCGAGAGGGGAGGGTTCCGACCGAGCGGGAGGTGTCGGATGCAACGCTGTCGATGAAAGTCTCCTTCCCGAGAGGGTGAGGCCCCGATCGGTGTTGTCCGAGCGGGAGGTGTCGGATGCTCCATTAACCGACAAGCGGTAATAATGACGATACTGATAAAGGAGGGCGGTTAGGTGGCTAAATCCCTGAAGATCTGGGATTTACTGGAGTCCCATGCTCTGTCATTAAAGAGCCCACCTGCCCATTGCTGCCAATAGTGTACCTAGGTCCTGTTTACGCACAGGGAGTCACTGTTCCCTAAAAGCCGGGATATTCCTACCTAACCCTGAGGACAACTGCCTATAAATAAGAAGACCCAGGTATTAAGTTTTTTTTGGATACAAGTTCTGAACTCTCTTTCTCTCTCTCTCTTTCTCTCTAAAGTACTTCATCTAACTTGGGCGTCGGAGGAGGACCGCTGGGGAAACCCACAGTGCGTCCTTTGTCTTTGTAGGTCAGTCGGTCATACCCACCTACTGTAGTTTCTGCGTCACCGGGCATCAACAGTTGGAGTGGCCTTGGAATCTAGAGAAGCTGATCACGCTACATCTTTTATCATTGATGTGACTTTATTTCCCCTCGTTATGGTGATGAATCATGACTATAACTGTTATCTTTGTATGGAGGTTGTGTTCGAATAGCTTCCATTGGACACCTGTGTGTAACACCCAACTTAAACATGTTACCGGTTTAAAACCACCGCGCGCGCACACACATAATACTTCTCTAAAATGTATATATGTACACATGAATGCATGTACAGAATGTTTTATGACTTGTGTTTAAAAAGTGTTTTCAAAATTAATATTATTATTACTTGTACAGAGTGTTTTATGACTTGTGTTTAAAAAGAGTTTTTAAAATTAATATTTTTATTAGGTGGTCGTAGTTAATCCCTACACCTGAAACGTACGTTAAGCATTTGTTTTCTTAAAATATTCATATAAGATGTTTTTTTTAAAATGTATTGTGATTTTAAAATTTTTATAAAAAGAAATTTTCTAAAATGTGTATTGTGTTTTGTTTGTGGAAAAGTGTTTTGTTCTTTAAAAAGTGAATAATTGTTTGTTCTAATTTTATTTTTTTTTAAAAAGTGTGTTTTTGGTTGGAAAAGAGAAAATGAGTTTTTAAAACTGTTACCAAACATAAATTACGTACAGATCAACAACTATGGTAAATACCTATAAAATAATATACATATAAAGTAATATAAAAAAATATCCTATATATTCAAATACAAGTGTTGATACAGTTTTCGATACGGCCGTGACAGCTCACTTCTCTTCAAGGGTTTCGTCGTCCGGTTACTACAATACCTGCAAAATCTAAGAAAATACGTCGGGAGTTGGCCGATGTTCCTCCCTTGGATGCTTAAGTTAGATAATGTGATCTAAGGTAATTTCTGGTAATCAAAGAGAGTATATCTCATACCTGGAATAAGCAGTATTTATAGACCTTCATTTGAGTCTAGAGTGGGGAGCAAGAAATCCCTCGGAATCCTTGCCCGAGACTAGCTCCATGTTTCCAGTCTTTCTTCCTCATTAAGAAAGGCATCTTTGCCTGCCATTATTCTTCTGCACCTACAGGGATATCTTAGAGCTGTATATTGTCACTTCCCTGCATCGACAGACGGGTATACCGGAATCTCAATTAACGTAGGAGGCATCTCGGCGCTCCTATACTATAGGGAGCATCTAGGTCCCATCATTCGGTGCTAGTATTCCTTTTGTACTGCCGCAGTCGCTTCATGCTTTCGGTGTCGCAATTTACACCCGGACCCAGGATGGGCCGCTTGTTGTGTGTTCCCGGGCTTAGGCCTACTCGAGAGTCTCCGGTTTGTGGCCCACGGTTCTTTTATGGGTCGGTCCAGGCATTGGGGCCACAAACCTTTCGGAAGGGCCTTGAAAGGACGGTTTATATTTAGAGGACCCAATGGCTACGGTGTCTTGTATCTCTGATGTCGGCTGGTCTGAGTACGATTATTCCTAACACTACGATAATAAACAAATTTGTGCCCGGAAAAACGTGATAGTGGGCCACAAGCTTCGGAGATTTTACAAGGTATGTTTGAAGTAGCTCGGGCCATTAAACTAATCTTTAAATCCAAAGGGCCCAGTGTGTAAGACATTTTACAGGATCACTTTCGATATTTGCTCTCACTAATTATGTTCGGTTTGTGGTTATTCCCCATATTAAACGTGTCCTTATTCTTTTCATTTAACAGTGAACTTTCACTCTTTTCTTTTCATAATTTACATCAAAAAGTTTACGAGAAAAAAAGGATAGTAATTACAGGACGAAGACAATGACTTTGATTATGCAAACAGAAAAGATGTCGGAAATCGTACCCCTTCATCTTCATGGGAAGTGTAACGCTTTCAAAATATATCATGACGATTTTGAATTTGCCACCATTACATTGACGAAACTTCTTGGATCCTACTTATGTACTAAACAATTAATTCAAAAAGAATCTGCTGGCCGTTTTCCTTGACAAATCCCATGTTTTCATGAACCTTCCACTTTAATTTCCCTCCATATTAATCTCAGAACATAGTAAAGTACTGTAACCCTTAACATGCGCTACTATTTCAATGTTAAGTACTTAGGATTTTTGTTTTTAATTGAAAAGGGTGGCTAGTCGCACCTCCCTACTGCCACTCACAGCGGCACAATCTCGACGGCTGAAATTGCATGCACTTCTTAAAATTCGATTGAGTTATATAATGATTCAATCTCACCAAAACATCAATAAAAATTAAGATGGTGAATTGAAATTTTCATTACGGAATTCGAATCTACTCCCTAATATGTACCTAATTAATCAGCTTAAAAAATTTCTTAGACCATTGAACAACGGTACTAGATGATAAAGTTAGGATATGAGTGAATGTAAGGAGTGAGTTTACCGAATGCCCGGCTCTTGTAAAGTCGTTCACGACAAGTAGTGTTCGTCCTTCTCTTTCTGTAGGTAGCCTTTGGACGTCTCTCCTTTTTCCCTAAAGTGAGAACACATATATAGCCTATAGGGGATCTTGTGGTACGGATTTATACTTTAATTATTAAAGTTAACGCTACTGTATATCGTCCATGCATGCATTTAAATTTATTCCCTCGTTTTTGTTTTGGATCGATGAATCTGCTTGGCAAAGAATTTTTAGGGTGATTTATGATTTGAGTAGTAATAGGAAGTGATTGGTGTAATGTAAATATATATAAAAAAATAAAATAAAATATTTTGTAGAGCGGATTATAATTTCTGTTAGCTATTATCATTACTGTTCATAATGTAGCATGAAATGCCCATCAATGAGATTTATGATTCAATCAGTTTGAAAACTTACCAAAATGAAAAAAATAAAAATAAAAAATAAAAACAAAAGGCATGAATTTGTTTGTAGCTACAAATGGTCATCTCAAACGTCAAGTCATTATTTGTTGTTATCAGAATTGACAACTCTATATATCTTTTTTATGCTCTTTGTGATGTAGGAAAGTCACGTGTTCTTATTCTTTTCGTGCTCATATTCGGAAACATTTGGCTCTTTTTACACAATCAATCCCTTGTCAGAATTGAGAGGAAACTATTCAATGGATGGTGTGACACAGCACGAAAGAAGAATAAATCAAAAGAAAATATAGAAAAATTTAATGTTGAATAGAATCTCATTAGTGATCAATGAAATTTGGTAGAGTTTCACCCAAAAAAAAAAAAAAAAAAAATCTCACTTAAACAAATAATTAGAAAATAATAACTCTTCATTCCATTTTTTATCAATTGTTCATTGAGTACAAAGCAATTATATAGGCTATTTACTTATTCTAGTAGAATTAAGATAAAAGAGAACTGCTACCTATAAGATAATATGAAGGATAAGATAATCAATACAAGTTTAGAATTACTAAGGCTACTACGAAAATAATAGTCTTGATAAAAGATCTTCCCAAATACAAGAGACGGAACTGAGGTGGGGTTAGCAGCGGACGCCCGGACATGCTGGCAGCCCCCACTTAAAATATATATATATATATATATTAAAAATGTTTTCTAATCTTTATATTTATTAGAAAAAATAATTTAGGTATTTTTTTTTCTCTTATTTTAACTCTTGGAATTTTTTTTTTATACAGTCCAGCCCCTTAAAATTGAAATTCTAATTCTGTCTATGGATTTATATGGGAAAGAACCTTCATTATATGGACTTCTTGAGCGTTGCTTTTCCCCTTGTAGGCCTGCTTTCATGTGTATTTTCTTTTTCTTTTTTTTCAACAAATAATCATCTTTTCAACTCTTCTTGTGTGACAGTTTGCCGTGACTTTGCAACTCTATATATATACTTGTACGAGCTTTGCTTCTTGAAAACAAAAAGAAGATAAAATAAACACAAACATATATAACATATGGCTGTAGATAAAATGAATCTTGTACTCCGTCATATTCTGTATCATGGTGTGTAGAGAATAGAGAAACTCTATTATAAGTTTTTAAGGGAACTTCTGCAAAATGTATTCAATTACATCATTTTCTATGTTAGGTCTAGAGTTAGTTCCTCTTATGGTTAAGGGTGAGTATCGGTTAAATCGATGACGGTAGAGGTATTTTCACCCACTAAACCACCACAGTCTTTTAATCATATCGATGATAACAATTTCAGACTATTTCAGATAAATCAGTTACATGTCGGTCGGTTAATCGATTAACCTCAGGCTTTTTATATTGTGCTAATAAGATTGTTTTTTATGGGCCGAATTGAGGGGTTTTTTTATTTTTTTTTGCCTTGCCTAAATGGTTGTCTTTTGGGCTAAGCAAATGTTTATTGAACATATTTTTACATTGGATTTGACAACAGAATAACCCACCCCATTTTAAATGAAACGAAATCATTTGTTTTTTTTTTTGAGTAATTACATTTTCTCCTATCAACTACAAAAAAAATGCGATATGCCCCCATGAACTACCAACTTGACAAAAAAGAACATTTTACTACTACAGTTACATGTTTTGCCCATTTCTATCAGCCTAACTCGTGACAATACATAAATACCCTAGTTCAATTTCAAAAATGACTTAAATGCCCTCAACTTAAAAAAAAAAAAAAAAAAAAAGAAGCAAAAAACGAAAGGAAAAGGGGTAGTTGCCGGAGGGGGTGGCCTGCGAGCCATCCCTAGAGGTGGGTCTGGCCACCTCTGGGGTGGCTCACGGCCACCCCACAACCTAGGGGGCCGCGCGGCCACCCCAGAGGTGGGTCCGCCTCTAGGGTGGCTCGCAAGCCACCCCCTCCGGCAGCCACCCCCTTTTTCTTTGGTTTTTTGCTTCTCTTTTATTATTATTTATTAAATATATTAGTTTTAATATTTTTTATTAATAAATTTAAACCAAATTAATAAACCAAATTTTTTATTGTTTTTTTTATCAATTCAGGGCATTTTTGTCTTTTAATCAAATTTAATGTCCAAAACCGGCATATTCTGTCCATGTTAACCGGTTTGACTAACGGAAGGAGGCAAAATGTGTAAGGTTGGTAGTTCATAGGAGCATAACGCATTTTTTGGTAGTTAATGGGAGGAAAATGTAATTACTCATATTTTTAATTTCAAATAAATTAAAAAAAAAAAAAAAACCATGACTTGGTTAAATCAATTAAAAACAACACGGTTTGAGTTAACTGACTATAAAAAATTTCGACTGCCTATCGAACTGAACTGATGTTGAAATTGTAGTTCTATTTCGCAAAAGTTGGTTGCGGGTATGTGACTATTTGGTGGCGATCGGTAAACGGTTGACGGTTAATCTTCCTACCCCTACTTATGGTTTCTATCCCTTCCCTGTTAAAGTATTAATTAAATGATTAAATTTACTTCTTCCTATTAACTTAACATTTTGGAATAAGTGATAATTTAACATGATATAACATGCCAGAGGTCATGAATTTGAACCATTACTCTACAATTTGGCATCCATTTCAATTATATTTCATGTGTTTGGGCTAAAATTAATTATATATATAATACTTGGCTAAAGTTGTTTTAAGTCTAGTTGAATGTGTTGTTCGGCCCTCTACCTGGTATTTTATCTTTTTCGTTTAATTTAATTGTTCTTCACCCAAAAGAACAACTCTCTTGTTTCTTTTCTTATTATTTATTTTCTTAACAGCAGATCTACTATAGAAATGAATGGTTTGAAAGTAAGGGTACGTTTGTCATTGTAATTTCGGAGACAAAAAATGCGATTTTAAATCAAATTGCAGAAAAAAAATTGTTTGGAATTTCTTTTTAAAAAAATTGCTATTTGAACACGTAAAAAATCTATTTTTTTCATTTCCCAGGCAAATGGGTGCTTTATTAAGAACGCATAACTTTAAAGGCTAATTTGTGATTTTAAAAGTCAAACGCTTAACAACGTTTTTAAAAATCACGTTTTCAAATCGTAAATTTTTAAATCACACTCTTTGAAATTGCAAATTGAAACGGACCCTAAATACAGAAATACCAATTCATTATTCGAGAGTCAAGGCTATGAATCAAACAACACCCAAGTAAGAGGGTTGGCTTATAAATCGGTCCTAAATAAACACCAAACATATCTGTATATAATACATGTATAATTGCTTCAAATAAAAAAAAATTCTCTGAAAAGCCTAGTAAAACAAAAGAATATTGATCCAATATGAAGTGCATCATATTTGATATGTGGAACAAATCTTGAACCCTTCATAATGTGCTTTGAAGTAGGCTGTCTAGATATGGTGCGACTGAGACCGACCAAAGGATTCTGCCACTAAAATTTGATCTTTTTGTAAAATCTCTTCATTCGAACATCCACAAAACTGAGGTATGGACCGAGCCATCCGGTTGTTCAACTTTGACCAAGATTTTTAATCAAAATCCTAGATGAAATGCATACTTAGTCTAACAAAACAAATATTTACACCATTTGATTTGACATAGAATTTACCAATAATAAAAACCTACAGAAATAAAGAATACAAAGAACTAAGGTAATCCAGCCGTGGAGTGCTTATCCAATGGACTATATTATTTTTATTTCATTCAAAACATAAGATAAGGAATTATAAGGAACTTCACATTATATATATACCTAGGAAAATATCATTACATACTCATATTATCTATATCTAAATTTACTCTCAAACAACTACGCACCACATGCGGTAGACCAAAATACTAAAACTGATTATAATAAGTCAGCACTTCCCAAAAGTTAAGCCTCTTGCCAGCCTCACAAACAGAAGTTTTGACACGTGTGCGGGTCCTCATCCTCAACCTCCTCAGCAAAATTTGTAAAATTACCACAATTTTACATAATGTGTGAGTCCACGGCTCAACAAGTATAAGCATTCTCACAATTTTATTATTTTGAACTCATTTTTCATCTTTGAAAAACACCTCTTATTAGTGTTTATAATACAACTGTTACTTATGCAGGATTTTCACAAAAATGTTTATCAAACATTATAGTTGTTCCACAAATCATAGAGTGGAGAGGTTTATACATATTTAATAAAACATTCATGGTTTCCTTTGCATTTTTATTTATTATATAAATAAATCCATATCCCATAATATAGAGTAGTAAAATAGTTCATATCATGATAATGAAAACATCAACTTTAAACATAAACCATAAATATCCTATCTCATGATTTATTATACATAATACATATACTAACATGTTCATACATCATTTTTTTTTTCCCCGCATACTCATACTTTTCCTTTTACATAGATAAGTGTATACTCCCACTTAACTATCAAAGTTTGCTAAGTATATATCCCCACTTAACCACTAAAGTTTGTTAAGTGATTTATTTCATAGTATTTTTATACATTTCAAATCTACATCTCGCAAGCACCTCCTTACACCATACATTATGAAAATAAATATAGACTCCTAAGCAACCTCAACCAAATAATTAATCAAATATGTAATGCAATAAAAGTAAACAGATATTTGGTTACGAATTGGAAACTCTTTGTACCAAAGAGAAAAACCACTTCGGGGCAGCCAAACCTAGGAAATCAATTATTAGAAAAAATAAAATATTATTTTAGCACACTGGAATTCTTAAAGAAACATTGCCTAGAAGCCCTTTTAAATAGGCACTGGAAACCCTAATTCAAGTCAGGAATGGATTTCTAGGTAGTGGTGTCTGGACATGTCATCGCGTGTCCGAACATGCATCAGAAAGTAAACTTTTTGTGAAGTATGTCAGGACATGTTGCCATAGTGTCCCAACATCTACATGAAAACTGTTCTGTGTCCACTGTCTTATCTTAAGTATTCGGACATCTTGCAGAACAGGGACTTTTTGGAACTTGCGTCCATTGGGCTATCCGAACATGGGAGAAAACTAGACCTTATTGTGACTTGCGTCCACTGGCCTGTCTGGACATGTTGAGAACATAGACTTAATGCCAATCATGTCTGGACATGGCTTGAGGATGTCCGGACATCTTGCTGAAGAAAAACTTTTTATAACTTGTGTCAGGCCACAGCTTCCGGCTATCCGGACATTGTGCAGGAAATTCGGATTTCTAGGAACAACTAATTATGCAGAATATTTTCCAAATCACTGCTCTTTCCTTTCTTGATTAATATTCTGCAATACTCTTCTTGTTCAGCTCTTTCATTTCTTAATTAATATTCTACAATATTCTTCTTATTTGACTCTTTCCTTTGTTGAATAATATTTTGCAATATTCTTCTCACTTGGCTTTTTTCTTTCTTAAATAAAACAAATAAGTTTTGACACCGAATTCGCCAATATTAAAAACCCAACAAACTCCATCTTTTGCAATTCGGTGACAAAACCCAATTACAACAAAAAGCTCAGGTAAAAAACAATTAAAACCCAAAGCTCAACATAAACTTATATGAAATTGTGAGTCTAACCTGTTCTCTGAAATATGGACAAATCATTAAATGCATAGAGATTTAATGTAGTAAAACTCAGATTAACATAAAGATGGATCATTTAATGTACAGCATCAAAAAGCATCAAAGTAATTACTCCCCTATCAAAGTCATTCAAACTTTCTCCCCCCCCCCCCCCTCCTTTTTTCACGAAATGACAGGATTCCAAAAGAATGATCAAACACAGAAGCCAGCAATAAGAACAAACCAAAACAATGACCCATACATGAAATGCAACACCATGAACAGTAGAACACATGATATATAGAATTGAATAAATTTTTTTTTAAGGCAAAAATATAATAAATTTTTCGATGAGAGCCCCAAAACACAGATGTATTTAAAACTAAGAAAATAGACAAATAACAAGGAAAAATAACCAAATATATATTTATGAGATGTAAGTAACCATAAGCAAACTTTCTCGGCAAAAAGCCAAACCAAAAGGATTCACTCAACTCATGCCTTGCGTGTAGTGTGTGAAAGACAACCAAAAAGCAAATAGAACACTAATTTATTAATAGCAACTGAACTGATTGACAAGACAATATAAACCATGACAAGTCAAAAGTCAAACCTTATCTTACTAGGGCCTAGTTACCATCATCTGATGCACTCCCCCTAAGAAAAAAAAAATACATTTATTTTACTTAGTCTGTTAGTGACAGTCTATTTTTGCAATGATTTGGTCAGCTCTTTCTATAGGGACAAGTGTAAGAACCTTTTAAGAGCATATTCCACAGTGGACTTTTTATATTCATATTTTTCTAAGAATTTATTTCTTTCATTCTTGGTGTTGTAACCTAGAGAGGATGCTATAATTTATAGGTTCTAGGTTCAACTAGTGAGTTATTCAATTTGACTAATACATTAAAAATTCTCTCAAAATGATATCCAGATTGTAACCAGGAAAATAAATAAATCCTAAGGGAGCTTTGATAGTGCACAAAAGCAATAGCATGAGAGGAATGAACTATCAAGTTTCAAATGCAACAGAAAAACTAAGCAGATATCAAACTAAATCATCTCAAGTATATGTAAAGATATTTCAACAAAGCACAAAGACTGAGATATTAGTTAAAAAGACATGAGATATCTGAAAGACAAAAAAAAAAAAAATTTGTGTCCCCCCCCCCCCCCCCCTTTTTAAATTCAAAAGAAAACACTTCACACAAACAAAATAAAAAGACATGCTTTAAGGCTAAAGAACACATTAGAGTCTTATTCCTAGCATGTGAGAAGACATGTTTAGGACATGTCACAAGCATTAAAAGTGTGTCTAAGAAATTCAAACCTACAACCATTGAGAAATTTGATATCACCTGATAATCAACCAAAACAGAAAAGCAGCTGCCCAACATGCCTTTTTTGTCATCCTTATTATTAGTCTAGTCAGCATTAGAATAACTCTAAAAGTAATATTATGTTAGTTGTTCTCTTAAACATGATCAAACCACTAGAAGCAAAGAGACATAAAAATGTAGATCAACACAAGAAATACTCAAGACTGAATGCAAAGCATATGCAAAACAATAAATAAGGCAAGATTAGCAAGATGCAATGTAAAGAACCTGACATGCTCTAGGATATAAACAAGAACAATGATCCTAGCATGTCATGTGACCACTGATCTCTAGGTGAGACCACTACCACTCCCCCTCAAAGGTTGAATGGTATCAACCTTCCTTACCCAAACCTTCTTAACACTAGGTGCAGTTTTGTAACTCTTGTCCAACTTATCTAATCTAGTCAAAACAACCATTATCATGTTACACAACCCTCATAATTATTCATAAGATGAAGATTATCATTCTTATGCTCGTGGGGTTTCATCTTGAAACAGTTAGGTCGGGTATGACCAATTTTACCACAATGATGGTAAGTATGGACAAACCTTTGAGAATGTTGTTTCCTATGAGGAAGGACATAATTTAGACATGGAAGGTTTTGTACCAGCTTTACCTTTCTTAGGATCATTATTCTTAGTCCAAGGATTTTGAGAGCGACTCTGAAGACAATATGGTCGAGTATGACCAATGATACTACAGTAAAAGCAAGTAGGAATGAATTTAGACTTAGATTGCTTCTGAACAAGTATTTCAAATTCAATTTTAACATGCTCATAAACAATAACATTTTTACCTTTATCTAAACAAGCGACATGTGGCTCAAATATTTCAGGCTTAACAAACACAGTTCTAAAAGTAGAAGCATCATGTGACAAAGAAGTAGCAAATTTATCAAAGCCTAAGCCAGATTTGTGAGAAGAATATTTTTTTTTTTTTTTTTTTTATAATTTAGCATTTGAACCAGCTTATCATTAGAATTTTTTTTTCAAATTACTCTTTGATTCACTCAATTCATCTTCTAGAAACGTAACTTTTTCAATCAATTTGCTTCTTTCAATTTCACAATCATTAAGTCTTTTCACATGTTATTTGTTTAGATCTCTCAATTCAGAATATTTCACAAACAACTTATTATAGATGCTCTGAATCTCATATTTTTCTTCTGACTCACTATTTTCAAAATAATCATTACTAGACTTGTGAGGACCGCCATATGAACAAGCAAAAGCTAAGAAATTTAAATCTTCTCCATAAGTCTCATCAATTTTATCACAATCAGATTCATTATGCAAAGTAACATTAAAAGCATTACCTTGTAAATTTGCGCATTTAGCCCAAATGTGACCATAACACCCACACTCATGGCATTGGATGCCACGAGGGTTCTTTTCCCTTTTTAAGAGCCTATCTAACTTCTTAACAATCAAGTCCAGGTCTTCTTTATCCATTGATTCCTCATCAGAGGAGTCATTTGTCTTTTTTTCTAACAGTTTTGAGAGCAATGGACTTGTTTTTCTTAGGTTGAGGCAAAGAAAATTCATAAGTCTGCAGAGAGCCAGCGACCTCTGCAATTTTCATATTGTCAAGGTCTTTGCTCTCTTCAATAGTAGTTACTTTGATCCTAAATCTTTGAGGAAGAGATCGCAAAATTGTCTTGATGAGTTTAGAATCTGAAACCTTCTTTCCAAGATTAATCATAGAATATGAATATCATTTATTTTGTCATAAAACTCATTAATTGTCTCATCTTCCAACATACTAATTCTTTCAAATTGAGAAACTAACATTTGAAATTTAGCAGATTTAACTAGTTTAGTTCCTTCATATGTAGTTTCTAGGATCTCCCATGCTTCCTGAGCAGTTTCACAATTAGAAATTCTTGAGAATTGTGATGGTGAAAGTGTTAGGCATATGACATTTTATAGCCCTGTCTTTCGCAACACGAGTTTATTTTTGGAGAACAGTCCATTAAGCTATTGCCGTATTCGGTGTAGCCCATCCTGTAAGGGGTTTTTTTTCTAGATAGGAAAGATGATAGGTGATGAATAATACTAGAAATGATATTAGGAGCACTTCAAGAGGTTCAACTCTCCATTAAAGCATTACAATCAAATTCTTCTCTGCCTTTTTCCTCACTGAGGTTCTCCTTATAGGCCATTCGGTTAGGATCTCTCCAACCGAATGTAGCCTTTCTCTCTCTTAAAACAACTTCTGATTCTTTCTACAAGATGCTCTACAAAACACATAAGGATCTAAATGTAACACAGATTTAAAGGACAAATAAGTAAAATACAAGGAATTAAGATAATTGCTTCTAGAAGCTTCCAGAGGAGTCCTCCACTGCTGACTAACCTCTCCATGTCACTACCATCCACCTGTTGTCACTCTCCATTGTAGACCCGTAACAAGGTCTCCCCTTTCAAAACACCTTGCCCACAAGGTGCGGGTACTAGCCTTGCAATGTCCAGAGGAGTTCCCAGGAGTCATCCTCCGGTGAAGCCCCTTTCCAACGAATGAGGACGTCCGTGGCAGCGCGCCCCTTCTGCTTAATGAGCCGAAGGTCGATAATACATTCAGTTTCCAGCTGAATTGCACCACTGGAATCGACAGGAGGTAGAGTAGGGAGAGGGGAAGAAAGCTAGCCCAGCTTTCGTTTCAAGTAAGAAACGTGGAAGACCGGGTGAAGAAGAGCTTCGAGAGAGAGATCCAACTTGTAAGCAAATGTACCAATACGTCGCACTATTTGGAACGGGCCATAGAAGCGTGGGGAAAGCTTCAAGTTCTTGCACAATGCAATAAGGCTGCAACCTCAAGTACACCCAATCTCCTTGCTGAAATACACATTCTGTGCGATTCTTATCAGCTTGAGACTTCATTCTGTTACAGGCCAGCTGGAGGTGCTCCTTCAAAAGATCCAACATAGTAGTACGATCACGGAGTTGGGAATCCATAGCAAGGTTGGCAGAGGTACCCAGAACATAGGATAGCAAGGTTAGGGGAGTATAACCGTAAACGACCTCAAAAGGGGTGAATCTGGTAGAAGAATGGCAACTTGTGTTATACCACCATTCTGCCAATGGAAGCCAGAAACTCCAATCCTTTGGTTTAGCCCCTGCATAATAGTGTAAGTCTGTCTCCAAGCATTTGTTAAGGGCCTTGGTCTGGCCATCCAATTGTGGATGGTATGCGGAGCTGAATGCCAAAGAGATGCCTTGAAGTTGAAAAAACTCACGCCAAAAGGAGCTTGTGAAGGTAGGATCCCTGTCTGAAACTATAGTCTTCGGCATGCCGTGCAATTTGAATATATTAGCCAAAAAAATCTAGGCGACTTTCGTAGCAATGAATGAGTGAGATAAATAGAGGAAGTGACCATATTTAGTGAATCTGTCAACCACAACTAGAATCATGGAGTACCCATGTGAAAAGGGAAGGCCCTCGATGAAATCCATCGAGATATCCACCCACACCCTAGTAGGAACGGGCAGGGGTTGAAGCAACCCTGCTAGAAGAATAGTCTTAACAGATATTGCACTCTCGGACAAAATGCTTAATATCCGCACACATCCCCTTCCAATAGAAATTGGATTTAGCCCGATGAATAGTCTTGTGATACCCCGAATGGGACGAAGTCAATTTGGAGTGAATGAACTCCAGTAATTGAAACTGGAAGGGTGAATTCTTCACAATCCCCAAACGGCCTTTGCGTAGGATCAGCCCTTGCTGGAGGGAATATCCTTTAAGAGCAATATCCCCATTTTGGAGAGTAAGCAATAGCTCGGAAGTATGCTGGTCCGTGAGGTAGGAAGCCTTCAATTCTGAAACCCAATCAGGTGTTGGAAAAGAAATGAGAGAGATAGAAACTTCCGCATGGTTAAGAGTGGAATCCAAGAGGCAAGACAAGGCATCAGCCACCTTATAGTCATATCATTTCTTATATTCGATGATAAAATCGTAACCCAACAATTTAGATAGCCAATGTTGCTGGAAAATAGAACCAACACGCTGTTCCAATAAGAATTTGAGGGACTGATGATCTGTGCGGACTGTAAAAGTGTGCCCCAACAAGTAAGCAATTTTTGACCCGCAGTAGCTAAGGATAAGAGCTTGCCCCTTCAAGGCTTTACTGAGGAAGGCAATGGGCTGGCCTTCCTGCATCAAGACGGCACCAAGGCTTGTGCCGCACACATCACATTCTATCACGAGCATCTTGAAAAAATCCAAAAGCCTAAGAACAAGGGGAGTCGTTATAGCCTGTTTAAGCTCAAGAAAAGCTTTAGTGGCGGTCGAGGACCATAAGAAGGCATTCTTTTTTAACAAGGCAGTTAAAGGGGAGGTAATGACGCCATAGTTCCTGACGAACTTGCGGTAGTAGCCTGTGAGGCCTAAGAACCCGCACAAGGTTTTAATAGAATGAGGTACTGGCCAATTGACCATAGCTTCAAGCTTTGAAGGATCTGCCCGAACACCCTGGTAGGAGATCAAGTGACCCAAATAATCAATTTCTCCAACTGCAAACCTACATTTAGAAAGCTTAGCAAAGAGCTTGTTATGTAAGAGAACTTCGAAAATAGTATGCAAGTGCAGTGAGTGATCCTTCAAGGACTTGATGTAAATCAATATGTCATAAAAAAAAGAAAAAAAAAAAGAAAAAAAGAACAAGTACAAATCTGCGGAGAAAAGGCTTGAAGATATTGTTCATGAGCCCTTGAAAAGTAGAAGGGGCATTGGTCAAGCCAAAGGGCATAACGAGAAATTCGCAATGGCCTTCATGTGTGCGGAAAGCTATCTTTGGAATGTCTTCAGGCCACATCCTAATCTGATGATAGCCTGAACGGAGATCCAGTTTTGAGAAAATTACGGCCCCATGGAGTTCATCAAGCAACTCGTCTATGATGGGAATTGGATACTTGTCCTTAATAGTCTCTTGGTTAAGAGCTTTGAAAATAAAAATTGACTTCTAATTTACCAAGTGTGTGACAGTGTGCAACAAAATATTTAAATTGCAGAATTTAAAACAGACAAATATTTTGTTGAAGAAGTGGAAACTCAGTTAAGAGAAAAACCACTCCAGGGCAGCCAAACCTAGGATTTCCACTATTCAGAAGATAAAACTAGTACATAGAAAGTAACACTCACATACCCTGATGCAGCGATCGTTCCTATTACTCTAACACGAAACCCATAGTGAACGCTTCCCAACCAAGTCTCTTACTTGAAGGGGTCTTCAATATAATCATTTACATTAGGGCTCCTCCCTAAGATAGACTTCACACGAACAGTTGAGCACACACTGGCAACAGCTAGAGAGCTAGCAAATTTTCAAATCTCCCTAAACACCCTCTCTAAGCACTATGGAATTCTATACTAAATTTTTACAAAATACAAGCCTAGAGCCATCTATTTATAGGCTTACAGAAAACCTAATTTTGATCAATTTCGAACTCTGGCAAGTAGCATCCGGACGGTCACTTAGCTACATCTGGATGGTCTTCTAGGACCGCCTTTCCAGAATAGCGCAATTCTTCCCAAAACAGGACTGCGTCCGAACGGCTTGACCGAGCGTCCGGACGGTCAAAGCTGTCACTCCTTTCCGCATCCGTAAAGGAGACCTGAAATATTCTGGAACATTGGATAGCATCCGGACGTGTTGCCACGTCATTCGGATGTCTGGCAGAACCTTCTTCTGAAATCCAAATCCATGTAGAACTCGGAGTAGCTTGACCTAGCATCCGGACAATGTAGCTCTGTCGTCCGGACAGTTGCAACAGCTGAAGCTTCTAAACATTGAAGGGAGTCCGGACGCCTTCAAAGGCCAGTCCGAACGGTTGCACAAGAACCAACTATTTTTGACTTGGAAATAGCATGGAATCTTCATGGACATCTTTTAAAAGCTTGTGAACAGACACATGGCAGGAATTGAGACACTGTCCATATTACTTGAAGACTCTGAATTGAACCAATATTCTTGTTAAAAAGCAACCTTTACATAAAGTTTTTTTTGTCAACCAGAATGTTGACAATATAAAATACTAACAAGCTCTATAATCCATACAAAGTCTTCAGCTGCCATCTGCCTTCCTCACCAACAGCACAGGAGCCAAAAATGGACTCTGGCTTGGTCTTATAATACCCAAAAATAAGAGGTCCTTAATGATTTTCTCAATCTCAGCTTTTTGAAAGTAAGGGTATCTATAGGAACAAACAGAAAGAGGATTGGGGTTTCTCAAATTGATTTGGTGGTCTAGAGGGGGAAGGACAGTAGGTTCAGCAAAGACTGGGGCAAAGGTTTGAAGAAGAGCTTGTATTGAGGCAGGATGAGAAGGAGGGTTGGGGTCATTGGAACCCGATAAGAGCTTCAAGAAAAAACCCTTGTCAGCTGAAGTATATGGTTTAAGGAAACAGGCACCTTCCTCCAAGGACACCTCTGAAGGGTTGAAACCAGAGAGAAGAGTGGGTAAACCTCTAAAAGTGTAGTGCATGGTCATGAGGTTGAAATCCCATAAAATTGGATTTAAGGTGCATAGCCATTCCACCCCAGGGACAATATCGCAGCCCCCTAAACAAATCACATAAAAACTAGCAGAGATTGAATGACCTTGTACCTTGAGGGAGACCATATCGGTCTTGCCGTAGCTCTGAATGGAGGTGCTGTCTGCAATCTTCACCCAGAGCAAGGGTGTAGATGTGACTGTGAGCTGAAGCTTGCTCAGTATGGAAGGATCCATGAAGTTATGGGTACTTCTAGAGTCAATAAGGATACTGACCTGATGATTATGTAATAATCCCAACAGCCGCATTGATTTAGAATCGGAAGGACCGAAGATAGCATGTAAAGAAATCTCGGGCTCCTTACATTCCACCACATCGAATTCAGACACTGGATCAGCCACTTTAGTAGAATCATAGAAGACTTCCTCCCCACTGTCATCTGAGGGTAACTCCAAACCCGAAAGGTGATAAAGCTTTAGGGACTTGCATTTGTGGCCCGGCTGCAACTTATCATCACAATAGTAGCAGAGTCCTTTCTCTCTGTGTTCTTTTATCTGGCTGGATGAGATATGTTGGACAGGAAAACCTGGTGTCGGTTTGGCTGGCAAGGCCAATTGGGAAGAAGGATGAGGGGAAAAGGGACTCGGAGAGTGTCCTATCGGTGGCCAACTCTCTGCTGGGCAAAGGAAAAAGAAGAACTGGTGGAATGTAGAGGCCGTCTGGAACTTAGGATGTACTTTTCCTGAAGTTTAGCAAGACCAAAAGTAGCCACCAGATTAGCAGGGTTTAGCATGCGCATAGGCAAACGAATCTCGTCCTTTAACCCACTAAGAAAACAATTGTGCTTATTTCTCTCAAAGACACCCTGTAATCTATTCAAGAGAGACTGGAATTAGGTTGTGTACTCTGCCACCGTGGACGATTGACATAATCGCATTAAAGCCTCCATTGGGTCGTCATACGCTGGTCCGAAACGATTAAGGAGAGCCTGGATGAAGGCATCCCAAGTCAGAAACTAGCCAGACTCCTCTGTGTCTTGGAACCAAATCAGCGCTTCCCCTTCCATGTGGAAGGAAGCCATATGTATACGTTGGTAAAACAGGGTTTGGTAGTAGTCAAAGAACTAATTAACTTTGTAAGACCAACCTGAGGGGTTCTCTTCATCGAACGGAGGGAAATCCAACCGTAAGGGAAAGGTCTGGAAAAGACGGTCATCCCGGTTATACTCATGATGGTCATCTTCACCCCAGAACTACTGGTCCTCCTGATGATCCCAACCATCGTGCCCAAAGGCCCAGGGAATCTCCCTATCCAAGCGGCGATAGTCCCGGCCATCACGTCCGTCACGTGCCTAGAGACATGGATCAGCATGTCCAGGAATGAACGGAAGATAGTGAGGGAGGTCCTCCAAATGAGGTCGCGGGGAGTCCACCAAAGGAGGGCGTTCCTGAGGCAGACGGCCTTGGGTGGTGACAAAGTTGTGGAACAACATCTTCGTAAGGTCGGTAATCTGTTGCTGTAGGGAAGTATTATGGTGGAGCTGCTGTTTTTGGAAGGAAGTGATCCTGGTTTGTTGCTGAAGAAGGGATTCTTGACAGTCTTGGAGGGACTCGGCTAAGCGAGAGAGACGAGTACCGTCGGCCATGGGGAAAAAATTGGGAATAAAATGGGAATGAAGGAAGCAATGGGTAAGAAGGAAGGGCTATGATACCAATTGTAAGGGGATTTTTTTCTGGATGGGAAAGATAATACGAGAAATGATATTAGGAGCACTTCGAGAGGCTCAACTCTCCATTAAAGGACTACAATCAAATTCTTCTCTGCCTTTCTCCTCACTGAGGCTTCTACTTATAGGCCATTCGGTTAGGATCTCTCCAACCGAATGTAGCCTTTCTCTCTCTTAAAACAACTTTTGATTCTTTCTACAAGATGCTCTACAAAACGAATATGGATCTACATGAAACACAGATCTAAAGGACAAATAAGTAAAATACAAGAAATTAAGATAACTACTTCTAGAAGCTTCCAGAGGAGTCCTCCACTACTGACTAGCCTCTCCACGTCACTACCATCCATCTGTTGTCACTCTCCATTGTAGACCCGTAACACATCCAAATTCAACAATATGCCAAATGTCTATTGATTTTAGAAAAAATCTCATGCATGATTTCTAATAGGCATAATTATATCCATTAAAGTAAGGAATATTAAAGGAGAGAGACATAATAGAAAAAAGTCTAGAATCACACTTAGAAAATTAATCCAAACAGAGTGAACTTGGCTCTAATACCAATTGAAAGTAAATATAGACTCCTAAGCAACCTCAACCAAACAGTTAACTAAATATGTAAAGCAATAAATGTAAATAACATAGATATTTTGTTATGAAGTGGAAACTCTTTATACCAAAGAGAAAAATCACTCTGGTG
Source organism: Alnus rubra (assembly GCA_028654335.1). Classification (NCBI taxonomy): domain Eukaryota; kingdom Viridiplantae; phylum Streptophyta; class Magnoliopsida; order Fagales; family Betulaceae; genus Alnus; species Alnus rubra. The sequence continues at coordinate 1,658,470 of JAJPGS010000041.1, read as the reverse complement.
CAGCCAACCTAAGAAATCAATTATCCAAAGAAATAGCTAATTACAAGAGGTTCGTATTCACAACTCTTTGTAGTAGTCACTCTCTTGAATTCTAACAACGTCTACTTGTCTGCCTCTCTCCCAAACCCTTCTGGAAAGTTCTTCTATTGACTTCCTTAACTGGAGCTCCTCTCCAGCTAGACTTCAATGGTTGAACAGTTGAACAACAAAATAAATACTCTAAGAGAAATACATAAATCTGTTTAAGCCAAAATAATCTTCTTTTAGTACAATAGAATTTTCTACTAGAATTCTTAAAGAAACACTGCCTAAAAGCCTCTTTTTAAATAGGTTCAAAAAACCCTAATTCAAGTCAGGAACGGATTTCTAAGCAGTGGTGTCCGGACATTTCATCACTTGTCTGGACTTGTATCAAAAAGTAAACTTTCTGTGAAGTGTGTCTAGATATGTTGCCTTAGTGTCCGGGCATTTGCATGAAAACTGTTCTACATCCGCTGTCTTGTCTTGAGTGTTCGGACATCTTGCAAAACAGGGACTTTCTGGAACTGGGTTGTTCAAACATGTGAGAGAATGGGACTATACTGTGACTTGCGTCCGCTGGCCTGTCTGGACATGTTGAGAACATAGACTTACTGCCAATCATGTCTAGACATGGCTTGAGGATGTCTCGACATCTTGTTGAAGGAAAACTTTCTTAACTTGTGTTCGAACACAACTTCTGGATGTTCGGACACTATGCGGGAAATTCGGATTTTTAGGAACAATTAATTATGTAGAATATTTTCCAAATCACTGCTCTTTCCTTTCTTAATTAATATTCTGCAATACTCTCCTTGTTCAGCTCTTTCCTTTCTTGATTAATATTCTGCAATATTCTTCTTATTTGGCTATTTCATTTCTTGATTAATATTCTGCAATATTCTTTTCATTCGGCTCTTTCATTTCTTGAAAAATATTCTGCAATATTGTTCTCACTTGGCTCTTTCCTTTTTTGAATAAAACAAATAATTTTTGACACTGAATTTGCCAAATATTAAAAACCCAACACATTAGAACCTCACTTCCACAAAGCTTCAGCACTCAAGAACCTCATCCTCTAACCTTACTCTAGTCTCTCAGTATGGAAATCTTGTCCATGTATCGCGTGCCACATGTCTCTGTCGATCAAGCCTTACTCACGGTTGAGTGAGTCATCATGACTCGCATTAATCTATCAAAATTGAGTTAAACTCAGTCTTACTCAGCCATTTTATGCAGAATTGGTCGATCAAGTACGTACTCGGTCGATAGAGCTTCACTTTTCCCGCAAAAAATTGTTGGATGTGGCATGTGTCCACTCTTAGTCGATCAAGGATTGTGCTCGATTGATCAAGCTAGTTGTAGAAGCTTCTTAACTTTATGATTTTGACCTTGTTTTTCCTTCCTTTCATCTTATTTTCCTCAAGTCATTCCGTACTCTGTCTTATAGTGTCTTGAGTGTATCTGTTATGTGCTTTGTCATTTTTTTAATTAGTTTACACATTTTATTTTACAAGGAATCATAGTTAACTGTCGAGTATGTTAACTCACATTTTCACTCTTTTTCATTTCAAAAATCAGAATTTTCCTTCCAGACCCTATTTCATTTGAAAAACATTTTCTTTCATAATTCATTTTCATTCAAACGATGTAAATCTCTTGGTAACATATCTTAATATTCATGAACATATTTAAACTTGCAGGGCTCATTATCACAATGAAATGATGCTTCTATTAATACATAGTATCATGCAACGTGTAAACAATTAAATATTGGTTAGTAAGTTTACACTTACAAGTTTCACTTATAATCCGATTAAAATCTCTAGGCATGTGCTCATGCTTGTCTGCATGACATTATACCTAAACCTCATATCTTTATTCTTTGGAAAAATTCTATCTATTTTGTCACGGGGTACTTTGTTTGAATGAAGTTCAATTTGTTCCATCAAAGTCTTAGAAACCCTAGTTTTTAGGTTTTGTGCTAATCTTGTTCGATCAAAAGTGATTCGTACGAACAAGATCACTCTAGCAAAAAAATTTATACATTAAATCTCATCCAAATTTTATTTTTCTCTTCACCTATCTCCTTTTTTTACCTCACACAATCATAGTAATAGGATTACATGCATAAATATATTAGTCTATTTGTAATGTCCCCGATATTAATTAACTAGTAATTAACTCGGTGCCCCTCCCTGAACTAATTTACTAAGTAAATAATCCTAAGGGATCTTGGATATCTGACCAGAGGGCTCACAGTAAAAGACTGAGTCACTTGAATTATGAGATAGCCATCACTACATGGCATCAGAATAATAACCAGAGCAACAACTAAGACAGCATAACACAACTTAACATAGGAATAGCATAAATTATCTCGATCGTAAACCGGTCACCATACCAAGTCTAATAGTAAGGATCACCAATAACAGATATCCAAGTCCTCTGATCTGTGCGATAAAACACATTTTCAACACCCACAAATGACCTATGAATTTATCACCCAAGTAATACGACAAGCCGGGGTCCAACTCCTCAAAAGCCACCCAAGCAAGGTCCTCCAAAGTCATTAACTTCCTGCCCAGCTTCCCAAATTCCATCCTTTAAAGGGCAATCCGTTATAAAACAAGAATGTTTTATAGGGAGAAATTGATCAAAGTGTAAGTCTACGACTTAGTGAGTAAAGGACACTGAGAAAATGTCATCAAGTGGTGCACTCAACAATTTATTAAGGAATTAAAAATATAAGCAACATTATGCAATAGAGTTCTTATCAGAATGACAAAGCAAAAATTCATGTTGATGCATTATAGTAATAATAATATATGTCATCACATTTGAACAAGTCATAGATATTCCTCTATATGGTATATTCACACCATTAGCCCTTTTATGATGAGGTTTGCACATCCCGTGGACATTTGGAAAAACATCGATGCTCCGATGAGGTACAATAGCCAACCACCACTAGTGGCTCGACCAAGTCTGACCCTAAAGTGACTGCCACCCGTACACGGCTATGCATGTCACTATGGCCAATGGATCCAAGGCAAACAACATTGAGCTAAAACTAGACGATAGAGTCAGTCCCATATATTGATATGCACATACTCTAGGTACTTCATACATTTTCCCATGGAAGCCATGTCATACAATAGAATTAATCATCTCATTTTACATGCATGCATTTATAAAACTCACACGATGCATCATTGCCTTTTCAAACACCCATTTACACACAAAAAAAAAGAGTTCAAGTCGTTATACAAACTATTTCATGTGATTAATAAGCATGCACGTTTGTTAATAAAAATAGGCAGGCTATAAAGCTTTGACAAAAGTTTCCACGTGAATTTCACTCACCTTGATTGCAAATGTGCTCTTCCAAGTTCTCAAATCCTCTAATATTTGTCTCTTGCGAAAGGTTATACTATTAGTCACACGTCTACGATAGAATACCCTAAAACTCAAATTTTAGGCATTCTGGCAATTGACCGATTGATCGTTGCTGGAAATGATCGATCGTTGCTCGGAAAATTCGATTGTTTACTGGGTGGAAAATCTAAAACCTGAAAATGCCATGCCTTTAACCTACCTAGCACATTCCAAGGACCAAACACACTCCCTGACACTTTCTAAGCACAAATCATACCTCATCACAAGAATCTAACACCAAAGTTCAAACATTTTTATAAAAAATCAGACATTTATTTCCAAAAACACAAAGCTCGTTTAAAATGAAAAAAAAAAAAAAAAACTCCAAAACACAAAGATCTACAAGTTAACACATTTTATCAACAAGATATACAAAGCAATATTAATGAAATATATAAGCCATGTCTTCCCAAAGACTCTAACTTTCTAGGCCTATAATCATAATCAAACAATCAGAAATCACTCTAGGACTCTTTAAAAAAACTCTCTCTCTCTCTCTCTCTCTCTCTCACACACACACACACACACACACACATATAAAACACACACTAAACAAAACTATACTAGGATTAAACAAGCATAATACACGAAAAGAAATAAGCTTTGGGTTTAGGATTTACCTTTCTTGAATGTTAGTATTATAGGCCTCATTCTGTTTGGACAAAATCACGTGTGTATAGATGCTATTATCAGGGATTCCACTATTCAGAGTGATGTCAGAAGATTCTGCACTGCTTTCAAGACAGAAGTTTTCGGTTCCCTGCTAGCCGTCCGGACGATCATGCCATCCCGTCTGGACGCCCATCTGGCTACTATTCCATCCGTCCGGACGACGTGCCATACCGTTTCGACGCCAGTCAGACCAAGCATCATCCGTTCGGACGATGTGCATTTTCCGTCTGGACCTCTACTATATCGAGAAGCTACTGTTCCAGCCTGTATCCATCCAGACGTCTCAGTAGCCCGTCCAGATGCCTCTCAGTGATCGATCAGCTTCAGATTCTTTCCAAGTTCAGAATTAGGGAAAATTGATACACCCGTCCGGACGATGTGGTTTCCCGTTCGGACGCACTCATATATAAGGCGAGAATCGCAATTCAAATATCACCGTCCGGACGTCAGTCAGCCTTGGTCCGAACGCGCGTGCAACTAATATGGAAATTGCCGATTCGACTTCAACCGTCCAGACGTCTTCCCCTCATGGTCCGGACGCATGCATAACAGATATGGAAATTGCGTGTTGAATCTCAGTCGTCCTGACGCTCATCCCCCATGGTCCGAACGCGCGAAACCTTATAAAGAAATTACTTGCAGCGGACGTGCGACCGTCCGGACAACAGTATTTCATCGTCCGGACGCGGCTCTTAAACAGGAAAGATTTTCAGGGAAATTCTCGAAAAATCATGTCGCACTGTTGTCCGTCCTGACGGCCCAGGTTCACCGTCTGGACGGCGTCCGCACATATTACAGCAATTGCCCATTCTGCACCTCACCTATAAATAGAGGCCTCTGGGCATTGAGAACTGCAAGAATTCGATATTGAATTCCACAAGTCCTCAAAGAAGTTATTTTGAAGATTGTTGAGTTGATTTAGTTTCCTCTGAAGCCATTACAAGTGTGTTGTTGCTGCGCTACAACTGAAGTCTATCTTAGGGGTTGGCCCTAAGGTAAAGGATTCCACTGAAGAGCCCTTCAGGTAGGAGACCTGGTTGGGAAGCGTTCGTGTTAGGTTACACGTTAAAGAGCAAGGTACGACCACTGCATCGGATATATGTGAGTGTTACTATCTTGTATCTAGCTTTGTCTTTTGAATAGTGGATATCCTGGGTTTGGCTGCCCGGGAGTGGTTTTTCTCTTAACTGAGTTTCTACTTCGTTAACAAAAATTCTTGTGTCATTTATTTTCCGCACTGTTATTTTTGTTGACACGTTAAGCACATACTTGCTATTTATTTTAGAAGTCAATTTCCGTTTTTCAATTGGTATCAGAGCTTGGTACACTCTGTTGAGATTTATTTCTTGAGTGTTATTATTTTTGACTTCTATATTTTGATATGTCTCAAACTCTTAATTTTTTTCCTACCTTTTATGGTATGAACTATGGCTATTGGAAGGCTTGTATGCGTTTCTTTCTGAAATCTATTGACTGTTGGAGTATTGTTGAAACTGATTGGACCAAACTAGAGGATGCAGCACTCGGACTAGTCCCTCAGAAAAACGCACGTCTTTCAAATGATAAAGCCCTCCATGCTTTGTGCCAAGCACTTTCTCCATCTGAATTCGCCAAAATTTCAAACTGCGAATCAGCCCAAGAGCCTGGCAAATCTTGGGAACAACATATAAAGGCACGAAACTTGTTAAATCTGCCAAACTTCAAATGTTGATTTCGAGATTTGAAGAAATTAAGATGTTGGAAGAAGAGACATTTGGAGAGTTTTACTCCAAGATAAGTGACTTGAGGAATTCCATGGTGAGTCTTGGGAAACCTATCTTGGATGTAAAACTCATCCGAAAGATTCTAAGATCTTTACCTGAGCGTTTCAGGATCAAGGTGACCACCATTGAGGAAAGCAAGGATCTTGAGGAGATGAAGATTGAAGAGATGGTAGGATCTCTTCAAACATATAAGCTGTCTCTACCCTCGGTCAAGAAGTTGAAGACCATTGCCCTAAAGGCTTCCAAGAAGAAGGTAGAAGCCTCATCTGAAGATGACTCTGAGGATGACGAGAAAGTTGTGGCTATGTTAGCCAAGAATTTCATAAGATTGATGAAAGATGATCGTTTCAAGAAGAAGTTTTCTGAAAGAGTAAAGAAACCTCCCAGAGAAGCTGAACCTGAGGAAGAAGAGAAGAAAGATCCCAGAGGACCCCGATGTTTTGAATGCTTAGGCTTTGGGCATATCCGTGCCGATTGAGGGAATCTTAAGAAGGGCAAGGGAAAGGCTTACAATGTGACTCTCAGTGATGAGTTGGAAGAAGAAGCTCCAGAGTCTGAAAAATTTCTGGCCTTTGTAGCCCTACATGTTGAAGAAGAAGACTCATATTACTCGGAGCATAGTGATAATGGGGAAGAGCTCAAGGAGGCCTACAAGACACTCTACATAGAGTATAAGAAGCTGATGGAAGGTCGAAAGTAGCACCTTAATGATCTGAACAGTTTGCAAACTGAGAAGAATTCATTGCTTCTCAAAATACAAGAGCTCGAGGAAAAGCTACTAGAGACGCAGCTCCAGCTAGAAAGAGTCACCGATGAGAAGCTGACTCGTATGCTATCTATTCAGAAGAGCCCAACCGACAAGACTGGTCTCGGGTATGTAACTCCCTCTTCTGATACTCCCTCTACTTCAAAGACTGTATTTGTAAAACCTGCAGTCCCAGAGCCTCCTCCCACTATTGAAGATAAAGGGAAGGACAAGGTCAATAATGATGTTCCGGGCACTCAGAAGCCTCATTCCATCAGAAGACCTCCCATATTCCATCACTGCGGTCTAAGTGGGCATGTTCGTCCTCAGTGCTCCATCCTGAAGGCACCGAAAGTCAAGGCCAAGAAAGAAGTGCCCCAACAGGTTAATGGCACCAAATTTGGAGCCCAGCATCAGACTCCATGGCATCCTTACCAAGCACCATTGGGACAAGCACCGAGGCATCAACATGAAACCCCTTGGTCTCATGCTCCTAGGGTTCAGACATCTCAGCATCAGCGGCCTCAGCAGCGATTTGTACCTGCCAATCACAGTGGCAACTTCAAGAACAAATCCAGGCAAGTTAGAAGGCCTCAAAAGGTGGAAGAAGGTCAATACCACAGTGGACCACCTATCTGGATGCAGAGCATGATGGAGTGGATGATGCAGTCCTATCAGCAGTCACCCATAAGAAGGCAAGCTTGGGTTAAGAAGGACAGTCACCCCATGAGGGGAAACAGACACACCTAGCAGGATCAGGTGTTTATGCCTAGGATTTGGTTCCTAATCCTATGGCATCAGGTTTGATTGCGTATCTCATTTGTTATATTTTGTATGCAATCTAGGAACTCTTGTTTTTGTTTTGCCCCATATTTCTCTTGAGAGAATTATGCATGTATTTATTGGGGAAGACAGAAAAAACAGGTCGAATGACTTTTTTCTGTATTGTCATCATTGAGTATTCACAGGTTTGATCTTGCCTTGCATATAAATACCCCTGCTCCCCTCTTTTCTCCCTACCCCACCAAAATCCCTCTTTTTGTTTTTTAGTGAGTTCCTTTTCAAGTGCTTTGGGCTTTATCTCTTCACTCTTTGTCTGTTTGTGCATTAATCTCCCATTCCAGGTATTTTTCTAGTCTTTCTCCTTTCAGTTTATTTATTTTGAAACTGTTAGAATTTGTTTTTGAATGTTTTTGAGATGCATGTATCTGTCATATTGGGATTATTTGGGATGTTGCTTTTAGGACTAAACTGTGATATTTTCTAATCTAACAAGAATACTTTTGGATTATTTTTGGAAAATTCTTGTTGATTTCGTGTTGCAGAATCACGTCTACAGTCAGTTCCCAGGGTAGAGTCCGCCAGAGGATAGAGGAAGAGAGAATCGCATTCCAAGCCAAAATCATGGACCGCAACGTCATCGTTGAGCGGAATGTGGTCCGTGCCGACATCATGGTGCCTCCTCTGGATCGCATCTATGAGACTATCCAGACTTACCATTGGGGATATCTGTACACATGTGCTTGCATTGTCCTCACCAGGCTCGTCAGACTCTTCTATGCCAACCTTGAGGTGGCTCAGGACGATGAGCGTGGGATGGTTCTCCAGTCCACCGTTGACGGGCATATCATCACAGTGGATCCCCAGGTCATCAGTCACTTCATTGGGGTACCAATTCTTGATCTCCCTGCCATTCCTTACAATGAGATGGTGCTTCCTCCCTCTATGGACGAGCTCAGAGAATTCTTCCATGCTGTTCCTCAAGGAGAAGAGCGCCCCACCATCATCCGAATAGGCGCACTATCTCCCGCACACCACATGTTGGCCAAAATTGTTCAGCACAATTTGTGGCTAGTTGGCAGGCGCAGTGATTTGATCCTGAAGAAGGCCTAGTTTGTTTACGCCGTCACCTACGCTTGCCTTTCTGCTTGTGCAAGCATATTATGGGCGTGATGATGGAGGCCCGTGATGAGAGTAATACCGGTCTCCCTTTTGGCTGCCTGCTCACTTAGATCATTCTTCAGTCAAGCAACAACATTACTGGAGATTGGTCTCTTTGGCTGTAATTTGTTTTTTTTTTGTAGCTTTCTTTTCAGTTTTCTTCTGTGACATTCGTGTTATATTTAGCTACTCTTGTAAAACTGTTGAACTTATATTACTCTGTTTCCCGGGTCCTTCTGAGACTGTTAGGGGGAGTAATTTTTCTTCTAGTTGTATGTTATATTACTCTGTTTTACCCTTTGTCCTTTTGTGACAAAAAAGGGGGAGTAGTTTTTTATTTTTGGACCGAGAATGTATTTTCAAACTGGTCAAGTGATTTTTGTTCCAGAATGGCCAAAGCGGGAGTTTGTTAGTATTATTGGCCTCATTCTCTTTGGACAAAATCACTTGTGTGTATAGATGCTATTATCAAGGATTCCACTATTCAGAGTGATGTCAAAAGATTCTGCACTGCTTTCAAGACAGAAGTTTTCGGTTCCCTGCCAGCCGTTCGGACGCCCATCTGTCTACTATTCCATCTGTCCGGACGACGTGCCATACCGTTCGGACGCCAGTCAGACCAAGCATCATCCGTCCGGTCGACGTGCATTTTCCGTCCGAACCTCTACTGTATCGAGAAGCTACTATTCCAGCCTGTATCCGTCCGGACATCTCAACAACCCGTCCAGACGCCTCTCAGTGATCGATCAGCTTCAGATTCTTTCCAAGTTCAGAATCAGGGAAGATTGATACACCCGTCCGGACAATGTGGTTTCCCGTCCGAACGCGCTCATATATAAGGCAAGAATCGCAATTCAAATATCACCGTCCGGACGTCAGTCAGCCTTGGTCCGGACGCGCGTACAACTAATATGAAAATTGCTGATTCGACTTCAACCGTCCGGACGTCTTCCCCTCATGGTCCGGACGCGCGCATAGTAGATATGAAAATTGCGTGTTGAAGTTCAGCCGTCCGGACGCTCATCCCCAATGGTTTGGACGAGCGAAACCTTATAAGGAAATTACTTGCAGCGGACGTGCAACCATTCGGACGACAATATCTCATCGTCCGGACGCGGCTCTTAAACAGGAAAGATTTTCAGCGAAATTCTCAGAAAATCCTGTCGCACTGTTGTCCGTACGAACGGCCCAGGTTCACCGTCCGGACGACGTCCGTACATATTACAGCAGTCGCCCATTCTGTACCTCAGCCTATAAATAGAGGCCCTTGGGCATTGAGAACTGCAAGAATTCGGTATTGAATTCCACAAGTCCTCAAAGAAGTTATTTTGAAGATTGTTGAGCTGATTTAGTTTCCTCTGAAACCACTACAAGTGTGTTGTTGCTGCACTACAATTAAAGTCTATCTTAGGGGTTGGCCCTAAGGTAAAGGATTTCATTGAAGACCCCTTCAGGTAGGAGACCTGGTTGGGAAGCGTTCGTTTTAGGTTACACGTTAGAGAGTAAGGTACGACCACTGCATGGGGTATATGTGAGTGTTACTATCTTGTATCTAGCTTTATCTTCTGAATAGTGGATATCCTGGATTTGGCTGCCTCGGAGTGGTTTTTCTCTTAACTGAGTTTCCACTTTGTTAACAAAAATTCTTGTGTCATTTATTTTTCGCATTGTTATTTTTGTTGACACGTTAAGCACACACTTGCTATTTATTTTAGAAGTCAATTTCCGTTTTTCATTGAAGATAGGGGCCCCAAACCCTCTAACATTCTTCCTTCTTCTATTCTCTCTCTCTCTCTCTCTCTCTCTCTCTCTAGGGTTTGGTGGCTGATGGAGGAACAAAATATCGTTTAGGGGTCGTCCAAGACCTTTAAATAGGCTCACTCCCACGAGCCCTCACTAAAATGGTAAATTCTTATTCGCATGCAAATCATCACCGATTGATCATTTAAAAGCACCAATCAATTGTTTGTGATTTAAGCAGCACCGTTTGATCATTTTGCGTTGGAAATATTCACAAGTTTCCAAAAACCCCATTTACTTCCCCTTTGGGACTTAGGACTATCTCCCAATAATATACTTATGTTAAATCAGGGCACCTTTACCCTTCAACGTAGAACAAAGTGCTACGCTATCATATTCAAAACCCTAGTTTCACATTTTCTTCCTTTTCCTCGAACTTTCAATTCAAAAATTCATCATGATAATGAGAACTACAAAATTTTAATATATCCTCATTGACATGCAACTTTGAATATTCTTTAAAATTTCCATTATTCCATTTTTCATTTTTTATTCAACAGTTTAGTCTAATATTTTAATATTTTTTATATATCCTATTCTTAACAAAATTTTCTATAATCAGTATTTGGTCATTATACCAACTATAATGCATGGAGTTTAGTCTTTAAAAAAGCTCACGTTTAGAGCTATTCTTCAAGATTCCTTCGTTTGTAAAACCTTTGTGCACAACACTCACTAATACAATAAATATTTACTCACAAGTTACAACCATACACAAAAGTCACTCTCTCACGTTCTTTCTTGTTTTGGGCACTCACTAGACGAAAAATCGGTAATTTTGTTTCGTTGGTTCTGTTATAAATCGATAATTTTGCTTGACTACTATTCATCTCATTAGAATGAGTTTAAGTTTGTTCGAATGAACTTGCATTAAATGCACGTCGAGATTATTTTCGATCGAGATTATTTTCATTCGAATAAGATTGTACTTGTTCGATTTCTCGCATGTTTCTCCTTGTAAGACGTGGAAATGTCATGTTTGTTTGAACAAGATATAATCTTCAAATGAGATTGTGTTTCTTCCTTACACGTGGAAGATTCTATTTCGTTCAAACGAGCCTTTTTTGTTCCAATTTTACTCTTAAGTTTTTATCTCGTTTTCTCGTCTTTTTCTTATAGCACTTACAAAATTTGGAACCTTGACACCATATTATATCTTTCATTTTTATATATATATATTTCACTGTGTTAAACCTTACTAATTGAAGAGAAGTTTTAGCTTACACTTGAAAGGAAATGAACGTTTAAGTGTTCATTAACGATGACTTGGTTTAAATTTTTAAGATTAAGTATAGCAGATGTCTTAATTGATCAATCGCTATTCAATCTCTTCTTTTTTCATATATGAAAATAATCTGGGGTAATTACATTTTTCCCCCATGAACTATCAAAAAATGCGCGATGCCCCCATGAACTACCAACTCGACCAAAATAGAGTATTCAACTACCAAAGACAATCATTTTCCCCCCTTCCGTCAGTCAAAGGGGTTAAAACAAACGGTCAACGGGTCACATGACCGTCACACGCCGTTTTACCCTCTTTTTCTTCCTCTTTCCCCTCCATAAACTACCACCATCTTCCTCTTTTTCTCCCATGAACTACCACCATCTTCCAACATACTCCCATGTAAAACGGCACACGACCTGTTGACTGTTTCTTTTAACCCCTCTAACTGACGGAAAGGGAAAAAATGGTTGTCTTTGGTAGTTGAATGTTCTATTTTGATCGAGTTGATAGTTCATGGGGACATTGCGCATTTTTTGATAGTTCATAGAGAAAAAGGTAATTACCTCAAATAATCCAATACAATAATATATATATATATATATATATATATATATATATATATATATATATATATATATATATATATATATATATATATTCTCTCCTAAGTTCATTCTACCCGTCAAAATTCACGGAAGGTGTTGTAGGTTAGATTCATAGGGATATCGATAGTACACTTTTTTTTTTTTTTAATATATATATATAACTATTATTTTATGATCAGCAGGAAACATGCAGCGAATTGGGAAAAAAAATATTGTAGTCTCAGAAGAAAACAGAGACGAATAAAACAAGAATAGTCCAGTCATTCTGAGAGGGAGAGAACTCCAATTACAAAGAAATTAAGGAAAAGAAAATAAATAAATAAAAAGTAGCAGCGGTTTCAAGTTTCAGGTGAAAGCAGCTTCTTCTTGCATTCTTCGTAGCATTTGATTAACAGCCGCAGCTATTTCATCTACCGTGTTCAGCTGGCTCCCTTCTTCAACCTGTTTCAATATACATTCGATTAACACAATTAACCATTTTCGATATAATTTGTAAAATTGTTAAAAAAAAAAAAAAAAAAAAAAGAAGAAGAAGAAGAAGAGATTACTGAACAAACTTACCTTCACGCTAACCGAATAGAGGACCATTTGATCAACTGTGGTAAGATTCAGGTGGAGAATCGTGAGCCTCAGGGATTGAAACCCGGTCACCATCTTCAAGAGCTGCCCGGGCTGTTTCCTTGAGAGTATCTTGAGGTTGGCGTGGCTCTCCACCATCGTAACTTCTATGTCCGCCGCGGCCAACTGACTGTCCGCCATGGATTCGTTTGCTGTGGCACGCGTTGAGTATTGTGGGAAGATGAAGAACTGGGCCAAGGGCGAAGAAGAGCCGCAAGAGTCTGGTTCTTGCTTTGTCCTCTTGTCGGCGGCCTCCATGAACTGTAGCAGCTGCTCTAGCTCCTTCACGAAATTAATTGCGCCTCCTATTATGGACGCTTGGTCACCCTATAATTATTTAACAAACCCGATTTCAAAAAGTAGTACAATTATTAAAATCTTGGGTTTCGGAAATATTCATAGCCATCATCATATAGTAATCAACCTAGAGTTTCATTGGGGAAAGAGAAAGGAAAAAGGCGAGTCACCCTTTGAACATAAGAAGGTGGCATCAAGGAGCGGAGCACAGCGAGATACTCATTCATCTGTTTGCGGCGATTGCGCTCAACGGCAATGTGGGTCATCCTCTGGTTCTCGACGTCCTCCTTGTTCCGGCTGCTCTTCGTGCGCCGTCGCTTGCGCCGACCTGTTGTTGGCGTTGCCGAGGGCAGGTGAATTTCTCCGGTAAAAGATTGATCATCGGCGCAGGCCTCAGGGGAAGAATTGTGATCGCTCTCCTTAAAATTCTGCATAATCGAAGGAGATGAGGAATCCCAGTCTGCATGGAGGCCTTGCTGTGTTTTTTTGTGGTCAAGAATCCCAAGAAGAGCTTTATCTTCTTCTTCTTGCTGCAAAGCAAGGTCATAGCCCCAAGCAGCTCCTCCTCCAAAGGAGTAAAAGTCAGCACAGCCATAACTGAATGGATCTTGTGGGTAAATCACTGCTTCTAACGCCATGTTTAAGAGTACAGAGCAACTTAATTAAAGCTCCCAAATCTGAAAGAAATTAAAGGGAAATTTGTATGAAAGCCCAAAGAACAACAAACGAGCCCTGTAGAGCGTAGACCAAACAAAAAACTCTACCTTTTTATAATATCCATCCACTCCATTATGAAGGCCAAAGAGCTTAAAGACGATGAGTCACACCAACAAAAGCTACAGTGTCTTGCACGTGAGATTTCATCGTAGACTAGTCAGTAGTCAATACTCACACTACTAGACCAAGAGAATGCATGAGACGGAGAGATTCTCTTGGCTATTGCAAAAACAAAGCACTTGTCTTAAAAAAACACCCACATTGTTTCTCCGCCACACAAATTTTTTTAATTGTCTTTCGTGGATCCTTAAAATCAACGATGGACAAACTCTAATTTTTTTTTTTATTATTTATTTATTCTACAGAAGAACTAGAAAGACCTTCCGAGGGACATTCACGCATTAATAAGGGAGGAAACAATGGTGGGACCTCTTCCTCGTAGTAGACACGTCAAACCCTTCGGAGCAACTACTTCTATTCATATTTTTAGTTAGTGATTTTTTTTATTTGAATAGTAATAAAAATTTATTAATATAATATAAAAAATAAAAAGAGTTAAATGTTTTGAAATTGATGTTTATTTGAGAGAAGTGAAAATAAAAGAACGGAAGAAATACTTCTATTATCTCTTTTATAGTTAATATCAAACTAATTAAATGACTAATTATGATAATTGAACATTTTAACACTAGCAATCATGAGTATTGAACCAGCCCCATTTTTTGTTTTGGGCGTGGCCGATCCACTCTTCCACCCTCAGGTTTTCTTTTTAGTGGCATAATCAACCCCATTTTCATTTTGGGTGGCTTGGTTTTTATTAATAATTTAGGTATTTCTTAAAGAGAGGAATCCATATAGAAAGTAATTGGACGAAATCTCAGACAATTGGTGATAAAAGAAAGAAATATGATAGAGAAAAAATGATGTGACAATGCATGGTTTCATTTGGTAATGATGTGGTCGGACAGTAGGACGTAAAAAAGAGAAAGATAACGAAAAGGTAGTAATAAGCCAGAGATTCTGATGAGGATCTATATGAGTTCACGAGTCGGACATGCTCAGAGGAACCCATGTGAGCTCATGAAGAGCCATTAATCTGTAATCATCTTCGATAAAGACTCTGTCTGTGTCTAATCCCTTTTCCCAGACCCACAAGCACTGTAACAATTGCTTTGTTTTTTAATCATTTTTATTTTTAATAATGACTTACTGAAAGCCCACGTCGATAAGACATTCTCCATCGTTTCTTCCCCTTCTTTCTTGGGTTCTTCCATGGAATATATATTGTTTAATTAATTAGCTAGTTGCTTGCACCAAAATATATAGTTTAATTGCTCCGACTAATTAAATTTTTATTCCATTTATGGGTATTAATTGCTTTATTTACACTCTTTGATCTACCAAGTTTAATTATTGATTAAAGAAAGATGGAAAATCCATATCCAACTGGCATTCCTTTGAATGTATCACCAAAATCGTAGTTTATGAGATTCGAACGCTGATTAAGTGTTTAATACAATGCAACTTGGTTATTCTTTTGTCGTTAATCCCGTCATTTTCTTCCTTACAGGATCTCTTTTGGAAATCGATAAGCAACTTTAATTATATAACATTTGCCTAATTTTTTTGTTTGAAAAAGGTAGGAATCAACTTACCCTATGTTTTCGAGGAAAAATAAAACTTTATTTTTGCAAGTATGATGTACGTAAGAGTACATCAACATGATTTTAAAGAGAATAATGCTAGAAATCACAGCTAGAAAACTTTCCATGCCACTATGTTGACATGTCAGTGTCATTCTACATACTCTTCGATTAGTCTTTGTTAAAAAAAAAAAAAAAATCCAACGATAAATTGACAAGGTCACGTCAGTATAATGAGATAATTGGGAGATGAGATAAAAATGTGGTTTCTAGTATTACTTTTTTGAATATGAGAATGGATCAAGTTTATGAAGAGAGTAATACTCTAACTAGCTTGAATACAAATCCATAAAATAATAACCTGTATATTCAGGGACGGAGCCAGAAGTTCTTATGGGCAGGGGGCGGTGGTAAAAAAAAATTATTGGTAGGAGCCAATAGACTATATTTTTAGTTTTTTAGCTTATATATTTTTTTTTTTGAGATTTTTTTTTTTAACCTAAGAAATTTTTTTTTTCAAGGAAATTGCGGGGGGGGGGGGGGGGGCCCCCTCCCTCCGTCTCTGTGTATATCATATTGCTCCAATCCTACGAACACCATCTAGGTTGAATTTGGATATTTTAAGAAAAATGTTATATATCACATTTTTATCTCACTATACTGATATGGTATGATGCATGTAGTAGCCCTTTGATCAGTCATTGTTTGAAAAAAATATAAAAATCAAATAGCTAGCTACTAGCTAGACCCTGCAACGTCAGCATAGGGGAATAAAAATTGGATAAAAATATGGTTTATAACGTTACTTATTTTCTAATTCGGGTTAGATTAGATGTCTTTATATTTGTTCGGCCCATTCCAATGCTATCAAATGTATATTTTGTAATTAATTAAATTTAAATAAGTGTTTTGATATATAGCTAATTAAATACACACAATAAAAAAGTTTACCTACATAAAAATCAACGTAAACACCAACTAAGAATAACAAAACCTGAGCCCATACCCCAAACATATCATATATGTTCGTTAAAAAAATTGCTTTATGTCTTTCGTTTTCTGTTCTAATAACAAAAACATTAACAAACAAATCAAAACACAAAACACTCATAAAAATACTAAAATTGTTTTACCTTTATTCATACAGTTAACCGTACACCGGTAGTATAGCCAAGAATACCTGCAAAGACAAGAAACAAACATGATCAATGACTTGCCGAAGGTACCAGCAGAGGATACTTCAATGCCCTATAAGTTAGTAGGATGTTTAATTTTTAGGGAAATTAGGAAAGAAGAGAATGAGAAGGGATCGAAAAGTATGCATACCTCAAAATAGGGTTCGTCACCTTTATTTATAGGATTGCCGTCCTTATATATGGTAAGTGGGTTTAATATGGCAAGGATCGAAGGTCAAGGGTCTGATAGGGAAAGTGATATATTTACATGAATAACTTTCATTCCAAAGATGTTCCGATCAATCGGGCAAGAAATCGATGTCTAGCTAGGCCGGGAACCATGAGTCAATGAATACCCTGGGAGTTGACCGGCGGTTGGGAGACTATTGATCAGCAATCCCTCTAAGGGGGCTAGCCTGCAGGGCACTTGGTCCATTCAGAAGGTCGATCTATATACCTGCTTGGGCCAGTGGGGTAACATGCTTCATTGAGTTTGAGTAAGTCCTTGAGTACCTCCAGTAAATGATATCGATCGTATCAAAATGGAAAGGATCCCGGGATATTAATTGAATTTTTGGTGAAGAACTTGGCAACATATACAACACCAAAACCCTTAATTTGTCTAAGGCTTAATTAATTTAACATACTGCGGAAATCCAGAAAAGTACACGGTAGCACAACTCATCAGTACCCTAATAAAACACCAAAATTACTGTAGATGCATGAGGAATTTAATTATAATTGTGTCTCTACTAGTATCGCATGTGGTTGGAGCGTAATGTACGCAACCAGAAACCCTAATTAACCTGCGTGCATGTGGGCGCAAGGTACATGTCGGCTCATATACAAATCATTTGATTCATTTGCATCTTGTTCAACAGTAATGCTGATTTGATCTCCGATTATGGTTTTATTAAATTCCTAAACCCGTGTTAATGAGCATATAATTATAGGTTTTGTTGACTTGTTCAAGAAATTATTCATGTACGATATTATACCCGCGGGGTTGCCTAAAATTCGGGGCTCCTCTTAATTAATTTCTTGTCTGTCGTTTGTTTCCACTTGCAATTGGTCAGATTCAAATTAATCAGTGTAGAGGATACTAGTTCCAAGTTCCAACCAGCTAGCTCCCTCTGGCCAAAAATTAAGAAATTAAAATAGGCATAAGCGTGTCATTGGCACTACGTAGGACTGTACAGGAGGGTGGTTATTAATTGTTTCTATCTGTTAATCGCAATTAAAAGTTAACCATGTAAGGTGGTTGGCAAAAAAGCCTACCCTTATTTTATATATATATATATTAGGTGTACCTTTTTTAAAAAAAAATAAAAAATGAAAGATCTGAGTGTTTTATTGATCAAAGATCACGAGTATAAAGCTCTTACATCACAAAGCATAAAGTTCTACAAAATCATAGCAACATGCTATGAGGTTACAAATTCATAGATACAAACAAAATTTGTACAATAAAATACTATCTATGACTTTCATCTTCCGCTAACCTATGTACAAAAATAGTTGAAGAGCAAATTTGCTCCGAGCAGACTAGATCTAAGACAATGGTAGCTAAATATCCTAGAAAAATTTATTTAAACCGGCTGTGAGAGATAACCCCTTACACCAAACTATCCAAAACTTGAGAGATAACTCCTCACACTGAACTATCCAGGCAATGAGCAATAACCTCTTACACCTGACTAACCTTCATTCCATGGATTGTCCGTTAGGGCGGTTCTATGGAGAATAAAACTCTTATTCAAAACAAAAACACAATTAGCAAATAGCAGCAATGGCTATGGAGGAAATGAATGGCACAATACGGAAGTAAATTGACAGATGCATAGCGAAGAGGCCAAAATTGTTGATCTGGTCGGAGAACACCTGCAAACAAAAGAAAAAAACTACAATGTGAGGGGGAGGGTAGGTGATCTGCTCCCTCCTCCTCTCAAATCTGTTTTTTGAGAGTTAGGTATACTATTTTTTGAATATGTGGTTTGTTAAAGTCTTATTTTAAAATTTTGCATTAAAACAAAATCTGATATAATTTAAAAATAATAATAATAATAATAATAAAACATATCCAAAACTATCTAAAAGAGGCTAAAAACATTAAAATAGGCCCATACTTGACAGACGGTTATTGTGGTGCGATTTGAGCATAAATTACCACTAACCGCGGTTATTCAAAACTGCTAACTGCCTAAGGCGATGAATTAACATTTAAAGGCAATAACCACAACCATCACTGCTTATGCAACCTTGACTAGCACTGGCATAGCAATAAATGGCTAGGATATTTTTAAAACCATCTAAGGTTAACAATTGGCACGTTATATGAAATAAAGTTAAAGGGTAAAGTTAACGCACAATGGGGATGTACATACGATTGCGGATGCGGTTATTTGCAATATCCGCACCCGCATCCGTAGAGTGCGGATATCACTTTTAGATATCCGCATCGGTGTCATATTTTTCTATTCGCGCAATTATTTTAGTTATTAAGTGCAATTATTATACATTATCCGCAAATAGATAATGGACCTATCTTAAACGCTTTTAAAAACAATAAAAAAAAAATGGGATAATGAATATGACCTCAAAATATTCATAGTAATCAATGTTTACAATAAACACCCTTGTATTTTTTTATCCACAATTCAATAAGCATAACAATTAAGCCAACAAACAATTACAAATCCAACATAAAAATAATAATATTACAATTTCATAAGATAAAAAAACATAAATTGTCTAAATATAACACATTCATAAGTGAATGTTGATGACGTTGTGTTGTTTTGAATATATATATATAAGGTATGCGGATGTGATTTCTAAAATTGTTATCCGCATTCGCACATGTGAATAGTGATTTTTATTAATCATATCTGCATGTACGAATAAGTACGAATAGCAGATACATGCGGTTAATATCTATTTGCATGTACGCTCCTAACGCACATGTCATTGTTGTACGAATAAGTGGCTAGAATCTGGCCATTTGTGCCGGTATCCGGCATTGAATAGCCAGATTTCAGCCAGTAGGCCAGAACCCAACCGTTCTGGCTAAAATCCCGCCAAAACGGCTGGAATCCGATACAAAACGGCCAGATCCCTGCCAGTAGGCTAGAAGCCGACCGTTCTGGCCGAATTCCCGCCAAAATAGTTGGAATCCGGCACCAGCCAGAATCTAGGCTGATTGGATTCCGGCAAAAGTGGCCGGATTCCGGTCGTTGGAATCCAACGACAATAACCGAACTTTGTCATATTCCGACACCGGCCAGATTCCGGTGGTGGTCAACTGCATTGTTTAAAAGAAGGTCAAATATGTCTGCCGTCTAGGGAAAATGATTTACGCTTTAAAAAGCGAAAATCATTTTTCGAAATTTACTAAGCATTTTTTGTCAAACAGAAATTATTTTCTGGTTGACTATTATTTTCGCTCCCACTAAACACTGAAAAATGCCAAAATCATTTTCCAGAAATCATTTTACGCCGAAACGTACAAACGGAGCATTAATTCCCTGAAGTTTCATTGCTTTTGCAATTTTTTCTTCAAAGTTTAACAACTTTTAATTTAGTGTATTCGACTTTTAATTTTTTGTCATCTCACTCCTCCCGTTAGGGTTTGGAGTTTAATTAAATGTCAAATGGTAAAATGACCCTTATACCTCTGTAAACTTTATGAAATTACAAGATTTTCTTTAAATTACAGTTACATTTTTTAAAAAAGAAAAGAATTACAAGGGTATTTTGGTAATTTCTACTTTATTACTTAGGATTAACAGAAAATTCTAACAAAGTGGTGAAATTGTAAAAAATTGAAAGTTGGATACACTAAATTAAGAGTTTTTGAACTTTAAAGGGAGATTACAAAAACTAAAAAAATTCAGAAGAGCTAAGTGAGTTTTCCTTTTAGAGAAAGGCCACCATTACGTTTCTATTTTACGTTTCTATTCTAATTTAGCTTTTTGGTAAAGTCTTTAGCAATGCAATTCAAGAATTTTTTTTTTTTTTTTTTACAATGTTTAGGGAAAAGTTTACATATTCCTCTCAAACTATCACATAATTGACAATGTCCTCTCCCAAACTACGAAAATGTTATCAATGTCCCCCAAAAGCAACCAAAAAGTCTAAAATAACCCTAATTTTTTTTCAACAAAACAAAAATATTCCTATACATTCAAAAAATTAAAAACTAAAAATAAATAAAACCAAAAAGCCAGCTGGGGGTGGCCGAGCCACCCCATTGGCTAAATTGGGACGTCTCTTTCCTTTTAGCACCTCACTACACTCTTATTCTCTGGGTCTCTATCCCTCCCCTCCTATGCCTCTTCCAACATAAACATTACCCACTTGTACTTTCAGCCATTTAGTACTTCCTGTTCTTCTCACCACCTTCATCAGTAACACATAGGTATGTTCTTTTATTTCGTTCTATGTAAGATATATATTATAGTTTTTTCTTTAATTTCTTTTCTTATTTGAAAATTTTAGAGCAAACCCAAAATTCATTTGTTGTATTTTGATAAGATTGAGGGGGGGGGGGGGGGGGCATGTGAACTTTTTCCTAATTTTTATTTATTTGTCAAAAAATGTTATTTTCGTATGAGGCAAGTAATTTGCTTGACAAGAAAGATATCCACATGTACATGGATTGATCTTATCAAATTGAATAAAGAAACTTCTCTAAGAGTTTTTGGTTAGATACAGTCATGCAACCACCACAATAATTAAGATAGGGGTGGCCTCACAGTCGCTCCAATTGATAAGTTAGAGTGGCTGCACCCACCCTTCTACTTTGTTGAGGGAGGTCATACGATCACTTTTTTTCTTTTTCTTTTTAAAAAAAATGGAAGGAAAATTAAACTTCACTTACTCGATCCCATGATGTTCCATTACTTTTACAAGCATATCCTTAAACTTTAAAAAGTTGAAAATGCATGGTCACCATATTTCAAAACTTTACAATGTCACCCCTTATTATGATTTTTTGTTAAATATTAATGGATCATGTCAAAACTACCACAATACCCTTGTTTATAAAAATATATTAGAACACAAGTTGTGGGTCTGGCCAAACCCACGGCCAAGGTCAAGCCGTGGGTCACCAGACCCACAACCATAGACCCATCCCACCTTTCTTTCTTTTAGTTTTACTTTTAAAAAACAAAAAAAAAAAATTAATTAAGGGTAGTTTTTTAATTTTTATATTTTTACAGAAATATAAAGAGCATTTCATCTGTTTATCATCTGATTTAACCTTAAAATCTAACAGTAGGAGTGACATTATAAAAGTGATAAAACAGTAGGGGGTAAGAGGGTGCGACCAACTGTGACTACTCTACATGTACGTAACTATAATAGCACATACCCATTGAGAACCAATAACACGAACCCCACAATTACATATATGTTGATGCAAGAACGAGCAGAAGAAAGCATGGAGGATCCCATTTGACCCTTTGGGATATTATGGATGAGGCTATTGTACAGCCTCCAGTTTGTATTAGCCTAAATTTGTTTAGCCTAACTTTTGGTATATATGTTTAAGTTGTTATGTACTTTTTGATGTAATCCCTATCGCCTATGACACTTTTGTTATGGCTTGTATAATTATTTACTTATCACTACGACAGCACAATGCAAGTATCTATTTAACTTAAATGTTTATAAATCAAATCTGCGTTATGTGACGTGCACCCTTAGAAAAAGAAAAAAAAATTATATTGGTATTTTTCCGCTGCAAATTTATTAAGCTGTGATAATGTTGAGTAGTAATATCACAATTAATGTAATTTATAAGCCGAGGTGTTATAGAAATGGCCTGGTTAGTGAAAAACCGCAGGCACTTCCTCAAGCTTGGTTGAATTATTGTCTGACCAATAAGTCTCACTAGGGCATGAGGATTCTTATTGAAGGTCGAAGGATTTGAACCAACACTCTATTACGTGCCTAACCACGGAGTTTCTTTGACACCACTGATGATTCATTTTCTATAAATTAAATACAAAATGAACTAATTAACAATCTATAGATACACACTATCCTTGCTTTAACAGTTAAAGATATTATTATATAATGCCGCACATTATTATTGGTTTTGATACCACTTGATGAAAAGATCGATATAGACTTGATATCTTTTTATGTGGGACCATGACATAACATGTTGAAACATAAGTTAACTTAAAAACTTATAGAAGCTTTTAGATTTGGACTCAATAATAATGGAAAGTAAAACATCAATTAAACTCAAAACTATTTGAGAAATACATAGGTACATGAGAAGTCTTCATGGGAGTCTTTAATATAATATGTTGGCGTACCACTTAATCAAAAAAAACTTAAACTTATATATATTTCAATCCAATTATATTATATTAATTACTCACAATAATATTACTATTCAACGTAAGCACGTACAAGTGTACGTATACTCTAACAGTATCATAGGGCCAATTGTTGTATAAATTAAATGAAATATATCCAAGTAAATAACAAATTAAATTTACTGATGGGAGATTCTTGAATAACTTGTGAAAAATAAAGAGTTACAAGTTCTTACTCTCTCCCCACACAAACGATCTATACACATTAATTTATGGAAACATAATTGGAACTTAGAATTTATATGAAAACAAAAATAAAATAAAATTCAAAATAGCCTTACAATAAATCATAATTCTTGTCTCTTTGTTAACTAATGTATCATATATACATATAGATGTTGGGGAAAACAAAACAGAAAAGGAAAACAAAAATATAGGGCACGAGTTAGCACTAGCATCTTCTAGATCGCAGTCGTCGCAGGTAGATCTAGAGCAAGTTGAAGGGAGATGGAAGTGGCCGGCGGTGGGGGAAGAAAAAAACAAAGAGAAATGTGACCAAAGTGCAAAAGGAATTGATGCATGTTTAGCATAAAAGGAGTGGGATCAGATCGAATTCCCAGACAAGAATTAGACAAATATATAAAATAAGTAACCCGTGCATGCATATGCTTATAAGAAACGCCCAAGTTTAGTTTGCAAGGAAACATCGTCAGTAATAGTACGCTAGGATTGGACATCGTCATCCGTCTGATTCTGAACGGACAAGCTAGACAAGAGACAACTTAACCATTCCACTTGACTCTTGTCCGTTCTCAGGCGGTGCACTGACCAAACCCACGGCCCGCCACGCCACAAACCACTTACCTTCGAAAAAACCGGTGATGAAACCCACGCGTCACAGCAACAACAAGAATATCACCTTTGTCTCTACTCAGAAAAAATGGTCTCAGACTACTGTTTGTCTTCATTTTTAACTATAAATAATTATTCACGTAAAAACCCATTAAATCCATGGCTTTAATTTGTTAAATAAAAGTAATATAATGGACACAATCATCGTGACAATGGGATATTGACATATTGTAACTTATATATACAGTTGTTCCACTTGTTCGGTTATACTCAACCCTAAAAGACAAGTGTTACGGATGATTCATGTTAAATGTCGGGTTCCGATGTTTGTTAATTAACCTGAAGGAAGAATACATCACAAAGGACACGTACACAGCATTGAGATTCTAGCCCACAGAATTTATTTAGTTTTATTATTTAAGAATTTTCACTTGCTTCTAGCTAAAAATATATTCGGTTGTGTAATATTATATAGTTTCAATCTAATATATACATATAGTTTCTACAAACTGAATAGTAAAAATTCCTCTAATGTAACCTTTAAAAGTGTTATTTGTCCCTCGATCATGTGAGAATCACATATTTTTAATTAATGCTAATTAAAAAAGCAAATTCTACCGTTTCAATGAGTTGAAGGAAGTTCCTTGAACCTAATATATAAAAATGATATGTGTTGGGAATAATCATACTCTAAGTCGAATTGGGATAGTAGTCCCAATTCATGTACAATAAGAAGTACTCTTTGAAAAATCTGTTCAACAATTCAATTCAATCCCCAGTTGAATGAAAATGAGACTCGCAGACCAAATCAAACTCCAAGCACTTCCAGTTTAAGTGAAAGTAGAAAATTTAATTTAGATTTGACTCTACCTCTTAGCCTTTAAATAGGCCCTTATACTAGGTATAAACAACAGATTGAATATTTTATGCATAAAGCATATTTTTCTCTCATAGACTAACTTAGGCATCGGAGCGAGACTCCCGGAAGGGTCTTTTAGTTTTAGTTGTTTTGCAGTGATCATAGGAGCGTGACAAAACCAAAGAACGTGCCGTTCACACCGTACCAGAAATTGTCCTAACAATATGTGTATTTTTTTAATAGCATATGAGATATGCTTTTTTTAATAAAATTCATTTTAATTTTGTCCCTATTATTTTTTTAAAAAAACATGTGTTTTCACATGGTCAAAAGATACATGTAATTTTTATGAATAATTCTACATGTACATTAAGTGTCCATAAAAAAAAAGGTGGCTTTTAAAATTACTATTTGATTAAAATCATCATTTGATTAATTGCACGTTCAATGGTGATTTTAAAAGCTACTTTTTTTTTTAATAAACACTTAATATACATGTAGAATTACTCAAATCGGAGGAAGTTCCTCTAATGAGTTTGGAAGTCATTTTAATAAGCTCGCAACAAACTTAAGGAAATATGGAAATGAAAGTTAGAGAAACAAAATTTGTGTTAGGGCCACACATTTGTAAACGAATAATGGGCCCAAATTAACTACGGCTCGGCCTGCAAACTAATTATGAGTCTTTATCTGCCACGATTTTTTTTTTAAATTATTTTTTTTTATATATGATGCCGGCCTGATATGGACGTGTCCAACAATTCCCTCTATCTTATAAAGGAAATAGTTGACGAATTTTTATTTATTTATTTTTTAAATCTCCGTGACTAACTAATTTATAAGTGCCTAACTTTATTTGTATTGCCACGTTAAGGCCTTGTTTGGTTCGTGGAATAAGTTATTGAAATAAAATGACTATTTTATTAGAATAAGTATTTCTTTATTTGATAGGGACCTATTCCTTTGAATAACTATTTCCTTATGAAGAGAAATAGTTATTCTTTTAATTTTTTAGAGGAATAGCTATCTATGAGGGAATAGAAAACTTTTTCAGAAAAAAAAAAAAAAAAAAAAAAAAACCTTTTGTCTTTAATTTTTCCAAACTAAACTTAAAAAATAAAAAAATTAAATTAAAAAAAAATAAAAAAATGTAAAACAAACAAAAAATTTAGATCAGATCTGTGGTCCCGACCACTCAAAGATCTAAGGTCCATCATTTATTATTTTATTTTTTTTAGATTTGATTTTTTTTTAAAAAAAAAAAAAAGAAATTATGTAGGTTTTTTAGTAATTTTGGGTCAATTCTAATTGTGGTATATGTGTCGTCACCAAACTAAAGAATTTAAATAATTATTCCATTCCACTCTTTCTCATTTCCAATAATAACTATTTATTTTTTTAATGAAATATTTATTTCGCGAACCAAACGAAGTCAAAGGTGTTATTTTTAAAATCAATGATTAATTATGAATAATTTTTTAAAAAGAAGGAAAAAAAAAAAAATGTGTATGGGCCTAGCCTAGTGTTACGCCTACTTCTGAAAAAAGTTCACAAAAGTTTTAACTTTTTTTTTTATTCTTTTTTTTCTCCTCCCATTTTGGGTACGTCGCCTTCAATAAAGACCTCTTCTAACATATATATATATATACCTTAAATTTTTTTTGCTTCATATGATTTGGCATGGCCTATTCTCCCACCGCAAATCCATTATTGAATTTGCTTACAATGATATTCAATGCATGCACTTTAACTTCCGTATAATTTTTTTTATCAATTATTTTAACAAAATATTTCCCTCCCTTCTTTTCTATCTCCACTTTTTGCTTTCTGAAATTTTGTGAAATAAGTGAGGTGAGGTAAGGGTGACAATTCGTGTTTACGTATCAGGTTCATGTCATGTCAAGGCGTATAAGACTATACAGGTCAACCCTAACTCGACTCATTTAATTAAACAGGTCAAAGCTTCAACCTTAACCCTCTAATTTTGTATTGCGTTCGTGTCGAGTTCACAAGCAATATGAAAAATTGCATGTCATTATGTTACGTGTCTGATTCGAATCGTGTCCAAGTATGGGTATAACACTATATAGATCAACCATATTCTGACTCATTTAACTAAACATATTAGACTCTTCAACCATAACCATTTAATTTCGTGTTCGGTTTATATCGAGTTCGTGGGTCGTGTCAAAAATTATCAACTCTAAATAAAGGTAGATAAGGTAGAGAGTGTATTTAGATAAAAATAAATAAATAAATAATTTTGTTTCTTAAATTTAAAAAATCAAAAATCAAAAAAAATCAAAAATCAAAAGAAGCTACTGTGAGTATGTTGATGCATTTGTTCTCCAACCATGGTTAAAGGCTCCAGAAAGTTCCAGTGCATGAACAAATTTTGGGCCAAGCTGCTGCAAAGTAGATTGGATGCAGCAAGTATTCTTTTTGGGGCCTACGACTATGTGTTAGCTCACGCACATTGATTTTGAATTGCAGCCCAATGTAAAGTTAAAAATATTGCTCAGTTTTGGTCCAAGGTGCACCACGACCCGAAGCACTTCATTTTTTTTTTTTTTTTTTTTTTTAGGGAAATTTAATAATTTCATTAATACACCCAAGGGGTAACATAGTTACAACCAGACTGAGTCAAACTCAGACCAATACAGGGACTCAGAACAATACAAATATCCCAATACAATTACCCCAAAAACTCAGATCATACCGACAGTTGCTACAAATAAACTTTGTCAACAGAAAGGTGCCTATGCGTTGACATATGAACCTCTACTTGCACTATGGAGTCAGTCACAAACAATCTGTGCTAAAATATAGTGCTAAGACGCACTACATTTTAAGGTTGTTTTTTTTAGCATTTCACTTAGACAACAATGAATTTATCATAATTTTACCATCTTAAAAAATAAAATAAAAAATTCTGTTTGACTTGTCAAAATACAGTACTACATTGATCATATCATGATGGTAAATATTATGAAAAACACAATGATATAAAAATATAAAAGCAATAGGGAAAATAAATTTTTAAAAAAAAACGTGGTTTAATTTATGATCTACGTCTATATGATAAGGTCCTAAGGCTATATTTTACTTTTATTCGCTTGATAAATTTACTTTTTTAGGGTTTGACCTATTGAGTCTAAACTAAAGAAAAGAAAAACGTATGCCTAGCCTATCCTCCCAAGGGTTTTAAAGTGTCATAATTCATTTTGATGGAATTAATATTTGTAACGATTAAGGGAAAAGAGTTAGTCACATATGCGGTATCACTCCAAAATGACTAGTTAATTTGAAGCTTTCCCTAGAATCACTTATAAAGCTCAATTTCACCTAGTAACTAGGCAATATGAAACTTAGCACTCATCTATCTCTTATAAACCACTCATTCTATATGAGTTATTTATCTCTTCCCAATATGGGACTGGGGTATTACAATAGATGTAATTAAAAAATTATATTTATGCCATTCCAAATGTACACTAGGAGAACACAAAGATTCCTCTATATTTTAACGGATAGAATAATGAAATATAATTTAAATAACAGGTTACTTATAATGATAAAAGAGAATAATTTATGTAAGGTTGTGGCACAAACCCACCTTTTTTTGTGCCTATCAATGAGAAGTTGACACTTAAACTTGGAAACATATTGGTGAGGAGAAATGATCACTACACTCATTTCTCACAACAGCCCCACAACAAGCTGACGTGGCTAGTAATATTTTATTATTTTTTTGTTTTGTTTTCATTTTTTTTTGTAAAAAAATAATAAAATATTACCAGCCACGTCAGCTTGTTGTGGGGCTGTTGTGAGAAATGAGTGTAGGGATCATTTCTCATTGGTGAGATCCATGCTTGTGGCAGTTGTGGTTCCATATGGATGAATTCTACCGATGTGTCTTGTTGTGTAAATTGTGTACCTTTATGTTGTGAAAAATTATTTTTCAAAGACAAATGCTACCCACACACTGGATCGTACCAAATCAACTAAAAAGAACCTCCATTAATTAACCTTTTGTTCTTCGAGCACCTTCTCCTTCAGATTTTAATTTTACAAAAACCACCACCGCCCGGGGTCCTAACCACCACCACCCAGGCAGGACCCTGGGCGGTGGCAGTGGGAAAGCTCTTCAAGCTCATTTCTTGTTTCAATAGTTCCAATTGCATTCTCTACTGGGGAGAACTCAAGAGAGGCAGATTTAATTTCTAAGAGCGGCCTATTCACAAGGGCAGGGAAGGAGCCCTCAGTCTGCAAGTAGAAAGAGAAAAAAGCGTCTCCCTTCTGCTTCCCCAGTCCTCATCTTCCATTACTGGACAATAACAATTTCTTTCTCAAAATGGCAAAAAGGAACACAGGATCCTGGGCGGTGGCGGTAGGGTCTTACCGTCCTAGCTGGGTGGTGCCGGTGGGCTCATGGCCGGTGGTGGTTTTTGTAAATGAAAATCTGAAGGAGAAGCTGCGTGAAGAAAAAAAGTTTAATGGAGATTTTTTTTTTTTTTTTTTTTTTTTTTAGCAGTGTTATATATATATATATATATATATATATGTCATCTTGTATTTTTCTTTTGTCCCATCATAATTGATGTGGTTCTTAAAATCACCATTAAATTTATGATAGACCATTATTGAATTTTGATGACCACTATTAAATTTTGATCCAATTATGATTTTAAGAGCCACATCAATTTTAAGATAACAAAAAAAAAAAACACAAGGATGCTATATAGAATTATTCGATTTTTTTTAATTATTTTGGTATGACGCAGTGTTTTGGTAGCATTTGTATTTTTTATTCCAAACTTAGGTGTCAATCTCTCATTGGCAGGCACAAAGAGCGGATGTATGCTACAACATCATAGAAGTTATTATACACATGATAAAAAGATGTAGAGAGTCGTTGAATACAAGGTGCATATATTTTATAGACTAATATTTTTTTCATAACTTTCGTATAATTTTTGTATAACTTTAAGGGATAATTGTACTACAGGTTCTTAAAGTATGTCATAATTACGATTTACTCCCTATAGTTTAAAAAGTTCATAGGAGGTCCTTGTGGTAAACTATAATTACAAATCGATCTCTGAAGTCAAATTCTGTTAAAATTTTTGACAGATTTTGTTAAATGCCACATCAGCGCCACATCAAACAATAAGATGTCGACACGTGTCCATCTAAATAAAAAAAATATAAATTTATTAAAAAAAAAAGTTTACATGTCGCCATCTTGTCGGTTTGATGTAGCGTGACGTGGTATTTAACAGAATCTGTAAAAAAATTTAACGGAATTTGATTTCAGGGATCAATTTGTAATTATAGTTTACCACAAAAACCTTCCTATGAACTTTTTAAACTATAGGAAGTGATTTGTAATTATGACATATCTCAAAAACCAGTGATAAATCAATCATTAAATATTTAGGCTCCACATGTCGGAAAACAAATTCAATAATTAATAATAATAATAATAATAATAATAATAATAATAAAAGAATCGTTAGAATTATATAAAAATTATACAAAAGTTGAACAACAATAACTTCTTTATTTTATAATAAGTTGAAGCCCGGATATGCCATTTAAACAACGGTTGTTTTTAGCCCATGATGTACCTGCCTTTAATACAGTAGTTTCTACTATTTGCTGAGATAGCAAATAATTTCCGCATAAAATAATTGTTTTTTATTTATTTTTTTATGAATAAGAAAATTTAATTCAACGACCAATTCTTTCTATGCTCATTTTAATAATTTTAAATCACCATATCTTAATCATTGTTCACACTAGATCTTTTATTTTAATTTTCTCGATCTCTCTCTCATTCCCTTTCTTTCCCATACCATCGATCACCAGCCCGAAGAGAATCCGAGAGTCTACGTACGTGAGAGAGAGAGATTTTCTGACCATTAGTGGTGGACTGGAAGCAGGGTGGTTTGGACCACCGTCGTGGTGCTATGGGCTATACTGGAGTAGCAAACCTAGCCCAGCTCTTAAGAGTTTTGGTTTCTCTACTTCCTAACCCAGCTCCGACGAGTTTGGGTTTCTCTAGCTATTTCATACCTCAGCTCCAACGTACCTTCGTCCAGCACCATTTTGAGTTTCTCTCTTTTTGGGTTGGCTGAATATGGTTTATAGAGACATTTATTTATTGTTCATTAAAAGTGTGTTCTCTAAATGGTTGGCATTAGGAGTTTTAGAATTATAATGTGGACCGAGATAAATTGGAAAATTCAATACTTATTGCAATTGCAAACAAGAAAAAAGTACACAAATTAAAGTGAAATATGTGGCGTTTCCTTCTTTTGGCCACAGAAAGTAACCTACGTACCAACCTATAAATTTACTTCTTTATTAGCATATCAAGCACAACATAAAACTAATGACATAAAACATGAATTTTTTTTTGTTGGCCTATTTCATTCGAACAACGAATTATTTAAGACAAATGTTGGTGTACCTCATTATAGGATTGAAGGGCTCACTCACCCCTTAAAACATCGAGAAGACTTTTTTCTCAGTTATGATCGAAGAGTCAAAGAAAAGAACTTAAACCCAAAATTCCAAGTGAAAGTGACCCATTCTTCTTTGAACTATCGATATGAAGTGCGACTGACCCGACGTAAGGCTACGAATGATTTTAGCTTGAAGGTCATTGCCTAATTCCAAAGAGTAATAGAACTTTTTTTTTTTTTTTTTTCATTTATTTATTACACTTATTACCGATAGTAACTTCTTTTTTTTCTTCTTTTAAACACGATATGCACGGCAATCAGTGTAAAATATTAAATGTAAACCCAATTAAATATGAGTAATGTTAGGAACGTAATATGAGTAATATTACTTGCTAACTATTTGATAAAATCGCAGTGTAAACCATTAAAATTAAATTTTTTTTAAAATACACTTCAAAAGATTTGTTTTTTATAATTTAAATTTAAAATTATACTTTTAATCTGCAAACTCTTTTTTTTTAATAAACTCCTGAAATTTCATTGCCGAGAAGAAACTCCAAAGGGAATGCACCAAGGCCAAAGCCAACAAATTCAAGAACAAATTCAAGAGCAAATAAGCTAAAAACAATGCCCGAAGGCTGCAAACTCTCTTGATTGTCAATTAAGGAAGAATTTAAAGATTAAAAAAGAACAAGAGAAAAGCTGGTCTCTACTAAGGGACGGCAAATCCAACTATATAAGATAACGAAATTGAATGTTCTGGAAGGTTATTGGATTTGAATCATGCATAGGCATCAACCATTCTTATTTCTTGATCTGATCGAGCCATGATTCGTAATTCCCTTAGCGATATTCACAACACAGCGTATTAAAGTAAAAGTCAAAACCCAGAGAAACTACTTGGCAGCCACGACCAGCCATCCTCCCATCTTTACCCTTTCGTTTTTCTCCTCATTAAACAAGGACAGCATCATCATCCCTATACGTCGATGGGTCCCTTGTGGGCCTCACCCTCTCCCCCAAGTCAAACCCATCACTCTCGTTGAAATTTCAAACCTTCCTTCCTTCCGGCCACGTTCGATCTCTCTTGCTTTGATATTTTTATGATATGATTTACCACACCCCGCCAGCTCTCTCCGAAGGCCATGTTAACCGCGGGCCTTTCGCGCTTTCGCTTTGCCTCTTTCTGCTTTCAGCAACGACGACATCATTAAAATCCGAAACACACCCACACAGTGGCGCTCGCTAGCTACCAACAGTACTGATGAGTTCCCTTTCCAGACTCGTGAAATTCAATCATGGGGTCGCTTGGCTCATCAAGCTGCTTATTCTCTCTCAGATGTCACCGCACGCCACCGCCCAGAACGGACCGGGACCGCAGTCACAAGAACCGCTCGCCGGCATCGGTATGTTCGACAAACGTATTGCCTACATCATGATCGTCCTCGTCAGCGTCTTCTTCGTCATCGCCGTTCTCTCTGTGTACATGCGGACCTGCACCGACCGGCGCATCCGTGGCCGCGTCGACCTCGCCATCGCTATCGGCGGAAGCAGCCGACGCTCCCGCATGGCGCGTGGCCTCGACGCGGCCACCATTAGGACATTCCCAACCTTCGTGTACTCCACCGTCAAGGGGCTCAAGATCGGTAAGGGCTCGCTCGAGTGCGCCGTGTGCTTGAACGAGTTCGAAGACGACGAAACGCTGCGTTTGCTCCCCAAGTGCAGCCACGTTTTCCACACCGATTGCATCGACGCCTGGTTGGTCTCTCACACCACGTGCCCGGTTTGTCGGGCCAACCTGGTCCCCATTCCCGGAGAGATCCAATCCACCGCCATACTAATTCTCGACCCGGATAATGACTCTGGTCAACCCGATAACAGATCCGATACCGATGGCACCCAAGCTCGGGTTGATGATAATCAGAGCCGAGACATAGAATCTCCTAGCGTGAACTTGGTGAATCATGGTCCAAGGCCCAATCAGAGCCGTCCGGTGAGGTCTCGGTCAACGGGGTTTGGACTCACCGGGATATTCCCGCGGTCACACTCAACGGGTCACTCGCTGGTTCAACCGGGCCAGAACCACGAGAGGTTTACGCTAAGGTTACCGGACGAGGTACGGAGTCGGCTTATGAACTCGAGCTTGAACCGATCGAACAGTTGCGTGGCATTTCCTCGAGTGAGGAGTTCGAGGAGGGGTTACAGGAGTGCCAGTGGGGGCAGTGGGCGTGGAAGGAACTATCTGTTCGCTCGGTCAGACCGGTGGCGACTTTCCTTTACGCCGACTTTCATCTCGCGGACCGGTTCGGTCCATTCACCGAAGCCGGAAATGGACAACGTCGTGGGGGAACGCTCGTCTGATCCGCTCCGGAGTCCGGCCTGATGGTCAAACTTAGGTGGTTGCTGGTTTGGGTTACTGGTGGCTTGACCCATGGAGATTAGTGATTACTTGTACATTTTTATTTTTATTTTTATTTTTTTACAAGATTTCTTTTTTATTAAATTATTTTAAACTTTTTATTCCGTGGAGAACCCGATGAAAAATGATTATGATCCTCTTAAATTATAGAGCAAAATTCTTTCAAATTATTTGTCTGAATTTGAGAGATAATTGTGAAATATCACTTATGAAATTTATCTGACAAAATAAAAATTAAGCTGTCCAATCACTTATTCGATCAGATAAATCTCATAAATACTTTCTCGTAATTTTCTTATCGAATTTAAAAAGATATGACCAAAGTAGAAGACTATTAAAGATTGGGGAGTGTGCAGTAATTTGCGGGACATTAATTACTTCATATTTGTAGAATCGTAGTTTACAAGGTGTGCAAGGGATTAAAGTAAAATGTAACACTCCATAACACATTTTCTTTAGTCTTGTCAAAGTAAAGCATTGTCTTTATTTGTTAAAATTTCTTAAATTTATTTTTTTGGAGTGATTAGTGATATTAATTAATTTCGACATTGTTCTGTTAATCCTTACAGAGTATAGCATAATGGGACAAAAAGTAGAATATTGACGTGGTAATTAGCATAATTTTCATGATTAGCTATGATTAAGTTTCCTTATAAGTCTATCATCAATCCCTACTTAATTTGGTTTTACCATACGTAAATTCTTCTACAAAACACCACATACACGTTGTAATACAATTCAATATATATAGTAAGACAAATGTTTGGTTTTTATTTTTTTTATCTACTTTTTGTTTTATCTCCATACTAGAAAGAAAAATTATTGTTTTACAACAGTAGACATAACTTCCGTGACTTCCGTCTCACTTTGCCTATGTGACAGTTTATTTTTATTTTCTTAAAAAAATGATGAAACCATTTTGAGGGAAAATGGTATCTCATTTTCTTGGAAAAAAGAATAAAAAATAAATAAATTGTCATTTCTCATCCACCACTACCATTGACTATGTGAGACCACATGGAACCAATAGGTGATCCCACAAATTCAAAGATGATTTTTTTTTAAAAAAAAATAAAGAAAAAAAAGAAAAGAAAAGGAGGGAGATAAAATATATATATAATTTTTTTTTTATGTAAGTTATTATATTATATATTTATAATGTATATAACATTACTTGTTGACATGTCAGACTTTTGTATCGAGGTTGATTGATCCAATAACTACTATACTTTGACACGATGTAGTATATACCAATTGTTTTTGTCAAAAAGTAAATGTTATATACCACATTAATATCTCACTATATTGGTGCGACTAAATTTAGTAGCTATTGAAAAGTTATTTTAACATATTTTCAAATGTTACTAAGCTACTAACAATTTTTTTTTTTTTTTAAGAAAATTAATAATAAAATACTTCTTAAAAAAAGTAGAATATATAACATATTTTTATGAAAATTTCCTTCACTTTCATAAAGTAAAATGCTCACTTTTTTTTAGATGTGAAAGCTGATATTATTACTTAAAACAAATTAAGAAAAAAATGTAAAATTGGTTCCAGTAGTTGGCTTAATTTATAAATCGCTCACTATGGTATCAAAAATAATTCAGATTTACTCTCTAGAGTGAATTTTCGTCTGTAACTTAACAGATTCTGTTTCGTTGCCACGTTAGGTCCAAACAGGAATGTCATTTTTGCCTACCACATGGACTTTTGAATTATTTTTGATAAAACATAGATCGATTGTAAATTAAGCCAATCACATAGACAAATTTTTCATTTTTTCTCAAAAATTTAAAACAAAAAATAAAGGCCGGTTTTCGGTGTCCACACCCTGCATAAGGGATGGATATTGGATCTGGTTTGGACTAATTCCTAATTTTTATTTTTTTTAAGGGAACCGATTCCTGATGTTTGCTTCAAGAAGAATTACACCCAAAAAAAAAAAAAAATAATTAAAAATAATTAAGAACATTACAAAGTTGGGAAAAATATATATAACAAAAAAAAAATCCTCTGAACTAGTAATGATTTTTTAAATGACAGAATTTCCTACAAACTGGTTTGTAGGAAATTTCGTACAACCCACATATAAGATTAACATATATCCATTGGCATGTGAGAAACACACGTTTGTTTTAATATAATGTGTTTCTCATATGCTTTTTAATAGCATTAATAAAAAATATAAAAAAAACATGTGTTTCTCACATGTTTAAAGGACACATGTCACTCTTATATGTGAGTTGTATGAAATTTTCTCTAAACCGGTTTGTAGGAAATTTTTTCCCTTTTTAAATAGCCTCATAATGTGACAAGTGTGTTAAAGTGATACATCAAACTACCAAGGTGTGCCAAAAATATCAATTTTTTATTATATTGTTATAATACCCTTATTATCTTAAAAACTAAAATAAAAATTAATAAAATAAAAAAAACTAAATTAAATAATTTTTTTAAAGAAGAAGAAAAAAAAAAGATAAATGCAAAATCAGTCTCTATAGTTGACCTAAATTACAAATCGCTCCCTGTAGAATAAAAAAAATAATTCAAACGTCTTCAGGGTAGGCCAAAATAACAATTTAACCATTATAGTCAAATTTTGTCAAAACACTTAACGGATTTCGTTAGTGTCAACTTCAGTACCAATAAAATGATATCATGTGTCATTCTTACTAAAAAAAAAAATAAATATATTGAAAATATACATATATAAAACTAAAAAGGAAAAAAGAAAAAAAGGTTCTCTCTTTCTCTCTCTCTCTCTCTTGAAAAATAATAATAATTTTTTCTTTTTGTTTTGTTTTATAAATATATATTTATATTTTTTAATAAGAGTGACACGTGCCATCATTTTATTGGCTATGACATGGCACCTAACATAATCCATCAAGTATTTTAACGAAATTTGACTCCAGATAATAAATAATTTTTTTGACACACCCTAGGGACCTCTGAATTGACTTTAATACGACAGAGAGTGATTTGTAATTTAAGTTAACCATGGGGACTGATTTTTCATTTCTCCCTATTTTAATATATTTATCATTTTTTTTTATTAAGAGTGAAAATGTTATTATTTTATTAGTGCTGATGCAGACCATAAGAGAATCTGTCAAGTGTTTTGACGGAATTTGACTACAGTAATTAAATTGCTATTTTGGCCTATTTTGAGGACCTATGAATTATTTTTTACACCGTAGGGGGCAATTTGTAATTTAGGCCAACTACAAGGACTGATTTTGCATTTATCCTCAAATTTTTATTTTTATTTTTTGAAAAAATGATATTTGATCCTTAAGTTTTCATCTGATTTGAATTTAGTCCTTGAGTTTTCAATTTTAAGAATAAGGTCCTTAAATTTTACTCAAGTTTTAAATTAGTCAATTTATCATTTTACCGTCAAAGTTATCGATTTTCTATTTGTCGTGAAAAAGAAAGTTTGTGTTTTTGGAGCTCGAGTCTTTTGTTTTGTTTTGTTTTTTTTTTGTTTTTGTTTTTGTTTTTATTTGGTTTTTTATTTTTTTTAATGATTTGACGCTTAACGATATAATATTGATATTATGTGTTGATATGAACGCTAGTGTGTCAATTGAGATACACGAAACATATAACAAACCATTCATTTTGACGGAAAAGTGATAGAAGGAGCTACTTAAAATTTGATCAAAACTTAAAGGACTATATTCTTGAAATTAGAAACCAAATAAC
The DNA here is from genome assembly GCA_028654335.1 of Alnus rubra. Classification (NCBI taxonomy): domain Eukaryota; kingdom Viridiplantae; phylum Streptophyta; class Magnoliopsida; order Fagales; family Betulaceae; genus Alnus; species Alnus rubra. The sequence continues at coordinate 1,621,167 of JAJPGS010000041.1, read as the reverse complement.
TAAATTCAAATAAGATAAAAATCTAGGGGCTAAATATAATTTTTCTTTTTCTTTTTTTCAAAAAAAAAAAAAAAGTTTATTTATTTATTATTTTAGTTTTTAAGAAAATAAGGGTATTAGAAATGAGATGTGTTATTTGTACACATACTTACATTCTGTGTAAGATTATGCATGTGAAATAAATTTCACATCAAATGTGATTTACGTACAAATATAATTAACCATTAAAATAAAATAAAAAATTATATTTTAACGCACTTTAATAGTTTGATGTATTACTTTTAATACGCGTACGAGACATTAGAAAAACGAAGTGTTTAGTTCATTAGACTTTTTTATAAAAAGTTTTTCGACTTTTGCTTAAACTTAGGAGGAGAACTTGTCGTGCACGCCAGAGACCAGTACTTCATTTCTTGGCCCACTGCCTTTACAGGCAGACAGGCACCGGCCACCACGCGCACATGAATGGAATGGAAATAGATTCAGTTTTTGTCGAAGATTTTTTTGTTTTGCCTAGAGATTTTCGTTGATTTTTTTTTCTATAGCCAGCCTGCAAGGATGGGCTCCCCGCTCCTGCATCGAGTAGACCCACACGGGTTATCTTTCTCAAAGAGGCCGGCAGAGGGGTGCAAACAAATGACATTGTTTTTAAATTTCATAGTAGAATACTGGAATGTTTACACCACCAAATGTGTAAATTAATTGTGTCAATGGATTCACAGTAAATCTTCAAGAAAGACCTCCTGTCACTAGTTGGGGCATTAGCATTCTGACAGGAAAAGCCCGGTACACTCAAGTTTAACTCGATTGAAATTTGAAAATAAATAGACTCCTAATTTAAATGTGTGTGTGATCAATTTGTGTAACAAGATATCTAAATGCCGAATCAAAAGAAGAAACATATTTTGTTAACGAAGTGGAAACTCAATTAAAAGAAAAATCACTCAAGGACAGCCAAACCTAGGAAATCTATTATTCAGAAGACAAAGCTAGTTACAAGGCAGTATTACTCACATAATCCGATGCAGTAGTCGTACCTCTAACTCTGACACGTACATATACGTGAACACCTCCCAACCAGGTCTCCTACTTGAAGGGGTCTTCAATGGACTCCTTTAGCTTAGAACTTATCCCTAAGCTAAACTTCAAGCAATCAAATTACACAAAGAAAAACTCTTAGAGAGCTAGCAAATCTCACAATTTCTACCTAAACACCCTCTCTAAGTACAATGGAATTTAGTACCAAATTCACTGAATAATACAAGCCTAAAGATCTCTATTTATAGGCTTTAGAAGACCTAATACAATTCTAATTCGGAGTTCTGTGGGTGACATATGGACCTAGATAGTGAACGTTCGGACGGCAAGCAGCGACCGACTTATATTATGCGCTTCACGCGTTTCTTCATTAAACTTCAGTCTCCACGTCCGGACGTTGTTACTCTAATGTCCAGACAGTTGCATGCTATCTTCACCAACCGTGTTTGCTGAGCTGTTCAGAATATTCTCGAACACTGATGGGCGTCATGATATTTCTTTGGGCCGTCCAGACGGTCAACTGGGGAACCGACTTTACTGAGCTGTAAACTGCGTAGAATCTTCCTGGACTTCGGAAATTGTCTTCTAGATGCTTGTGACACTGATATTGCCATATTAGCGCTCTTTCAAAGTTGGAGAATTAAACTCTGAATATTCTGGAAGACTCTGGATAATTACGACATTCCTGTTACAGTAGTACACTGATATGGTAGTAATTTTGTCAACAGAATGTAGCCAATAAACCTAACAAACTCCCAATTTAGCCATTCTGGGACAAAATTCACTTGACCGGTTAAAAATATAATCCCAGTCCAAAAATTAAAAATACTCTCTATTTTTGTCTCAAAAGGACAAAAGGTAAACAGAGTATTAAAAACCACATATAAACAGTATTAATATTCAACAAAACAAGAATAAAAGTAAACTGTCGGAAAGTAGCCCAAATAATCAAGTTGTAATTCAAAACAACTAAAAAGAGGAAAGAAAACCCTCAAGGCACCAAATCTCACTGGTCCTCTGGCATCAAGTGACGAAGAGTGTTCCGCACATTGATATGAATTTGAGCCACTTCAGCTTCTAGCTCCTGAAGTTGAGAATCCATAAACTGAAAACCTTCAGTCACTTGAGTTTGCAAAGTCTGAAACTGATTATCCGCAGATTGAAATCCTCTAGTCAACTGGTCTGTAAGATGAATGAGAAGAGTCACCACTGAACCTCAAACTATTGCAGATCTGACGAAAGATGCTACGGAAGGCTCTGCATGAGCTGGAGGAATAAGCTCATCTAAATCCTGAGACCTTTGAAATTTAAGCATATGACTTCAACAACAGTCTGTTTTTCAAAGAATCCATCTGTCGGCTATTGTGCTGGGAACCTCTAGACGACATATTTATGAAAAAATTTAAACATAAATATTTCCAAAAAATACCACCACAAAGAAGATTAGATCTTGTTAGTTCCAAAGCAATTGTGGTATTATGACGGCTGTCAATTGGATGCCAAAAAATACAAAAGCAAATATAACAATCCAAATGGCACAGATATATCAATATCAACCCAACACATAGACAAAATAGGATTTTCATGTACAATATCTTAAGAAAATATTTCATTTAATAAATATTCCATTATTCTAAAAAGCATAATAACTTAAAAGAATAAAGGAAAACAAAGAGAATACAATGGAATGAGAAGAGATGTGCATAGAATGCCAAAATCTCAGGAGAAAGTCACAAGAAAACGCACACAACATGACATGATAAATCAAGGAAAAAATGCAGTTGTGTGCGGCTGGCCGAGAAAGTAATGGGCTTGAGTCCGAACGTGTTACTCACTTGTCTGGACGGTACACTGCAGATTATCAATCGACAGAGCCACGCACGTCCGGACGTTTCACACTGGAAGCTGAAATCAAAGGAAAATTTGCAAAAAAGTAATTTTTCCTAAAGTTAGCTTCAGATCGCGCATGTATGCGTGAATTTCCCTGCAGATAGAAATTTTAAAGAGATAACTTAATTCATGCTATGCGTGTGTGTGTGTGTGTGTGTGAAAGTTTTCTCAATAAGGTATGATGTTCGTTGATATGATTTAGAATAACTGAATTTTCTAAACAACAGAGAAATATTTAATATTAGGTCAGTCAAAAGTCAAACCTTGTCTTATTAGGGCCTACTCACCTTCATTTGATAAACTCTCCCTAAGAAGCAGCATTTTTTTTTTTTTTTTTCACTTAGTCCATTAGTGACCATCTATTTATGCAATGAATTGTTCACTGACTGTTTTAATAAGGACAAGTTCAAGAATATATTTTAAGCACATTCAGCTTTGAATCCTAATTTTTTTTTTAATGCTTTATTTATTGCTTGTGCTGCAATCTAGAGAGAATGCCAAAATTTATAGGTTCTAGGTTCAACTAGCGAGTTGGTCAATTTGACCATCTTAGCAACAAAAAAAAAAAAAATTCTCTCTCATCAGAATTGTCAGAAGCTAAAAATTAGAGAGTAAAAAAATGTACCTTAGGGGAGAGCTTTGGATAGTGCACAATTTTTCATCACATGAGAAAATCATCTATCTAGCATTAAGATGCAATATGAAAACTTAGCAGATATCAGACATAAACTCTCATTCATATATAAGCATATTCAATCAATGCACAATGAATTGAGATATCTGGCAAAAATACATACGATATCTGAAAGCTATCAAAAGAAAAACAACAAAATTCTGCATCTTCTCCCTCATTTTTAAATTTTTTTTTTTTTATGTTGAAAAAAAAATAAAACAAAAAAACAACAAAGACATGCTATGAGAAAAAGAAACAATATCTAGTCCTAACATATGAGGTAAGATCAAACCTGTCTTCAGGAAGAGAGGTTTGGAATTACCAAGACAGAAAAGCAGTGACGTGCTTTCTTTGTCATCCCCATAAAGTACTTGCATAAATTTTCTCAAGACAACAAGAGAAAATATGGGATATAAAATATATGGTTCCACAAACAGAACGCAAAGCAAAAACAAGATATGTCAAGATAATCAATGCAATGCAAACGTACATGACATGCATTAGGTTTTAGAACCAAAATCCAAGGCATGGTGAGACCTCACCAAGTAGGTGAGTCTACTGCCCTTCAAGGGGTGAACAGTTTCATCCTTCTTTACCCATACCTTATTTACCTGTGAGGCAGGGTTGTGAGCCTTGTCCAATTTGTCCAATCTGACTAGGACATTCTTCATCATGCTAACAAGCCCTTCATAGATCTAATGTTCCTTGGGCTTATGTGGCTTCAACTTGAAGCATTTGGCCTTGGTGTGGCCAGTCTTGCCATAGTGATGGCATGAGGGAGAACCCCTTTTTGGGAATCGCCACTTTTGCCAAGATGCATGATGAGGCATGGATGGCTTAGAGCTAGACTTACTTGTCTTTGGCTCTTGCTTCTTGATCCGAGGCTTCTGATTTCAGATATGAGAATAGTGTGGCCTGATGTGCCCAGAGACACCACAATGATGGTAGGTAGGCTGACTTCGTTTGCTAGAATGCTTCTTAACAGGCTCTGCAAATTTAATGTTAACATTCTCATAAATAACAAAGTCCTTATCTCTTTGAGATATATGTCTCCTATGGGGTGGGACATATTTATCTGAAGAGGGTTTCTCAACATTGCCCTTTTTGGGAGCATCCTGCTTATTCCAAGGTTTGTGGGATTTCAAAAGATAACATTTTGGTCTAATATGGCCAACCTTCCAACAATAATGACAAGTAGGAACAAACTTACCTTGTGTTCTTGATTCCTTAGATTTAGGCTTCACACAGTCATTTAAGCAATAATTTTCGGAATTATCTAAACAAGTTGTATCTACTATCACAGGCTTAACAACAAGAGAATTTATTTCAGAATCAGAAGCATGTGAAGTAGAAGCACCCAAATCATTAACAATTATGCCAGGCTTGTTAGAATTATCTGTATGAATACAAAGCATGTTTTTTAAATTATCAGTAAAGAATTTTTTTCAAGAGATCTTCAGATTCTTTTAATTTATTCTTAAGTGTCTCAATAGTGTTAAACAACATGGTATTTTCAGATTTCAAAGAGTCAATTAAAGCATGTGATTCAGACAATTGAATGATTAAAGACTTTTTTTCTTGCTTAAACTTTTTGAGCTCTTTATTGGAATTTTTAGAATTTTTAATCAATTTAACAAAATCCTCAAAGAGCTCATTATTAGAATTCTCTTCAGATAGATGAGGAGAATTCATGATAAAAGGAGTCAACAAAAATATGGATCACACTTAAGAAATTAATCCAAACAAGAGTGTACCTGTTTTGATACCAATTGAAAATAAATAGACTCCTAATTTAAATGTGTGTGTGTCATCAATTTCTATAACAAAATATCTAAATGCTGAATTAAAAGAAGATATATATTTTATTAACGAAATGGAAACTTAATTAAGAGAAAAACCACTCCAGGGCAGTCAAACCCAAGAAAACTACTATTCAGAAGACAAAGCTAGTTTACAAGGCAGTAATACTCACATCCCGATGCAGTAGTCGTATCTCTAATTCTGACACGTACCTATACGTGAACGCCTCCCAACCAAGTCTCCTACCTGAAGGGGTCTTCAATGGACTCCTTTAGCTTAGGGCTCCTCCCTAAGCTAGACTTCAAACGATCAAATCACACAAAGAAAAACTCTTAGAGAGCTAACAAATCTCACAATTTTTGCCTAAACACCCTCTCTAAGCACAATGGAATTTAGTACCGAATTAACTTAATAATACAACCCTAGAGACCTCTATTTATAGGCTTTACAAGACCTAATATAATTCTAATTCAGAGTTCTCTGGGCGACGTCTGGACTTAGACAGTGGGCGTCTGGACGGTAAGCAACAACTAGCTTCTATTATGCGCTTCACACGTTTCTTCATTAAACTTCAGTTTTCGCGTCCGAACGTTGTTGTCCTAGCGTCCGGACAGTTGCATGCTGTCTTCACCAACCGTGTCTGCTGAGGTATTTAGAATCTTCTCGGACATTGATGGGCGTCCGGACGTTTCTTTGGGCCGTTTGGACGGTCAATTGGGGAGCCGACTTTGCTAAGTTGTAAACTGCGCAGAATCTTCCTGGACTACAAAAATTGCCTTCTAGATGCTTGTGACACTGATATTGCCATATTAAGGCTCTTTCCAAGTTGAAGAATTAAACTCTAAATATTCTGGAAGACTCTAGATAATTACAGCATCCCTGTTACATCAGTACGCTGATATGGTAGTAATTTTGTCAACGGAATGTAGCCAATAAAACTAACAAAATTCACACTAATTATTTGCTCGTATTGTTGAGACCCTATATATGACCTATTTGTTTGGATAAGTGCCTAGATGAATGGTAATTGTTGTGAATCATTATCCGGTTCCTTTTTTTGGGCGTAAATTTTTTTTTTTTTTTTTTTTTTTTTTGTGTTTTTTGATATTTGGTGCAATTGAAAATGATAGTCAACAAAAATAATTTTTAGTTTGACCCAAAAAGCATCTTCAATTTTTGAAAAATGATTTATAATTTTTAAATTTAAACTTTTTATTCTTGTACACACATTTGTGGAAATTTGCCACCGCCAGCCATTGGAGTTTTTTTGCAGTTTGAATCTATCACCGAAGGTCCCTAGATTTTTGAGATTCGGTCTTCGGAATCCAACGGTAATGGTCGGATTAGGCCACTGTGCCAGATTCCTGCGATACTGAGCGGAATCCGACAGCACTATTCAGATTCCAGCCAGTGTTGTTGGAATCCAGCCACTGTGCCAGATTCTCATAACTGTCACCGGAATTCAGCCAATGGTTGGAATCTGGCTAGTGCTACTGAAATTCGGCCTGCCAGATTCTGGCCAAACTGGTCAACCATGTTGAAACTTAGCCAGCACCTTGTTTGAATCGGGCGGCCAGTTTGAGGCGAAACTTGCTGGAATCTAGCTAGTACTTCTGGATTCATGCCACCATCGCCGGAATCTCGTTGCCGGTTGTTTTTCAATATTTGAGAATTTTTTTTTGTATGAGCCAAACATCGAAAAAAATATATATTTAGAAATTTGTTGAAAATATTTTCTGACGAAAAACATTTTATGTCAAAACGAACGGAACATTAATGCACTTGACTTTTCTCTCTCCTCTTTCTATTTAAAATGTCTGTTGGCTTGCTCTTGTACCCAAATGACTTGGACTTTTCTACATATACGCGCATTTGACTCAGGCTAATGCCAAAGCCCGTGTAGCCTGAGCCCATTGAGAACCCAGAAATCAGAGTGTAATGAAAACTAAAAAGAATATTAGGGTTACAAAAACAAGTTCTACATCAACATAAAAACATGAAATTCAAAAATGATTTCTTATCATAATGATTAGATGGTTTTTTTTTTACAATTTTAGATTAGGTTTTTGTTTTCAAACTTAGTTTTACTTTTCCCAATTATATTCAATTCAATTCACATTCCCAAACATCTTTTTTCAATTTTGTTTCAGATTCTCTAAATCATTCAAACATAATTTTAAAAAACAATTTTTCTCGGTATTCACAATTTTAAATATAGTAAAGAATAGTAAAATATAAAACAAATATATTGCACACCTAAACTAGCCTGAAGCTTCTATAATGGTTTCCTTTAAAAGCCTAGACGTAAAAACTATTTATGTTGTTAAATTTCAAAGTGTATTTCTATAATCTACAGTTATTAATTTTCTTCTTTTTTTTTTGAGTGATAAATTGAGGAACTTATGCAATTTTGAATGTGGGGGACTCATTTGCACATGACGGATGACACATGTCATTCTCTCATTTTTTTTAGCATTTCCGCTTTACCACCTTCTATCTTGGCCATCTAACCATCACTACCCTCAGTCAACCTCTTCATATTTCAATACAACCTTACACCTTTCCATGAAACAACCATTAATCTGAAGTCTATCTTAGGGGTTGGCCCTAAGGTAAAGGATTCCATTGAAGACTCTTTCAGGTAGGAGACCTGGTTGGGAGGCGTTCGTGTTAGGCTACACGTTAGAGTGCAAGGTACGACCATTGCATTAGGGGTATGTGAGTGCTACTATCTTGTAACTAGTCTTGTCTTCTGAATAGTAGATATCCTGGGTTTGGCTGCCCCGGGGTGGTTTTTCTCATCTTGAGTTTCCACTTCGTTAACAAAAATCTTGTGTTATTTTATTTCCGCATTATTTTATTAACACATTGTGCAACACACACTTGCTATTTATTATATGTCAATTTTTATTTTTCAAATGGGTATTCTATAGACCATCAAACGATCAACACGATTGTCGATCAATCGATGTCGACCAATCAATGATTCCATCGAACGTTCGATGCTTGAACAAAATGCATGTTTTGCCTAAAAAATAGGCTTAAGTGTATTTCAAGATTAGATAGAGACTAATAATAGACCATTTCACATATATCGAGGTTGGAGAGTACCATGAGGGTTACCCGAAATTCCCTACGACCAAGGTAAGAAAACTCACAAGAATACTCGTTATTAAGATTCTTTATAGTATGATTACTTTATGTATCAAATGTGCATACTTATTACTCACGCAAAATACATTTTAGAATTATATGAACTTTATATTTGTGTAAACGGGTGATGAATAAAAGAATTTTACATCGTGTGAGTTTTATAAATGCATACATGTAAAACAATGATCAATTGCATTGTATGACCTAATACTACATGTATGGATGTCGACCATGGGCTTACTACCATACCGGTTGACCTTCTGGTCTAGAGATTTATGTTTATTATTTGGCCTTAGATCTAATGGCTTTATAGGTGACCCACACAATCATATACAAGTGGTTGTCACATTGACGCCATCATTAGTATTGTGGATCAGCTAGGGTTTAAATTCGTAGGACAACTAGCGATGATGATATACGTGTTTTATTGGGGCATCGGTGTTGTACTACAGGTCTCTCGGAACTATGCCAACCCTACCAAGAAAGGGTTAAGGACTAGGGTAGATCGTATAGAGTTAAACTATGACCTGTTCACTCTAATTATCGTATACTATAACTATAATGTATCATCAAGATATACTTGTCGTTTAAGAAAGGAACTCATTTTATATAGCTGGCTGTGATTTATAAATCCCTTACTAAACAATTGATTTCACTATATGATAACATGTTCTCCCTGTTTATTCCTACTTATTAAGTTGTGGACATACACTTCGATCTGCTTTCCACCTGTAAAACATTCATGTTTTATAGCAGATGATCCTATAAAAGATAGATATTGGGAATCGGGACAGGAAAATGACATTGGACATGTCACGCCCCCGATCTGGGGCATTACAGGACAACCTCTCTAGATTGATCTTCGAGGCGTTAGATCCATTCTTTAGTGAGGACATGTGTCATGATTTTGATGACCTCATTCATGATACATTTTTGGGGTTTCTTTAGAGTTACTATTAGTTGTATTTTAATCCTATGATCGATAGTCCCAATTATCTTTTGCTTATATCAATGTTGTTAGTATTTTGGCTCCATTCTGGACAAAATCACTTGTGTGTGTAAAGATGCTGTAAACAGGGATCCCACTATTCAGAGCACTCTCAGAAGACTTTGCACGGCGTGAAAGATCGAAGATTTCGGTTCCCTGTCAGCCGTCCAGACGATCGAGCCATCCCGTCCGGATGCCCATCTGACCACTGTTCAATCCGTCAGGACGACGTGCCATACCGTTGAGACTCCAGTCAGACCAAGCATCATCCGTCCGGAAGCGCGTCTCCTTAAGGCAAGAATCGCAATTCAAATATCACCGTCCGGACGTCAGTCAGCCTTGATCCGGACGCGCGTGCAACTAATATGGAAATTGCCGATTCCACTTCAACCGTCCGGATGACTACCTATCATGGTCCAGACGCGCGCATAGCAGATATGGAAATTGGGTGTTGAAGTTCAACCGTCCGGACGCTCATCCCCCATGGTCCGGACGCGCGAAACCTTATAAGGAAATTACTTGCAGCGGACGTGCGACCGTCCGGACGATGTGCCATCCCGTCTGGATGTGGCTCTTAAACAGGAAAGATTTCTCAACGAAATTTTAGGAAAATCCTGTCGCACAGTTGTTCGTCCGGACGGCCATGACCACCGTCTGGACGGCGCCCAACAATATTTTTCCTGACGCTCATTTGAGCCCCCAGCCTATAAATAGAGGCCCCTGGGCATTGAGAACTCCAAGAATTCGGTATTGAATTCCACAACTGCTCAGAGACGTTATTTTTCCTCTGAAGCCATTGCAAGTGTGTTGTTGATGCGCTACATCTGAAGTCTATCTTAGTTGGTTGGCCCTAAGGTAAATGATTCCGTTGAAGACCCCTTCAGGTAGGAGACTTGGTTGGGAAGCATTTGTGTTGGGTTACACGTTAGAGAGCAAGGTACGACCACTGCATCGGGTATATGTGAGTGTTACTATCTTGTATCTAGTTTTGTCTTCTGAATAGTGGAATTCATGGGTTTGGCTGCCCCGGAGTGGTTTTTCTCTTGATTGAGTTTCCACTTCGTTAACAAAAATCCTTGTGTCATTTATTTTCCGCTGTGCTTATTTTTGTTGACACTTGTGCACACACTTGTCTTTTATTTAGAAGTCAATTTCAATTTTCAATTGGTATCAGAACTTGGTACACTCTGTGTAGATTTAATTCTTGAGTGTTATTTTTGTTGACTTCTATATTATTGCTCAAAATCTTAATTCTGTTTCTGCCTTTGATGGTACGAACTATGGCTATTGGAAGGCACGTATGCGTTTCTTTTTGAAATCTATTGACTATTGGAGTATTGTTGAAACTAGTTGGACTAAACCAGAGGATACAACACTTGAACTAGTCCCTCAAAAGAACGCACGCCTTTCAAATGATAAAGCCCTCCATGCTCTATGCCAGGCACTTTCTCCATTTTGCTCCACTATTCAGAGCACTCTCAGAAGACTTTGCACTGCGTGAAAGATCGAAGATTTCGATTCCCTGTCAGCCGTCCGAACGATCGAGCCATCCCATTCGGACGCCCATCTGACCACTGTTCCATTCTTCTGGACGACGTGCCATACCGTTCTGACTCCAGTCAGACCAAACATCATCCGTCCAGACGACGTGCATTCCCGTTCGGACGCGCGTCTCCTTAAGGCAAGAATCGCAATTCAAATATCACCGTCCGGACGTCAGTCAGCCTTGGTCCAGACGCGCGTGCAACTAATTTGGAAATTGCCGATTGACTTCAACCGTCTGGACGCGCGCATAGCAGATATGAAAATTGCATGTTGAAGTTCAGCCGTCCGGACACTCATCCTTCATGGTCCGGACGCGTGAAGCCTTATAAGGAAATTACTTGCAGCGGACGTGCGACCGTCCGGACGATGTGCCATCCCGTCCGGACGCGGCTCTTAAATAGGAAGATTTCTCAGCAAAATTTTCAGAAAATCCTGTCGCACATTTGTCTGTCCTGACGGCCATGACCACCGTCCGGACGGCGCCCAGCTATATTTTTCCTGACGCTCATTTGAGCCCCCAGCCTATAAATAGAGGCCCCTGGTCATTGAGAACTGTAAGAATTCGGTATTGAATTCCACAACTGTTCAGAGACGTTATTTTTCCTCTGAAGCCATTGCAAGTGTATTGTTGCTGCGCTACATCTGAAGTCTATCTTAAGGGTTGGCCCTAAGGTAAATGATTCCATTGAAAACCCTTTCAGGTAGGAGACCTGGTTAGGAAGTGTTCGTGTTGGGTTACACGTTAGAGAGCAAGGTACGACTACTGCATCAGGGGTATGTGTGTGTTACTATCTTGTATCTAGCTTTGTCTTCTGAATAGTAGAATTCCTAGGTTTGGCTGCCCCGAAGTGGTTTTTCTCTTGATTGAGTTTCCATTTCGTTAACAAAAATCCTTGTGTCATTTATTTTTCGCTGTGCTTATTTTTGTTGACACTTGTGCACACACTTGTCTTTTATTTAGAAGTCAAATTCAATTTTCAAATGTTTAGGCTTGATTTTAATATTTGGGAGCTTTAGATCTCTAGTATTTTAAATTTGACTTGATGACTGGTCTTAAACCGAAATACTAGATGATTATGCTTAAGTTAAGTTATGCTATGTATGATGCTTTTAGTATACTCCAGTTGTTATTAATTTATGGAATCGTAGAATTTGTTATCTTATAAGTGATAAAGTCTTCTACTATAAACTCTCTGATGAGGGTTCTGAGATCCCTTGGTCTTATTTCTAAGTAAATAAGATGGAGAGGCATAAAATGGAGTTAATTACTAGTTAATTAATTCCTCGGGCGTTACAATTCTAGTCTCAACATTGGGGAGAAGATTCCTGACAATGGCCGGCCACCCCTTTTTGGCCAAGGGGTGGCTTAAACCACCCCATATGGCCAGCCAGGGGGTAGCTCGGCCACCCTTAACTTGCAACATGAATTAGTTTGACCACTCTTTGTTTGGTTTGGGGGTGGTTTCAGCCACCCCATACTGGCCGTTTTGTGGGTGGTTGAACCACCACCATGGTCCTCGGGGGTGAATTGGCCACCCACAAGGCCTTTGGGGTGGTTTGGCCACCCCCAATGGCCAATCTTTTAAAGTTTTCTTTTTCCTTGGCATTTTTTGGGGTCAATAGGGTGGTTCAACCAATTCCAAAAGGCAAAAGGAAAAAACAAATGGAGGGTTGGCCCCTTGGGGTTGGCCGAACCATCTCCAAGGGCAATAAGGATGGTTCGACCACCAAACTGGCCAGTATGGGTGGCCGAAACCACCCCAAGGGCCTAACCTGGGTGGTCGAACCACTCCTCGGCAAAATTAGGTAATTTTTGTTTTTTTTTTAATTTTTAATTTTCAGCATCTAATGTGGCATAAATACCACAAGTATCGATTGTGATATAGTGACTTCTCATAAGATATGCTGAGTTGTCTCCCATATGTGACATACGGGACATGTGTCTTGATTTGATGTGATGTGATGTGGATCTGTGTAAAAAAATTGACGAAAATTGGACAGAAGTACCAAGTGGGTATTTCGATTAATGATAGGTAACACCTATGATACTTTTTGAAACCAAGGTCACCGTTTGGTAATGATCCTTACCACAGGTATCAAAAAGGCATTTAACTCTTATGTAAAATGTCTCTATTTTGATGGGTAGTAGTGAGTGTTTGGTGAGGTTAAGTGGAGAGGGCTCATGTGTATTACCCATATCATTGGTTTTGTTTTGATGGGTAATTTGTGGTTGACTTTGGGCTTGCATGTTTGTGTTTGTTGGGTATGATATTTTGCAGGTACTATGTCTGCTCCACCTCCCAAAAATGTGAAGACAAAAGGTAAAGGCCCAAAAAGGGCAAAACAAGCTGCTGAGAAGCAAGCGGCATTGCCACCAGCGAAGAAGCCTGCTGAGGCACATACTGTTATAGTTGGGTTTAAGAATCGCTTCTCCAATGTTACCAGCAGATATCCAAGCCCTTTGATCGGTGCGACAAAACATATTGTACAACACCCACAAATGACCTATGAACTTATCACCCAAATTTTCTTTATATTCGAACCACAAGTAATTTGACAAGTTAGGGTCCAACTCCTCATAGACCAACCTGGTAAGGTCCTCAAAGTTCATGAACTTCTTTCCTGGCTCCCCATGTTCCATCCTATAAAGGACAGTCCACTAGAAATAGATCAAAGTGTAAGTTCACAATTTAGTGAGTAAAGTAAACTGGAAAAATGTCATCCACTGGTGAAATCAGTAGTTTATAAAAGGAAAAATACTAGAGATACCAAATTTTTTACCATGAGATAGATACCAAGATGATGTAGAGCATATTTATTGGAAATAATCAAAACAACTAATACAAAAAAATGTTACGAGTACTAATGAACAAGCTCCACATCATCTTTGTTAGTATTTTATGTTGGCTATATTCTGGATGATAAAAACACTTTATGTAACGGTTGCTTTTTAACTGGATTATCGGTTCTATTCAGAGTCTTCAAGTAATATGGACAGTGTCTCATTTCATGCCATGTGTATGGTCACAAGTTTCTAGAAGATGTCCATGAAGATTCCATGCAATTTCCAAGTCAGAACAGTCGATTCCTGTGCAACCGTCCGGACGGGCCTTTTAAGTCGTCCGGACGCCCTACAATGTCTAGAAGCTTTAGCGTCGAAGATGTCCGAACGTCAGGGCAACACAGTCCGGACTCTAGGTCAAGCTTCTCCAATTTCTACTTGGAGTTGGATTTCATGTTCAGACACGGATCGGGAAACAGCAATCGTTGGGACGGAAGGGCAACACCGTCCAAACGCTTTTCAAGTTTCCAGGAAGATTTCTGCACACGTCTCAGTGTTTTTATCATAACTCTCTGCTCGAGTATCGGATTGAGAGGAAATTGGTGTCGTTGGAAAGATAAGAAAAACTCCTACAACTTGAATGTCTGGAACAATAGAAACATTCGAAAGGCCAACCTTCCGGACGGAAAGAGAGTAGCATCCGGACGGCCTCCAGAATTGCGCTGTTTCTGAAAGGCAATCGTAGAAGACCGTCCGAACGAGGCTAACTTCCGTCCGGATGGTCCGCAGTCAGAGTCCAATTTTGAACTGATTTAGGGTTTCTTTAGGCCTATAAATAGAGGGCTCTAAGCTTGTAAATTGTATGAATTCAGTATCGAATTTCATAGTGCTTTGAGAGGGTGTTTTGGGAGAATTGAAGATCCGCTAGCTCTCAAGCCGTTGCCGGTGTGTGCTCGTTGTTCATGTGAAGTCTATCTTAGGGGTCAGCCCTAGGGTAAAGTGTTAGTATTTTGGCCTCATTCTGTGTTTGGACAAAATCATTTATGTGTAAAGATGCTGTAAACATGGATTCCACTTGTCAAAGCATTTTCAGAAGACTCTGCACTGGGAAAAACATAGAAGATTTCAGTTTCCCTGTCAGCCGTCCGGACGACGTGTCATCCCGTCCAGACACCCATCTGTCCACTGTTCCATCCGTCCAGATGACGTGTTCATCCCGACCGGACGCCAGACAGACCAGCATCATCCGTCCGGACGACGTATCTTTTCTGTCCGGACACTACACTGTATCGAGAAGCTTCTGTTCCAGCTTGCACCCGTCCGTACATCACAGCAGTCGCCCATTCTGCACCTCAGCCTATAAATAGAGGCCTCTAGGCATTGAGAACTGCAAGAATTCGGTATTGAATTCCACAAGAGCTCAGAGAAGTTCAGAATCCCTTTGAAGCCATTTCAAGTGTGCTGCGCTACAACTGAAGTCTATCTTAGAGGTCGGCTCTAAGATAAGGAATTCCATTGAAGACCCCTTCAGGTAGGAGACCTGGTTGGGAAGCGTTCGTGTTGGGTTACACGTCAGAGAGCAAGGTATGACCACTGCATCGGGTTAATGTGAGTGTTACTATCTTGTATCTAGCTTCGTCTTTTGAATAGTGGAATTCCTGGGTTTGGCTGCCCCGAAGTGGTTTTTCTCTTAATTGAGTTTCTACTTCGTCAACAAAAACTATGTGTCTTTTATATTCCGATGTGCTTGATTTTTGTTGACACTTATTGCACACACTTTCGTTTAGAAGTCAATTTCAATTTTCAATTGGTATCAGAGCTTGGTACACTTTGAGAATATTAAATTCTTGAGTGTTATTTATTTTTGACTTCTATTTGCTACTATGTCTCAAACACTTAATTATGTTCCTACCTTCGATGGTACGAACTATGGCTATTGGAAAGCTTGGATGCAATTCTTTTTAAAATCTATTGACTGTTGGAATATTGTTGAAACTGGTTGGACTAAACCAGAGGATACAACACTCGAGACAGTCCCTCTGAAAAAGCCCTCCATGCTTTATGCCAAGCACTTTCTCCTTCTGAATTTGCCAAAATTTCAAACTGCGAATCAGCCAAAGAAGCATGGAAAATCTTGGAAACAACATATGAAGGCACGAAACTTGTTAAATCTGCCAAACTTCAAATGTTGATTTCAAGATTTGAAGAAATTAAGATGTTGGAAGAAGAGACCTTTGGAGAGTTTTACTCCAAGATGAGTGACCTGAGGAACTCCATGGTGAGTCTTGGGAAACCTATCTCGGATGTAAAACTCATCCGAAAGATTTTAAGATCTTTGCCTGAGCGTTTCATAATCAAGGTAACCACCATTGAAGAAAGCAAGGATCTTGAGGAGATGAAGATTGAAGAGCTGGTGGGATCTCTTCAAACATATGAGCTGTCTCTGCCCCCGGTCAAGAAGTTGAAGACCATTGCTCTAAAGGCTTCCAAGGAGAAGGTAGAAGCATCATCTGAAGATGACTCTGAAGATGAAGAAAAAGCTATGGCTATGCTAGCCAAAAATTTCAGAAGACTGATGAAAGATGATCGGTTCAAGAAGAGGTTTTCTGAAAGAGTAAAGAAATCTCCTAGAGAAGCTGAACCTGAGGAAGAAGATAAGAAAGATCCCAGAGGACCCCGATGTTTTGAATGCTCAGGCTTTGGGCATATCCTGGCCGATTGTGGGAATCTTAGAAAGGGCAAGGGGAAAGCATACAATTTGACTCTCAGTGATGAGTCAGAAGAAGAAGCTCCAAAGTCTGAAAAATTTCTGGCCTTTGTTGCCCCACATGTTGAAGAAGAAGACTCGTATTACTCGGAGCATAGTGAGAATGAGGAAGAGCTCAAGGAGGCCTACAAGACACTCTACATAGAGTATGAGAAGCTGAGGGAAGGCCGAAAGCAGCACCTTAATGATCTGAACAGTTTGCAAACTGAGAAGAGTTTATTGCTGGTCAAAGCACAAGAGCTCGAGGAAAAGCTACTAAAGACGCAGCTCCAACTAGAGAGAGTCACTAATGAGAAGCTGACTCGTATGCTATCTATCCAGAAGAGCCCAAATGACAAAACTGGCCTTGGGTATGTAGCTCCCTCTTATGATATTCCTTCTTCCTCAAAGACTGTGTTTGTGAAACCTACAGTCCCAGAGCCTCCTCCCATTGTTGAAGATAAAAAGAAGGAAAAGGTCAACGATGATGTTCCACGCATTCAGGAGCCTCATTCCATCAGAAGACCTCCCATTTGCCATCACTGCGGTCTCAGTGGGCATGTTCGCCCTCAGTGCTCTCTCCTGAAAGCACAAAAGGCCAAAGCCAAGCAAGAAGTGCCCAGACAAGCTCATTATGGCACTAGACCTGGGGCTCAGCATCGGACTCCATGACATCAGGAACCTCACCAAGCACCAAGGTATCAATATCAAGCCACTTGGTCTCATACTCCTCAGCATCAGCGGCCTTAACAGCAGTTTGTACCAGCGAATCACAGTGGCACCTACAAGAGCAAACCCAAGTAGTTTAGAAGGCCTCAGAGGATGAAAGAAGAGCAATACTCCAGTGAGCCTCCTATTTGGATGCAGAACATGATGGAGTGGATGATGCAGTCCTGCCAGTAACCACCCACTGGAAGGCAGGCTTGGGTCGAGAAGGATAGCTACCCCATGAGGGGGTACAGACGCACATAGCAGTTTCGGGTGTTCGTGCCTAGGATTCAGTTCCTAATCCTATGGCATTAGGTTTGATTGCTCATTTTACTTGACATATTGTTATATGCAATCTAGGAACTAGTTGTGTTTGCCCCCTATGTTTCTTGAGAGAATTATGCAGGTACTTTTTGTGGAAGACAGAAAAAGCAGGTCGAGCGACTGTTTTTCTATAGTGGCATCATTGAGTGTATACAGGTTTGATCTTGCCTTTGCATATGATGTCTTTTCCATATTGGTTTTTTTTTTAAAAATAAAAAAAAATGGGGAGAATTTTGCAGGATTTATTTTCTCTTGGTGTTTTAGATATTACATGTCTTTTTGCCTGATATCTCAATTCTGTAAGCATTAATCTACTCTGCTTAGATATAATTAAGAGTTTATGACTATATTGGCCAAGTGTTTTTCCTGTTTATGCAAAAAGTAGGATAGCTTCTTTTCCTCACGCGATGAAAAAGTGCACTATCCCAGGCTCCCCTAAAGGTACATCTTTCCTTCTCTGGCCTCTTTGTTTCTAGAAATTCTGGATAAGAGAAGAAGTTTTTGATAAGATGACCAAATTGACCTCATGCTAGTTGAACCTAGAGCCTATAAACTCTGGCACTCCTTATAGTTTGCAGCACCATAAGAAACAAGCAGTTAATCATATGAAATCTATGCTTTACAGTATATATTCTCTGCTTATGTGCTATATTTGCGTTATGCCTTGCCCTTTATGTGCAAGTAAAACATTTACGTTGTCCTTCATGGTACAAGTAAATCACTTAGGTGCTGCATCGCAGGGGGAGTGTATCAGATGAGAGTGGCTAGGCCCTAGTAAGGTTTGACTTTTGGCTTATCTTCCATTTATTTTCTCTCCTGTCTAAGAAAATCTGGTTGCTATTGGTCAAAATATTGAAAGTCATACCTTGTGGGAAAAAAGTCTTCACACATACACGTGCATTGAGTGAGTTGAGTTGTCTATTTGAAATTTTCCTATGACTAGGAAAAATACTTGTGCTAATTAAAATCACAACTCTCTTTTATATCTCTATTTAGTTTTGAGATGCTCTCTGATTGGGTTATCAGTTGATTATACATGCATGTTCTGAACTGACTTGAGAAAATTTTATCACTGAAAAATTTTCTTCAGTTTTTCTAGTGTTTCAGTGTGGAGCGTCCAGACGGTCCCTCTTGGCGTCCGGACGGGTGGAGCTCAGCAGTTCGGACGGTTCCAGTTTTGGAGTTCGAACGGACGGCGTTCTGGAGTCCGGACGGAATCTATTCCACGTCCGAACGTGAGCTGTCATCCTCGTCCGAACGGGTAATTTAATTCATCCGGACGTGCGTAACCGTTTTGCTCCTTTCGAGGCAGTGCGCGTCTGGACGTCATCAAAACAAGCTTCATATATGAAAATTGCGTGCACCAGTTCAACCGTCTGGACGTTAGCCTTCAAGGTCTGACGCTCTAAGCCTTATTATGGAAATTTCGTGCAGCCGAAGTGCAATTGTCCGGATGCTAGGGCAACACCGTCCGGATGCGGCCTTGTTATGGAAGCTTTCAGCGCTATCTTGGAGGGGCGGTTGCAGTTGTCCGTCCGGACGCTCGGTCAAGTCATCTGGACACCTTCCAGTATTTTGGTCATAACTTTTTACTCAAATATCGGATTGGGACGAAATCGGCATTGTTGGAAAGCTTAGAAAAAAATGCTGTAATTTGAGTGTCCGCACAGCATCCGTCCGGATGGAAAGATTTGCCCGTCCGGACGGCCCTGGAGAAAATTCCAGAATTACTTTCTGGACAAGAAAAACTTGACCTGTCCGGACGGCCTTGGCTCCCGTCCGGACGCGTGTGTTTCAGACTCCGTTTTGGACGCATTTTTGGGTTTCCTAAGCCTATAAATAAGAGGCTTGAGGCATGCTTTCAACATAGAATTCGGTGGTGAATTCTCTATAGCTTAGAGACGTGATATTTCCTCTAAAGCCTTGCCAAGTGTGTGATTTGATCAGCTGTGAAGTCTATCTTAGGGGTTGGCCCTAAGGTAAAGGATTCCATTGAAGACCCCTTCAGGTAGGAGACCTGGTTGGGAAGCGTTCGTGTTGGGTTACACGTTAGAGAGCAAGGT
Source organism: Alnus rubra (assembly GCA_028654335.1). Taxonomy (NCBI): domain Eukaryota; kingdom Viridiplantae; phylum Streptophyta; class Magnoliopsida; order Fagales; family Betulaceae; genus Alnus; species Alnus rubra. The sequence continues at coordinate 1,601,457 of JAJPGS010000041.1, read as the reverse complement.
ACGACCACTACATCAGGGGTATGTGAGTGTTACTGCTTTGTATCTAGCTTTCTCTTAATTGAGTTTCCACTTCGTCAACAAAATATTTGTCTCCTTTAAATTCCGCATTTAATATTTTGTTGCACACTGTTCACACACACTGTCAGAAGTCCATTTAATTTTTCAATTGGTATCAGAGCAGGCACACTCTGTTGTAAGGATTTATTTCCTGAGTGTGATCCTCATCTCTTTGTGACTTCTATTTTTTTTAATTACACCTTTTATCATGGATTTTTCTCAGTTATCTGAAGAAAATCATGATATTGAGCTCTCTAAAGTTTTTGCAAAATTTAATAAACTTATTTCTCCAAAATAGCTCAAAAAGGTGAAGCAAGAAAAATAGTCATTGATTGTTCAGTTATCTGAATCAAATGCTTTAATTGACTCTTTGAGATCTGAGAATACCATGTTATTTAACATCATTGATACACTTGAGAATAAATTAAAAGAATCTGAGGATCTCTTGAAAAATTTCTCAAGTGATAATTTTAAAAGCATGATTTGTATTCATTCAGATATTTCTAACAAGCCTACTTCAATTGTTGATGATATGAGTACTTCTACTTCACATGCTTTTGATTCTGAAATAGATTCTATTGATATTAAGCCTGTGATAGTAGATACAGCTTGTTTAGAAAATTCTTGCTTAACTAATCATGTGATGCCAAAATCCAAAGATACAGGTATACAAGCTCATGGTAAGTTTGTCCCTACTTGTCATAATTGTGGGAAGATTGGTCATATTAGGCCAAATTGTTATTTTTTGAAATCCCACAGGCCTTGGATTAAGCAGAATGCTCTGAGGAAAAGTGAAGTTGAAGATTCTTCCTCAGCAAAATATGTCCCTCCGCATAGGAGACATATAAAAGGTAAGGGCAATGCCATTTGTAAGAATGCTAATCATAATTTTGCAGAGAATACAAAGAAGCATTCAAACAAAAGAAGCTTGCCTACCTGTCATCACTGCGGCATCATCGGTCACATCCGATCCAAATGCCCACAACTCTAGAAGTTGAAGGTTCAGAGGAAGCTGCCAACAAGAGCCACATCTGGCACTCTACCTCCTATGGCGCTTCAGGCTCCACGGCATCAGCAGCAGTTTGTTCTTGCCTATCAGAGTGGCAAATCAAAGAAGAACAAATCAAGGTGCTAAAAGAGAAAGCCGCAGAAGCCCATTAGCTACCATGACTATGAAGGGTTTCTGAGCCTGATGCAAGGTATGCTAAGGAGAATGGACAACATGGGCAAAACCTGCAAGCTACCACCACGGGTTAAACAGGTATGGGTCAGGAAAGATGAGACCATTCACCCCTTGAGGGGGAGTTGACTCAGCTAGTAGGTGATGTTTCCCATGCCTAGGATTTTGGTTCCTAAATCCTAGTGGATGTCAAGTATGTTTGCATTGCATTGTTTATCTTGTCATATCTTATTCATGTCTTGCATTCTGTTTGAGGAATCGTTTATTTTGTCCCCATATTTTCTCTTGTTGTTTTGAGAAACATCTGCAGATATTTTTGGGGATGACAGTTAAAGCACGTCGGGCGGCTGCTTTTCTATCTTGGTATTTCTAAACCTCTCTCCATGAGGACAGGTTTGGTTTACCTTACATGCTGGGATTATGTCATTTCCTTTTCCATAAGCATGTCTTTGTTGTTTTTCTGTTTATTGTTTTTCAACAAAATAAAAAAATAAAAAAAATTGGGGAGAAGATGCAGAACTTTATTTCTTTCTTTTGATAGCTTTTCAGATTTTGCATGTTTTTTTGCCAGATATCTCAGTTCATTGTGCATTGATTAAATATGATTGAGAGTTTATGCATGATATCTGCTAAGTTTTCCCGTTGCATCTTAATGATAAATAGTTACTTTCCTCATGCGATGAAAATGTGCACTATCTAAGACTCCCCTAAGGTACATCTTTTCCTTCTCTGACTTTTTGCTTCTAGAAATTCTAGATAAGAGAAGAGGTCTTTGATTAAGATGGTCAAATTGACCACATGCTAGTTGAACCTAGAGCCTAAAAATTCTGGCACTCTCTAGGATTGCAGCACCATAAGAATCAAGCAGTAAATCATATGCATTATGCGCTTTTAAATTGTATATTCACTGCTTATGTGCTGAGTTTGCTATATGCCTTGCCCTCTACTTGCAAGTAAAAATTTTACTTTGTCCTTCATGGTACAAGTAAAACAATTAGGTGCTGCATCTTAAGGGGAGTGTATCAGATGAGGGTGGCTAGGCCCTAGTAAGATAAGGTTTGACTTTTGGCTGATTTTTCATTGATTTTCTTTCTTGTTTGGAAAATTTGGTTGCGCATCACGCAACATTGAGTGCATGTCGCCACCCTGTTCTGTGCTTCCACTAGCCACATCTGCGGCCAAGCGATTCGAGTAAGAACCTGCAACAGGACCCCGAACATGCTTCTCACCATGCCCAAACTATGTAGTGTATGTAGTCATTATTCCCTTACCACCTGTCAAGTGGGCAAGTACGACATCGGGCGGGTGGCGCTGGTTATTTCGACACGACTTACAAGGGCAGTGTATATTTCCATTGGGGATTCTACAGTTACTAACTGCGAAGTCAACAAATAATCTACACCCATCTCTATATTCCCTCGTACCCCTAGACTTTGTCATCTAAGTCTTGTCCATCTTTGTTAGTATTTTGGCCTCATTCTGTGTTTGGACAAAATCACTTAAGTGTAAAGATGCTGTAAACAGGGATTCCACTATTCAGAGTGATGTCAGACGATTCTACTTGCAAGTCAGAAGAATTTCAAGTTCCCTGTCAGCCGTCCGGACGATCGAGCCATCCTGTCCAGACGCCCATCTGTCCACTATGCCATCCGTCCGGACCTCCAAGACAGACCAGCATCATCCGTCCGGACGAAGTGTTCTTTCCGTCCGGACCCCATACTGTATCGAGAAGTTTCTGTGCTAGTTTGCATTCGTCCGGACGTTTCAGCAGCACGTCCGGACGCCTCTCAGTACTCGATCAGTTTCAGATTTCTTTCCAAGTTCCAAGAAATAGAAGATCAATCAACCGTCCGGACGATGTGGTATCCTGTCCGGACGCGCGTCTCCTTAAGGTAAGAATCGCAATTCAAATATCACTGTCCGGACGTCTGACAGCTATGGTCCGGAAGCACGTTCATCAAAGAAGGAAATTGCCGATTCGACTTCAACCGTCCGGACGACTGCCTATCATGGTCCGGACGTGCGCATTGCAGATATGGAAATTGTGTGTTGAAGAATAGCCGTCCAGACGCTCATCCCCCATGGTCCGGACGCTCGAAAGCCTATTAAGGAAATTACTTGCAGCGAACGTGCGACCGTCGGAACGATGTGCCATCCCGTCCGGACGAAGCTCTTAAACAGGAAAGATTTTCCCGTGAAATTTTCGGAAAATCTTGTCGCACAGTTGTCCGTCTGGACGGCCCATGTCCATCGTCCGGACGACGCCCAAGTATATTTTGCTTGACGCTCATTTGAGCCCTCAGCCTATAAATAGAGGCCCCTGGGCATTGAGAACAACAAGAATTCGGTGTGAATTCCATTAGAGCTCAGAGAAGTCATCAATCCCTCTGAAGCCGTTTTACAAGTGTGCTGTGCTATAAACCGAAGTCTATCTTATAGGTCGGCTCTAAGATAAATGATTCTATTGAAGACCCATTCAGGTAGGAGAACCTGGTTGGGAAGCGTTCGTGTTGGGTTACACGTCAGAGATCAAGGTACGACCACTGCATCGGTACATGTGAGTGTTACTGTCTTGTATCTAGCCATGTCTTCTAAATAGTGGAATTCTTGGGTTTGGCTGCCCCGGAGTGATTTTTCTCTTAACTGAGTTTCTACTTCGTCAACAAAAACTATGTGTCTTTTATTTTCCGCTGTACTTGATTTTTGTTGACACTTGTAGCACACACTTTCCTTTAGAAGTCAATTTCGTTTTTTCAATCTTCTTCTCTACGTACAATACAAAATAGTAACAAAATAAAGTAAACAACATATTAGGAAGGTCATTATTTTTTTCATAATTAATATTAACAAAATTTTATTTTTTAAACATGGCGCATTCTCTAGTTAATGCAGTTTTTGGACAAATAAGAACCCACAATTAATTGAATAGAAATAGATAAATAATGAACTCTTTTAGAGTACGAAAATTCAATTTGGGTTGGAGACAAACTACAAAGACAGCACGTAACTATATATATATAATACCACGTGGTAAATACGTTATTAAATCATTTTAAAAAATTTAAATGACAATCATGTACACGGTATATTGACCATAAAATCTGAAGAGTAGTTTCGTTTCTTGTGATTGACATTGTATGAGAAATGAAACGATGGTAGTGGCAGATCTTTAAGAGAAATGGGAGACAGACTGTGATGGTGGTGGGGTTTTAAGAGGGAAAAGGTTATGAACTTGTTCTGATTGTGAAGTATATGAACACCAGAAACTTCCAATTAGAAAATAGCAGAATGTCTCCTTCATAGACGTGATTCACGCGTATCCTGTCAGGATCATAAAAAATTTCTAGTCTTTTAATTTGTAGAACATTAATTAAATAGTAAATTTTATTATCTTTTATTCATTTAAGCGTTTAGGTCTAATAATGATTTAACATGATATAAGAGTAAAAAATTTAATTTTTAATCATATTTTAAAAATTTATCTCTTATTTTAAAATTTACATAGAATGGAATAGAAGCCTCTCAATTTTACTTAAAATGTGGATGATTCATTTTATGATATAGATTGTATTTTGTTATATTTAACGGTTTACATGATGTTACGTCATGTAAACATTATAATCTAAACCGTAAATTAAATCTCTTAGATTTCAATTTAAATTCAAACTTCGTTGGTGACGTGACGCAACAATAAATACTGCATTTTTTGGCACCTTGCATCACTAAAGGCTACAAGGGGGAATGGAAAATGTTAGAAACACAATTTTATTCTATTTTGTTGATGTGAAACTACCTATTAACACAATTTTATTCTAATTTTATTTTAATTAGGCTAAATCATGATTTCTTGCCAATTTTGCGTTGATCTGTCTGCTTCAGGTAATTCAGTGTCATCAATGTGCAATTTGACAACTCAGCATCGTCTGACTAGGGTCCCCCCGCATCACTTATTGTCCTCACAAAACCATCAGAAAGAAGAAAGATTGGTGAAGGTTGAGGATACCAGCAAACGTAGGATTAACCCGTACGTGTTTCTTTTGTAAGTCGCTATGGTTCTTTAGTTGCGGCTTCATCCTGTCCTCATATATATATATAGTTGCGTGTACTAGCTAGGATATATTAAATTCAACCCCACTCCTCTTTTCGATCATCTTTTACAGTCCTTGCGTTCTCTTTAAGGACAACGTTGTCGTGGTTCACGTTCTATATGGAAGAAATATCCTGGAAACGCATATTTTGTCTCTGGTCACTTAACGTTGGCGTGGTTCACGTTCTATATGGAAGAAATAATTTCTCATTGGCTCTGTCCGGTGACTTATTGTGGGCACACACAGACAACTGTTGGAGGGCGACCACCGTACCAGACCATATATACCACGTTAAATGTCATATTTTTCTTGGTATATATATATATTTCAGTGTGTCTATTCTGTGCCACATGCTCGTGTACCATCAACAATTCGTGGCTAGATTTTTCTCTACTCTATAACGGGCCCTCAGCTCCTATATATGCTTCTTTCCACTTCTTTATAAGATCACCAAATAACTAACTTAATAGTAGAAGCTCTCTCTCTCCAACGAAAACCAACATGTTCAGCGTCAAAGCACAAGTAGAGTCAGGTTATCTCACTTCTGTCCCACCCAATTATGTGTTTGATAACTCCAATGAATACATTTCCTCGGAAGCAGAGATGATCCCAACCATAGATGTTTCCCTGCTGACCTCTGGTACTCCCGATCAACGGTCCAAAGTCATCCAAGACATTGGCAATGCATGCCGCGACTGGGGTTTCTTTCAGGTAATCTCTTGGAAGTTTTATATATTTTCTTTGCATGATTGTATTCATTCTCAAGGTGTGTATTATGATCTAACTCTTTCATGTATTCAAGGTAATAAATCATGGTGTTCCAGAGACGCTAAGAGATGAGATGTTGAGAGGATGCCAAAGTTTCTTTAACCTAGCGGAGGAGGAAAAGAAAGAGTTTTCAGGAAAGCAATTATTTGATCCCATAAGTTATGGAACAAGCTTCAACACAAATGTTGACAAAGCATTTTTCTGGAGGGATTATCTAAAGGTGTGGGTTCATCCCAGCTACACTGCTCCTCATAAACCCGCTGGTTTCAGGTATATATCTTAAATTTAATTTTGACTCCTATAGTGATTTCAGTCCCAAACTATTTTCAAATGCACCTCTTAGGCAATACTAATAAGAACGCGTTTGATACTGCAATTTTTCACATTTTGAAATTATAAACTCAATCAGATCCTAAATAATTTTCTATTTTAAGTCATTGGCTCCTTCTAACATCAAGTTTGGGACTTCGTGAATGCGCGCAATGTTGACACACTGCAAACCCCGGGAGCAATTAATTATTAATGTGCCAAAATGACCCACCCTAGCTAACTTTGATAAATTGACTCAAAGATAATGAGACAAATTAAACTGAAAGACTGGTACTGTTTTAGCAGTCTGTTGGGCAAGCAGATTATATTAGAGCAAAGTAGATTAATTAAGCTAGAACTGGCTCTTATGCTTTGCTGTTTTCTTAGAACATTAAGATTTCACTTCAAGCTAAGGCACGTTCTTTACAAGTTATTTCTGTGTGTGAATCAGCTCAACTTGGATATATGCTTCCATTTTTTTTTTCTAATGTCAGTACAATCATTATGGGACAGTGGAATTGAGCTCCTTTTCAATATTAACTCTAATTTGAACTGTTTACTTTTAAATTAATGGTTCAAAACGTGATAACCCACAAAAGAGAGAAAAATGGAAGCTTGCACCACATATTGAGGTGGTCAAACTACCATGAGGGCCAAAGAAGCTAGTCCGGTCACCACCAATGGTTGCCTTGGGTGGCCAAACCACTCATGTTGGATGTTCGGCCATCCTAACAAACACTTTTATGGCTTATGTGCAGTACGTGCAAGCTACTGCTTTTTTTTCTTTTCTATGTACTGTTGCAATTTTTTTTGTTAATTTAAAATAAATGACTCAAATTAAGGGTGGAGATCGATCTCAATAATTGTTGTCCGGATTGGTGACAATTGGAGTAGCAGCAATGTGATCAGAGCATATTTTGAGCAGCCCACTTACTTGTTAAGACACGAATCTAATAAAAAATTACAGATATTAATTTATTATTAGAATTACTAATAATCGAAATAATAAATTACTTCAAATCCGATCTCAAATTAAAGCTCTCTCACAAGCTCGTGTCAATTCTTATAGTGTAATCTCATTAATATTTCCCTTTCTTTAGCAGGTACTCTTCCCTCTGGTCCCGCAAGGCTGCTGTGGGTCCACGGTTTAGTCAGTGTCACCTGACATAGCTTTTTCTAGCCCGGAAAGATCCATCCCAACCCAAAAAGAAAATTTACCCAAAACTAGCTTGCATGCATAAAGTATTAACTAAAGACAGATAAGAAATCACAAACCACCGCAACATGTGATCTATATGCATCGGCCAATCCATATCAATCTAAATCAATGCCACTTGGACGTGTAAATGTTATTCATCACACCATTATTCTCGATCTCCAAATTTATGTGACGTGGTCCACTATAATATGCACTAGCTTGGTTCACCACGCTACATAATAGGGTGATGTACGTATAACATTACTCCGACCAATCCATGTGAGTCTAAATCATTAATTGCACATTTTTTATGTTTCCAGTGAAACCGTACAAGAATTTTGCAAGAGAAGCCGAGAAGTGGCGAGTGAATTGATGAGAGGAATATCGGAAAGCTTGGGATTGGAAGAAAGCTACATTCAGAAAAGATTTGATTTTGAGCTGGCCTCTCAACTGCTTGTTGTGAATCTGTACCCGCCGTGCCCGGAGCCAGACGTTGCAATTGGTCTGCCCCCTCATACAGACCACGGCCTCTTGACCCTTCTTATGCAGAATGAGCTTTCCGGCCTTCAAGTGATGCACAATGGCAAGTGGGTTCCTGTCAATGATCCCCCGCCCAACTCTTTTCTTGTGAACATAGGAGATCACATGGAGGTACATTTACTGGTTTCTACAAAAAAAAATTTGACACCAATTAAGGATGTGTTTTTGCATAATTATGCCAAAAGCTTAAGCTTCACGTGTACTTAGAATATTTAACTGAATTGAAGTTGAATCATTGGAGTCGAGTTTGAATTCATGACCTCTGACTCTTATGCTATGATAAACCATCACTTATCTTAACAGTCTAAGCGGTAGAGGTCTACATGCGGATGCAGATGCAGTTATTTGCAATATTCTCAATCGCATCCGCAAAATACGTATATCACTTTTAGATATCCGCATCCACATCCGCATCATGTTTTTTAATAACCACATCCGCATGGGTATTGTGATTATTAAACGCGGTTATTATACACTATCCACATATTGAGTAATGTGCCTTTTTTGGATCTTTATTAGGGCCTATTTTAAACGATTTTTAAAATAATTTTGGCTAATTTTAGTGTTTTAGGTCTGTTTTAATTTTTTTTTAAGCCCTAATCTTTTGAAAATATATTGATTTCACATTACTTTTTCATTTTTACTTAAGTGTTACATGAGAAAGCAACATAGCTAATCAAACCAATGTAAACATAACCTCTACCTAATCCAAAACCAAAACAATGTCGTTTTGGTGAATTTATTAAATAAAATATATATTATATATAAAGGGTATGCAGATGTGACTATTAATTTCATTTGCATACCCTAAAATTGCTATTCGCATTCGCATATGCGCATAGTATTTTTTGCTAACCGCATCTGCAAGGGCGGATAACGGATAGTGGATAGTGGGTAGTTGTAGATAGCGGATGTGAACGGTTAATATCTGTCTGCATGTATATCCTTATTAAGAAGATAGGAAGAGATAAATTTAATCATTTAATACATAATTCAAAGGATTTTATGTGCAGATATTGACCAACGGAAAGTACAAGAGCGTGGTGCACCGAGCGATGGTGAACAACAAAGAGACAAGAGTTTCCTTTGGAACAGCACAAGGGCCACCATTGGACGCTGTGGTCAGCCCTGCGCCCGAATTGGTGGATTGTGAAAGCCACAAAACCGCATATCGTGGAATCAAATATAGGGAGTACTTGGTGCTTCAGAAAAGCAAACAGCTTCAATGGAAGTCGTGCTTGGATCATCTTCGCATTTGAACTGTATAATTTGCGACAAGATTGTCTCTGGTTATAAACTGAAATACATTATTTATTACCCACACGTTTGAGTGTTGATCCTGGGCAGATAGAGCATGCATGTCCAGCAGTGATGGCTAGTTTAATTAGCTAATCAAAATATCGTTTTTTTTTTAATTTATTTATTTTAGTTACTAGTTTTTCACTACATACTCTAACAGGACTATCTATTTCACTCTCTACTTTATTTAAATATTGTTTTTCAATCTTTTTTTATCATATTTTCCCACTTCGGTTTTATGGTTTGTTGTTGTTGAGGAAGATGAGCGAATTGAACCATGGGGAGAGAGAGAGAATTTTAGCAAAACTTTTATTTTGAAGTGTTTGTTAGAGATGCTCGTATATATATGTCTAGTGGGAGAATAACATTTCCAATTGATTCTAGTACGTTAAACATTTTAAATTGAGCTCTAGTTTTTATTTTATTTTTTTTGTCGGTTTTCCACTGGTGTCCTGTGCTTGCACTGAATTAATAGGTAATGGATCATAAATTAAGTTATATAAAATCATATATGATATATACTTTTTTCTTCTTTTAGAGATGACAACTGCCACGCAAGTAATGCCTCCCTCCATCCCCACATAGGCTCCCTACTTTATAGAATCCATCAAAAGATACAAAGCAAACTCATCACCAATCAAAGTACATACCCGACTATTAGCTTAGTGGTAGAGCATTCTCTGAATTTGAGTGTATTTAAAAGCACTAGCAATAGACAATTTATAGTCAATTTCCTTTCCTATATATAGAAAAAATCTTTAAAAAAACCACAAAAAACCACGACCAACATCAATTTTCCAACATTTTTCCTAAACTTTGGATAGCACCGTACGTAGCTATCCAATGGATTATTATAATCCTAAAAATACGAACGCTCTCTCTCTCTCCTCCCTCCTCCCTCCTCTCATGTCTCCCAATCTTTTATTCTTCTTCCTCTTGTAGCGCCGCCATCTCCTTCACCACCTGACGCCTCTCTCTCTCTCTCTCTCTCTCTCTCTCTCATGTTCTCTCCTCTTTCACCCACCGGTAAAAATTCACACCTACAAGCTCTACAACTCAAAAACCCTCAAAATTCTACTCAAGCCGTCATCCCGATCCCGCTGACCGTCCAGATCCCGTCCTCAGTTGCCGGCCGGAGAGAGAGAGAGAGAGAGAGAGAGAGAGAGAGAGAGAGATTGAAGAAAAGCGAAAGAGTTTGTCTTTTTAAAAGATGCTTCTAGGGCGTGGATAAATTTTATGGACAGTTTTGTAAAACCCATCCATAAAATTACAGACGGTTTTAACTGGAAATGGAAATTTCCAGACGGTTTTATAAAACTGTCTGAAATTTTATGGACGGTTTAAATTAATCGTCTCTGAAAAAAAATTTACACATGGTTTAGGAAAAACTGTCTACAAATTTTGTTTTCTAGACGGTTTTAGAAACCTTCTAGAAAAAAACTGTCCATAAATGCCCTTTTTTTTTGTAGCGCTAGCAACAGTTTCCCTTAGATTTTTCTTAAATATTGGGAACCACACTACTTTTTGCTTCCCTATTGAAATAAACGCAACAATACCTTCATTTATCATTTCCCAATACCATTTAAACATTCTTTAAACATTCTTTCAAATAAACGCTACAGGAAAAAGAGATAAAAGAGAAAGTCATTTAAATATTATTTCAAATAAAGGTTATTGGATATAGAGAGCTTTTTTATGTTAATATAATATTAAGGGAAGCAAAAGTGCTACTCTAGATTTAGTGTTCCATTGGTGTTCCTTTGGTTTAGGCAACAACAAGCGAGTTTGCTGTAGAGTTTTTTTAAGAGCTTTCACTGCATTTAGGGATATGAATTGTATTTAAGGACGCTGCTGCCAGTGCTCTAAGCTCTTGAGCACCCCCCTTGCAAGACAGTTTTTAATGGTAAGTTCTACCCAAGCTTTGTATCATTCAGTAAGCCAATCTTTTTTCCAATCCTTCGTTGACAATCCTTACACATCTCACCTCCTTCAACCACTTCATTAATATCGAACTCACTCATGACAACCACTTGATATGGCGTGCTTAATGCGTTCCCTATCTTCAGGGCCAATAACTCTCTATGTCGACGGTCAAGTCCCCTGCCCACCTCAATTTATCTTAGCTTCCACCTACCTTAGCTTCATCTACCTTAGTTGAAAATAGTGTTCATAATTTCTGGTTTAATTAAGACAAAAAAGTATTTTCAATGCCATTATTTCTTCTTTTACTGAAGTTATTTTGGCCCATGTTGTAGGTCTTCAAACCTCTTGAGATGTTGGAGTTCTTTTAGAAAAGATATTTTCTTCTAATTTGAAAGCTCATATTATGCAAACTCGCTTTTAGCTGGCAACTATTAAGAAGGGTGATTTCTCAATTGTAGACTAGTTTCATAAGGCATAGAGCGGAGATCTTAGCTTCTGTTGAAGAACCTTTTAAAGACTCGGAATTGGTTTCCTAAATTATGGTTGAACTCAGCAATGAAAACAATCCATTGGTTGCCTACATCACCAGCCACATTGATCCCGTCTTCTTGGAGGATTTATATGGCCATTTGTTAACACATGGACAACGCCTTGAACAAAAAAATACTGCCACTAACTTGTCAATTTCTAATGTCAATTTTGCTCAGTGGCATTCCAATTCTTCTGGCAAACCTCAAAAGAATTTTTCCAACAACAATAGACCTTTGGGGTGGTCGTGGTTGTGAAAGAGGGCGTGGCCATTGCTCTCCTTCCTAATTATCCTTTTATCCTGATTCGGCAAATAGGCCAACTAGTTAAGTTTGTCTAAAACCTTGCCATATAGCATCAAAGTGTTGTCACATATTTGACCATTCTTACAAATGTGAGACTCATAATCCCCCTGCTTCTCTCACAATACCCGCACACACCATCTAATCTAAATTGGTATCTCGAAATGAGATTCATGAACCTTTTAACCAATTATTTATCAAATCTTAATATCTGGGTTGATGAGTACACAGGCAATGAGCTAGAAGATCTGTGTTAGAAATGGCCAAGGTCTAGATATTTTATATATTGGTCTTGCTTACTTTCCTACTTATAAGAAAAAGTTTCCATGACATTATTTACTGTTAATGATATATCAACTACCTATGCTGTCAAGATAACAACCTTCATCCCAGTAGATAAGTACAAGACTAAGTCTCCCACATGACACGATTGATGTTCCTTGTATTCTGGAGAAGATCATGTTGCATCACTTTCCCTCTTGTATTCAAATTCAAATGTAGATAGAATTCCATTCAAATAAAGATAGGATTACATATGTATTTCAGACTTCAGTTATCCCTTGTGTTTCAGTCTATAAATTCAATACAATGATAACACAGAAAGTATTCAAGCTCAAAAGCTTCATGGTATCAAAGCTCCTAGCTCACGCGTCTATCTAAATATATATATCTTCTTATTTTCTTTTTCTTTTTTCAATCCTTCATGTTTCCTTTTTCTTTTCTCTATGGCTTCATCATCTATTTCTTTTGTTCCTCCTAATCTTGGTCAGCTTTCTTCTACCAAACTGGAGGAACCTAATAACTACTTAATGTGGTTATCTAAATTTTTTTCCTATTTTGAAGACTAATGACTTGATGGGCTTCGTAGATGGTTCTGAGTCGTGTCCATCATAGTTCATTCTTGATTCTGAATGAAAGGTCACTAGTACTATTAATCTCGAGTTCCAACTATAGACCAAGAAGGATCAATTCGTCCTTGGTTGGCTCAATGCCATTTTGTCTGACAAGGTCTTTCCTACTCATTTTGGTCTCCATCATGCTTGTGATGCTTAGGTTGCTACATCCAACCGCTTTGCTTCGGATTCTTCATCACTTGTCCAACATCTTAGAAGACAATTTCAAAATCTCTACCAAGGTTCTCAAAGTTGCACAGACTATATTGCATATGCAAAGAACATTGTTGCTCAACTTGGCGCTACTGGAAAGGTCACTGAGGATGATGAGCTTATTACCTATATGGTGAGTAGACTTACTGTCACTTTTAACCCCTTTGTTACATCTCTATCCTTGCTTGTCATTATAAAGCCCTTTTCTTTGAGGATTTTTAAGCGAAGCTCTTATTTTACAAGCTTTTCACGGAAAGTAAGAATCAGTCCCTATCCACTAATAGCAACCAGTTTGCTATGTATTCCTCAAAGCCAAATCCACAGAATTTGAATCGCAAATCCAGATATCCACACAAATCCCAGTCTTGTTCATTTCCCTCTCCACGGACTGTCGGTGCTCCTCCTACACCCAAGTCGTCCATCTAGTCATCCACAAACCATCAACCCCTCAAGTCTCGATCACAAATTTGCGGCAAACTGAGTCACAAAGCATTGGATTGATTTCATCGCATGGATCATGCTTATGAAGGGTGCCATCCACCTGCTCAATTGTCTGCCATGGTGGCTCACTCCAACCCAACTCCTGGAAATGATCCTTGGTATGCCGATAGTTGTGCCAATCAGCATATCAAAGTAAATTTGGAAAATCTCTCTTTGCAGCAACCATACATGGGCTCCAATAATGTAGCAGTGGGAAATGGTTTAGATTTGACTATTCATAACACTAGTTCTTTACAGCTTCACACTCCTAACTCTACCTTATACTTGCACAATGTTTTACATTGCCTCAAACCATTTGTTAATCTCTTGTCTATTAAAAGATTATGTCGTGATAATGCTTGTTTCTTTACTCTCACTGATTCTCACAGTTTTGTTAAGGATTCTTGAACGGGAATGACCCTGGTGGATGGCAAGAGTGATAGGGTCTTTATCCTCTTCATCTCCATTCATTTTCTATCAATAAACAACATGCCTTGATTGCCCTTTTAGGTATCAAAACATCTGCAACAATGTGGCATTTCAGATTGGGTCACGCCTCTTCTCAAGTTGTGTCCTCTCTGCTGAATCGGTTTTCTCTTCTTGTTCTCGGTTCGAAGTAGCTGGATGTGGTCTGTGTGCCTTGTCAACTCTGCAAAAGCAAGCAGCTTCCCTTCCAACCTTCAGACCGTGTTTCAATTCGTCCCTTAGAACTCATATACTCAGACGTTTGGTCTTGTTCCACCAAGTCTCTTATTGGTTGTCAATTTTATGTTTTATTTGTAGACGACTTCTCCAGGTTTACCTGGTTGTATCCAATTCATAATAAATTAGATGTCTTTTCTATCTTTGTGAAATTCAAGTCTCTTGTGGAAAAATCAATTTTCTTGTTCCATTAAACAATCCCAATCTGATGGTGGTAGTGAGTTTGTTTCTAATGTTTTCGAGCAATTTTTTGCTACTCATGGCATTCATCATAGGATTTCTTGTCCTCATACACCCCAACAGAATGGCTTGGTTGAGAGAAAGCATCGACACATCATTGAGATCTCTCCTTGCTCAATCTCACTTAGCCCCAATGTTTTGGGTTGATTCATTTCTCTCCCCTATTTTCATAATAAATTGGTTACCCACAAAAATACTTGATAATGTCTCTCATTTTTTCAAATTGTTCTGCTAAGCTCCTGATTACACTGCTTTGCGCACTTTCGGATGTGCATGTTTTCCTCTTCTACGTCCATACTCCACTCATAAATTAATGTTTCGGAGTAAGCGTTGTATCATTCTTTGTTATAGTGCACATCGTAGGGATATCAGTGTTTAGATCCTATTACCCATCGTGTGTATGTATCAAGGCATATGGCTTTTGCTGAAAATGATTTTACTCCTAAAAAGGGTAATCTCAACTCTCCTGCTACTCCCTCAATTCCAACATCTTATCACACGGTTGATCTCCCTACTCCTCTGTTATACCCTGCATCTTTTGACACTCAACCATCTGCACCTACTCAATCTACTACGCCTTCTTTTATGTTGTCCCATAAGCCTATGTCAGATGTCCAAGCTTCCCCAATATCCTCCTCTTTCTCTTGAGACATTGCAAGATATGACAACCCCTCCTTGGTCTTTACGTTCCTCAACTAATACCTTACTCGTACCACCCTCTCCTTATCCAGAAACTAAACCACTTCTTTCATCTTCACATTCGGTTGCTGCCCCTAATCCACTCTCTTCCCATGCTTCTCATGATTCTATTTCAACCCACACTATGGTTACACAGTCCAAAACTGGGCATCTCAGGCCACGATCATATCCTGGATTCCAAATGCACTATTCCTCAAAACATCATGTTTGTAACTTATCTAGTGTTACAATTCCTCAAGAACCTACGTGCTTAAAAGTAAAACAGAAGCAAGATGGCACTATTGATCGGTATAAAGCACGGTTGGTTGCTAAAGGGTTTGATTAAGAAAGTGGGGTAGATTTCAGTGAAACATTCAGCCCAATTGTTAAATATTCTACCATATGGGTCATTTTGGCATTGGCGGTACAATTTGATTGGTGTGCATGCTAATTGGATGTATCCAACGCCTTTCTTCATGAAAATTTGTTGGAAGAGGTTTATATGGCTCAACCTTTTAGTTTTGCAGGTTACACAAGTCTTTGTATGGCCTAAAACAAGCGCTTCATGCGTGGTTCACACGTTTATCACAAGCCCTTTTGGAACTTGGCTTTGTCTCTTCTTCAGTGGACTCCTCTTTGTTCATGTTTCATCGACGATCTGTTCACATATTCTTCTTGGTTTATGTTGATGATATACTTGGTACGGGTACTCATTATTCTCACATTGTTTCTATCATTACTAAATTATAGCAAGTGTTCAAGTTGAAGGATGTTCGTCCATTGGGATACTTTCTTGGGATACAAGCCACCCCGTCCTCTTCTGGTTTGCATCTTTGACAAGCTAATCATATCACTGATCTTCTCTCACGCACCAAAATGTTAGGTGCCAAACCATACACTTCACCGTGTCTTGCTGGTACTCGACTTTAAAAATCTGCTGGTGAACCGCTTTCTCCAACTGCCATTATTGAATTTCAACAAACAGCGGGTGCTTTACAATATTGTACCTTGACGCGGCCCGACATTGCCTTTGTTGTCAACAGTTATGTCAATATATGCATAGTCCATCTTCTCTTCATTGGATTGCAGCGAAAAGAGTCCTTCGATACCTTAAAGGGACCATTGATCATGGTTTATGGTACACCAAAGGTACACTTACTCTTCAAGCATTTTATGATTCAGATTGGGCCGGTAACCCCGATGATCGATGCTCTGCGACAGGTTTTGGTATATTTTTGGGCTCTTGTCTTATTTCTTGGACAGCTAAGAAGCAACCAGTGGTTGCTCGTTCAAGCACCTAGGTTGAGTATCGTGTTATGGCTATTGCCACTACTGACTTGTTTTGGTAAAGAATGCTATTTAAGGATATTTTTTTCCCATTGTTCTCTACACCTGTCCTATGGTGTGATAATATCAGGGCTCTTGTACTTCCTTATAATCCTATGTATCATGCTAGGACAAAGCATATTGCAATTGACTACCATTTCATTCGTGACAAGGTGATCAATTGTGACATTTCTATTAAATTTATTAGCACTCCTGATCAGATTGCAGACATATTGACTAAGGGCCCCAATCCTGCTCGCTTTCGTTTCTACGTGACAATCTCATGGTATGCTCTGCCCCCATTTGCTTGTGGGGGAATGTTAACGATATATCAACAACCTCTACTGTCAAGATAACAACCTTCATTCCAGAAGATAAGTCCAAGACTAAGTCTCCCACATGACACGGTTAATGTTCCTTGTATTCTGCAGAAGATCATGTTGCATCACTTTCCCTCTTGTATTCAAATTCAAATGTAGATAGAATTACATTCAAATATAGATATGATTACATATGTATTTCAAACTTCAATTATCCCTTGTATGTATTTCACGTATTTCAGTCTATAAATTCAATACAATAATAACATAGAAAGTATTCAAGCTCAAAAGCGTTCATTGTATCAAAGCTCCTAGATCACGCATCTATCTAAATATACATTTTTTTTTTCAATCGTTCCTGCTTCCTTTTTCTTTCCTCCTAATCTTGGTCAGCTTTCTTCTACCAAACTAGAAGGACCTAATACCTACTCAATGTGGTTATCTAAATTTTTTCCTATTTTGAAGACTAATGACTTGATGGGCTTTGTAGATGCATGGTTCTGAGCCATGTCCATCACAGTTCCTTCTTGATTTTGAAGGAAAGGTCACTAGCACTGTTAATCCCGAGTTCTAGCTATGGATGAAGAATGATCAATTCGTCCTTAGTTGGCTTAATGCCACTTTGTCAGACAAGGTCTTTCCTACTGTTTTTGGTCTCTCCATCGTGCTCGTGATGCTCGGGCTGCTTTATCCAACCGCTTTGCTTCTGATTCTCCGTCGCGTGTCCAACATCTCACATGACAACTTCGAAATCTCCACCAAGGTTCTAAAAGTTGCACAAACTATATTGCACATGCAAAGAACATTGTTGTTCAACTTGGTGCTGTTGGAAAGGTCACTGAGGATTATGAAATCATTACCTATATGGTCAGTGAACTTACTACCACTTTTACCCATTTGTTACATCTTTATCCTCTTCCAATTTCACTACAAAAAACTCTACAATTGGCCGCGTATCTACAGTATATGTTACTGTAGACACGCGTCCAATTAGCCACGTGTATACAGTACACGTGGCTAGAAGGGGGCGCATCACAGTTGGCCGCGTGTAATTAATTACACCCGGCCAACTGGAAACGTGTAATTTATACACGCGGCCAGTTGGCCGCGTGTATTTTCTACACGCGTCCAATTGGCCACGTGTATTTAATACACGTGGCCAATTGTTTTTATCAAATATATATTAATAAAAACAAATTTTATTAAGTTTTGTATATGGCCGCGTGTATTTTTTACACACGTGGCTAATTGTTTTTATTAAATATATATATATATATATATATATTAATATATGTATATATACGTATAATAGAATTGGCCGCGTGGCATAAAGCCACGCGGCCAGAATTTGCGAAGGTACGTAGCAGTGGCGCGCGGGAATTGTCCCGCGCGCCACTGAACAGGAGTTTCAAATGAAAAAAAAAAAACGTTAAATATACATGTTCTCTCTCTCTCTCTCTGTATCGCTCTCTCTCTCTCTCTCCTCTGTATCGCTCTCTCTCTCTATCTCTCGCTCTCTCTCTCTCACGGTGTGTTCTCTCTCTCTGTATCGCTCTCTCTCTCTCTCTCTCTGTCTCTTTCTCTCTCTCTCTCTGTCTCTCGCTCTCTCTCTCTCCTCTGTATCGCTCTCTCTCTCTCACGGTGTGTTCTCTCTCTCTCTCTCTCTCTCTCTCTCTCTCTCTCTCTCTCTCTCTCGCTCTCTCTCTCTCTGTATCTCTCTCTCTCTCTCTCTCTCAGTCTCTCGCTCTCTGTATCTCTCTCTCTCTCTCTCTCAGTCTCTCGCTCTCTTCTCTCTGTCTCTCTCTCTCTCTCTCTCTCTCTCCTCTCTCTCTCTCTCTCTCTCTCTCGTCTCTCTCTCTCTTCTCTCGTCTCTCTCTCTCCTCTCTCTCTCTCTCTCTCTCTCTCCTCTCTCTCTCTCTCTCTCTCTCTCTCTCTCTCTTCTCTCTCTCTCTCTCTCTCTCTCTCTCTCTCTCTCTCTCTCTGTTTCTCTCTCTCTCTCGCTCTCTCTCTCTCTGTATCTCTCTCTCTCTCTCTCTCTCTCAGTCTCTCGCTCTCTGTCTCTCTCTGTCTCTCGCTCTCTCTGTCTCTCTCTGTCTCTGTATCTCTCTCTCTCTGTCTCTCTGTCTCTCTCGCTCTCTCTCTCTCTCTCTCTACTGAACTTGCTCGTACGTGTGTTTTCCTCATCTTTTTTTTTTTTTTTTTTCAGTTATTATATTTTTTGGGTAATTACCTTTTCCCCCCATCAAGTACCAGCCATTGTCAACATGCCCCCATGAACTGACACCTCGACCAAAAGAGAGCATCCAACTACCATCGTTACCCACTTTGCCCCCATCCGTTAACTTGGATGGAATATTCCATTTTTGGGTGTTAATTTTTGTTTAAAGACCAAAATGCCCTCTACAGTAATTAATAAAAAAATATTAAAATTAATATATTTTTTTGTTTTAAAAAAAAAAAACAAAAACAAAAATTAATCTAAGGGTGGCGCCCTTTTTCAGTTTTTTTTTTTAAATATTAATTTTAATATTTTTTTATTAATTACTTAAAGGGCATTTTGGTCTTTGTGTGAATTAGACTGACGGATGGGGGCAAAGTGGGTAACGATGGTAGTTGGATGCTTTCTTTTGGTCGAGGTGTCAGTTCATGGGGGCATGTTGACAATGACTGGTAGTTGATGGGGGGAAAAGGTAATTACCCCTATATTTTTTTTCCTCTAAAAATAAAGAATTAAATTAAAAATACAATCAATTATTTAAAAAATAATTAAATACAGATTTAAATTAAATAATTTTTTTTTTTAATTTTTTTAAAAAAACATATTGCCACGTGTATAATAATACTCGCGGCGAACAATTGGCCGCGTGTATTAAAATACGCGCGGCTAATTGTGCAGTTAGTCTCAACCGGATCTACCCCGTGTATTTACGTGGCCACTTGCACGCGGCCAACAGTTCGCCACGTGTACAGTGACCGTACACGTGGCGAAAAACAATTTTTTTTTGTAGTGTTTGTAGCTAATTAAGCTCGGTCATCCTGACTGGCAATGATGTTGATGAGGATCGGATGGACTAAGCTTCACACAATCTCCTAATTAATCCCCTTACATATATACCCTCATCTCCTCACAACAGGAAATCTAGTCTTTAGCGATGACAAAAAGTCATCACTAAAGATTATAGTGTCGTCGCTAGCATCGTAGTTAAAAACTCATTAGCGAGTCATTGTAGCTAAAAATACCAAATAAGAAACGACTTATCGTCGCTATTATCAAGGACAACAATATGTTGTCGCTAATATCATATCTATTATAGAGACCACGTATTGTTTTGAAGATTTGTTTTAAATATATATATATATATATGAAATTGCTCATTGCTTCCTTTTTCTTTTCTTTTTTTCTTTTTTTGTCAATTACTGTTTTAGTTTTTTGGTATAAATTATCTAAATCACAATTATTAATCTGCATAAAAATAACAAAACAAAACAAAGCAAAAGGTCGGTACACGTCCTCCAGAATGATCCTTCATTTCAATATAAAAGCTTCCATTAATTTTCCAGAACATGCACGTGAGTCCAAATAGTAAACAGCAACTAGAAAGAAACACATTCCTAAACATAAAACAATATGCAATTAGATCTAATTAATTCTAGATGCATTTCATGATTATATATATAGCCTAATGAAATGATCTTCCCATGACTGCATTAATATATATATAAATTAGTCTTGACGGCTTAATTTAATCCCTAGCCATTCACAAATCACAAGCAAATAAGACCAAATAACCCCAAATTAATTAGTAAAATACCTTACTTTTTTTTTAAAAAAAAAAAAAAAAAAAAAAAAAGGAAGACGAAGAGAGTAAAATACTGTAAATTTGATAGAATTAAGCTAAAGACTTCTACATCATCACTCTGCTGCGGGATTAATCTTGTTGTGCATAAACATAACAAAAATATAAGATAACTATATACTACGTACCTTAACATAACTATTATGAAAGTAATTTCCACATTTTTTTTTTTAATTTATATGCTAATTTATAATTATTTATAGTTATTATACTTTAATTTTCTTACTTCGTCCCCTACTGTTTGTTTGGGTATTGGGGAATCTAATTTTAGGCACGAAGAAGTATATAGGCGGTCTTGAGATAGCTAGCAATTTCCTTGGGTGAATATTTGTGTTCCCTTATTAATTTGGATTTCATTAATTACCTGTATAGAGCAGGAATAGTCGTCTATATATCTTTCCTTATTAATTTTCTCCGAAGGTGTACGTATGTACGTACGTGTTAGGTGCTACCGTTCTAGTCTAAATAATCTAAATAATAATATTGCTAGCTAGTCTAAATTTGATAACGCGTAGAAATTGTCTAAAATGATATAATCGAACATCTTAATTAGAGATCGAAGTCAAATGTCATGGTTTTATGTTCCTATTAGGCTACTATCACAAAGTTGACAACCGCGCCGCCCAAAACAACAAACGGCAAAACACGGACGCTGACCATGGATGCTTCTTCACGTTTACAACTACTTGTACGCAACCTACCTCTATTATTAGAGATATAACTAAACCTAAAACCTCTAATTAAGCGCGTGTCAGCTCCCCGATCCCTCTCCTTACAAACATTCTTTCACCTGCCATGGGCCGGCTAAAGAGGCTAAGATATCTCATACACATGCTCAAAGACAAAGCCTCGTTGATCAAAGCAACCCTATCAATCAAACGCGGCGCCGGTTCTTCTATAAACGTCGCCGTCCTCCGCGCCACCACCCACGACTGGTCCAGCCCTCCGTCCGAGAAGCGTATCGCCGGCGTCCTCGCCCTCGGCGACGGGTCCCGCCTCACCGCGTCCTTATGCATCGAAGCGATCATGGATCGCCTGCACGACACGCGCGGAGCTGCGGTTGCCATAAAATGCCTCTTCACCACTCATAGCATTATCAGAAGGGGCTCCTTCATTCTCCAAGACCAACTCTCCTTCTATCCTTCTTCCGGTGGCAGAAACTTTCTCAACCTCTCAACGTTCCGAGACGATTCCGACGTGGATATGTGGGAATTGTCATGTTGGGTTAGATGGTACGCGGGTTTCTTGGAGCAAAACTTGATGGTTTCTAAGGTTTTGGGTCACTACATGTGTGCATCTCCGCGAGCGAATAATAAAGAAGATAAAGAAGACACGGCGCTGACCTTTTCCAACTCCGATTTATCAAGAGAGCTCGATGTTCTTGTGGATTTCGCAGAGCAAATTGGCGAAGCGCCGGAATCGTTACACCTTCAGAGGAACGACTTGGTTTACGAGGTGGTGAGAATGGTGAGTGAAGATTACAGGTTGGTTCAGTCGGAAATCTTCCTCCGAGTTGTGGAACTCGGCAACAGAGTGGAGAATCTGAGTTACGATGAGATGACTCATGTGCTAAACGCGTTGAAGAGGTTTGCGGATTGCAAAGAGAGGTTGTTGTTGTTGTTCGCGAATCGAAAGAAGAATGATGGGTTGTGGGATTTGATTAGCGAGACGAAGATGAAGCTCCTTGCGATGATCCAGAAGATAGATGAAATGAGGCTGGTAATGGTGAGGATGGGAAGGAGAGATGACGCAGGTAGTGCGTCAACGCTGTTCAGAAATACTTTTTCCCAGTCGGCCGGGAAGTTGTTCGGTTCGGATCTGGTGCTGGTGCACGGGTGGGCCTAAATCGGGTTCCTTTGCCGGTTTCAACTGTAGTGTAATTAAGTCACAACATAAGGGGTTTTTGTTTGCAGCGGTACCCCTAAATTTTAGTGTATTTTTATGCGAAAGATGTCTAATTCTCAGAAATCCATTTGACCATGTTATCTTATAATTGGTCGGGTGTGCAGTAACACGGTCGTCGGTTTCTTATATATTCCACGCATGTTCGTCCTCAGTCATCCCATTTGTAATCTTTTCATTCGTTTATTCACGCAATTATTAATTTTAAGTTTTTTTTTTTTTTTTTTTTCTTATATGTTGTGTTTTTTCTTTTCAGAAATGCTAGGTTTTTTATTATTCTTTTTCTTCAAAAATTTGTTTCTAAATGATCTATTACCATCCATGTGATCTAATGTTTTAGTAAATAGAGCCATAAGTTGATGGGATAGTGACACATCATCTGGAAACTAAATTTTTTGAAACAAATTTGGAAAACCTAGAATTTCTCTCCCTTTTTTTTTTTTTTTTTTGAAATATCTGATATGGAAAGCTTGTTAAAGTACCCAACATTGGACGATATGAAATGAGTGTTAAGAGTATCATTGTACTTGATAAATATATGTTCTAGAATATTATTTCATTTGAAGAAAATACACGATGAGCTCTTTAATTAAATTTGGATTTTCTTTAAATTTTTAATAAAACACAGAAAAATTATCATTTAACAAACTCTCTATTAAAAGTTAAATTTAACATTTATCAGAATCTCTCTTTAAATGTAAAGAGGCATAAAGTGAATGTTAAATTTTTCTTAATATTATTTTTTGTATTGAATGCTTCAAAAGGTTTGACTTTACTTAAATTTAAAGGTTAAATACGTTTTTGGTTCCTGAGTTTTGAAAACTTTATTTTTTAGTACCTGAGTTTCAATTCGCATCACAGATGGTACCTTCGTTTTGGGATAAGACCAAATTAGTACCTCAGTCAAGTTTTCCGTCCAAAAACTAACGGCCCGCTAGGTGTCAACCCCTAAGGGTTGACGCTTGTTTTAGTATAAAAAAAATAAAAAATAAAAAATATTTATAAATTAATTAAAAACTTCAAAAAAAAATGAAAAAAGAAAAAGAAGGAGGGGTGGCTGAGGTGGCCACCATCGGGGTGGCCAAGGGGAGCCATCCTCTTGACCGGTCTGGGGTGGCCGAACCACCCCATGGCAGAAAAAATAAATAAAAAAATAAAAAATTTGGTCAAGGGTTTTGGCCGTTGGGGGTGGTTCGGCCACCCCATGGGCAAATAGGAAGCAGAGCAAATAAGGCTGTTGAAGAAGGAGCACAAAGCAAGAGGACAGGCTGAATGTGCGGGTGTGGTTAAGGTGTTTGACAAAAATCCTGAAAGAGAGTAGAGAATAAGAAAAGGGAAATGAAGAAAGGTCTGAGAGAAGATAAAAGAAAAGGTCTATGGGCAAGTGCGACAGAGCTTAAAAAGGAAGATGAAGAAGGTATGATGTGGGTTTCTCTGGAATTGGGGTTGGCTATTTTGTGTGTTGGAACTAGGGCCGGTGTGGAGTAGTATCGTTTTCAGAGCTAAGACGGCTGTGGGACAAAGACTCAGATTGGCTATGGGTGTCGATCGATTTACAAAGAGCTGGAATTCAAAAATGGAAGCAGAGTTGAGAAAGATTAAAGTGCAGTCTGATCAATGGAGGAAGGCTGCGGAAGTAGCTGCAGGAATGCTTTCAGCAAGGAATAATGGAAACTTCATGGAGAGAACTGGATCGTTGGACAAGATCACCGATTTGCAGGGATAGTGTTTGGGTGTTCGTGAAGTGTTTGAAGATGAGGGGTTTACGGTTGCCATGGGAAGGATCGAAAGAGACTTGGCATTTGTTGGGGAGATAATCAGCTCCAAAGACGCGTGGGCCTAAAGTAGTATCGGGGGCCGAACCTGTCGGGTCAGCCCGTCCAAATCAGACTTAAGTACAGAACTCGTCGTTATCTCCAAAAAGACTCATATCTTGAGTATATCAAGATAGACTCATATCCCATCAAATATGGGATAATGTATCTAATAGTATGGCATCAGATGAAAATGTAGTGTCCTATTTAGTTTGAACTCTATTGCCCAATTCAAATTCTATGAAGATAAGGCTTATGAAGATAAGACAAAAGACTATGTGATCTATGACTCACACTCCTAATCAGATTATGCTCCAAGCACTCCAGCAATTTTACAACTGTAGACTGTGAGCCTATAAGTAAAACTACTACGTCAGGTATTTACACACATGTATATTCTCTATGCTCTGAGATTTTAAGTACCCCAGAAAAGTTAATAAGTTTGTAACTAACTTAGGCATCGGAGCGGGGGTCCAGTCGGCACCCCCGACGAGCCGTTTATTATTTTGTAGATTACGAGAAGAGTGAATATCAAGGAAGGCTGACGAATCACAAGGCGACACGTCACCGTACCAAAAACTGTACCAACAATTTGGCACCGTCTGTGGGAACGACGAATCGTTTCTTGCAAAAAAAAAAAAATCTGCAACGGTGACTACGCGATAAAATCACGGCTGAAACTATTCCGTATTTTCTTCCTTCAAAGATCATCAATAGTCCAAGACAGATCGATATAAATCTATAGTCGTACATAGTAGATCACGTTCAACTATGACGTAGCAGTATTCAATTAGCACCAAATCAGTGCTCGCCTTCGTCAGAAAAACAAGATAAGCAATTTAAATACAAAGTCTGCAAATGCTCGCTTTCCCTCATGGCCCTACCTGGAGATCTTCGACTTCATGGATGTACAATTATATATTGGTATTTGCACAATCTGCACGTTTCTCGTCAACAAAACCAGAACTGTTCCAACATAGATCTGGGTTCCGAATGGTTAAAAGCCTCGGACTCTATTTTCAGAATCCTTGCCGCTTTGTTTAGAGGACTACGAGCATAGAGAAGTTGATATTCAGGCTTGTTACACTGCTATCTTTGTTGCAAGTATTCTTAACATATTGGACAATGAACTGATTTAGAAAGTTGGAAATTACATTTTAAGTTGTCAGACTTATGAAGGTGGAATTGCTGGGGAACCTGTGGCACGTCTATGTTTGAAGTTCAAGAGTCAGAACAAACTTGGAAGGGCTCCAGCAGCATGAGACTCTTGATTTCCTTCCTAGATGAAAGCTGTATACTTTATGCCCAAAGAAGAGGTGATATTGCAAATGAGGCTCCCATGGACTTCTATATATTTGTCACGATGTTGTGGATCTATTTGTCTTAAAAAATGAAGTTGAACAAGTTATTGGAGAGGCTATTGTGTAGAAGTACAAAATACACAAGCCTCGGGAATGAGAAGAAACTCCTCAAATCATGCAAATCTTCTTACAACTGTTGTGCTGACAATGCCGTTCATCTTCGCCAAATTCACAGATAAGTCCATGATTTGTTTTGTAGACATCAATATTTATTGCGATTCATAACGTTCAAGCATGCTTCAAAAAAAAATGGCACACCACCAGTACGCAAATTTGCTAGACTTTGTTATATATGCTAAACTTGCAAACATGTGAGAATTTGCATAATATCTCTTTTCTTGAGCCATGGAGACATGAGACAAGACAAATTTGAAAACAGATTTTTGAGCCAGTAAAAATATATCTCTAGATCTGTTTCTCTAGCATCAAAATTAATTGTTAGCAATAGAGGCATGTACTCGTCTATAGTACCAGCAATATGCTTTGTTAACACTTCTCGGTAAAGACGATAAAAAACGAAGAGAAAGTTACTATATTTTTACACTAATCGTCCTTGATGGACATAGATCTACATGATTCTGTATGTGTATATATATACTTGTCTTCTTGTATAACACCAATACAGGAACTCCTGTCAAAAAAAAAAAAAAAAAAGAGGAGGAAAAAAGTATACTCCGAGGTGTTTTATCTGGAGGTGGCAACCCTCCGAAAAGTTAGACCCGAGGGTGTTCTACCAAGAAGAAAGTATACATCGAGGACAAAAGTTAGATCCGAGGTGTTCTACCAAGAAGAAAGTATATTCCGAGAAATTAGATCCAAGGGTGTTCTACCAAGGACAAAAGTTAGATCCGAGGGTGTTCTACCAAGGAGAAAAGCTAGACCCGAAGGTGTTCTACCGAGGTGAAAAGTATGTACCGAGATGACACATACCAAGAGTATTATTCCGAGGGGACTATCCCGAGGACCCTATGCCCTAGCTTCTAGTTTCGAAGGGCACACTCCGAGGACCCCTCTAGATTTGCCATCCTCCGAAGTGCACAGTCACGTGCCGAGGGACCAATCTAAACCGAGGGTCCAGTTTGAGGAACTCTCCCAAAGAGCCCCATATCGAGTGGCGTGCAAGATAAGGAACTCCAAGTAAGACGGTTAATCTTCATCAAATTCACCAGATAAGCTCATACTATTCTTTTACAAACATGATTTATGTTAAAGTAAGAAAAAATGTTGGTTCTTATTTTATCAAGTAGAAAAATATATACGCATGCACATGTATACTTTGCCTAGAATATATATGTTGATAGAATAGAACTCTTGTGCTATTGCAATAATTCATATTTGATGATTCCTAATGAAAGCCCATAAAATTTTTAATTGGGAGTCAACCCACAAAATTGACTCTTTATCACGGATCTTTCATCAAAAATTGGATTGTTGTATTAAGCAAGATAGACTCATGTGTTGAGACCTCACTCCTGTGATGAGTACAAGGATCACAAAATCATCCCAACGGATGACAAAATAATATAGTGCCACTGTGCATTCAGCTATTTGATTTTAGTATATGTAGTACTCTATTAACCCTTTTCGCAGAAAAGATACGGGGAGACAATCCCTACAACAAATCGTACAAGGAAAGCCTCTTGTTAGTCCAACATCAAGAGCCAGGGAGACAACCCTACAGAGAAAACAAGGCAAGTCTCTCGGTTAATCTCAAAGGAAGAATAAAGCACTTCTTCATCAAACTTCTCCAAAAATGATAAAGCTGCATCAACATCCACCGACTCCCTCCTAAAAAAACTCGGTCGAGTATTAAAGGGATACCCAGGGGACTATCTGCCCAACTCCCTCCCCAAAAAACTAGGTCGAGTATTGGAGGGATACCCAGGGAACTATCAACCCGACTCCCTCCCCAAAAAACTCGGTCATGCATTGGAGGGATACTTAGGGGATTATCTGCCCGACTTTCTCCCCAAAGAACTTGATCAAGTATTAGAGGAATACCCAGGGTACCTGACTACCCACCCAAGTTAAATGCGGTAGCTCAACAAAAGATATGGATAAAGATACGGATAGAGATAAGGATCTGACAAAGACAAAGATGAAGAATGAAGACGAAGACCAGAAAGTAATTCAAAGTAAGAATCCCGAGGTGCTATAAAGGGAGATATTACCAAGGCTGAGTCAAGCTATCGGAACAAAATCTCAAAGGAAGCAACTAGGATGAAGGTATGAAGACAAAACCTCTTTAAAAAATCATCAAGTAAGATTATGAACACCTCAGTGTAATCAATAGTTTCAAAATACTTTTAGTAAAAACTTATACAAACAAATTGTTTGTTCAAGTTTTGGGGTTTAACTCTAGTATAAAAAGTAAGATTTATAAGAAACCGCGACATGTCCCGGAAAAAGTTTTTAAGTGATAAACTTTCTCTTTTTAAGTAAAGATGTTTAAGTCAATTTGAAAAATAATGTTTAAGTCAATTTGAAAAATTATAATGTTCTACAGCTAACTCTAAAAATAACTTAGAAGAAATTGAATTCCTTAAGTTATTTGGGGGGTAATAGCTAGGATGTAAGAACACTTCAAGATTAGTAAGATACGGAAAGTGAAAGTCAAAATGTCCAAGACTTTCATTCTTTAATATTGACATTTTGTTCAATATAAAAAATTTTACATTAAAAAGTAAAGATACATTTCAAAAAGAAAGTTCAAGTATTTACAGGTTGATGCCCCGAGGCTCACTTCGAATTTCGAGATCTCTTTTACAGCATCGTCCAAGACTCCAGAGGACTTGACTACCCGCCTCAAATGAATGAACCCGCGGTCGCGGACTAAAGTTAAGGGGAGACAGCCCCTATAACAAACCTTACGGGGAGACAACCTGTAATACCCCAGATTTCTTAAAACTTATTAATTGGCCTATATATATATATATATATATATATTATATATATATATATATATATATATATATATATATATATATAATAATAAAATAAAATAAAACTTTTTAATTAAGTAACTTATTAAAAAAAAAAAAAACAACTTGCCGTGCAAGTTGTTTCCTTCTTTATTTATTGTTTTCTTTTTCTCTCTTTTTTCATCATCTTCTTCCTGCTTCTTTTAGTTCTTCTTTCTTTCTTCTCGCACGAGTACAGGGGGAGATAGAGAGTGAGCGAGAGACTGAGGGAGAGAGAGAGAGAGATGCCGACAGAGAGAGAGATTCGAGAGATAGAGAGAGAGTGAAACAGGGAGAGAGATGCCGAGAAAGGGGAAGTAAGAGATCGGGAGACAAAGAGAGATCGACGGAAGAGGAGAGAACCGGCGAACCGTCGACCCAGGTGGCGCGATTCTCCGGTGGATCGACGCCGGTGGGATTAGAACCCGATTTCCGGTGGGTTTGACAGAGGCGAAACAGAAAGGGAGAGCCGGAGGAGATCCGACCGTTGAAGGATCCTCTGGTGAAGCTACGGTGGCCGACCCTCCAGGAACGGTTTTCCGGCAAGCCCGTGACCCGTAGCCGCCAGACCCGAGAGAGAGAGAACCCGAGCGGTTCGTGAACCCGTGAGGACCCGATCCTCCATGGGTCACCGGAGGCACGATTCCGGCGATTCCAGTGGCGATTCCGGTGAACCCGTAACCCAAGGACCCGAGGAAGAGAACCAGAGGTGACCCGATTCAGGAAGACCCGAGAACCCGCGAGACCCAACCCGATCCTTCATCCGGTGATTTTTTTTCCCCGGCAGAATCTATGGCGAATTTCGGTGGATTTGCTGAGAAAATCCTTGGGGTAATTTCTTGAAAAACCCGTTTGATTATTTTGGGTAAAGATTATGGTTGATAATTAGGTTTGGTTGGATGATGGTTAATGATTTTTGGGGGTTCTCTATTGATTGGTTAAAAATTCGGTATTGATAAGTGATGGCGTATTTTTTTTGTAGTTGATCAGTTGTGTGGGTATTTTTCCTATTTGGCTGAATTTGGGTTCTTTGAGGTTGCTGTGATGATGGGTTATTTGGAGTTTGATCTTGTGTTTTGCTATTTTTGGACATAGAATTAATTATGTGTGTGATGTTCTCTGTTGGTGAAGGTTTTGGATGGCTGAGTCGTGTGTGTGTGTGTGGGTGTAGGTGTGACCGCCACAGTGATATGAGGGGTAGGGTTTCCTTATTGGATCGGTGTGATTGATAGTACGTGTTAGAGGAATCCTATGTTTTGGGGTTATTATGATATAATATGTTTTAGATTATGTTAAACCCTATAGTTTGGTTAATGTGATTATGTGGAAGTGGTAATTGGTAATTGGTAATTGGTAATTGGTAATTGATTTTATGGTTGGGAATTTAATGAGTTCGGTTTAATATTGGTTGGTTTGGGTTACAGAGTTCTGGACTATGGATTTGATGATTTAAGAAAGTTCATTTTGGGGATTTCTGTGAATAGGCCGAATGATTTCTTGCTTCTTTTATGTTGAAATTACTGATTATTGAGGATTTAGTTCACTAAGGTAGTGGCGTTGGTTAAATTATTCTGAATTTCAAGAGAAGTCATAAATTAATGATTTCAGATATCTGCGGTAAATTTGAGTAGAGATTTTATATTAATAGGAAGTATTTGAAGAATTATGATTACATGCTATGTAGGATATTTATATAGGATACCCTTAATTTAAGTTTTAGGCTTCAAATTTCAGAATGTTCTTCTAAGATTTATCTTTCAATTTATTTAGGTAGAAGCTCGACCCCGACGCTAATTGCAAATCCAGGTAAGGGAACGCAACTTTAAACCTCGGCGAAATATTAAATAAAACATTTTCAAAAGAAAAACGTCGGGAATTTTCAAGAGACTCCTTCACTTAAATATTATTTGTTCTATTATCTCAAGTATGAAATAATGAATATGTTACATGTGAATCACATAAATGAATGAAGCTGATGATTATATGTTACATGTGCACTATATGAATGAAGCTAATGAGTATATGAATATGTTACTTGTGAATCACATAGATGAATGAAGCTGATGAGTATATGTTACATGTGCACTATATGAATGAAGATGATGATGATGAGATTATGATTCTCAATATATATATGTTATATGTGCACTATATGAGCAAGATGATGAAACTATGCTAAACGTATGTTTTATGTGCATCACACAAAGTTTAGTCCCACGGTACCATAATGCTGTGATCCGGATCTTATGTTGCTAATGATGGGTAGCGGGGCAACCACATCAAAAGTGTGGGGCTATCGGCCGGGGGGGTTCTCACCTAGGGAGCTTCCTAACCCGGCAGCTCTCCCCTGTGACGACAGGATGAGCCATGGATCCTTCAGGATCGGTCCTTTGGACGAGCCCAACGTGCACCGCTCATGGTAAAAATGCGGAAGTGGGCCAGTGGTAGACAAAACTTACACACTATGAATGATGATTGCATATGCATATTTATTATTGATGCTGATGTTTCTATATGTGAACTCTGAAAATTCTAAGTTTCTAAACTAAACTTTTTATACTACCTTGTACTATGTTGTGTTACTTACTGAGTTGTCAAACTCACCCCTTTTTCCCTCAACCCTTTCCAGATGACCCAATAAGATGATGTCATTTCTTGGTATTGGCGTAGATCTCGCAAAGAGCAATAGATCATTGCGGACCGACCAAATCTTTATTTTGTATAGTATGATTCTCTTGGAGAATTCAAGGTTTTGTAAAGAATTATTAATAGAAAGGTATAATAAGGTAGGAGATTTATATTATATGTTGTAAATGCACGCTTCCATTTGAAATGTTTGTTTTTAGCACTCAAGTTCGCGTTTCCCTTATATCCCAAAACGGGGGCGTGACACAACCCCTATAACAAACCATACGGGGATACCACATCTACAAAAAAATAACCAAGTTCATCTCTTTAGTAAAACGTTGTTCATATCCTCCTCGTAAAACAACTTACACAAACCAATTGTTTGTTCAAGTTAAGGAGGATAGCTCAAAGTTAGATTTTTCCCTCCCAGTCCCGGAGGCCGAAACCAAAAAAAAAAAAAAAAATCCCTCCTAGTCACGGAGGCCAAAACAAAAAATATTTTCCTCCTAGTCTCAGAGGTTAAACAAAATATTTTTCTCATCATCCTCGATCATAACTTACGCAAACCAATTGTTTGTTCAAGTTGTTAGTAGATAAGTTAGAATTGATTTGTTATGAAAAATCTTTTTCCATAACAAAGCATTCAATAATTAAAAAGTTCAAAAACAAAGATATTCACAAGTGAAACCAAGCTACATGGTGTTCAGATCAGAAGATTCGATCTGCCAAGCACAAAACCTCAAGCCGGTATAAGCCTCGAGCCACTATAAGCCCCTAGCCGCTGTAAGTCTCAGACAACCAAAGCCTCTACGCCAATCTGAGCCTCCGAAGCCACGTAGACTCATTTGAAGAGATCACCTCAGTGCTTGTGCACCTCGAGCTATGTATCACCTCGGTGCCTGAGCACCTCGAGCTATGTATCACCTCGGTGTCTGAGCACCTCGAGCTATGTATCAGCTTGGTGCCTGAGGACCTAAAGACATGTATGACCTTGATACTTGGAGCACCTTGAGTTATGTATCACCTCGATGCCTGAGCACCTCGAGCTATGTATCACTTCGGTACCTGAGCACCTCAAGTTATGTATCATCTTGGTGCCCGAGCACCTCGAGCTATGTATCACTTCTGTTCTTGAGCACCTCAACTTATATATCATCACGGTGCCTGAGCACCTCGAGCTATGTATCACCTCGGTGCCTGAGCACCTCGAGCTATGTATCACCTAAGTGCCTGAGCACCTCGAGCTATGTATCATCTCAGTGCCTGAGCACCTCGAGCTATGTATCACTACGGTGCCTGAGCACCTCGAGTTATGTATCTCCTCGGTGCCTGAGAACCTCAAGCTATGTATCACTTCAGTGCTTGAGCACCTCGAGCTATGTATCACTTCAGTGCTTGAGCACCTCGAGCTATGTATCACTTCAGCTCGAGCTATGTATCACCTCGGTGCCTGAGCACCTCGAGCTATGTATCACTTCGGTGCCTGAGTACCTCAAGACATGTATCGCCTCGATGCCTGAGCACCTCAAGCTATGTATCATCTCGATGCTTGAGCACCTGCCAATAGTGATTTTTATGGAAGCAGACTTCGAAGCACCACCGAAGCAGAAGCTTCGGGTGCGTTAAACCCTTTTCTTTATGAAGAACCTTGAAAGAGATGGCAATTGTCAGATATAAATTAAAAAAGATCCAGATTCAAAAAGTGAGGTATTTAATTCTCTTACTTTCTAAATTCAAATAAGAGAATTGAGGGGTAACTGTTGGGGAGATAATTAGCTCCAAAGACACGTAGGCCTAAAGTAGTATCGGGGCCGAGCCCGTCGGGTCAGCCCGTCCAGATCAGACTTAAGTACAGGACCCGTCGTTATCTCCAAAAAGACTTCTATCCCGAGTATATCGAGATAGACTTATATCCCATCAAATATGGGATAAGATATCTAATAGTATGACATCAGATGAAGAGGTAGTATCCTATTCAGTTTGGACTCTACTGCCCAATTAAAATTCTATGAAGATAAGGCTTATGAAGATAAGACAAAAGACTATGTGATCTAGGACTCAGACTCCTAATTTGATTATGCTCCAAGCACTCCAGCAGTTTTACAACTGTGGACTGTGAGCCTATAAGTAAGACTACTACGTCAGGTATTTATACAAACGCATATTCTCTAAGCTCTGAGATTTTAAGTACTCCAGAAAAGTCAATAAGTTTGTAGCTGACTTAGGCATCAGAGTGGGGGTCCGGTCGGCAACCCCGACGAGCCGTTTATTATTTTGCAGATTACGAGAAGAGCGAATATCAAGGAAGGCTGACGAATCATAAGGCGACACGTCACTGTATCGAAAACTATACCAACAGCGTTGGCCTTGAATGCTCTGATACCATGATAGAAAAATAATAAAGGGAAGACAATGAACACAGAGAAGGAGAAGAGGGGAGAAGTAGAGAAACACAAGGTAAAATTAAGGACTAGATTGTTGCCGATTTCATTACATTGTTTGGTTACAAGATAGGTTAATATATAGCCTTAAGAAAAGTTAAAAACCAGAGTACAAAAGGAAAAACTAAAAGAGAAATACAAAGTAGGTATGGGATGAAGATGGTATGAGATAGAGGAATGGTTAGGCAGATTTAGGAATGGATTTGGTGACTTGTGGCAGTGGTGCGTGCTGTGCTGCAGAGGATGGCTTGCTTCTGTGCTGACTGGCATGGGCTTGCTGCTCCTTGGTGACTTGTGGCAGTGGTTTATTCTCTAACAGGCTCTGTCTGGTAACTAAGGGTTTGTTTGGCAAATAACAGAACAGAACAAAGTAGTGGGTTGTTAGTTTTGGAATTAGTAAAAAGTGATGATGTGATATAAAATAAAAAGAATTTGTATAAAAAAAGTGAAAAAATTTTGTATTGTAGTGAATTTTTTTATTTGAATAATAATAAAAAATTATTGATGTGATATAAAAAGTGAAAAAAGTGAGAATGTTTTGATACTGATTGTTATTGGAAAATGTAAAAATAAAATTAAAAAAATGTGAATAGTGACTTGCATTATTCTGTAATGTTTTGTAACTTAACAAACAAACCCTAATTGTGGGCACACACAGTCACACAGACAACTGTTGGAGGGCGACCACCAGAGTATACCACGTAAAATGTCATATTTATCTAGGTATATATTTCAGTATGTTTATTATGTGCCCCATGCTCGTGTACCATCAACAATTCGTGGCTAGATTTTTCTCTACTCTCTAACGGGTCTTCAGCTCCTATATATGCTTCTTTCCACTTCTTTATAAGATCACCAAATGACTAACTTAAGAGTTGAAGCTCTCTCACCCACGAAAACCAATATGTTGAGCATCAAAGCACAAGTAGAGTCAGGTTGTCTCACTTCTGTCCCACCCAATTATGTGTTTGATAAAAGCCCCAACGAGTGCATTTCCTCGGAAGCAGAGATGATCCCAACCATAGATGTTTCCCTCCTGACCTCTGGTACTCCCGATCAACGGTCCAAAGTCATCCAAGACATTGGCAATGCATGCCGCGACTGGGGTTTCTTTCTGGTAATCTCTTGGAAGTTTTATATATTTTCTTGTATATCATTGTATTCATTCTCAAGGTGTGTATTATGATCTAACTCTTTCATGTATTCAAGATAATAAATCATGGTGTGCCAGAGACGCTAAGAGATGAGATGTTGAGGGGATGCCTAAGTTTCTTTAACCTAACCGAGGAGGAAAAGAAAGAGTTTTCAGGAAAGCAATTACTTGATCCCATAAGTTACGGAACAAGCTTCAGCACAAATGTTGACAAAGCATTTTTCTGGAGGGATTATCTAAAGGTATGGGTTCATCCCAACTTCACTGCTCCTCATAAACCCGCTGGTTTCAGGTATGTATCTTAAATTTAATTTTATAAATATGTTAAATTTAATTTTGAGTACTCCTATAGTGATTTAAGTCCCAAACTATATTCAATTAAGTGCACCTAAATATTAATAAGAATGAGTTTGACACTAAAGATTTTTTTAACCTTTTGAAATTGTAAACTCAAACGGACCTAAACAATTTTCTGTTTTAAAATTGTAGACCCAAACGACTCAAATTTTCATTAATTAGCTCCTTCTAACATCAAGGCCGGTATTAAATCACTTTCTCGCTGCGGGTCCACGTTTTAGTCAGTGTCACCTTACTTAGCTTTTTCTAGCCTGGAAAGATCCATCCAAACTTATATATATGCTGAGTTTGGAAAGATCCATTCAAACTTAGCATAAAGTTTAAAGACTGATAAGAAATCACAAACTACCACAACATGTCAACATGTGATCTACAGCACCGGCCAATCCATATCAATCTAAATCAATGCCACTTGGATGCGTAAATGTTATTAATCTCACCATTATTCTCTCCAAATTTATGTAACGTGGTCCACCATAACACTTGCTCCACCACCCTATATAATAGGGTGATGTATAACATCACTCCGACCAATCCATGTGAGTCTAAATCATGGCACAATTTTTATGCTTCCAGTGAAACAGTACAAGAATATTGCAAGAGAAGCCGAGAAGTGGCCAGTGAACTGATGAGAGGAATATCGGAAAGCTTGGGATTGGAAGAAAGCTACATGCAGAAAAGATTTGATTTTGAGCTGGGCTCTCAACTGCTCATTGTGAATATTCATGACATTTTACTCTGATACTATGATAAATCATCACATATCTTAACAGCTTTAGCAATAGGGGTCTAAATGCAGATACGGATGCCATTATTTACAATATTCTCAACCGCATCTGCAAAATACGAATATCACTTTTAGATATTTGCATTTACATCAGCCTCATGCTTTTAATTTGCATTTATATATTAAATGCAGTTATTATCCGCTATCCACATATTAGGTAATGGGCATTTTGAGCCTTCTTTAGATCTCTATTAGGGCCTATTTTAAACGATTTTGAAAATAATTTACGCCTATTTTTAGTATTTTGGGCTTGTTTTAATTTTTTTTTTTAAGCCCTAATCTTTTCAAAATATATTGATTTTACATTACTTTTGTCTTTTTGCCTAAGTGCTTCACGAGAAAGTAACACAGCCAATCAAACCAATATAAACATAATATATACCTAATCCAAAATCAAAACGACGTCGTTTTGGTGAATTTATTAAATATAATGTATATTATACATAAAGGGTATGCAATTAATAACCACATCTACATACCCTAAAATCGTTATCCGTATCCGCATTTGCGCATAGTAGTTTTTGTTAACCGCATCTGTAAGGCAGATAACGGATAGCGGATGCGGGTGGTTAATATATGCCCGCATGTATACCCCTATTAAACAGATAGAAAGAGATAAATTTAATTATTTAATCCATACTTTAACGAATTTTATGTGCAGATATTGACCAATGGAAAGTACAAGAGTGTGGTGCACCGAGCGGTGGTGAACAACAAAGAGACAAGAATTTCCTTTGGAACAGCACAAGGGCCACCATTGGACACTGTGTTTAGCCCTGCACCTGAATTGGTGGATTCTAAAAGCCACAGCTTAACATATCGTGGAATCAAATATAGGGAGTACGTGCTTCAGAAAAGCAACCACCTTCAATGGAAGTCGTGCTTGGATCGTCTTCACATTTGAACCATAAAATCCGCGACAAGATTGTCTCTTGTCAAAAACTGAAATAGCTTATTTATTACCCTCACGTTTGCGTGTTGATGTCGGGCAGTCGGAGCATATCCAGCAGTCATGGCTAGTTTATGTTGACAATCAGGAGTAATTATCTCCAAGTTGGTTCTCCAATATTCTAGCCCTAATTTGTCTCTACTGCTAGCTGCACAGATAGACTAGAATTACTAGAATCCCTGCAAATATGTGATTGTATCTCGACAGCTATAGTTTCCTTATAGATAGTCAATCAGTCCTAAACTATAGGATCAAAAGCTTTGTACAGTGGCTATTTATGCCCAGCCAGTAATAGAAAAAGATCATAAGGAGTATTCTCCTCACAAACTCTATATTTCTGACTTTGTATCAGAGCAAGGTTTTCTTATTCGTTCTATATCATCACAGCCTGAATTCTCATATATCCCTCGCACCATGACTAATGACAAACCCGAATCATCCTCTGTATCATCCTCTGTACCAGTTATCCATATTCAATCAGAAAACCCCAGTTTCACAACTAATGTCATCCTTACCGAAACCAATTATGATATCTGGTCTCAAATCATGGAGATGCAGATTGCAGGGCGTGAGAAGCTTGAATATCTTACGAGTAAAACATCTCCAAACGTTACTGATACCTCCTATGCGAAGTGGTATGCTGAGAATCAAAAGGTCAAAGGATGGTTACTGACCTTTATGTCACCGGAGATTATGAAACGCTATCTTAGATTGCCTACTGCACGTGAAATCTGGACTGCTCTTGCCAAAGCATTCTATGACGAGGCAGATGAATCGCAACTCTTTGCACTGAATCAACGAGCATTCTCTACCAAACAGGTTGGTCGTCCTCTTTCCACCTATTATGGTGATCTGATAGAAATTTTTCAAGAGCTAGATCATCGTGATAAAATTGTCATGAAAGATCCCGATGATGTTATTGCCTATAAACAATCAGTTGAGAGACTACGGGTGCATATTTTTCTGAATGGACTAGATGCAGAATTTGAACAAATTCGAGGTGAGATTCTCAGGAGGGATCCTACACTGGATCTTGAAGAAACTTATGCGTATGTTCGTCGTGATTCTGTTCGTCGAGCTGCACTGAATGGCGAACCTGAACATTCAGAGCCATCTGCTATGGTAGCTCGCCGAGTCAAGTATCAACAACTGCAAACAAACCCGAAACCAGATCGCACATCTGGTCCACTGAATCATGATCATAATCAGCCGTTTGGATCACAAAATCGCAGCTACGAAATAGGAGCTGCACGACCAGAACGTATGTGTACTCATTGTGGTGGAACCGGACACACTAAGTCACAGTGCTATGAATTGATTTGATATCCATAATGGTGGGATTTTGCCAAGGCACCTCGCAAACGAAATTCAAAGACAAACCATCATGCTTCTGTTGCTGTGGTTGAGCCTAGTCATGCTTCCACCAGTAATCCTGAGAAAGCTTCCTCTTTCATTGCTACTTCTGGGAATGTAGGTAAGGCTCTTCATACCTCTGTTAGTCATAGTGAATGGATAATTGATTCAGGTGCCACAAATCACATGACCTTTGACAATAATCATATTCAATCCATTAAATCCTCATACCAATATATAGTGTCCACAGCCGATGGTACCCCCTCTCCCGTGTTCGGAGAAGGTTCAATTTCTCTTACAAAAAATTTGAATTTAGATTCAGTTCTGATTGTCCCTTCCCTTAATCATAAC